>VDFB02058242.1:425908292-426301112 GCA_007258455.2 Sequoia sempervirens | reverse complement strand
ATTTGGTATTCATCCAAAAACTAGTTTGTTCTTTTTTTTACGTTTCTTGCATGTGTTTGTTTTAGGCTCTAGAGATGTAGCTCGGCTCTTTCCTTTGCACTTTTCATCTATTTTGATGATTACAGTAGATTGTCTTCATAAATTTTCATGTAGATCTGTTTGTAACCTTATTTTCTACCAATAAATTTGCAAACCACTCACATATTAAGGACCATTTCATTAACTTGTAGTCTCATCCGACTACTTCATATATTGCGGGTTGTGTCTGTGTGTACTTAATAATCCGATATTGCGAGAACTTTAATCCTACAAGTATTGCCAATCTTTCTCAAGTAAAGTCTTTACCTTATTTTATAGTACTTTAAATGGTTAATTGAAGATGAAGCTATTTGAATTTGGAATAGTTGAATCACGGATTAAAATATGGTATTAGATGGGAAGTATAATGATAAAACTGAGGTCCATTGAACACAAATTACGAACATAATTTACTGGACTATGAATAGTGTTACAATTATAATTATTTCTCCTTTACCTACCTCTGCATTAATGAAAAAGATAGATCCCTATAAATCTAACCAAGAAAGTGTTGAAATCTATAGTATCTGCAGGACTCCGAAAACTATCAAACATATTCTTTTTGAATTTTTTTATGCTCAGGAAATTTGGTACTTATTCTGCCATAAGCTAAAGGTCTGGAATAGCAATGGTAAAATTAATTGGCATGATATTTCATTTTGTAATTTCAAGCTCAAGTTTGATTGTAAGCTATTTTGGTTTTTCTTATCCAATTAGATCATGTGGCATTTGTGGAAGGTGAGAAATGATGATAAATTTAAGGGTATCAAGAGGGTACTTACTGAGTCTTGCAAGAGACTCACTTTCTACTCTGTTGCTCTGCAGGTTTCAACTCTTGTGGAAATCTCAATGGAGAATTTCTTGAAGTCAATAACTGAAGGTGTTGCTAACAATACCAGAGAGGATCTGAGAAGTGGACCCACCTGTTGGTTGAGCTTGGAAGAGACCGTGTTGTTCCAACAGACATTTGATGAGCTCCAGAGAGCAATTGATGAAGCTGCAAGCCTAGAAAGACAACGCGGCCCCCAACAGTTGGACCCCCAAGGAGAAACAATGGCGAACCTTGATATTGAAGAAGTCAGCAATGAGGAGAATGTAATCAACACTATGTATTGTTTACGTTGATTTGAATAGCAGCAACTTGTGGTGCTATTAACAGCAATTTGTATTGTCTGTGCTAGTTTTGAAAACAACTAGTGCTTTTTGGTTTCTTTCTTGTTGTGTAAAGTACTGATATGGTATATTCATGTTATGGAAATGCTTTGATGTTGTACTGATCCTAATGTCGGATAAGAATTTTCATGATATGTAATGGACCTTAAACTATTTTCAATACAAAAAAAAAAAGATAGCAGATATTGGAGGATTCATTACACATGTCTCATGTATGTATTGGTATTTAATTTTGTTTAAATTTGTTCAAAAGAGCTTGGTTGATCAAAATATATTTCTACAAGCTTTGTTCTCTTGACACTGCTCAACATTTTACCTACACATTTTCTCTTCAATCCAGATGTTTCTTAACTCCTTCCCTTGTTAGCCCTTGGTTGTTCTCAAGCGTAATTATTTTTCTATGCATCTTATAGTCTGTATGTGATCGGTCATCTCTTATGGAAGCATGGATAACTTTCATGGTTATTTGTTGTAGTTAGACAATTTCCATTGTGAAATAATCATTTATTTTGTATGGAAGTAGAAGTCTTTTTTCATATTATTTGACTTGGTATTGTAAAAACTTGTCTTTCAAGGATTATAAAGAGGACAATGGGAGCTTATGATGATAGGTAGAGTTGTTTCTTAACTCCTTCCATTGTTATCCCTTGGTTGTTCTCAAGTGTAATGCTTTTTCTATGCATCTTGCAGTCTGTATGTATGATCAGTCATCTCTTATGAAGCATGGATAACCTTTCATGGAATTGTTGTTGTAATTAGACAATTGCCATTGTGAGAATAATCATTTAATTTGTATGGAAGTAAGTCTTTTTCATATTATTTGACTTGGTATCTATTATATGATTTAAAGAACACCAAAATAAGAAAATTAATAGGTTCCATTTGTTTACTTGGTCTTAGACACTTGTTTAATTAGCAAGACCCTCAGAATGTCTTGTTGATAACCAGCAGTGTTCAAAACTCCTGAAGAGGTCAAATCGGTGTGACATTGGATCTGTCTTGCTGACGGAAGTCATCGACAAGACATGGACTATAGGAGTGAGTTTTCTATCCTATGTCGATGATTGATCTCTCACCAATGGGTTGGCTGCGGTGGTCATCGCGAAGAGTCTTTGCGATGGTACATTTCAACGAATACTTTTTTTTAAAAAAAATTGCATTATTTCGTCGCAATTTCGATGAAAACCACCGACGAATCACCAAAAAGGTCCAACGAAGTTGCTATAGCTGCGACGAAGGCTTCGTCGTAACTCCTTGCCCAATTCGTCGCAATTTCGATGAAGTCCACCGACGAATCACAGAAAAGGTCCGACGAAGGCTTCGTCGGAAGGCTTCGTCATAACACCTTGCCACTTTCGTCGCAATTTCGACGAAGGACACCAACAAATCATAGAAAAGGTTCGAGGAAGTTGCTTAGCAGCGATGAAGGCTTCGTCATAACTCCTTGCCCATTTCATCGCAATTTCAACGAACTCTTCTGACGAATCACATAAAAGGTCCGACGAAGTTGCTTAGCTGCGACGAAGGCTTCGTCGTAACTCCTTGCCCATTTCATCGAAATGGCAACGAACTTCTGGTGTTGTTTCGAGGCTTCGAAAGAGCCATTGCAATTGCATTTTGGTTGTAATTCATCAGTGGATACATGAAGTTTATATCGATATTCTGACGAACATCTGAGTCATTTTATGATGTCGACGACCGACGAATTTGCGTCGTTATTTTGACGTTTAATGCATGGTCGGAATTTCGATGAAAAAATAGCAACGAAATTGTTTTTGTCATTTCGTCGCTTTTCTGACAAATATTTTTCGAACGACCGACGAACATTCGTCGGAAAATGGAGCCAAATTCAGTAGTGAGAGATGAGGATGAGGCTTGGTTAATTCAAATGGAAAAAATATTTTGAAATTAGAAACTATTCTGAGGTCACCAAAGTTGTTTGGGGTGCCTTCCAGTTAGCTGGAGAAGCCTCCAATTGGTGGATGAACAAAAAGATGGAACTTGGTCTTAGTTCCCTAAAGTTAACTTGGAATGAGTTTGTTGAAATATTTTGGAAAAGATGGCTACCCCAAATCTTTTATGACCAAAAGCTCATTGATTTTTTAGAATCTGAAACAAGGTGATATGTCAGTGAATGAATATTGGGAGTTCACTTGTCTTCTAAAGTACGTGCCAATGTACCAAAAGAATGAACAATTTTGAATTAGAAAGTTCATCATGGGACTAAATGGCCCAATAGGTGGTGACGTGGATGTACATGGTCTGGCTACTATGGATCTAGTATATGAAAAGGAAATCAAGTAAGAGAAAAAGCTCAAAGCCATCTCAATCTACTGGGAGAATAAGAACCGAAAGAAGTTCAATGGGTTTCAAGTTAATTAGGATTTAAAGAATTCTTATAAAGCACAAGATTCTCAAAGGCAAGGGGATAAAGGATATCGTAACAATTGGAACGAAACAAGGAGAGATCGCCAAGGAAATAACAACAATTTCAACAACACTAGAGGAAATGTCAATAATTTTGACAAGTCTGTGAAAAGGAAGGGACTAGTGAAAGCATGATTTACTTGTGGAGGGGATCATTATGCCATTCAATTCCCAAAAAAACTTTCAAGATCTCAAATGCACAAAAATTATCTTCCTCCACAACAAACTACATTCCAGTAGAAGATCCATGTGGCCTTTGACAATCGAAAAGCTAAATGTCAGGTCACACCAGTGGAAACTCCAGGTATTTTGTTTGCTATACCTAATTCTATACTTATTGATACTCGAACCATAGAAAACTTTGTTTCACCTAGAGTAGCTAATCAAATAGCTAGAAAGGTTGGTTTTATGGAAAATTATTGGGTTGTTGAGTATGCAAACCAAACAAGAGCAATTGTGAAGCAATGCTTGTTCAAAGCCAGGGTAGAACTTTCTAGTTTCTCAACTGAAGTAAACTTGTACGTAGCACCCCTAGGATCTTATGATGTCATTTTACGAATGAAGTGGCTATGGAAACATAGATCCAAAGTAGATTGTAATTCCAAAATGGTAGTGTTTAGATGATCTAGGTAATAGGGTGACGTTGCAAGGAACACCAAAAGAGATCAAGTTGTGACAAATTTCTGCCATGCAAATGCTTAGGGAAAAAAAGAAAGGTTGTTAACTCTTTGCAGTTAAAATAGAAGAATACAAGGAAGTCACTCCTCAAGATAATGTCATGAATTGTGAATTGCAAGATTCTCAAGAGGTTGAAGAAGGTGAAAAGGTGGAATAAGGAGAAATAGATATGGAGAAATACCCCATCTTAAGGAAATTTGTGGATGTATTTCCAGATGAATTACCTAGATTACCTCCCAAGAGGGTATTCGATTTCTCTATCAACATAGTACCTTGAAACCTATATCCAAGGTGCCCTACAGAATGACTACTATAGAATTAATGGAACTCAAGGCACAGCTGGAGGATTTGTTATCTAAGCGATTGATAAGACCTAGTGTTTCCCCTGGGGAGCGCCAATGATCTTCATGAAGAAGAAGGATGGTACACTGTGCTTTTATATTGATTATCATATGCTTAACAAAGCAACGATAAAGAATAAGCACCTATTGCCACGTATCAATGATCTTTTCAATCAGATGTGAGGAGCGGTTGTGTTTTCAAAATTTGATTTGTGATTAGGTTACCATCAACTGAGAATCAAATATGAAGACATTTTCAAGACTGCCTTTAGAACTAGATACGGGCATTATGAGCTCACCATCCTACCTTTCAGACTTACTAATGCACTTGCGACATTTATGAAACATGATGAACAATGTATTCACCTGGACTGTTTGGATAGGTTCGTTTTGGTTTTCTTGGATGATATTCTAATTTATTCCAAGAATGAAGAGGAGCAATATAAACATTTAGAGATAATTCTCCAGTGGTTAAGAGAGCATAAAATATATGGAAAACTCTCTAAGTGTACTTTCTTCCAAAAGAAGGTGCAGTATTTGGGTCACGTGATTTCAGTTGAGGGAATTTTAGTGGATCTAACTAAAATAAAAGTGGTGCTAGAATGGACAGTACCTAAGAATGTACCTGAGGTTAGAAGTTTCATGGGTTTGGTTGGATACTATCGGAAGTTTGTAGCAAACCTTTCAAGGATAGCTTTTCCAATTACTTCATTGCAAAGGAAAGGGAAGACGTTTGAGTGGATGGAAAAATGTCGAGTGACATTTGATTTACTCAAGGAGAAGTTGACTATGGCTCTAATATTGAATGTACCAAATTCAGAGGGTGACTTCACTATCATTATGGATACATCAAGAGAAAGGATAAGTGGAGTATTGATACAAGAAGGGTAGGTTATAACTTATGAATCAAGAAATTTGAAGCCCTATGAACAAAATTATGCATCGCATGATTTAGAATTAGTAGTAATTGTCCATGCATTGCAAATATGGAGACAATATCTATTGGGGAAGCCATTTGAACTAAAGACTGGTCACCACGGTCTGAAGTATTTGTTTACCCAATCCAATTTGAATGCATGACAATGGAGGTGGTTAGAGTTGATATCTAATTATGACTTCAATATCAATTATATCAAGGGAAAAGAGAATCAAGTTGTTGATGCCTTAAGTCGTAGAAGGCATATTGCCTCAATGGTATCCATTCAAACTGAATTTAAGGGACAAGTGTTACAAAAATCCAAAGGTGATGAGTACTATGAGAAAATTAAGCAATGACTCTTGGATAATCCACAAGATGCAAGGTACAAAGGATTCCATTTTGAACCTAATGGATTATTAAGGTTTAAAGGAATAATTTATGTGCCTAATTCTAAAGAATTAAGAAATTTGGTGTGGAAAGAAGTACATGAAGCACCATACTCTAGACACCCAAGTGTGACTAAGATGTTGGCTGATGTGAAGCCATTATATTTCTAGAAAGGGATGAAAGGAGATGTTGCTAGATTTATAGCAAGATTCTTAGAGTGTCAAAGGGTGAAAGCTAAACATCATCACCCAATAGGTTTTCTGTATCCTCATTATGTTCTTGAGAGTAAGTGGAAAGTCAATAGTATGGACTTTGTGCAGGGTCTTCCTATGTCAAGGAACAAGCACAATGCCATTTTGGTGGTAGTGGAAAAGCTTACCAAAGTAGCACATTTTATTCCTAGAAATTTAACACATGGAGCTCCTGGCATAGCTCAGAAATTTGTTCAAGAAGTGTTTAGATTGGATGGGATTCTAGAGAAGATTATTTCAGATAAGGATGCATGTGTTACATCTAGGTTCTGTAAAAACTTGTTTTCCTCACTTGGAACACAATTGAACATTAAATTTTGCATATCATCCAAAGACAAATGAGAAAATTGAAAGGGTGAACCAATTACTAGAAGACCTACTAATAATTTATTGCATGGATCAGCAATACAAGTGGGAGGATTGCTTGCCTTTGGTGGAGTTTTATATAAAAATTCCTATCATTTTGCTATTAAGATGGCTCCTTTTGAAGCATTGTGTAGTTGAAAATGTTAAACTCCTATAAGATGGGATAAGCTTGAGGATAGCATAAGCCTTGGACCAGATATGCTATCAGAAATGGAAGAGCAAGTTGAATTATCAAGCAAAGGCTAGCAGAAGCCAATGATAGGCAAAAAAGCTATGCAGATTCTAAGTGAGTACCCAGAAAATTTGAAGTAGGGGAAAAGGTGTTGTTGAGAGTAAGACCTCAAAAAAGTTCCATCAAGTTTGGAAAGTTATTCAAACTAGCCCCACACTACGTAGGTCCATTTGAGGTTCTTGAGGAAGTAAACCTTGTTGCTTACCAAATTCTGTTGCCACCAACTCTTACCTAGATGCATAATGTCTTTCATGTATCATACCTAAAGAAGTATATACCAGGTGATAATCATGTCATTGATTGGAATGCTTTATAGGTACAAGAACTAGGAGTGGTAACAATTGAACTTATCAAGGTGCTCATAACACACAAGCTTCACATTTACCTCATGAGAATACATGGTATAACATTTACCACAAGATTTTAAAACTTGTAGTCCCAAATGGTTCATAACTTCCAATGGCATCACATTATTGAATGCTCCAAAATATTACATACAATTATGGACCAGCCAACCATTTATCGACATAAATGTATAAAATGGATATATAGTTTTTTTTTACTTGTAGAAACAATACCCAAATAAATCTTAGGGGCCTCTTGCACATTGACTTTGTCTACCTCATCTTTGGGAGCAACTGAAACTTCCTCTAGATGATCAAACATGGTAGGCGAATTGAGATACAACATCCTTATGCTCAAGAATCCTTAGAAGCTCTCTAATCGGTACTTGAAATTTTAATTGATTGAAGGTCTAGGCCATGTCAATAGGTTGATATACAGTCAAAGGATTGGAAGATGAAACTATTATAGCATTGGTATCAAGTATGAATGTAACTACTTGATCATTTGTAACAATTTGCTTTGTATTGACCACTCTCCCAACTTCCTTTTTTACCTTATGTTTGCCTTCATTTCCAACAATATGTTGATTTTCCATATGGCTAGTAGAAATATCAACACTTTTTAGTTTTGAGACATAATACCTTTTGTAGGGGTGCATTTGATAAATGCATCTTCTTTCTTGGTGGAGATTTTCCTACATATCCATTTGTCATCTTATCAACATTGCATTCTTTTTTTTTTGTCCTTTAATTTTTAATATGCAGCTGACACATATAGATTAACTACAATTTCAGCTTTATCCTTGGCACCTACTTGCCTATTTCTAAGTTGGTAATCACTCTACACTTGAATGCAAATAACTGTAGTAAGAGCTCTAATGTCCTCATTAGAAATCTTTGCTCTATTATTCCTCAAACTCATGTATTACTTGAGTTGTTTAAAGTATTTATTTAGAATTTCATAGTGAACACGATGACTGTCATAATTATTTTGGAAGAGTTCCTCACCTTCATAGGCATCTAGTTGATCAACATTTTTATCATTAAAATATTCAGGTGTACCCTCATGTTCTTGGAATTCATTTTCATCAAGTACAACTACAACAACACACTTGGTTTAGTCATGAATCAAATAACACATGTCACACTAGAATGAGTCTTGTTGAAGATTCATATGATCCTTCCTCAAGGGATCAAGTGTGTGAATCCATTGGTACCCTTGGTTTGAATTTCTTGGTACTACTTGTCTATCATTACCTCTAGGTTTCTTAGACCAATAATAGTTATAAGGCCTATTATGTAACCTTCATTGAAATGCATAGGGGCAACATTAGAAGGCATAAATTTTTCATTATTTATAACTTTACATGAGAGATCCTCCATAGCTTCCATCAACTTGTCTATTTTTTTCAACAATATGAGGCTTGTTAGAATTTGTTATATTTAGTTTCAATGGTTTCACATTATCCCTTTTGATGTCTTTCCCATAAGCTTTCAAGTTGATTTTTATGTTGATTTTCATTGCATATGCTTCCCTCAAGGTTTGAGGGTTCTTTTCTCTCAACAAATAACCCATATTAAAATCAAATGCTTCACAATATAGAACAAGACACACAAGCTCATTCGACCTTACTTGAGGAGGCACTTTCCTCATTTTCATGATGAACTTGTTATTGAAATCAACAACCAACTCATTTATCCCTTTTTAATTGTAGTCAGCTTGTGGATTGCGAACTTTGGATCCACTCTTTCACCATATTGCAATCAAAAGACCCTCATAAACTCATCCAATGAGTCTATGCTATCATATGGAAGACTCTTATATCATTATTTTTCACTTTCTTCCAATGACTGCACAAAGAGTTTCATCATGACATCTTTATCTTCAATTTCATACTCATTAGTGACATCAATCAAGTGTCTTGAATGATCCTCACCAGTGATAGCATTTTTTCCTTGAAATTTAAGAATCTTCCCTCTAATCTTAGTTGTAATTAGATTGGGATAATTAGGAATGCAACAAAATTCTAACTGTATGTATCTTTCCAATCCTAATTGTTGCCTCATAGGTGCAAATCTCTGAGCCTGTCTTCTAGGATTGACCCTAACATTTTGTATTGCATTTTGTTGTGGGGGATTAGGCTATTGGTTCTTTTGAACAATAGGTACTTGTTGAATTGGGATAGTTGGTGCTACATTATGAGGTTGAGCAGTATTTTTTGTGAAACAACATTTTGTACAGGTTTCTAAACAATATTTTGTTGTTGATTGAATAGTAAGGCGTGTTGAGCTAATTGGGTCTATTATAATATAATTTATGCCTCTATCTTATGATTCCTTTATCTGAGATGATCAATAAATATTTTTCCTTTTTATGTGCTCATTTTTTGGTTGAATATTTTGATCAACATATTTGAATGGTGTTTCTACTTCATGCTTTGAAGTTTGAGGTGTATCATGTTTTCCTTCTCTTTGATTTCTCAAAGGTGGAAGCACAAGATTTGTTTGAGGTTAAATAGGTAAATTTTATTTATGTTTTTCTTGATACTAAAAGGATTAACTGTTATACCTAGCATATTGTCTCCTGTCTACTAGAAGTTCTTCTGAATTGTGTGTAGGTGACTTGGATTTTTCTTTTTATCATTATTGTCACCTTCTTGCTTCTGTAGAACTAGATTCAGGAACTTCCTAGCCTTTGGAGCACTAATCCTTGTCCATTATTTATCTTCTCATAGTAACTTTTGGATCTTCATTTGATAAATTCACCACTCCTTGAAGGAGAAATAATCAGAATCAACAACTTTTGATTTCAAACCAAATAATAGTATTTTCTTGGTTGCACCATGATTGTTGAGTAACCTAGGTCTTCAATTTGATTATTGATTTGTCTTACTCCCTAGCAATGGTGCCAAATTTTTGGTGATTTGAGTTGTAGGCCTCAAATCCCTAAGGCTTGATAATATTCCAAGTGTTAGAGGTGTCAAACTTGGGAAGATTACCACAAACTTGTCTTCAGGTTGGGCAACTAAGTACCAATGCTTGAGGTGGGTAAGACATCCTTGACTTTTGGCTTTGCAAGACCTAGGGGAGTTTCCCTATTTAAAGACTAGGATAATACCTCTCAACAATACCTGATGTATAGTGTATCCCAATACTGGTGTCACTATATACCTATGAACTAGTTTAGAGATGTAAGATTGAGCATCTATTTAATAGATACTCTTCCATACAAATGTTTGAAAATGTGATGTATGATAACCCCTTAGATATTATAAACATTCAAACATGGTAGTACAACACACATAAACATAAAATTGAAAGGTGTTTGAATTGATGTTTTTTCTAGTGTATTGAGGATTATGGGAAGAAAACCAATTTCATCTTAGTGCCTTCATCCGTTGGGAAAAAAAGTCATTGGATTCAATCAAACATATGATAACATAAATTTAGGTGATATCCTAATCAAGATATCACAAAAATACTATGTTGGTTTAAATCTACATGCATGTTGGGTTCTACATATATGTTTAAAAAAATGGATGCCAAATATTAATGGATTATACTTAGTAATCCTTAGGAACACTCATACATTTCCTTATTATGTTGAAAAGATACCATGCAAAAGATTTGTAGGGATTTTACAAACATCTGGCCAAAAAACTAATCAACACACTTTAGAAGTGTAATCAAGAGACACTTAACTAAGTTTTATTATGCCATTAATCAAACAAAAATCAAATCTTAGTACACATGTTATCATATGCTTGGGAAAGAACCCAACTCATTACAATGTAAAAAAAATTATACACATAATTAAAAGTTGAAACCTTAGGGCTTCCTGCAAGTATTTTATTTTATTGATGGCTATGTAACTATTCTTTCTATTCAAAGAATTATCCTCTTCTTCTTTTCTATTCTCTTCTTAGAATGAAGCTAAGGCAGATAAAACCCACAACTAAGCTGTCAGGGGAATGTCAGAGGGTTCGCCTAAATGGAAAAAAAACCTAGTTACAATTTTACTTGATGTCCAAATGAAATTTGTCTTTTTCAAATATAATTTTACTAATACGGGCATGAGAAAACATTCCCTAACCAACACCATATACTTGCATTGAATTATTTTCATCAAATGAGTGCAAAAAATAATAGAAATACCCATAAAATTTCCTAGTAATGGCATCCAAAAAGTGCCTTTTGTAAGGAATTTTTTTTGCAAACATTAAATGCAACATGGTCACCACACAATCCATCATATCCAAACCAAAATGACAAAAATACCCTTAGGTAAAGTTTCTAGATCAAGTTGAGACAATTGTAGTGGTGGTTGAGCTTTGATGGGGGTAGTTGAAACTCATTTTCAATGATTTTTCCTATTGCAGAAATTTGACCCTCATGCGAAGCGAAAAATCAACCTAGACCAAGATATGGCAAGAAGGAACAAATTCAAGAAATAAATCACATCATCATTTGGTGAGAAAATAACTTTAAAAATATTGCCAAATATTTGGGCCTTAAGCAGACAAATCCATATGCAACCACTTCTCCCTCAAAGGTTCCAATGACCTCTAAACACCTACAACACCCTCCTACAAAAACCTGACATCTATTGAGCTGCAAAAATCTTACAACATCTAGATGCGCTAAAAAATCTCGCAAATAACCGCTTGTGGAAGAACATCTCCCAAATGGACTTGCGGGGAATTGACCTTGATTGGGTCAAATTCACTTTGGACATATGTCCAATCCACATCTTGATATTTTTAACACATCCCTAAATCATTTATGCCCCTTCCAAAAATCTTATATCCAAATGAACCATGCGAGAAAAATCTCGCCATCCGCCCACTATGGAAATATGATTTGCATGTGTACGATTATAACTTTCAGGCAACTTCCCACTCAAAAAACCATCCTTTTAGTGAACTAACAAACCTTAAAACCTTTGGTCATCTCTTTCTTCTCTTTCAACAAGCTTACCTATCAACAAATTGAAAAACCTTAAAACCTTTGGTCTTCTCTTTCTTGTCTTTTGACAGACTTACCTGTCAATGAACCAACAAGTTTATGAACCAAGTATGTTGTCAAATATTTTGAAAAACACTATTCTTCAATGAAATCCAATTTTGGCCAACTCCCCTTTCGATAAACCTTGAGGTTCACAAACTAAGAAATTCACAAAAGCAAACTAAATTCAATGGATTTACACAATACTTTGGTCTTCAATAATTCCTTGTGGGTTGAAAAGGTTCATTAAATTACCGCGGGATATTGGCCTCCAAGCAGGCATGTGGAGAAACCAAGTGCATTTGCCAAATGAATAATATCTAATTCAGATAGAAAGTCCCCCAAGTGACGTCAACAAGGATGCCGTTCACAAAAAGTGGAAATGAATTAGGTTGAGGAACTTCAAAAATGATAACATCATGATGATGTTAGCAAGGTGAGATGATGTCAATAGGATGCCATTCGAGTACAGATGCAAGAAAATAGAGTGGATACGGCTTGCAAGAGAAATCATCTGAATTAGATGAAGAAATTTGCAAAGGTGAAGTTCAAATGTAAAGGAAAAGCCCATAAAAGGAACGGTGTGGAGAAAATGAAGTGAATTGGACAAATACACTTGAAAGGAGAAGTTTGCTTGAAAATACCTATAAAAGAGAAGATGATATAAGCATTATGAGAAGATGGTGTGTAAGTGGAAAATGCAAGAAATCCATCAAGATGTGAAGCAAGTTGGTTCACATGGAAACACCCATAAATATTTGAATGGAGCGATCTTTCCCGCAAAGCGAAAAATTCCAAATCTAACCAAATTGAAACAAGCTAGAAGAGAAGTTCAGATAGAGATCAAGATTTTGTAAAAGCAACACTCAATCATTTTTTTCATATTCTTCACCTCTGTGGGAAATTCCATCAGAACTGCACATTACAGACAAACAAATAGAAACTTGACATTGCATGAAAGACATCAACAAGTGAACAAAAGGAAGATTAGATGAAAAGTCCTGCAAGTTTAGATGAACACATATTTCCCACAAAGCAAGTAAAGCTAAGTGAAGCAGATGAAAATATTGAACAATAGAGGTTCTCTTAACCATGGAAATCTCACAAGACCAATACTTAGCAAATATTTTATCCATCAAAACCTATTGTAGACATTTACAACCCAACAAGATATTTGCAAAAGAAACTAATTGACTTGCATCTTATAGGGAAAATGACTTGATCTAGATGGAAAGAGAAAACTTGCAAGATAATAACTTTTTCCCCTTGGCATATTTTTTAAAAATTCAAAAATAAACTTGACTTAATTTTTTGTGCTCTATCCATTGTTGCTAAGATATTTTGGTAAAACATGACCCATGACTAATTTCTCATATTGGTTATAAGCTTGGGAAAAATATGGCAAAGGCACAAAATGGGACAAAATTTTGGAGTGTCAACACCTCTAAAATGGTCCAATGGATGAAAGGGAGAAAATTTGATTGAGTTACTAGTAAACAATATTTGAAGCATATTTTCTAATGGATCACTAAGCTTTGTAAATTTCCTAGTATGTTGAGGTTTGAGAGATATAATACTAGAATTATTAGCCACATAGTTGGCACTAGGGTTAGATTATTCCTTTTCATTCCATTTTTGAAAGGTTATTTTAAAATTTCAAAGAGTTTGAGGATGTGGAAGAGTTATGGGAGGACCCCAAATGCTAGCAATTTAAGTTTAAATTTTTTACATATGCAAATAAATCTATAAAGGAGGAAAAATTAAATGATTATATGTTATCTTTAATGGGAGGAAGGAGCCACTCAAGTAAAATGGATTGTAATTCATCATTCCCTAATTGATACTTTAGTTTACCATATAATTATTAGAAGTGAATAACAATAAAAAATAGGCCCATAATATCCTTGAACACATTTAATCAAATCAACCACTGTTACTTTAATGCCCATATTAACATGTAAATGTGTTGCCAGAAATCAATGCCTAACTCATAAAAATAGTGAATAGAATTGGGTGCTATAAATAGAACCATTTAATGACATAGTTCATCAAATTTCATAGAAATAATTCATCTAAAACTTTATCCTCAAATCTGAAATCTAGGTCGATAGCATTTGAAGATTGTAGGTGTAATATATTTGGATCTCCTTTTCCATGAGATAATTTGAATCTAGGTACTAGAAATCCTATGGGTAATGAATATGTAACAACGTTAGAAGTGAGAGGTGTGCAATGAGGAAGATTATGTATAATAGACTCTTGGTTAGTAGGTATATCATCCACTTTCTTCTTAAGTTGACCAAAATCCTTCAATAACATATATAAGGTAGAGGTAGGAATAGTAGCACAGTATGGGAAGCATGGGAAATAATGTATGAAGTACAAAGATGATAATTTATAAGAGATAATTACATGATAGTGGAAGGAGAAGCCACATGATAATACAAGGCAATCATATGGTAAGAAGGAGTATACAAAACATAAATATAAGGGATAATGCTAGTAGGTATATGGGTACATGTAGATATTTAAGGATGAGAGGTGAGTGGAACACTAGTGGAAAGAAAAGTGGTTATGGTAACATGGGTGGTAGAGTCCATAGAAGTTGTAACTGTTGGTGTAAATAAAGTCTTGTCCCTAGTTAATTCATTACTAGGGGACTTATTTACATATGTTAAGTTTACTTAGGTCATAGGAAGGAATCTTTCTAGAAGGTGTTAGTTTTCATTAGTTGTTATCCTATCTTTTGACTTGTAACACATGTGAACCTAGGTAGTTGTGATTAGTTGTCTCATGTCATATGATTAAGACACTTGTCATAATCCTATGACATCTTGTATCTCACCTTGGCTATATAACCAAGGGGTCTCTCATTGTACACAATCACATCATATCATTGAATCATATTGATGAGTATATAGTTTATTCTTGTCACATTCTATTCTCTCTTTTATGCTTTCCATTTGGTCTCAAGATCTTGACAGCCATAGCCAATTCTAACAGTAACTATAGGATTAGAGGAGGAAGAATGAGAAGAAAATAAGGTCTAGGTGGTTGAACAAGAGGATATACCATTAGTAGAAGCAATGATAGTACATATATTATGAAGAATATATGTGCCACAAAGGGGTGACCGCTAAGGCCTTATGCAAGATAATAGCTAATTATCAAGAAGATTTGGCATGAATAATTGCATCAACAAGTAATTATCTTGTAAGGGAGATCTCTTTTTTAGTAATATAAGCATCATGAGTATAATCTTATTGGTCTTTGTGACCCTAATATGGTGTTCAATATGAGTATTATTAGAAAATATTTCATTATCATTAGAGTAGTTAGTCATATTAGAGTTTAGATAAATTTTCCTTTGTAAAAGAAGATTAGGATTTCAAGTAGCTCATGGCATAAAGAATTCCCAAAGTGGTATTGAAAAGAGAGATGACAGTATAAATCACTTAGATTTGATAAAATTGTAAGGAGTTGTGAGAGTAGATGGGTTCATTGAAATGAAAAGGAAAATAAACAACCCTCTTGTAATCTAAGAGGGAGAATAAAATCCCTTTTACATAAATCTAGGGTAAATATTATCAATATTCAAAATCTAGCATAGATATTTGTGTTATATGATGCAAATGAATTAGATATGTTAAAATAAATAAATACTTTAGAAAATGAATCAAATGAAAGTACTCACTTGAAAACTTGTGATCGATATTAGATGTTGATTTTCCAATAATGAAGGAATATTGGTGAGTGTGTTGTTTGTCTTCCTTGGTCTATTTCGTGATTGAATATTTGATTCTACACCTACATATCTAATTTGATGCACAAATTTGATCTTTGTTAATTTTTAGTATTGGTTCATCTTGACATTTTCAGTCTGTTCTATCATAAAAACCTGTTCCTATGCTTTCTAGTTTACACATGGTAGCAATAATTGCTTCCCTTTTGTCAAACTATATAAAGATATTAAATCAACAACTAGAAAAAAAATTAGGACATTACTCTCAACTATACAAGCTACCTTAGATACTTGTGCAATGCAAATGCTTTGATAATACATGCAAGTAATAATGATAGCTCTAAGAATGATAAGATCTAGGTAATATGATGTCCAAAATGAGCTACACAATACCAAAAATCACAATAAAACGATTTGTTGCCTTAAGTCAACACACAATGATCATAAGAATAAATTATATCAAATCACAAATTAAAATTTTAATATTAAAAACCACAAAATCATTTCAATGAGTGTGAAAGCGATCAAGATCATTTCCACAATTACAAATCTAAATGAATAAAATCCAAATCCCAAATAGATCCTTCCAGATAGAAACAAATAAGCGTCTAAGATGTGTGCCCACACTAACTCAAAATCTATCATTTACACACTTATTATAAACACGAAGTCAACTCCAAACTTAAGAGCAGAAGGGCACGGGTGTACAATTCATATTTCATTTCCTTAGAATTTGTTTTATTTCCATTGACTTGACACGTATACACAGCATGTAAATTTCCTTTACTGCACGTGAAACAAGACCACCAGACCACCTCATGCAAAACTTAGGCATATTCCAAGCTTAAAAATGACAAAACAAACTAAACCGGCGTCGAATTTGACCCGCGGGTCCGGCATAATTTGAATTATTACTACATGCACGGGTGGAACGGGTGCGACGGGTGGGACGGGTCGCATTCATTGCATTCCAAAATCATTATACACCCGAGCTTAGCTTGGCTTCCGCGAAATGCCCGCCAATTAATAAAATGGTCACGGGATTCCGTGTCAAGTCAACAACACCACTAAACTAAAATTTTGTCTTGTAGAGCACAAAATTCCATGATAAAACATGATTTGGTAGAACTCCACTCCACCACTCCCGACCCGCCCGGCCGCCAAGGTAATTACTTAAGGTGGGTAAAGTGAAAGTGGAAGTGGGAGGGAGGGCCGACAGGAATTGCATGGCCCAATCCCAACTGTTGTACGGCCTATCTCATCCACCTCCCTAGTGTTCAATGCTTCCATGCCTAATTATGTACTTATCTGTTTCTTTACAAGTGATCATCCCCATGGACGGCATAACAAGCTTTTTCGTTAGGTGAAGGGACACTAATTATTTATTGCTTTCTTTTTTTGGAAGCATTGATGCAATAAGAGAGTTTCACTACATTACACATGGAGGTTTCTCAACTTTTCAGGGTCGCTAGAAACAAAGAGAATCACTCCTTGCTCACTTAAGACAAATAAAATGATATGAATGATACCTTTGTTTATGATTGTAGTTGTGAAAATAAGTGTATGTTTTTAGTTGTGAAAATAGTTTCTGATGTCATTGTATCATTGATCATTTTTAGGGATTGATTTTGATCTTTAGATTTGTTCTTTTCTTATTTTGGATTAGGTGTATATGTGCAAATTTGATCTAGATCATTTTTTTTTAATTGTAGATCTGAACTCTACAATTTTAAAATTCAAATTTAAATTATTGTCAACGCCTTTCTATTGGTTGTTGTGAGCTAATTTTACACATGTTTATATTGGTTTGTGTCTAATGTTGTTGTATTTAAAGATATTCCTTCATTAGTTTAAAGATCATCAAGAATTATGAAAACACATTGTTAGAGAACATTTATGTTACATCGACAACGACATTATCAAAGCATACATCATCTTATGTATTCTTGTGGGTTTGCTTGTTATATTCAATCCATTCCAAAGCCATTAAATCACCTTGCATACTAACTAAAGAGAACGTAACCTCACAATTTAGCAAATTGTGTAAGTGTATTTATAAACATTAGTAACTCCTTACAAAGATCTAAAGTATGGACATATAGGTAATTTAATTCCAAGCATCAAATTTCATCCAATTCACTCTCATGAGTATTGGATAAAGTCCATGCACCAATTCATTTTTCTAGGAGCAAATATAAACTAGAGTAGAGCATTATCAATATGTGGGTTAGACATTGGTTTGATCAAGCCCAAAAATTCCATCACCTTGATAAATCAATTTATGTTGTCTTCCACAATATATTTCCATGGTCAAGATTTAAGGTAAGTGTCTCACTTTAATTTAAATATAATTTTCAAAAATTGAATTCAACTTTTATTATTCTAGTCACAACTCATTATTTAGTGTCAAATGTGTTTATCATTGTGGATATTTATGTCAGTGTAATTTTATCCCCTCACATTTATTGCTAAGCTCAACTTTATTTTTTATTAAGGTAAAACAGGGTTTAGAGGGACCTGAAACCTTATACAAAATGTAGGAATAAAGATAAACAAAGAAACACATCTACAATTAAACAAGTTTTATAGGGACCTAAAACCCATAAATTTAAAATAGTCTTAAACAAAAAAAATAGAAACCTGGTAGCAAACCAACAACAAAACAACCAACAAAAAATAGCAAAATAGCTAGGAACAAACAATAGAGTTACTGTAACTCTTTGAGGGTATTAGTTTCTTCCAACTCCTGTTGATAGAAGCTCTTATGAAGATCAACCAGGCTAAGTAGATCATTCTTCTCTTCTTGGAAAGTCTTCTTCTTTCCCCTAGTGTGTGTGCTTGGTCATTTCTACTATGAGTGGCTTTGTTTTCCTTTGGTCTTGTTATCCTTCTTCATCTTCTTAGCAACAATGGAGACATCAACCACTTGGTCTTCCCCTAAGCTCCTTCAACTTCTCTATGAGGATTTGAATACCTTCGGCACTATTCTAAATAGTGCATTGGCTTATTTTGATGAATCTTTCCAAGTTTTGGTTAATTTGCATCATTTTTTCTTCCAACCCCTTGACCCAGTTGTCATAATCCTCTTTCATAAGAATGACTTTAGTCATAATGGATTCCAAGGCCAGTTGAATCTCCTCATCGTCATTCTTCACATTCATAGAGGCTTGTGCTTCCCTTTTGACATCAATTTTATTCTACAAAGATCTCAGCTTAACATTTATTTGATTCAATTCCAAGAAGAACCATTTAACAAGGTGAAACTGGCCCACAACCCCATCCTTAGCTAAGTCCAAAACACTATGAATTTCCTCTTTGTTATTGTTCAGCTATAGAAAATACTCAAAAAAGTTGAGGAGAATGACCAACATTAGCACTTTTAGGGGTAAGAATGGAGATTTTACCATTACAACCCACTTGCAAATTAGCTTTATCCTCCACAATACCTTTACTTTTTTCACCCTTCATCCCAATTTCAATATTTTTTAGTTTTTTCTTCTCAGCTGAAGAAACAAGAAGATCTTCATGAGGAAAGTCCCCCATGTGTGACCCATTAGGCCATGAAATATGTGTTCAAGCCCTCTTCTTTTCCTTCTTACCCTTCTTCACAATCTCATCCTCAAACATAGAGTTAGGCACCATTTCCACATCATCTTCTTCATTCCACTCCTCATCCCCATTTGAATTAGACTCTAAACCCTCATCAGAAGAAACAACAAGAGCCTTAGGAGTATGCTTTATAGGGAGTTTCTTAATCACAACAAGAGAGGGGAGGGCTCTCAAATGTTCCATTATTAGTAAGATAAGACCCTGATGCAAAATAGGTTGTTTTGCATTCTTCTTATGATCCTTTAAGCCAGACTCTAGAGATGCAAGTAGGTAAAAAGGAAAGGAAACCATTCACTTATGATGGAAATGATTAAGGAGGATAAAATGAAAGCCATACATATGAGTGTACCTTCCATCAAGGGTGAAAAATCACGTGAGTACCTCCACCACCTCTGCCAATACAGGTTTAATAAAGAGGTGATCAAACCCTCATGCACTGTGTTTTAGTAGCTTCTTTCCTTTCGACACTTTCAAGAATTGTTTCATCACACCTTCGGAGGCCTTCCTTTCCCTGGAGAAATTTCTACCCTTGGTGGATAGACCAGTAATTTCCGCTATAAGCTCCTTCGTGATAATAAGCTCATTCTCATCAGCGTTTAGGATTCGATTATGCTATCCATTAACAAAAGCCATGGTGATTTCAGGGTCATGACCATGCAACTTCTCAAGATAGGGAGTGACTCCACCATCTTCAAGGATCTTCCACACCAAAGCTTTATTCTTGACATCCTCGTAAGATGGCGACTCAATTCTACTATGATCTCCACCCATTTTAGCTCATCTGTGAAATAGAGTGATGAAAATGGTCTTTTGACCCCACATAAAACTTGTTTGATATCTCACCAAAATGCCCATAATCCATGTGAAGTGATGATAGATAATAATTGCCATCATAGTAATTCCCAAGGTGTATCTTTTGTGCATCGTAAGATTAAAAAGCCTTTTCAGGCTTATCTTTTCATTATTAAAACCCCCTTCCATTATAAGCCCTATGCAAATCATAATTAATGAGGTTGTAAATATGATATGGGACATCAATCACCTTATCCCAACACTTAGCTAAATCCATACCAACGCCAATATTAGCAAAGGAATCTATCATGGGGTTACCCTCCCTATAGATATGGGTAATATGAACCTCATCAAGAGAATTAAGGATCAAGATTGAGTCCTTAATAAAAATTTCAGTAGACCAACTTGGGAAATTTATTTATTTTAGATAATTTATAATATTTAAAGAATCTCCTTCAATTTATATCTTGTGAAATCCCAAGGAGTAAGCCAAATTCAAACTATTATAGGTAGTTGTAGCTTCGGCAACGTCGTTGGTCTGGGTTCCCAAAGGGAGTTCCTTTGTTGCTATAAACCTACCATGCTCATCTTTTTCTTAGGGTTTGGTCTTAGATTTTTAGGGTTTTAGATCTGATTTTTCTAAGTGTATCCTATTTATTTTAGATTTGATTAGGGTTTATAATCATTTTTCTTGTTCTTCATTTTCTACATCTTCCTTTATATTTCCATACTTCATTTTGTGATCTTATTTTCATTCAAATCTACCTACCCTTGTATTCACCTCTAAGGTTTCATTTGTTGATTTATTTTTACATCTAGTCACTTGATATGTTTATTTATTTTATATCCAACCTTATATATGAGCTTTATATCATTTGGCCTTTAGAATTTTTTGAGTTGTTTTGCATGGTAACATATCTCATCAACATCCTCAAACTTCTTTGAGAAGAAGTCCCCATTTGAATCTTCAAGTGGCTCAAGCTATAGAGAATGGTGTCTCTAAGGATGTTCCCATAAGTACTAAAGTTGTTATCGCTACTATTGAGCATGAGTTTGAAGATTATTTACAAAGGACATTTGGAAAATAATAGTTTGCACATAAGCTTGCTAGCTTGGATAAGGTGAATAATAATACACATTTAATTTAATATTTTTCATGATGTATTGCTTACTAGGCTATTTAGTTTGCAAGTGATTTATAACATTGGTGCTAGGATTAATCCTCCTTGTTCTTTGAATAGTTTGTCCTCCTCACATTTTCATCCTAGTTTTATTCTTTAGTTTGGTATGCCTCCTCCTTTTATTCATCTTACTACCATCACAAAGTTTGTCCTTATGCCTACTTCCCATCTTGAGCTTTATACATCCATTCCTTCTTCCTCTCATACTACTAAAAATTTGTCTATTTTATGAGCTATCCCTATTAGTGAAATGGCTACACGTGGTCCTAGTGTTTCTCTACCATGTTCACTTCCACAACTAGTATTGTCTCTTCCTCCCACCCTTCTAGTGCCATCCATACCTCCACAATTTATATCCCTTATTTCATTTCTTATTCATACCCAAATGCACATCTCATTCCATTCCTTTATTTGTCTTTTTCCATATTACATTCCACTCCCCCTACCATGGTCATATATATTCCCTATAAATTTCTTTCTTGGTAACCTATTTATTTCAACCCTGTTGTGTCTCGTGTTCTTATTAGGTCACCATCCTTACTTTTGCCTTGGATGCACTTATTCAAAATCTAGATAGGGTGGAGTGTAAAGTTAATTACAATGTTTAATGATCAATATGAAGATGAATATGTGGAAGCACAAAATACACTAGTTGTGTTCAAGTGATTCTTACTCATCCTTTACCTAGAGGTTTTTTGAACCTTACATTGAAATGTATAATGGTAAAAGTGAACCCAATATAGATTTGAGATCCTTCATTGTTGCATGTTTTACTATGTGTATGAAGATAAAGTTTTAGTTGTTATTTCCACATACTTTGAAAGATCATATGATTGTGTGGTTCTTCTCTTTAAATCACATGGATATTCATATTTTTTGAATTATCTAAAGTATCTTGAGCATTTCAAAGTTAATATGGTCCTAGAGACTACTGTTATGGATTTGTTCGAGTGTGCTCAAGGACCTAATGAGAAAACTCATGAATATGTTATTAAATTATAGTCCTTGTGCTCTAAGTTACACCATTAACTTTGTGACAATGGGTTGTAAACTATTTTTATTGATGGATTGTTGCCACACCTTAACATTAATATGGTCTTCTTTCATTGACGCGTGTTCTTGTGCAAAGAACATTGAATTTAAATTACTTGCATATAGTGTGATTAAGTCTAACAATTTTCTAAAGGTTGGTAATAAAAAAGACAAAAAAAAATGCATCATGTGGCTAATACTTCCAATATGTCATCTATTAAGCCTCATACTTTCAAAAACACAAAATCACAAGAGCCCCAAGAAACTATGCTTTAAACTTTCCTGAGTTCTAATTTGATTATTCTTCTACCTATCCACCCATTAGCTCCAAAAAGAGGGCTACCTAATAACCATAATGATAATACACTTTGTAACTTTTATAGAGTTAATGACATCGCATTCAAGGCTGCATGAATTTAAAATATGAAATATAATATTTTATTAATAATTTAGGATTTATGTAGAGGGTGTTTGTTATAAATGAAGGTAAACAACTACAATATGGAAATTTAATTTTTTTGTTACAAATCTAAAATTTAATCTTATGATATTGATGAAGTTTTAAGGAAATGTAAATCAGCAACAATAAAGAAATCAACAAGTATAAGAGATTTACACAACACAATATTTATGAGGAGAAAAATTTAGGTAACAAAAACTCCACCAAAAAAGTGGTCAAATATGTATTATCTTGAAATAAGAATACAATACAATCACTTCCTTCTTTCCTACACCCAAACAGACAACATTTATGTACTTGTGTGACCCCACTCTTCTCTACCTTCTCAAACACATGTACATTAATCATGAATTATTTTCTTCTCAATCACCAAATATGGCATCCAAACTTGGGCAAAAAATCAAGACTCTTACAAAAAGTCATAATTGACAAAAAAAAGAAATCTCTCAATTTGGGTGCGTTTATTTTTAATCCCTAAAAAATAGGAGATACTCCAAAACGAATCCTTGTAAAATAAGAGACACTCCAAGATCCAGGCACCTAGTTTGACCTTATAACCTCATGTCTTAAATTAGAAGTTGCTTTTAATTGGTAAATAATAAATAAATAATTATTGTAACACCAATGTCCATCTCACATCCCTTATGAATGCATTTACCACTAATTTCTTAAAATAATTAAATAGGTAGGGTTTACAAGGTTCATAACACCTTATTCCTAACAATGTCAATATGGGGGAAATCCTTTTCCAATTTATGTTGTCTTCCACAATATATTTCCATCATCAAATTTTGAGTTGTCTCATTTAATTTATCTAAGTTCCATAAATTCAATTCAACATTTATTATTCCAATCCCAACTCATTATCCTTTGTCTTATTTGTTTACTATTGTGATTTAATTAATTTTCCTAAGATATAAATGTGAGTGTAATTTTATCCCCTCACATTTATTAGTAAACTCAACTTTGTTACAAATCCTAGGGTTTGGTCTTGGAATTTATTTTTTATTTAAGGTTTCAAATATGGTTTTTTAAGCATGTATTATTCATTTTAGATTTGATTAGGGTTTAGACTCTTTTTGTCTATTCTTCATTTGCTACATCTTTCTTTAGGTTTTGTACTTCATTGTGTGATCTTATTTTAACCACAACCTACCTTTCCTTCTATTCACCTCTAGGGTATCATTTGTTGATCTATTTTCATATATAGTCACTTGTTATATTTTTATTCTATATGAAACCTTATATTCATGTTTTGTATCATTTGGCCTTTAGGGTTTGTGAGTTATTTTCCATGTAAACTTGTCTCATCAACATCATCACACTCCTTTGAGAAGAAGTCCCCATTTGAATCCTCTAATGGCCCAACCTATTGAGAATGGTGTCTCCAATAATGTTCCCATAAGCACTAAATTTGTTACCACTGTTATTGAGCTTGAGGTGGAAGATTATTTACAAAAAAAAATTAGAATGTAATACTTTACTCATGATCTTGCTAGCCTGGATAATAAGAATAATCCTACACATTTAGGGTGTGTGCAAGAAGTTGAGTCCACTTTTTGGCCAAAAAGTGGAAGTATTGTTCCTGATTTCAAAATTTGTCACATTTGACCTAAAAATTTGAAGCACTTAAAGATTGAATCTTAAAAAAAGTTAGTAATATGAAGTGTAGTACTCATAGTTTAGTTTCCAAATATGTAATTTATTTTAATACCCAGATAATAAAAATTTATTTTCAATAGGCATGTCTAAAAACCACTGTTTAAAAGTCACTTTTTCAGGACCATACCATGCATGTGTACAAAAACCATATTTTGGCCTAAATAAAAGAATTTTTTTGAGCCCTCTTGGGAAAAGATCTATAAGACATTGAATATTTTTTTAAATAAAAGGGGTAAAAAATTATTAATTAAAATCTAGCCACAAAAGCCAAGAAATCAAGATACAAAGAATGAAGCATTAACAATCACCAAATCATCCCAACATTAAGAAGCCGAGGAGTCACCCAAAGAACCCAAGAACCAAAGATCAAGAAGCAATCCTCAAGCCAACATATCATCCAACATGAGTTGAGATAACTTGTGAGACTTTTCAACCGATAATTGGTCCCAACAATTAACCTCCCACTCATTTTGTTGCTCTAAAGCCCACTTAATCAAGTAGTATGCCACTCCATTCCATTCCCTAGGGATACAAACATAAGAAATCAAGTCAAGAGAACTGCCCAATTTCATAATCTTCTTACCAATCAACACCATTTGTCAATGGAATCCCTCAGACTTTTTTCCATTAAGCATGTTAATAATGATCATAGAATCCACCTCAATAATGACCTTCCTCCATCCAAGAGCACAAGCCTTCTCCATTGCAACCAAAATGGTATGAGCCTCCATAAGATTGTTCGACACTAGCCCCAAATGAGTGGAGAATAAGAAAACAACCTCACCAGAACTGTTCCTTCCCACACCTCTAATGCCAACATGGCCCAAATTCCCTCTAGAAGATCCATCAATATTTATTTTAAGTACACCAATCAAGGGGGATCCCAATTAACTTCTCTAGAAATTTTCTTCTTTGGACCATGACCCATCTTAACAACAGGATTACAACCCACCTTGTTAGGAATCCATGAATCACAGAGAGATCTTCCCTTTCTAGAGTTTCATCCAAATCACATAGCTTCCAAAGTTTCCTGAATCATGCCCAAAATCTTTTACCACAATTGATAAGCTCCAACCTAGCTTCCTTGGAAAATTCTCTTGTTACGTTCAAGCCAAAGTTTCCAAATAATACAAGAAGGACCAATTTAGCGTACCACATTAACAAAGATAGCCTTGGTAGGTGGTCTCCCCAAACTATTCAAGAATTCCACCAACGAAGTTGCATGAAAATACTCCTTATTCCACAAACCCCACCAGAGGTACTAGATTTCCTTGGCATAAAGGCATTGGAAGAGTAGATGAGGGATACATTCCTCATAATTCCCACACAAGGCACATATAGATGGCCCATAAAATCCTCTTTTCTGTAAATTATCCCAAGTAAGACTTTTGTTTCTAGCAACCAACCACATAAAAAATTACACTTCGCCAAAGCATATTTATTCCAAACTTTCTTCCACCAAGGAACTTCCCCTTCTCCACCACCTTGTTGGATAATATCTTGGTATCCTTTAGCAATAGAGTAAGACCCCTTAGGGTTGAAACCCTAAGCTAATATATCTCTCTCATTCGAGGAATTACAAAACCACTTCTTTAGAATTGAAGATAGGACTTCTTTATCTTTCATAGAACCTCCCTGAGGCCATTCCCTAGAGTCCCTCCAACTGGAAATCTCTAATTGACCCACAAATTGAGAAGACTTGAAATCCACCACCCACACCCAACCAACTTTAGTGCATCTGTCACAAAGTTCTTGCAACTGTGGGTATGTAGAAATAATGTGAGGATGCCCATCCCAAGAGTCATGCCAAAAAAGAGCCTCATATCCCTTATTGCAAATCCAATATAAACCTTACTTGATAAGATTATCCCCTTTTTTAAGGGTTTTCCAGATCCCTGAGCCTTTCCCTGTGAGGTTAACTCTAGGGATATCCATAGCAACAATCTCCCAAAAGTACTTGGAAGTAATAATTGTAGCCCAAAGTTGCTTAGAATTAGTACACCACCTCTAGTAGAGCTTGGTAGCCAAAGCCTGGCCATTGGAAACAGATTGTCAGAGCCCCAAACCCCCATTCTAAATAGGACTACAAATGGTTTCCCAACTAACTAAGCTCCATTTGAATGCTTCTAGATTTCTAGCCCAAATAAATTGTTGAGAAAGGGCATAAAAGTCCTTAATAAAACCTAAGGGGGTTGCCAAAAGAAAGCATTTGTATATGGGAAGAGCTTGAATCATCGAATTCAATAATGTAACTCTACCCACATAAAAGAGCTAGTAAAAGGTCCAGTGGTTGACCTTTGTGCAGAGTTTATCAAGAATGGACTGCCAATAACCCCTAGCAAGGGGCCCAAGCGAGAGAGGAAAACCCAAATATGTGAGAGGAAGAGCACCAACTTGAAATATGAGAATTCAAGAAATTTGTTGTTGAATAAGAAGGG
The DNA here is from genome assembly GCA_007258455.2 of Sequoia sempervirens. NCBI lineage: Eukaryota > Viridiplantae > Streptophyta > Pinopsida > Cupressales > Cupressaceae > Sequoia > Sequoia sempervirens. The sequence goes on along the minus strand of VDFB02058242.1, from coordinate 426,273,996 downwards.
GGGTATTAAAGAAGATGATAGAAGATTTATCCTTGTTGATCATTTTCCTAGAAGTCACCAAGTAAATTTCAAAAGCATTTCTGAAGTTCTTTGCTTCCTTGATGTTGGCTAGGCCCATCAAGGTTGTATCATCCATGAACTATAAATGAGATATAGGAGGCTAGGATTTAGTCCAATACCAACCATGGATCAAACCCTGAGTGACATGAAGTTTTAGGAGATGTGCTAAACCTTCAACCATCAAAATGAATAGGTACGGGGACAAAGGATCTCTTTATTGCAGACCCCTAGAAGCTTTGAATAAGGGAGACACAACTCCATTTATAATGAACGAGAAGGAATTAGAAGAAACACAACTCATAACCCACTCAACCTAATCTCTAGAAAATCCAAAAGCTAAGAGAATCCACTGCAAGAAACTCCATTTGACCTGATCATAAGATTTGGACATATCTAACTTCATAAACGTAGTCTTATCTTTTGAAGTTTCCATAGAATGAATAGCTTCCCCAACAATCATGACCCCATCCAAGATCTGCTTGCCAACCACAAAACCCCCATGCTCCTCCGAGATAAGGGAGGCAAGGCACTTTTTAAGTCTCTACCAAAAGCTTAGTAATTATCTTATAAGCCACATTGCATAAAGCAATGGGCCTAAATTGATCAAAGGGTTGAACTTTGTCCTTTTTTGGGATGAGGGAAAGAAAGGTCGCATTCAAATCACACAACATTTATTTATTGTTCCGCGATTCTTGGACAATCTCTAACACATCCTGCTTGAGAGCATCCCAAAAAGATTGAAAAATTCAATCGCAAATCCATTAGGCCTAGGAGCTTTCCCTTTCTTCATCTAAAAGACAACCCTTTCCACCTCATCAAGAGAAGCAGGCTTGTTGAGTTATTCATTCATCTAAAAAGACACTAAAGGAGGGATGCATTCCAAAATCAAGTCCTTTTCTGCAACCTCATAAGAAGATTCTTCTGAAAGAAGCGACAAAAAGAAACTCATGGCCTCCTTACAAATATCTTGAGAAGAAGATAAAATAAGCCCATTAGAGGATTTAACAGAAGTAATTATGTTCCTTTATATTTGGTCCTTAACCGATTTGTGGAAGAAGGCAATATTCCTATCCCCTTCTTGAATCCAATCAATCCTAACCTTTTGTTTCCAGTAAATCTCCTCACTTAGTTCCCAATTAGATAGCTTCATTAGCAATTCCAACTCCTTTTGCAAATTTTTAGTTGTAAGTCCATACTCTCTAGAATGTTGTGAAACCTCATCAAGAAGAGATTGAACCTTTTCCTTAGCTTGGAAAATATTTCCAAAATACTCGTTGTTCCATCTATTGAGCTGATATTTCAGATATTGCAATCTCTTAACAAAGGAATACATGGTAGTACCATAAGCTAGTTTACCTTCTTTCCATCAAACTGCCATAAGATCTTGTGAGAAGTCTTCATGCAACCACATTAGTTGGAACATGAATGAGGGTTTCTTTTCCATATCCGATCTTGAAATTACCAACTTGATGGGCCAATGGTCAAATCCTCACCAATCCAAAATATATGAACTTGATAGCCAATAGTTACTCACCTAGTAGTTGGAAACAAGAAACCTCTCTAATCTCTCTGAAATTGAATCATTGCCACATCTTCTATTATTCTAAGTAAACTATCCATTATTGGGCTAAATATCAATAAGTCCTAAAGAGTCAATACCCTCCCGCAACAAGAAAGAAGAAGCATCTAGCCTAGCCAACCCACCACGTTTCTCTACCAAACTCATAATAGCATTAAAGTCCCCTACAAGGATCCATAGAAGGAAAGGAGACAAAGATCTCACATACTTAATATGGGCCCACAAATCAACCTTACCAAGAAGATTCATATGAGAATACACACTCGTAAAAAGAATAGATTCCCTAGAATCTACACTGGAAGCCACACCAAAAACCCCATGTTTGTTATTGATCCACCAAAGAGGGGTGAGTTTATAAGGGTCCTAGAGACAAGCTAAACCACCAGCACAACTCTGGGCACCAACACACTGAGACTGACCACACCACCAAATATTTGAAGCAATATTATACATTCCTTTCATTAAAAGTTTAGATTCTTGTAAAAAAACCATATCTGATTTATGAGTTTGGATCAAACCTTGAACAACCTTTTGTCTGGGATGTTGTTCAAACCCATTGCATTCCATGAGAGGACAATCATTTTTGGAAGTGTGATTCAATGGGCCTAATTGATCCCGACTCCACCAAGACATCACCAATTAGCTTCACCTTCTCCAAGTCTTTCTTGTGACCAAATTTCAATGCCTTCTCCTAGGTGGCTTTCTTAAGAGGCTTTTGTTGAATACTCAATACCAAAGACTCTTTCTTGATTCAGCCTCACTTTGAATCCTCCTCTCCACCTTGAGAAGGAAGGGAATCCCTAACACAAGCCACAAACATTGCTTCCTTCCTTAATGGAATAGAAGAGCCTAAGCTAAACTAGACTTGATCTACATCCATTATCTCAGAAGGGGTACCTTCCTATAAATGATCCATATTACCAACCATACTTGATTCAACCTGAATAACCATTGTTTCCTCTAGGACTAGTACTTGGGAAATTGGAACCATGTCTTGATCATCAAAGGTTTCCAAAATATCAAACCTATTTTGGAATCCTTCTTGTTGATGCTCTTTGAAAGATCTTTTTGACCCTCTCCCCTTATTACACTACCTGACTGGGATAAAGCCTTCCTTATCCCCATTTATACTTGACACTGGGGCTTTCCCTTTATCCCTCATAGGAGGAGGAGGGTGAGGAGCCGAGGGGGCAGGTTGGGCGACCTTCAAACAAGTATGTTGAAGATGCCCATACTCATGACATATGCAAAATCTAAAAGGTAATGCTTCATAATCCAATTGTTGAATCCAAGACATAGACCCTAACTTGATTTCCATATATTCTAGAAGCGGTTTATTCAAATCAATTTCCACACACAGGAAGGCATAAGAAACTACCTTGCAATTAAGAGTTTTTTGTGAAGGTCCCACCTATTTACCAAGTAGAAGAGCAATCATTTGTAATATATCTCACCTCGAGAACTCCATTGGAAGTCTCAAAATAAGCACCCAAATAGGTATTCTCAAGGGAAGATCTTTTACCAAATTAAATCCCACATGCCAAGGCTTCATGACTATGCTAGTTTTATTGTAGAAATATGGTCCATTCTCAAAAGCAAAAAGCTTGTTTGCCAGTCTTAAAAACCATTTTAGGCAAAAAGCTTTGCTAGAAAAGAGGCCAAATTGACAATATTTGTGTGCCTATGAAACCTCACTCTTGTCTCCCTTCTCAAGCACCTATATATTAATCATGAATTACATTCCATCAAAACCAAATATGGTGTCCAAAATTGGGAAAAAAGTATGCTTGATTTTGGAAAAAACTTCAACATGCTAAACCAAGACTCTTACAAAAAGTCATAGCTGACAAAAAAGTAATCACTCTATTTTGGGTGCCTTGATTTTCAATCCATAAAAAATAGGAGAAAATCCAAAATTAATCCCTAAAAATAGGGGAAGCTCCAAAAGGAATCCCTATAAAATAGAAGACACTTCAAGATGGGTGTCTAGTTTGACCTTATCACCTCACCTCAAATAAAAAGATGATTTTAACTCGTAAATAATAAATAAATAATTACCATTTACAATGGATCCCACATCCCTTATGAATGTATTTATAAATAATGTCTTAAAATAATTGAATAAATACGATTTTTCAAGTTTGATGGTACCTTAAGCCTAACATTGTCAATATGGGGGAAATATTTTGGTTACTCCACCAAATAAAAATTTAAAGAACTATACCAATTCTAACAATAAAAATGCACACCATGAACAAGATCCCTATACTATGACTCATACACATGCTAATAGAGATTATATGAATGAAATTATTATATTGTTTCTCATACACAATCATCTCATACAAATGTTTTTATGGGTATGCTACATTCTAGAGATACATCTCCTCCATCTCAATTACTCCATTGTTTACATATTAAATGAGAAGATACAACAAGTTAACTATTATGGTCTATTGTATACCAATAATACTATTAAGTATATTTCACCTACCCAAATTATTATTGATCCAACTTTCAAATAACATATGCACTAAAGATTTTTTATTCAATCAACATATTAAGTAAACAAGCTTGTGCACATTCTATTGTTTCACTAAAATTGACTAATGGAAGTTGGGATCTTGATCAAGACCATGGGTTCTTCCATTCTATTATTAATAGTTGTTCTTAAGGAAATTATAATGTTATGTCATGTTGTTATATCTTTAGATATATTTGACATGTTTCTTGATAGACCATGGATAGAATAGCACAAAGTAATACTTCAATTTTATATTAATGTGTCAAATTTGTGCATGAGGGTAAAAAGGTCAAAAATGAGAAAGGTCACTATAAACTAGTATTTAATTTGAGTCATTTTACTTTGGATACATTTTTTTAGACAACTAATAAGCTCATGTATGTGCAATCATATGATATATGTGATTTATGTAAAATTCACAAGTACGAATGATAAAGATAAAATATGAGCATTTAACAATACTTATATATCTTATATTAGATTTTATGAAAATAAAATACTTAAATAACCTCAAGTTGTATATTCTACAATACTACGAATCTAGGTCATGTCTTTGAATGACCATGGTGAAGAATAAACACTCATGTACCAAAATATCAAGAGAACAATAAAGACAAATTGTTTCAAAAAAATCACTTTTCATTCTAGAGGCACCACCTCTTCACAAATCCCAAAAAGGATGGTATGGTTAAACAAATGTAAAATATTTATATGGATCCACCTCAAAAGAAGCAAGACCATTGGGTAAAGAATTATGTTTCCATGGTTCAACCTATTGCTAAGGACTTTACTAAGAGAACTAGACTACTTATCAAGATGAAAGCCTCTTACTTGAGGATGGGGAGATTGATGTTCCCTATTGTGCTAAGGATGAGGTCTCTTGGATGAGGATCCTATTAATGTTTTTGTTTGAGAACTTCTATAATTTATATGCTTTATTTATCTACTTACATTAACATTTACCTTTTATTTTTCTTTGTGTCCTTACACTTTGGCATTTTGTTTATACCATATTATTTTAATCCTATCCATATTTAAACTTTTGTATTATGTTTTATGCTTTGTTTCCCCACTTATGCATATCTTTTCTTTTGATTATTTACATGCATTCTTATATGCCTCATTTATTCCTATGTTCCATAATTACCATTTATTCTTTTCTATATTCTATTTTAGCTCCTATGCTTTCCCTTGTTTGTCTCTCATGCTTCCTCTATGCTTTGTCTGGTTCCTATATGTATCCATGATCTATGTTTACCATATTTTTTGAACATATGTTCCTTGTTACCTTATATGCACTCCTATGTTACATATTTATGATGTCCCTATGCTTCATCTATTTCATGCTTATTATTTTTAGCTCTTATGTTATTTATATGTCATGATGTTCCTAATGTTTTGTATATGTGTATGTTATCACTCTTACATGTGTTTTTTTTCTTTATATATTATGTTGGTTGTGTTATATTTTTAGAATATTTATGTTTTTCTAAATGATCATCACACTCATATCTTATAATATTATATTTACAATTACATGGTTTTCTCATATTATTAACATGATCCATGTCACTCTTGTATCCCTTTCATCTTACTTGTGCTTATACAATCCTTATATTGCATTTATGAGTATAATTATTTTCCTAAATTGGGGGGCTCTCCTTATTATATTTTCTTTATTGATTACATCATCTCTATGTTCTTAGATGCTTATCACGTGATGGCATCTTTTACCATGTTTACATGCTTTTACCATGATTGTAGATACTTTCTCCTTTCCTTTGATTCTTTGAATCCTTTACGTATTTAACCAATTAGATGTGTTATATATGTCACTAACATTCATTTTGTGAGTTATGTTGTGCAATGATAGGCTCATATTTATTCTCATGTTTAAGGGAGCTTTACTAAAATCTTTTCCACATAGTCAAAATTCTACCATTTTTCTGCTTAGTCAAAGGTTTATCAAAATTTTCTTAGACAAAAACTCTTGTACCCTTACCCTTTTAATATACTATTTTTTAAATATAGTCCCTTTCAAAGAATTTCGTGCTTATTCTAAATGTGTGACAAATGTTATTCATTATATGTTTTTTTATTTTGTAGGTTTCATAGAGTACTTATTGTGATGAGAATTCAAGAATCGTCATCCATATCCATAACCTTTAAACATATTAGTATCTTGAGTGTAAAAAATATCTAACTTCCATGTTGATTTCTTGTTTTTCTTTGATGTGAATCCTCATTGTAGGTTGCTTGCACATCAAAGTTAGGGATAAAATATTATGGTGAAAATTGTATTATCCATTTCCTTTCCCCTTGTGTTTCAAGCCCACATTGATTAGAGTTTTCTTCATGTAATAAAACATCTATAGTGGCATATTCTTCCATAAATTTGACTCATGACACCATAATATCCTACTCCAATAATTACTTATTCTTGAAGATTAACCTCGATCTATATCCTACGTTAGATCTACGAGATTAAAATTGACCTAGGTCATGTTCATAATCATAGATTTAAACCCTAAACTTTTAAAAATTAGTTTAAAATAAATTTTAATTCTCTCTCACTAGCCATCGTGATCTAACATAACATGTGTCTAGATGTTGATTTATGTGCTACATTGTATTTAAATATTTATTCATTCATTTATAGATCATTATGGATTATAGAAAAACCAATACTAGAGAGAATTCATGACAAATCCATATCAACATTATGAGAGCATGTGTAAGCATACATCCTCTTAGGCATCCTTGCATGATTTTTGGCTATCTTTAATTATTGTTACAAATTTGTTGATTTAGGTTTTCTAAAGGCTTTATTGAGGATAACATGTCCTTGCAATTCAATGAATTCTCCAAAAGTGTTTGTATACACTACTATATTTTTTCTAAGATGAAGAGTATAAAATATAGAGTTGGTGAATTTCAAGCATCAAATTTTAGTTTATTTATTCCTACAAGAAGAAGTTGAGGTATGTGTGCTAGTTCACTTTTCACAGGCATAAATTTTAGGTCCACATACATGAATATGTACCAAAGCAAAGCATATTTGGTTTATAGGCTCTAAGGCATTCATTTGATCAAACCTTAAAATTCCAATAAATTAGAGAGTTAATTTTTGGTGTATTCCATAATATATTTTTATCTCAAATTTTGAGCTAAGTATCCTATTTAATTTATCTAATTTCTACAAATTCAATTCAAAATTTATTATTCCAATATCATTTCATTATCATTATGATAGGTTAGATTTGTTTATCATTATGAATTAAATTAATTTACCTAAGGTTTTCATATATGAGGTGTTGTTTTATCCCTTCACATTTATAATATGTTAAATAAATGTAATATATAATAATAATTAGATTGCTTAAACTTAAGAAGAATGGTCTAAAAAAAATACACAAACATTTTATTAAAATTTACAAATAGATTTAGGGTACTTAATTTTCTTTGTAATAAGAAGACATAAATTTTCTTTAACTTGCTCTTAGTGATCCAATTTTGATAATTTCTATTAGATTTGAAATTGTGAATCTCTAATAGACTAATGAATAACTTGTAATTTATCTAGGTTTCCTACACCTATAAATTTTATTTGCACACCTACATTATTGATCATATTTTTATAGTAATGATATTGGTCTATTACCTTGAACTTCTCTTTCATTATCTTCAAAACCTTGTTTGCATATGATATTTGAAAAGGGTGGTGCTTAGAAGAATTGATAGAACTTATTGTGCTATGAGAGGAAGGTGAATAACTTCCCACCTTTTGCCTTAGTCAAACCCTTGGATCGATTTAATTATTTTGAATAAGTTGGAAGACATACCAATTAGAATTTCAAATGAATATATTTTTCCTCAAGATCTTAAACATTGATGCAATTTTGCTTAGACGATGCTTTAGACATGAATATGTGTTTTGTGAATATTGAATGATATAAAGTGAATCATGGTTTGCAATTTTGAATAATACCCTAGCATCATGAAATTAAATATTCCATGTTTGAGTTGTTAAGCAATGACTAGTTAGAAGTAAATTAGATTTGATTTATAATTAAATTTAACTGTTCAAATTTGGTGGTCAAGACCACACATATAATTCTAAACTAGGTTTAGAATAGTAGTTGTAATTTTGAACTTGTATGAAACAACATATGTGAATGTTGGATTTGGACCGCTAAGGAATAAGGATTTAAAATTAGATAAGGTACATATTGTATACCAATTATTGTAAAGAAATATGCCACTTGGGCATCAATTTATTACACTCAAGGAAAAAGGGTTAAAGTAAATAAAAAATAAATGGAGAAAATTCTAAGGATGTAATTTTATCCTTACATGTTGCACTTACTTTTACTTGTACATAAACTACTAAGAATCATGCTTGTCAAAGTAAACAAGCAATCAATAAGAAATAAATGACAAGCATGCAAAAATGATATGGATAAAAACAATGATCTACACATTCTCCTTGTAGTGATAACATCACATTGAAACCCACAAGCACAAAATTCCATGAGTAGCATCTAATAAAAATTGAAATATAGACATTGAATAACTACTTAACAATGTTAACTAGAATGCATAAAAGTAAAGTCATTCCTGCATAGTGTGATGGTTAAATCATGGCATTGGTGTTGTAGTCACCAAGGTTAAAATATTTGCTAGTCCATTATGATTGTAGGTATTATGCCCTTATTGATCCAATGTGCTCACAAACTTAAACCTTTATGTTGATGTTGTTAGCATTCATGCCCATGTCTTCATGCTCCAAGCCCTCACTAGGCCAATGTGCTTGTAGAATTTGTGCCCCTACTAGGATATTAGGATCACAAGTTTGTACTATTCACACCAATGCAATGCATTCATGCTAGGGATGAGGTCCCTCGTTTGTGGGCTCGCCTAACTTGGGCTAGGCTAAAAATTCTTGAGGTACGAATAAAAAAAAGTGCATAAAAGTAAAAAAAGAGATGTTGGATTGTGAAAGATCTATCATAAGTGTGGGGCTACAAAAGAAGATTCAAACCAAAGGGATAAATTCTTAGTTATGAAGAAGCCATGATAAATAAAAGTGAGCAATATTGGGTTGCAAATGAGTCACTATAATCAAGATTAATAAATGATAGGTTGTAAAGGAGCCATCATAACCAAAAGTGATAATTGGTGAGCTATGAAGGGATCATCATAACCAAAATGAAGTGTTGTGGGGATGTAAAGAAGTCATAAAAATAAATGTTCATGATATTCTATGCCCCCTCCAATTGGTTGCATGTGAATGATGCAAGGAATCAAAGGAGAGGATAAGTAGTAATATACAACAAGATTTGATCATTTAAAGCTCAATAATCCTATAGAATCATAAATATAATCACTTGACAAGTGTGAGATAAAATAATAATATATGCAATCATGAAACTATGTGTGATAAGGGAAAAAAAGTGCCCCCAATGTTGCTCCAATGTTGATAACAATGAACAAGCAATGGTAAAAAAATTGCTACATAGAACCATGAAAGAATAGATAAATGTCACACATGATGTGATCATGTAAGCATAAACATGTACCATGTGATATGTAAACATGTAATTGAAATAAAAAACATGTGAGCATAAGCATGTATCATAAGATGTAAGCATAAAATAATTTAAGTGCAATGACCACAAACAAGGACAAATTAACACTAAGGGAATTCCCTCCAAGTGGGAGAATCATGATTAAAATCATCTAGAAAAAGAAACATATGAAAAATATAAAAGTGGACAAGACATGATATATAATATAAAAGGTGAAAGGAGAATGAAAACACCAGACAACAAGTCACAAGCTCGAGAATATCATTAGATAATGGAAGACACGAGAAAGGAGGAGCATAACAACATGGATCAATTAAAAGGCCAAAGTCAAAACACTAAGACAACATGCTATATATTTCATCAACATAATGATATGGTTTTTAATCATTCCATAAATTTGTATCATCTCAAATCCATAGAGCTAACACAAAAGGAAACACATTAAAAGTAAAATAATAAATGAACTAAATCACAAACAAATGTTTAGTCACTTGTGCTAGAATGCACCACCAAAGGTATGTCTAGTGGGCACTACAAGAATCAACACTAGCATCATAATTTGCTTGTAGGTTATTGTATGCTTGCTTTTGTTTGCTAACATTTCTCAGGGTTATAAAGTTGATCTTTCAAGGGGTCAATTGAGGAGAACTTGACCCTCACAATTCAACAACTTCCCCAACATTACAAAGTTGGTCTTTCAAGAGGTTAACTAAGGAGAACTCAACCTTCTTGATTCAACAACTTTCTGAAAATATTTTTCAATACCACAACTCTTTATACAATTACAAACATAAAAAAATAAAATGACACAATTTTCAATTGTCCACAATCAACCAATTTAAATCCATACAACATAAACATATCTTTATGAAAGGTTAAATAAATTCATAACTAACTTCCTAATTAAAACTAAAAACAACCATAAATTTGATCTTTTAAAGGTGTTTAATAATACTTGCTGACAGTGATTGTGGGAAAGAGGTTAAGGACAAGAGATTTCCATCAAAATTGATGACTAAACAGAAAGGAAAACAACACCACAAAACTGAAAGTACATGTTTCCCTCACAAACCCCGGTTTCTTACGAAATTTGAAGTGATAACCACTTAGTAGAGTTAGAAGAACAAACAACAGTATTTGGAATTAGGGAAAGTGCAAAAGTGGCAAGATAAACAGGTAAATGACAAGACAAAAATTCTCGTCTGTAAAAGCAATGGCTTATACGGGCTTGATTTGCTAACAGAACGTTCACTGGTTCTTCTTTGTACTTCCAAAATCAAATTCTCGTAAAAAGAAAAACATATAAACATGACCCATCTGAAACTGATAACACCTCAAAATTTAGAGTTCGTGTTGCAAATTGTAACTATTGATCACTTAACTTAGAACCATCTCCATCTCCATCTCTAGGCTCTATTAAACAATTGTAATTGTGTGAATTCCCTTACTAGCTTTGAGCCCCAATGATTGAATAGCTCAGACCTCAAAGTTTGATTTGGATTGTGCAAATTCCAAGTTTGCCATGATCTTACCTTGGACTTCAAAGGCTGAAAAATAATATGCATTTTAGAATTTAGAGTTTGAGAAGCATTTGACAACTTCCTCGTGTAAAAATAACTCTAATCAAACATTCAAGAACCTATAGGCTCTATATTCATTGAGCAAGAACCTCCAAATAAGGCATAATTCCTAAGAAACAAGGTCACAACTAAATTCTTAATTTAAATATAATTATAAACAACATGATATAAACACAACATGATATAAACATCATTAAGTATAGAAAATGAACTACACCTACACAATGTAGTACGATGAGCGTAATCAAGAGATTTCATTTCAATAAGTAACATCTACACATAACATAAAATGATAAACTGAAATAACATAAATTAAGCCTTTATCCCAGGTGGATGGTTTACCATAGATTACATGTTCAATTATGAATCCAATACAAGCCAAGTTAATGAATGATGAAAGTCCTCATTACACATTTCTTAATAATGTGGTACAAGAAGGTCTACCATGTCACAATTAGAAAGAAATTGACATGCTCTCCAAGCGTATTTGTAAATCTAGTAAGACCTAATGATGGAATAACACCACCCAACCATGTGGAACCCTCAAGCCCACCCCTCTGAATTGAGAGATAGTCGATTGAGAAATCATACACATACATGTGATGGGGAATGATCTAGTGCATACATGACATCACACATAGGAAGTACATACACATTACAAATCAATTATAAAATGTAAAACAAGGGTTGTGGCTCCAACCAAAAACACACAAGAAGATGTGGTACAATGACCAAAATCAAGCAATGATCAAGAAACATTATACTGACATAATAATCTCAAGGAAATATTGTATACCAACAACCTAATACAAATAGGAAGAGGAATACTAAGCATCAAACATAGAGTTTCATCGTTGATTTACATGATTCTATATAGGTGTTCAATGTAAGCAATAACATTAGTATTATCTTGCATGATTCCACATTGGCTTTCAATGTGAGTCATGATCATAGTACCATTGTTGCATGATCCCACATCGGTCTGCATGAAAGAAAAGTTCTCATGTTTATAATTTAGTTCATTAAATGTTTGAATATCCAAATTCATTTTATCTAATTAGATTATCCATATGACACTTCAGATTGGGACATCCCCAAATTTGCAATTACAACACTATTTGACTCTACTTCTAATTTTAGTAGTCAATATAAGTTCCAAAAGTCAACCTTTGCCCAAAAATCAAGGCATGAAAAATAAGGTAAAAGTTGGCAATCCTCTTATCCAAAAGGTTGATAAAATTATAAGAAACATGAGAATCTTTATTCCACAAATTATAAATGACATACAAGTTTTAATTTTTAAATTTCCTAAATTCATGCTTCAAGAACATTCACTATATTCTACCATTGCCAACCCATGGAAATTCTTCAAAAATACACTTTTTAAATTTCTAAAAATAAAATATTCCCTTATGATCCTAATGTGCACTACACAACACTTTTTACATCACATAGAATTTCAAGGAAAATTTGCTAAAAATAGATTTTCTCAAAAATGAAATAAGGTACTAAAAATAGATTAATTAAATCTTATTCTAGATTCAAATTCCAATTGAAATCTAGGAATAGAATACCATATACTATCCACTTAATCTGAGCATGGTAGAGAGCTCAAACAATAAGCATAATTCAAATTATAAAAAAGAGGAATACCTTGATGTTGCAATATATTTACACACAAGGGTTTAAATAGTTCTTTTGCATCCACAAACGCAATAGCCAAGCTTCTTCAAATCTGCTTCTTCCACAACTATGGCAATTCACCAAGTAATCCAATTCTACTTCCAAGCCAAGCAATCACTCAAGCAAGGGGGGAGAGAATTTTCCATAAAAGAGGGAAGAATGAATGAAAATGAGTTCTTTTCTTTTATTTATATCATCTAAAAAATCCCTAAGCTCTTTTAGACTTTTCTTTTCATTTATCACTAGCTAGCCAATTCAAAAGTGGATATTACAATTAGATATTCATGTATTCAATATTTTCCAATCAAAATTCAACCTTAGGAAAATACTATTACTAATATTTCTATTTAAATGTAAATAGAGATTTATTTTTCTAAATTAAATTAACACATAAATTTAATTAATTTGGCTAAGGCATAAAGTCTAAACAATCTTTTAATTAATAGTGCATATTAAAATATCACAATATTAAATGTATTGGACCATTTCAAGATAACAATCACATATATAAATTTTGTATTTAAGCATATAGGTAAATTGCAAAGACTCCTCAATAAGTGGAAATTGATTAAATATTTAGATAGAAACCAAGAGATAAAATAAGCACATGTAATGAGAACAAACATGCACTATTGGTTTATTTACAACATGTGGATCTAGAATCAACCTCGATTTGAATCCTAGTTTCACATATATCACAATATATGTCCCCCAACTCAATTAAGTGATATGGGGGATATACACAATATATTTGGCCAAATTGAACCATCTCTAAATAAATACTTTTGAGGCTAAACTTGTGCTTGCACACTCAATAACACATTAGACATACTTGCTTCATACAAGACAACTAAAGCACAATATAAACATCTAACGTGATATAATATAAATGAAACAACATCAAATAATAACCATTCTAAGCCACATGATCCAAAACATAAATACAAAAATTGATAATCAATAATACAACTAGTGCTAAACTCTAACAACATAATCAAATCATGTAAAACAAGTTAAGCGAAAATAGTGATGTTCAAACATTGAAATAGTCCAACATATACAAATCCACATACATGAATCCAAATTGCATGACTCACACCCCTCGATGATAATCCACCTTAAATCTCATTAACAAGTATGATGTAGTATTAAAGCACAAAATGAGTCAAAACATATAATTTTGTAACATACGCATCTCATAATACATAGTTAGACGTAGAGGCCAATACTAAAACCTCATGGATAATATCAATCTAAAACATCACATATCACAAAAAAATATAGCAAATCATGTTGTCCATACCCAAGGTACATGATCAAAATACCTTGATGGCAACACAGGGCCTCATTGGAAGGTTTGGTACAAAGGATTATAGCATATGCTAGTGGGTACTACAAGAATCACCGCTTACATCATAATATGTTTTTAGGTTATTGTATGCTTGCTTTTGTTTGCTAACACTTTCCAAGGTTATAAAGTTGATCTTTCAAGGGGTTAATTAAGAAGAACTTGACCCTCGTGATTCAACTTCCCCAAGGTTACAAAGTTGTTCTTTAAAGGGATTAATTGAAGAGAATTCAACCCGATGATTCAACAACTTTCTTAAGATATTTTTCAATACCACAAATCCTTATACAATTGCAAACTTTAAAATTTAAAGTGACATAGTGTTCAATTATCCACAATCAATCAATTTAAATCCATGTAACATAAACATATCTTTATGGAAGGTCAAATAAATACATAACAACTGCCTATTTAAAATTAAAAACAACCATACATTCAATCTTCTAGAACTGTTTAATAATACTTGTTGACAAGTGATTGTGGCAAAGTGGTTAAGGACAAGAGTTTTTCATCAAAATCGATGACCAAACAAAAAGAAAAGCAACAACACAAATTGAAAATACATGTTTCCCTCACAAACTCCAGTTTTGTAGGAAATTTGAAATGATAACCACTTAGTAGAGTTACAAGAATTACAATAAGGTTCACTGCCAAAAGACTTGCAAATTGAGGCGCACAACCTTAGGGCAAGATTCAAAGGACTTGCAGATTGAAGCACACAACCCCAAGTCAAGATACAAGGACTTGATGAGATTCACTATCTCAGAGCAGGATACATGAAGATTTATAATTTACAACATATGCCGACAATACACTTTGCTGACTAAAGCGTTAAAGCACATTTGATCTATTTTCCACACATTTTCACACTACATTTGTGAGATCTTCAATACATTCCACACTCTTACACACTTCTTTTGCAAGATATTCAATGTATTCCACACACCATACTTCTTGCAACTAAATTGATCTTTCATTTATATATACATCGAAAGATCACAAAACATTAATTAGCTTGACCATGAAGAAGATAAACAATAATCTCAACAAGTCGATCACAAAACCATAGCGTGGTCCTATCCAAGAGATAAAGAGGACAAAAAACAACCTTATTACATCTTCCAATGTGATCCCAAACAACTCACATATTGGCACACATCAACTCAAGTCGACAACAAGGAAATGTGTAGATAAAACATGTAGTACATAACCAGTCGGCCCAAAAACATACTTCCAATTAACCTAACTCAAAGTGGTCCAAAACAAGATAGGTCAAGACCCAATTCCACCTTAACATAATCTCAAATGCTGGCGCAAACCCCTAAGCACACGACGTAAGCAAGAGAACTAGCCCTATCAGCCATATATCCACAAATTTCCCAAAATCCCAACTCAAACACAATGCAGCACCAAAGGGATCAATGACTAATGTGCGGATCACAAAGAGATGTTCCTTGAACATCCAACAACACTTCTAGATACTTATTTCATACTGTCATGCTACCAACAACTACCACAAACCAAACAAGAGTAGAACACTTCATCTCAGAAGCACAAAATATACAATCATGAGATAAAACATTAACACAATAACTTGTAGACCATTTCGACACATGAAATTTGAGCCGAGACATTGCACAAACATTGAGAGAACATCCACCAAGCTACGGGAGTAGAAACATCAATGCAGAGAAATGCAAGCATTTTCCAGACTAGTCCAAACAACCAACAAAAACTGTCAAACTACTGCAATCAACATAAACCTCCTTGGCAACACTGCTGACCTGAAAAGATAAGAGTGCAACATCCATAGAGCACAAACACTGAATCCCAAACCATAAGACTATATCTTCAACATCAGAGGAATGCAAAGCATTCTCCCAAACAATCCTCAACACAACTTCTTGGAACAAAAACTTTTCATCAACTTGCGGAGGCCAGAACAATCTTGCAACAACACTTACTTCCTTAGGAACAACATAAGAGATCATACAACATATTATAGACCATCAACACCATCTCTCCACCATCAACAATACTTCTAATCCCCATCTTAATATATCATCATGATAACATCTTTGCTGACAACAACCATATTCAATACACCTTTACTTGATATCAACCAAGGCATGCCATCCAACCATGAACATTAGCACCACATCATCATGCATCAATCACAATACAAACTGAATGTTGGTAATAATGACAACCAATGCCAAACAACAATGCAACAACCTTCCCAAGTGTTGACAACCAATGCCAACAATACAACCAAATGTTGACCTCACAACAATCTCCTCAAGTGTTGACAACCAATGCCAACAATACAACTAATGCAACAATCTCAACAAGTGTTGACATCAACGACAACCAATGCCAACAAGGTTAACTAAGGAGAACTTGACCCTCATGATTCAACAACTTCCCCAAGGTTATAAAGTTGGTCTTTCAAAAGGTTAATTGAGAAGAATTCAACCCTCATCATTCAACAACTTCTCTAAGATATTTTTCAATACTACCAATCCTTATGCAATTGCAAACATCAAAATTTAAAGTGACATAATTTTCAATTGTCCACAATCAACCAATTTAAATCCGTGAATCATAAACATATCTTCTATGAAAGCTCAAATGATTATATAACAACTTCCTATTTAGAGTTAAAAATAACCATACATTCGATCTTCTAGAACTGTTTAATAATACTTGTTGACAAGTGATTGTGGCAAAGAGGTTAAGGACAAGAGATTTTAATCAAAATGATGACCGAACAGAAAGGAAAGCAACACAAAACTGAAACTACATGTTTCCCTCACAAACTCCGGTTTCTTAGGAAATTTGAAATGATAACCACTAACTAGAGTTAGAAGAACAAACAACACTATTTGGAATTAAGACAGCCATCAATTTAGTAAAGTGGACAACTGGCAAGATAAACAGGTAAATGACAAGACCCAAGTTCTCGTCCGGAAAAGCAATGGCTTATACGGGCTTGATTTGCTAACAGAACGTTCACTGGTTCTTCTTTGTACTTCTCTAAACAATTTTAATTTACTGAGACAGAGGGAATTATAGAAACAGACAGAGCCCTTCCAAAATCAAATTCTCGTAAAAAAAAACATATAAACATGACCCACCTGAAACTGATAACAGTTGACGTGGACAGAAAGCTGGGAAGGGCGAATTGAGCGTGACCGTGAGTGCCAGTGGGAGTGGTGACAGGGCGTTCACATAAATATTGTCACACGTCACATATGAGATCCTCATCCAACTCCTCGTAAATTCAAACAGGCGTAAATGTACCTAATCCGAATGCCCTGGCCTACTCCCACTCTTCAGGTCTGTTCCATTCAGTGTATTGTTAAAACGATTTGTACAGGGATCCGGGATTTATTATCAATGTACAGCTGCAGTCAATGAATCGCCTCCGCCTTCTCTACAGGTAAAGACTTTTCCTCCCATCTCGAGGCTCTTTAAAGCTTTACCAGTTACGACACCAGTAGAGGTAAATGGAAGCTACTTGACTGAAAGTGCATTCAAATTAGCCATTTTAATCAAATACATCAGAAAATAAATGTGTGCACACTGCACAGTGCGTTCTTTTCTTTTTGCATGTATTTTTGAGGGACTCCGACAAAGAGGCTTGTATAGATTGCCTAATTCGGAGAAGAATATTACGGTCTGGATATTTTGCAATATTTCTTAAACACAGCGTAAGGTGTTGTTTTTTACCCGTAATGTTGGAGGACAGCCCGGAAAACAAGCGCTTAATTTGCGCAATGGAGTTTATTTTCAATTTGTTTTTAAAAATGGATACAAAATCCTCGTAGCTAGCTTTTCTGCGGAGATATCTGCAAAAACAGGGGAAGACATAAATGCACGAATTGTTTAGTTAAGTCTGAATACAAGAGCAGTTTTATATTTTGTTTTAATGAAACCAGGAATATACGTTGCCTTAAAAG
This sequence comes from Sequoia sempervirens, assembly GCA_007258455.2. Lineage (NCBI taxonomy): Eukaryota > Viridiplantae > Streptophyta > Pinopsida > Cupressales > Cupressaceae > Sequoia > Sequoia sempervirens. The sequence continues at coordinate 426,255,672 of VDFB02058242.1, read as the reverse complement.
AATCGAGTGTGGCCCTTGACATGCCTAAAGTTGGAAGAGCAGTGCAGCTCTTTTTTCTAAGAGTTGTCCGTGAGACGATTCGCTTTACACCTGCCTGTGACTGTAAACTATTTTTTTTGTGTGATTTGAGGTGAATATAGCTTATTTGTTTATATGCTTATGTATGCAAGGCTTTCGGCGAATCTTTAGAGCACCGACGAGAAGACAGAAGGGGGCAAAGGCTTTATGTAATTAGCTTCAATGAAATTTACTTGGTAGAGGAAACTGTGCAGCTGACCATGGCCCCACAAGGGACGGCATCGGTCAAGCTCCCGGCACGTGGGAGTGAATCCTGCCGTCGCAATTTGTCCTGTGTACAGTTTCTTCCTTTTACTTCATTTGATTTCTGTTTTCGCTGGGAAGCTTTTGTAAAGAGTGGAATAAAGACGGTTTATGTTCGTAAAGAATGACAGGATTTTTGTGAATGCTTCTAGTTTAGTTTGATTGCAACGGACATGCTCCTGCTCCCATGAGAAGTGTTCAGGCAAGGAGGTGGTATGGATAGCTTTGTTTATGCGGGGAAAATTTCTTGTCTGCAACGAATATTAATGAAAATAGAGGAACTTTAGCTGCACTGAAGAGTAATTTATTCTAGGCCTAGTTCTTTGTAAATGCTCTGCAACAAAGCTGAAGTATTTGATTCTGTAATGTACGGCTTGCCTAATACAGGGGCTATGGTGGATGGGTAAGAACTGAGAACCGAACTCCCTTTCATGTGTGGATTTGCTTTGTTTTCCTTCTATTTGCTTTTCAGTGTTTGACAGTTTTGCATCCCCCATTGTTGTTGTTGGTAGAAGCCTTGCTGGCAGGCATTCAGAAAGACGACAAAGAAGATGCCATTTTGCGCATCAATTGACTCCACATGATGAATTCCAAAATGGAAAGCCATTTGATTCAGAGGCAAGTGGTTAAATTTATTGTTCAGGATGGTGGAATTTTTATTTTACATCATTCACAACATTATCATGCATTTATGTCATTGAAGATGTAGAGCTGTTAAAGGGATTAAGAGTACACAAAGCGCAGTAGATAGTGAGCGTTTTGGCTGGAATACATATATGTTCGTTTGTGGGAAAAATGGAGATTCTTGATTTACAGAATCTTTTATATTTGTTTTTAAATAATTCAGGTTAGTGAACCTGATGTTGAATTGAAGCGAAGCAAGGATAGCAGCGGTAATATTCATTGTTATCGTCACCAACTTGAAGATGATGTGAGTTATTTCTCGTTCGTCCATTTGAAATTAGTTTTCTTCATTTGATTCTGAATTGTGGGGTGTTTCTAACTTTGATTTTTAAGATCCATAGTTTCTTTTTGTTTTCCTACACAAGTATCTGGAAAGTTCAAAGAAATGAGCCAGTTCTGTGAATGTGAAATGAAATGTTTCCCTCTGAAGGTAATATCAGTTTCAGAACCATTAAACCAACGTCTGTTTGTCTCATTAGTCATTGTCGTCCCCAATAACTTCATACTTGAGCCTTGTTCTGGGCAAAGTTAGTAATTCACTTTTTGTTCTCTGTGGATTCACCCAAATCAACTTTTGGAATCAGCAATCTATTTCTCAATTTATTTTATTATCTTGATATCTTTGTGGGTATTGCTGCACTTGCACAAATAAAAAAATTCTATGGACTCAGGTTCAGGGACTGCAGAAGCAACTGCAAGAAGAGATTGATTTACATGCCACACTGGAATCTGCCATTGCACAGAAGGCTGGAGCTTTATCTAGTTTGCCTTGTGATCTACCAATCGATGTATATTTTTGTTTCTCTCATTTGTTTTACGTTTTAAATTAATACTAGTAATATGGCTAAGCGTTGCATCAGTTTGTTTCCTGTTTTTGTCTTTAACCGAAGAAGAATTTGGAATGGTTATTGTATTTATCATTTGATCATTACGATTTATTTCAATGTTCTAATTTTGGTTATTCTTTTCCCATGGGTGGTAGTTTCATTTGGTTTTCTGTAACATGCAGGCTCAAGAATTACTGGCCAGTATTGCTCTGTTGGAAGTTACCATTTCAAAACTCGAGGAAGAAACATTTGCATTGCACCTCCAGTTAAGCCAGGAACGCAATGAACGCCGTCTGGTAGAGTACAGGTTGAAACAGTCATCGTCATCACTTCCACTAGCCTCTTCAGACGAGTTGAAAAATCAGGTATCTTCGGCCTTGTATCTTACCTTGGTCATCTTTACAATTGTCACCAGTGGTTTTGCTTTCCATGTCTTTTCGTTTTTGGTTACATTTTGCTTAGTAGTTTTCTGTTGTTTATTTCATAGTCAGTAAAACTGAATGCTCCTGAAGAGAAATTTGTACATAACTAATCCTTGTACATCTATCTTTTGCAGCATCCATCTTCCTTGGGCTGTTCAGCAGATGACAATTTCTTATTACAACATTCATCCCATTATCATTCTTTTCTTGAGTCTTCGAGTTCAGAACCAAAAGTAGGTGCTATTAAAGAGGTAAATACACCCTTTGCTTTCCATCACGTGATCTGATATTCACAAGTAAACTTTGGGTAAATGTTTCCTGTTGAAGCATTGGCACACATGTCTTTGCAATATGCATTGCTATTAAATTACAAGGTCTTCTCTGTGGAAGCAAGAATCTATTCTAATGATTCTTTTTTTTGAGTTAAGAATTGAGATCAAAGAATGCTGGATGCAGAAGTAACAGACTTGAATTAGATTTTGCTCACTGTTATTTTCTTTCTTTCTTCAGAAAACAAGAGAGTCGAGGAGAGCGCGGAAGAATTTTTTGAGGAGTAATGAAATACATAAATCTACAGTGCAGCACACTAATCAAGAAGCAAGCAGTGAAGGGATATGCATGGAAGACCTCTGGAAAAATCCAAACCATCTTTCTGAACAAATGGTCCGATGTATGAAAGACATTTTTATTCATCTCACAGACCCTGTAATGGTATCTTCTAAGTTCTCACCCACTGCAAGAATCCCTTCACCAAGATCTCCATTAGGACATAATGCTGCTTCCTCCCTATCATCATTCTCAGAGTCATCATCTGTCTTATCATTTGCAAAAAGTCCACCAGGGGATTTTCTTATCAAGGAGGAAGTCTTGGGGACAGAAAACAGTTATGATCCTTACAGCACCCATGGGAAGCTGAATTGGGCAGACATTGGAAGATATAGCTCAGCGGTGGAGGTTTCATGGATGTCTGTGGGCAAACAACAACTTGAATATGCTGCTGGGGTTCTGCGCAAATTCAGGTCTCATCATATTGCCCTCTTCCTATTTATCTACTTTCTTTCAACTATTCTTATTGGTTGAATGTCTTGCTTAAATATGACACAGATCACTGGCAGGAAGAAGTTACTTTGTCTATATTTGAAAACAGGCTAAATCCTCGTTAAGTTGCTGACTGATATATGTTCCACAAGTTGATATAAACTGCATCTGATATTTTGATAATTTTGATATGCAGATTGTTAGTTGAACAATTAGCAAAAGTTGATCCTGGCTGCATGACTTACGATGAGAAACTTGCATTCTGGATCAATATCTACAATGCTTTGATGATGCATGTATGCCTAATATCAACGGTTTGGCAGTTTGGTCAATAATTTTTCTAGTAACAAATACATTGTTCATTTGGTTTAGGAGTTAGTATATTTCATGATTGAACAGTTCTTATCTTTTAAATTGAATAATTGTTTTCTATGTTGTTTAATTAACTTCATATCCCCCCTTTTGTTTTAAGTCTCTTTATTTTTGGTTGGGTGGTTTGGGTCAGGGGGTAGGGTAGTGTCTCCCATAAGTACTCTGAACCTGGTTGTACTCAAAATTCTTGATCATATCACCCCTTTTGTTTTAAGACTCTTTATTTTTGGTTGGGTAGTTTGGCTCAGGGGGTAGGGTAGTGTCTCTCTTTAGTACCCTGAACCTGGTTGTACTCAAAATTCTGGATCATATCCCCCCTTTTGTTTTAAGACTCTATTTTTGGCTCAGGGGTAGGATAGTGTTTCCCGTAAGTACCCTGAACCTGTTTGTACTCAAAATTCTTGATCACATTTTTGGTTGATCTTGTGTTTGTGGGCATCGCAAAAGAAAGTAGTAGTATTTGACTATTTGTAATATGGTTTGAGAATGAATGCCTTTGAATATAAAAATATAAAAATTGTATTTTACACGTTTGAAGCAAAATCTGTTCATCATTATCTATCTAGAATTTTCTGTGGTTGATCAGCATATGGTTTATAAATCTTACCATATAGCAGGCTATATATGGCAAGTCTTTCCATAGGAAATTTGGATCTTACAAAAACATTTGCTTTGTTTGAAGAGTATATCTTAATTGGAAAGGTAGACTAATTTATAATTTATTTAATCAGGCTTATCTTGCTTATGGAGTTCCGAGAAATGGATTGAAGCTTTTCTCACTCATGCAGAAGGTGAAGCTATCAACTTACAATTCTTGGTTTTTGTCACAATGTTCAAGATTCTTGTAGGAACTCTCTATGACATGTATTTTTTTTGGGAGAACTAGGTCATCTTGTTGTGATAATAACAATAAATCTTCTGCTTGATTTATAGGCAGCATACACAGTAGGGGGCTATTCTTTCAATGCAGTGGACATTGAGCATGTAATATTGAAAATAAAACCTCCTATGCACCGCCCACAGATTGTAAGTGATTTTATCCATATTTAGTATTTACCTGTAGATATTTCTTGATTTTTCTAAATTGCATGGTATCTAACCATATAAATTGTCTATTCAGGGCTTGCTTTTGGCGCTTCACAAGTGCAAAATCTCAGAAGAACATAGTAAATATATGATTGATCACTCGGAGCCACTTGTTATGTTTGCTCTGAGCTGTGGAGTTTATTCTTCTCCGGCGGTAAGAAGTTATTCTAATTGTGTTTATAAGAAAATAAGAGCTAGAAAGCAGTTTGAAGGTTGCCCAAATGTTAAAATCTTTGTTTGCCTATAATTATATGAATACCATAATGTGCTGGAAAAAGTAGAACAAGAAAGTATTTTTATGGTCAATTCAATTACATTCCTATGCAAAATGGAAGTAGGGAGTGATTTCAAGGCTGCAAAGACTTGTAAAAGCTAAAAGTGAAGGGGGTGAAACTAAAATAAGAGAAATACATTATTGCAGGGTTAAGCAATCTCTAAGTAGAAGTGTATTGAAGCCTGCATGAATGAAACCTTCTTGTTTGCACTTAGCGTGGCATAGGAACTGAAGTAAGGAAACATAAAACGAGACACTATTATAAGGCCATGTTCTTACAATTGTAATAAAGGTAGGAAGTGACTTCGATCCTTGTGAGGGATAACACTTCTTATTGATCTTAAATACTGTATAGAAAAGTAAGGTTGTGAACAAAAGTAACAAGAGAATATGCATACATACACAACCATCATTAAGAGTGATTTAAAGATTGGGAGATCAGTTCCTTCCTTCTGTTGCAAGAAGTGAACAGTTACAGTCTATGAGCATATGTTGGTTTTCTGAAGTTCTAATTCAGCGCCCTGTGTAAATAAATATGAAATGCTGTTTTAGAACTGAATTAGCATTGTAATTTAGATTTTTACATGGTATTTACATTTTTCTTGAACAAAAAATTGCAATCATATTCATTGAAAGGAAAACTGGCAGTTACTATGCCCACTCTTTTAAGGTTTTCTCTCTTACAAATGTTAAAACACCATTATAATATGCAAATGGAATCTTTGATTTCCTCATTCACAAGTAACGCTTATATGGTCTATCCATCAATTCCAATAATTCAGGAAGGACTTGTGTCCAAGCTAATTCCAAGATACGTTGAAGTTGTCATGATACATTATGGTCAAAAGGCTTAGCTTTTTCTTCCTTTTTCAATCTTTTAATCTCACAAGCCCTGTTATCACCCTTTATTACAAATTTGAAATTTCATTAAGTTGCGAACACTTCTATTGGTCCAAGATGTGATATGTGTTTTCGATTTTTTTTTTTTGAATGTGTGTGCCTAAATAATTTTGTTTTCAAATATATGTCAATTTATATGCTGCATTTAAATGGCCCAATAGGTTGCTTCCATTTTCAATTGTTACTGATTTTTGATTGTGCAAATATTTGAGTGCCGGCTAAGCCAAAAGATTGAATAATGTTGGTTGGGAGTTTACTTTGTTTCTTTTGAGGGATAAGCAAGATAATGAGCTGGTTGAATACAAGGCTTCCTTTAGGATGTCTACTTAAAAATGGCAAAGACGAATGGAAGAGTTGCATTAGTCAAAGTAAATTTTTTCTAAGAGCCCAAGGGTGTGCCACCCAAGAGGGTAGTTAAGTGAGATCCAATTGTTGGCAGATTAATCTCTCACCAACACTTGTCTTTATATGGACAGTCACTAATAGAAGCAAATAAGATAAGAAAACAACTTTTAATTAGTTAGATGCATAGCACTTTGCCATGTGGTTCTCATGTTGTTATTGTGCTTAAAAAAGATGGTTTATGGAGGATGTTTATTGACTATAGGGTCTTGTATAACATGACCTCTAAGAACACGTACTCTCTTCTATAGATTGTTTATTTATTAAACCGACTCCCACATTCTAAGTACTTTACAGAGTTGGATTTGAAATCCAGGTATGATCCAAAATGGATCTGACAAGTTAGTGAAGTCAGCTAACATTAACAAGAATTGTACTTCTGGAGACTTTTCAACAGACACTCATAAGACACATTTCTTTAAGTCAACTATAAGAAACAAAGTTACAGGGAACTTAGCAGGTGAGAACAGATAGATAAAGTCACCTGAATGATCTAGATGGTCAGGGAACTGATGTCATGATGAAAAACAAGCATCATTGATGTATTTAACAATAGCTAAACATGGCAAACAGTTTTGACTGAGACTGAATGCGCTAGTTAACAATTTGAGTAAATAAGATGGTTTTGACTGTAGCCAAAACTATCTCATACAGGATAAAATGATTGACCCTGTGAGAACAGAGGAAGTTGGGGCATGTGGGATTCCGTATTTTGGCATTTTGAAGACCTTTGAGTACCTTCAAAGCTCTCTTGTAAGTCATGGGATATGTTACCCCCAAAGGGACATTGTAAGTTTTTTCTTTTCAGTTGTAATTGGCTGATATGTACTCAGTTGCTACAACCAAGTAGTCTTATTGAAGTTGAAGTGCAATTGGGAAGGGTAGAGAGAAGTAGCAGAAATATATGGGTGTTGGTCATATTTTTGAGTGGATAAGATGACCATGAAGCTCTCTAGAAGGCAGTAAACCTTTGTGTTGGTCAAGGAGATAGTGGCAAGAGGAGGTGAATCCTCGCTGTTTTGGAGTTTTCTCCCAATTTGGGTTTCTGCAGGTCAAAGGTTGAGTGGATTCCATTTTGTACTTGTTATTTTTCTCATATTTGCTATATATTCTTCCTTTATGTGTGATGCACTTAACACCAACAAAATTAAGTCAAAAGGATTGTTCTTCAGCATTTTAATGTTAGGAACAACTTAATCAGTCAAAATGCTGCATGAATAAGAAGGGTTTGTGTTGGCGAATTAAGTAGTGGAATATTCACACTAATCTTGGATCAAATTATCATAATGTAAGAATCAAGGAGGGCAATTTATGGAAAATTACATTGAAGGTGAGACAAGGTTTGTGTGAGTGGCTTGTAATTTTTATTTGGTTATATAATGCTCTAACTGCTTTTATGACATATTCAGGCCATTTGGAGATTTTTGATCTTGGGTGATATAATGGTTTATGCATTTGAAGCAATTTTTGCAAGTTCTGAAGGATAATAAATTGCTGCTCAATGATAATTAATGTGAGTTTGACTAATAGTCAATTGACTATTTGGGGCAAGTGGTTGGAGACAAATAGTTTAAAGTTAATCTAGCAAAATTGGAAGCCATTTTGAAGTGATCCAAGGCTTTCATTGTGACTGAGGCAAGGAGTTTTGTAGGGGTAGTTCAATATTTGAGAAAGTTTATCAATTCATATTCCACAATAGTAATGCTTTATATTCCATAATGGCATGTGGTAAGTCTTTTATATGGGGTGGAATTCAACAAAAGGCATTTGTTTAGTTGAAGTAAAAGAATTGCAAGCCACTGGTATTGGTAATACCCAGTTAAATGTTAATGATTATGTGCTGGGGGCTGTTTTATTACAAGAATGTAAGGTTGTTATCATTCAGAGTTATTTCATGGAGCACTTTGGATATATTGCTCATATAATGAATTGTATGTCTTTGTCTGAGCTCTTAAGGAATGGGAACTCTCTCCAATAGGAAAAGGCATCATTATCCACACAAATTACAAACCACTCCAAAATTTCAGGCACAATCAAAATTGTATCAAGGAGTGACAAATGGATGGGTTATTTTGCAATTATTTCATTCAGTTGTTACTAACAGGTTTGATGATGTGTTGTCTAGAACCTTTGATTTCATCTTTAGTTGTCATATTTTAGCTCATACATTTGTCTATGAGGAATAGGGTGAAATATGTAAGTGTTTGAACTAGATTTAGAGGAGTTATTTCAACTCTTACATGGGCCAAGGGTGCACATATTGAGCTTGAGAAAGATTATAATCTTCAAGGATGTTTGCTCTATAAATTGGGAAAACTGTGTTTTCCTACACAAAGAGAATTCCCCTAATATCTTTTCCCACGTTTTCTGTGTTTCCATTCACAACCAACCTACATTTCTTTTATTGTGGTCTAACATGATACAAATTTTCACAGTAAATTTTCCCATTTTAGCGTTGGTGTAAATAATAATGATACAAACCATTATTGCCATATTTCGTCATTTGTATCCTAGATGCCACTTGCCTTCCCTCTCTATGCTAGCTTCCCCAATCCTGATCTCTTTTTCATGACCTAGAAGAAGGTTTTGAATGCAGTACTGCCTGCAAAGACATTAGTTAGTGCAAGATAAAGATGAAGATCAGAATCAACTTACTTCAGATATGGATTGAATCATTGAATTGTGTACATATATCCCTAAAGGGTAATTTTTTTTATCCATTGATTCTTTTATGCAGCGGTTGAGAGGTTTTTAGTTGAAAATTATGCCAAGGAGTTGTGTGCATCTTGGCATGAGCATGTGTAGCAAGTTGTAGAGCAACTACAAGTGTAGGATGCTGCAAAAGTGATGTATGCTTCCTTTGAAGGCCTTGTGATGGTAGTGAGCTTGTAAAGTTGCAAAGAAAGTCGAAAGAGAAGGTAAATTGCTTTACTTTTTGGAGTTTCTTTCCACATTAGGTTTTCTAGTGTGATTTCGTGTGTTATACTTTGTTCTTATGGTGATTTTGTTCTGATGTTGGGTTTGCCTCTCCTGAGTTCATACTTGACCTGAATTGGTTTGGATCCCAATCTGGAAAAATTCTATTTAAAAAAAAAAAAAGTAACTCTGAAAATATTCTACCCACTTCATATCTTTGGTTTAAGTTACCTTGGCTATTAATGAATGGCAATACTTGATAATTTATTTATAGCACAAACTCTTTTGAAAGTATATAATGTCTCTATTTCTGTAGTGCCTACTCAATTGCATAGAACTCTAGATCATAAACTGAACTTTCTCTTCATGTCATACAACTTTTTGCTGAGATATGCTATGGGTCTTCCCTCTTGAATCAACACAACTCCAATTATTGTGCCAACATTGGATGCTTTGTCACTTTCTTCTTCAACAGTTCTCTTTTCTGCTATAGTTTTCTACTTAAACTCCCTTTTATCACATCTCATTGTCTTGGTGGTGGAATTTTTTGATAAATTTCAAGTAGAAACTTGTCAATCCACTAAAGCTTTGTGCCTCAAATAGTCTTTTGTGTGTTAACCACTCAAATATCACTTTCACCTTCTCTCGATCGATCCTTAGCTAGTCCTTGGAGGTTACAAATCCCTAGTATGCCAATTCTTCTTTTTATGAAACTACATCTTTTCAAGTTTGTTAGTAATTTTTCTTCTTTCAATCTTGCAAGACTTGTCTTAGGTGCATTAAGTGTTTTTCCTTAGTTCTATTGAAAATTGGAATATCATTTAAGTAGATAATTACATACTTATCCAAGTATTTCTTTAGCACTTCATTCATCTATTCAAATGGCATGACTAATTGTTCATACAAGCTTTATATTGTTTTGAATGTAGTCTTCCATTCATCTATTTCTCTAATTCCAATTGGATGATAGCCACTCTTCAAGTCTATCTTTGAGAAGTGTTGTGCTCCACTCAAACAGTTTATCCAGTTGTTTGTGGGTGGCAATGGAAAGATGTACTTGACTATGATCTTGTTTATGGTTCTAGAATCTGTGTATATTCTTTGCTGTCCACTTTCTTTGGTGCTAACATTTCAAGAATTGTTCATGGGCCCAATATTTCTTTGATCAATCCTTTTGTACTTGTTCGCTCATTTCTTCATCCTTTGTAAGAGACATAGAGTCACTCTATTGACTCAACACATTAATATATGTTGCACTTTTTCTTAATCTCCTTCATGGTTACCTGACCATATTGTGATTTTGTAGAACTCTTTTGTGTAATCTCTTATGCTCAGCCCCCTTTGTCTCAAATTTCACAATTTCTTCAACAATTCAAGCTTATAATCAACAGGTAAAAATATGCCTTCAACTTGGCAACCATTTGATGCCAATAGGTGATTTTTTCTTTACCCTTTCTATTTCTTGTAATCTGAACTTCCTTCTACCATAGGGTTGCCTGACCTTTCAGTTTGGTTTAAGCCAAATTACTCTTCTTGGGTTGGTTACCTCTATCAAACTCAAAGTATTCTTCAATTTCTGTAAGCCAATCAATTAGTTCTTTGGGAATCAAACTACTTGAGAGGGTAGGAATGCCCATTTTAGTTTCTATTCCCCCTAATGGAACAGCTCTTACGAGCTTATCCTCTCCTTCATCCAACAGTGGTATCTCTTATAATGGTCCAGCTCCAATATTGTCATTTGTTGGATCTTTCTCATCACTTACATCATCTTTTAGTGAAAAACCTCTTCTTTGGTCATCTTCAAAATCGTCCAATCTCACTTGTGTAACTCTTCACAAGTCTTCCACTTTGTCTAATCTCTTTGTCACATTGACAATTCCTACTCTACCTTTGCTTGGCACTCTTCTAAGAGGCTTGCTTACAACACAAGTCACAAACTATCGACTGCTGTGATATTTGATTACAATCCTACATAGGCAGGTATTCCTATTCAACTGACTCAAAACTGAGCTTTAATACCACTTAATGTAGTCAAGTTTAGGGAGCCAAATTAATGGCTGCCTTGTTCTTACAGCCAATACCTACACTTACTACACATTTCCCTGATGTACTATGAAGAGACAAAATTCTATGCTTTTGATTTATATTTAAAAACACAAAGGAACCATGAGCAACAACACATATTTCAAAATTTATGATAGGCTTTCAAAAACTTGTATCATTCACTTGGTCTCTCTCTGCAAAATGTGAACTGAGTTTTTCCAACCCTGCCCTTTGAGCTTTGAATTCATTTTATAAAAGTAACTAGAAAACCAATGAAGTGATTGGCTATTCTTGATCCTTGACCTTTGGTATTCTCCAACCCTTCACATTTCTTTTGGATACTGATTGCCCTATACCCAGGATGCTCCTGCATCATATACCTTTTTCCTCAATTATAGCTTTTTTCTTTCCTTCTACAATCATGTTCTGCAGATGAAATGCACCTAGACAAAATTTGTGTAACTTTTTTTTCTCCTCAGTAATTTCCTTACATGGAATTGGTTAACACAATTAGAGATCAGATCTTCATTTTCTAAATTCAATACAATTAGCTCCCTTAGATTCAGAACCGTGTCCTATTTTTCAGGAAGTGAAACTTGTGATTTTGTATTTTATCTGAAAGGTTTGACAGAGAGTGCATTATTATTTGTGTCATGTTCTACATTCAGATCAAGATAAAATGATCCTTTTGTCATTTGCATCTTAAGATGTCTTGAAGTTGAAATATTAGGCAGATGAATGTGACACAATAAACTGCTTTGTAAATTAGGACACAATTATTTATGAACCCAGCCAGGATACCATGGCACCAATTCCTTTGAAATATTTATGTTGGCTCTCTAACTTGGGTCCTTTGAGGAATCACCCATTAAATAGTCATCTAAAGGAAGATGGACGTTGGACAAATCCACACAAAATAGGTCCTACAACCTATCTCTACTCTACTTTAAAGGCACTACAGATAACTATCCAAGAAAGAAGAAAAACTCTTAAATGGATCCTAAAAATGCTTGTAGTGTATTGATCTAATTTTCTATGCATGTCAGTTTTAATTTTTTTTCTCATTATACATAATGTATTTGAAAACCCTAACCTTACTAGTTTCTAGAATTTTAAGTTTGAAATATGCTGTGGTAGCCTCTGTACTACACAGAGCCTTTCTTTCTATATCCATAATCTCTTGATACATCATACATGCCTTATTTAAATTCTCGCATCATAAATATAAAATAGATAACCAATTATGACCATTCATGTTTTAGGAGCACACTGTTTTGTCAAATCTGTCGTATTATGGTTATGGAGACATTCAAAATTCATGAGAATGAATTTTCACTGTTCCACATGATAGCCAGTTTGCATTTGTTATGTCTATATATTTTAAAAGCCTAACCTTGATTTGTCTCTTTAACTCCTAAAATTATTGGAACATGTTATTTCCACATCTGATTGGCATATTGTATGTATTATAATTTATTATGTTGATACTCACAGAAATTCATGTAATCCTCTCTATTTTGTGTTGATTGTATTGTGTGTAGCTTGTTATGTCAACACACAATATTTTTAATCATCCTCTCTATTTTACTGTTGGATTGGCTCTACCAATATAATCCTCTGTATTTGTTGTTGGGTTGGTGGATTTGCTCTTCTAAAGACATCATTTCTATATTTTATGTTGGATTGGCTCTACTAATGTCATTCTTTCTATTCTATGTTGGATTGGCTCTACTAATCTGAGCATACCCAGATCCTTCCCTCAAATATATGCTTCTGGTAAGTTCTGCAGATTATTCTAGTGCAACTCATATATCTAGCTTAATGGTAAACAGTATTTTCTTCAATTTAGATGCTTATCTCTTGGTTGAGAGATGCACTTTATACCAGGGTTCTTTCTTGTAATTGCTCTGCTGTCTGCTTGCCAAGTGCAAGAATAAAATTAATTATTATTTTTTTAAGATGTGGTGAATTATGTTAATTTATTATTATTATTTTGGGTAAGACCTTATCTTTTCCAATGATTCTGATAAGTTCTACATATTATGCTAGTGCAACACATACATCTAGTTAAAGGGTAAACCATATTTAATTTAATTTAGACTGTTATTTGATCATTTTGGTGTGCAAATTATACTAGGGTTCTTTCTTGTATTTACTCTGTTGTCTGCTTGCTATGTGCATTGTGTTGGCACTAGCCCAAATTTGCATTTGTTATGTTTATAATGTTTCCCTAGGTCCTTGTTCTGTCCATCATTGGTAACCAATCTGAGATCTTTGTCAATAGACCCCTTTTAAACATTGTGCTTTGTGTTGTGTTTTTTACCCCTTTCAATTCTTGCCATGTGTCCAAGTGTCAAAATTTTCAAGTTTGAGGGCTTGAGGGTCAATATGCTTGATATGTGTCCAAGTGTCAAAATTTTCAAGTTTTGAGGGCTTTAGGGTCAATATGCTAACCCATGCAGAACTTTGGAACTGTGGTGCAATTGTGTAGTTTTTGCAAATTGCTCCCACACCTCTGCTTTGTGCTGGCATTATACAACTGAACCTTGGACCCTCTGTGCAGTGGTGCTTTTTTTGTAAGTTGCTTTCCAACCTCTGCTTCCTACCACCTTTGTTGAAGCCGGACATTTGGAACTTTCACACAACCATGCAGTTTTTGCAAATTGCATTTCCACCTCTCGATCTCATGCCCCTTTGCCTGTGGACTTTCTAACACCCAATGCAACTTACCATTTACTACCCATCCTCCCATCTCTGCACCTTGCTTTGTCAGTGGACTTCTATCCTGTGCATGCAAATTGCATTTCAACCTACACCTTCCTTTGCTTTATCTTGCAGAGCTTCAGACCTTTCCCATGGTTTTACAAAAATTGCAAACCATGCCCCTACCACTGGTTTCTGCCAGGCACTAATTATGTGGACTTTTGCACTTTTCCCATGCAATTTGCAAATGCCTATTGCATCTTCTCTGTTTGAATTGAAGTCAACATATACTTCCAGACGCGTACAAGAACCCCATTAATGGCTTCATATGGAGGTGATTAGACTTGGGAAGACTTTCAAATGCCTGCTGGTATGCGTGAATCGCTCAGGTGCATGGTTTCATGTGCATATGTTTTTGATGCAGTAGGTGTAGATTTAAGTGCAAAGCCATGTGAACATGATGCAACCAATATGGGTGACCTTCAAACTTGCAAAATCATTTGACTCTGCCCATGTTGCTGGAGATGGATTATAATGATACATATGCACATAGAAGGATGAAAAAGATTGTTGGCTGATTTTTGAGCCATTCATGTATAGGGTAACCTAATATGTTTTCTAGAGCATCAAATGATGCAATTTTCTTTTTTGCAAGGAGCTGAAAGTGTCTAGTTTGAGTCATAGGAATGTATAGTTCAACAAGATGAATGTATGATTAATATCTCCATGATCAGTAGGTGTGTTTTGAGAAAGTTTCATGAGTATGCTATGAAGTGTTCTTAGCCACATTTGCTGGCTTGATTGTATTCAGGGGTAGTTTGTAGGACAACACTATAAAAGGTTGCAAAGCTTTTGTAACTTGCTTTTCCTTAGTGCAAATGGAATGTATTTGACTGATAATGAATCTTTGAAGTAAATTAATCATGTGGGATTCTTTATCTTTCACATCTGCATGCATATGTAGGTCCTGGTCTATTTTTGGTTCACATTAGTGCTTTCAGTCTTTCTTGCAGGTATTGATTCTGTTGCCCAGTGCAGTAGGCACCAGTCTTGATGGTGATATAACAACAAACAACCAACATTCAAACATATTTTACTTATCACATCCTCAACATTGTCACATATTCTTAGCAAGCTTAAATTGATAAATTGTCAAGGATCATGTCAGCATGCTTATAACTCGCATGTGTTTGAACAATATAAGGAACTCACATGTTGGGATGCAAAACTGCTTCATCTTTTGGCGCATGTGCAAGGTTGTCTTTAACTGCTTGGTGGAGGTGTTGTAGCTCTTGTTGCAGCCAGTATTGACATGAGTTTAGTGTCATTTTGGGGTTCATAATACATTGGGTTGATTTGCTTGTGTTAACACTTAGTTTATTTGTCCTGTCAATGAACCCAGGAACGACCCTTTGGCCTAGCAGAGCCTAAAGTAGAAGACTGTCAATGAACTCAAGGAATGACCCCTTGGCCTAGCAGAGCCTAAAGTGGAGGTCTTGTAGCTCTTGTTGCAGCCAGTATTGACATGAGTTTAGTGTCATTTTGGGGTTCATAATACATTGGGTTGATTTGCTTGTGTTAACACTTAGTTTATTTGTCCTGTCAATGAACTCAAGGAACGACCCCTTGGCCTAGCAGAGCCTAAAGTAGAAGAAGAAGTTACCCACTCTCATGCAATGGCCCAAGTTGCCCTTTGCCTGATCTTATGTGTTGCCTAGTCGTAAGCTGACCTTCCCAAAGCTTGGATTTGGGTGTCAATAGGGTTTTGGGAGGATACAGCTTTGAGATTGAGAGATGCACTTTAAACCAGGGTTCTTTCTTGTGTTTGCTCTGCTGTCTGCTTGCTACATGCATTCTTGCAAGAATAAAAATAATTTTTATGGTTTCAACATGTAGTGAATTAAATTAATTTATTATTATTATTTTGGATAAGACATTTCCTTTTTCAGTTTGGCTTCAAGGCTGAGATAGGGGGAGTCCATAGAGGTTTGCATTGAAGTTTGGTCCTCAACCACACCTAGGAGAGTCCATTTTATAAAGTCACCTGCGGATTGAATGCAGTCCCAACAGCACCCAGCAGGGACTGAACTGGATCAAACCCAGTCCCAACTGCACCCAGCAGGAATTGAATTGTGGTAGGCCCTCTCTGAGAGCATTCTTCTCACCATCTGGGCTTCTGGCCCTGTGGGCATTACTTTATTTATTTTCCAGAGCAAGTTGAAATAAACAGTGTTGATAGTTCCATTGTGTGAAGTAGAATAATGTGCTAAAAATTAAACTCTTGTTACTGCTGAAAGCCCTTATGCATATCCTATTTGACTTTGGTTTGTTATGATTTCTAACTCTATTGGAATGAGTGCAATAAAACTTTGGATAAGTGGCCATGCACTGTGGTTTAAGTGTCAGGTTACAGGCTCAGCTAAGCCTAGCAATATAGTTTATATGATTAAGCTTCCCAATAGAATTGCTGAATTCCTGGAGCTTTGCTCATCTTCTTGCATCTTATTTAGATCTAATTTTTCATGTATTGTCAATGTTATCAGAGGTAATAGAATTTTTTTCTTCAATATCTCATTGCATTGTCATCTTAAATACAGGTGAGAGTATTCACAGCAGAAAGAGTTCACGAAGAGCTACAAGATGCATTATATGATTATGTCCGTGCTTCTGTTGGAATAAGTGCGAAGGGGAAGTTACTTGTTCCAAAGCTGCTGCATAGTTTTACAAAGGGGATGATTGAAGAGAATGAACTAGTAGACTGGATATGCCAGTTCCTTCTCCCATCACAGACAGCTGTGGTACAAGATTGCATTATACAAAGAAAATGGCTTCTTGGCTCCCGCAATTTTGCTGTCATACCGTTTGACTTAAGATTCCGCTATCTATTCTTGCCTGAAAACAGGACTTAAGATGTACTCGTACACCTTTTGTTTGTTGTTTTCTGCTCAGCTTTCTTCGAAGTGTTAATCCTGCAGCATCAATTATACACAAAGTGACTGGAATATTTGTTGTAAACAAAGTGGTGATTAACTGTACCAAAAGATCTCAATCTCATGTTTTGGATCTTCAGGAAGTTGGAGATAGCAATTATGCCACAAGCAGCAACAATGAAACAACTGGGACAATTAGCTTCTTGATGTGTGATCAAAAGCGCACCACATGAGTGCTGCTAATGGTTATATGCATCAACTTAAGATGTGGCCGTTTGTACAAATTATGTATCCGTGTAGTTTATGTCTGCAGATGTTTGTGTAATTCTCTGTACCCTGTTCTTGGCTGGGGAACAGCATGGTTCGTGTACTATCAAAATATTTTCATTTTGCAAGCAGTATACCACCATGTATACTTATCTATGTACATACAAATAAAAAAATAGTAGATCATTTTTATTCCCCATCCCTAATCTGGACATTTAGAAGTTATTGCTTCTATTAATAAATACAGTCTACATTGGTTGCCATTAACCTATTATGGTTATTAGTGGACACCGATTATATTTCAAATTTCAAATATGCATTTATCCCGTGTGATAATGGCTTTCATTGTTGTGGTAATGGACATTTTATCCTATTTTGTAAAATTTTACGTCAATGCTAAAAATCAAACTAAAAAAAATCATATTTCAATTATTAACTATACATGTGACAGAGTTTGACCCGCTTTTTGAGTAATAAAAATGAGGTTTACAGTCCACGAGAATGAGAGAATGCTCCTGGGAAAACTGTGTTTTGATTGACTAGCATTTTAAGCTCAACCTGTAAGTGAAGCACTCAAGGACTTTAAATGGTGGAAAAGAGCCAGTTAACCACTGATTGATGACAGATTTGACCAAAAAAAAAGAGGTTGACATTCCATGTTTTCAGTTGCATTTTTTGTTCACTTGTATTACCTACTTGTCCGAGGAAAATGGGACACAACTATCAATCAAACTCATGAAACAATCTTAATCTGTTATATATTTCTACATGTTCAATCACTTTACTTGCAGAAAAACATTTTACTTTGCAGGTAGTATTTTAATTTTTTTTGACAAATTGTACAGCCTAGTAGTTGATTGCTAGGCCACTCAGGTTGCAAATAAATAAATTTTAATATTGTGAGGCGCTGGAAACTTCTTGTGAGAGGTTCTACATTAAGCAAATGTGAGGGCTTGGGGAACTTAGGTTTAAATTTGATGGTTGTACGACAGTATTTCAATCTTTTTTGAATTGTAGGGGAGAGGACCCAGTAGTTGAGCATGTTTCAATAGTTGTGATAGTAGTTGTTTATATAATGCCCAA
Source organism: Sequoia sempervirens (assembly GCA_007258455.2). Taxonomy (NCBI): domain Eukaryota; kingdom Viridiplantae; phylum Streptophyta; class Pinopsida; order Cupressales; family Cupressaceae; genus Sequoia; species Sequoia sempervirens. The sequence goes on along the minus strand of VDFB02058242.1, from coordinate 426,237,404 downwards.
TAATTTTATCAATATTGGATCGATAGTTGTGACACGACTACCCATAATTAAACAAAATGTATTCCTTTGATCTAAAAAGCAACCAATCATGTGATGCCACATCAGCATTCAACTACCCATGATGTGAATGCACAAGTATTGGTCAACTACATCTTGACAAAAAGTATGCTGGTGTGGCGTCATATTTGATGATGTGGCCCAAAAAGAAAGCTATAAGCAGGGTACTTGCCAAGTAAGCTGCTGTAAAAAATTGGGAACGGTTTGAAATTTTCACATTGGAAAGGTGAAACTAGGGTGCTCAACTATTTGGTCCTCTCTCCTAGAATATAATTAATTTTCTGTTGAAGACACTGCCTGTTGCAGTGTTTGACCTCGAAAATTGGAAAAATAAAGAGTCTTTAAACGTTCAATATATACTTTTCCTTCCCTACCATAGGATGCGAAGAGCAATGTTTAATCGATGACCATCATTAAAATTTTAAGTTAAGTGCAAGTTGGACTGTTTAAATTTAATCAGTGTGGTCATTGGTATTCTGCGCCTTCTTTTTCTCTTGCTTTCGGGGTTTACGAGCACTGGCTGAAGTCTAGGGTTAACCCATCTATGTATTATATATGATATTTACTCATTTATAGTTGTCGGGTTGATACTACATATTCTCCACAGTTCTGTCGCTATCTCAATTTAAAATTGAACACGAGGTCATTTCTTATAATTTTACTATTTACTTGTATCCGGAATAAATTAGTAAGTAACGAGTTTTGATTTAAAAGATAGAGTGGGGTAGGCTTGGCTGCGACGCTCGTTTCTGTGCCAAGTACAACGAATGGTTTTTATTTTTATATCTTTTTTAATTTATTGTGGAGGTCTTCTCTGTTTTCTTGTCTTTAAGGGTGTTTAGCTTTACATGACAATATGCAAATTAAATGATTTAGTTGTCAATAATGAAATAAAGAAATCTTAGAAGTGAAGTTTGTTCTAAAAGTTGTTTAGGATTTAACTTTGAAACTCCTTTGGATGTCGTTTATCTAGTTTTGAATTTTGATATTTTATGTAGATGGTAGAGCAATTTATTTTCTTAGTGTATTTTGTAAGAGGAATCTCTTTTGAAAGCATGTTTAAAAGTTGGATTAATCTTGCAAGTGTTCCTCATGGAGTTAAATTGGATGCGAATCGAATTTTTAACGTAAGATTTTTTAAAAAGTTGGATTAGTATATGCTTCTCTATACATTCTTTGCCTTCAAGCAATAAAGGTTGTTGGGTTTTTACTTTTTGTTGTGTGTTGTGTCATATGACTATAAAACTTCCTTTCCAATAATAATCATAAGCAAGGGTAAAGGGCATGGTGACATTTGTGTTTAAGAAATGGCAGCCCCACTATGTCATACTTGCATATGACACTTCGAATAGGGCTTTGTGGGTCCTTTTCAATATTGACAGCAAAGCCTTTGTTATTGTTAATATTTATGCCTAAAATGATTTAATTGCAAGGACCATCTCTACTAATAGATTGCAATGAACTACTTGATGCCTTGTAAGACTTAATGTTGCAGTTATTTAAAATTTGTAAAATATTGTAAATGTTGGACCCTAATGGAAAATGACACTACATGAAGAGAATCTTGAGATTCCCTTGGTGGCACTTTTTGTGAGGTCCATAAATCTCACTAAAAATAACCTTCAATAAGCCAATCAATTCCCGAAATAATTTAAATTGTATAAGATGTTTATTAAATGGTGCTAAAAGGGATAATTAAATAACTTCATCATTATTATCAAATGGAATTACATACATTAATGAGTCAATATATATATATATATCAAGCCTTTACAAACATCTTATACTATTAAGGAAACAACAAGATCATAAATGCAAATACTGTAATAGCAATAGCAATACACAAAGTAATGCACAAAGATAACGCAATAGCAATAGCACAAAGATAACACAATAGCAATAAGACAAAGATACCATGTAGGCTTACACAAAGATAATGCAATAGCAATACATATAAATTCAAATACTATAATGCAAATTAAGGAAACAACAAGATCATAAATGCATCCACAAAAGAACCATAACACAGTGATTTTCATGAGTGGAAAACCCTCATAAGGATGAAAAACCACTTGTAAAAATGTTTCATTGGCTTAATGAAATGCCTCATTTAAGGAAACAACAGGATCATAAATGCAAATACTGCAATAGCAATAGCAATACACAAAGTAATGCAAAAAGATAACGCAATAGCAATAGCACAAAGATAACGCAATAGCAATAAGACAAAGATACCATGTAGGCTTACACAAAGATAATGCAATAGCAATACATATAAATTCAAATACTATAATGCAAATTAAGGAAACAACAAGATCATAAATGCATCCACAAAAGAATCATAACACAGTGATTTTCATGAGTGGAAAACTCTCATAAGGATGAAAAACCACTTGTAAAAATGCTTCACTGGCTTAATGAAATGCCTCATTGACAAAACCTCACTGGCTACAGAATGCCTCACTGGCAAAGCCTTGCTGGCAATGATCATATTGTCTCTTTAACATGACCATTTACAACTTCATTACACATTTTTGATTAATAAAGCAATCAACTACAGAGGATCACTTTGTTTCTTTACATAACATTTATCTAGAATTGGAATATTTAGGATATAAATATGTCAGATAATAACCCCATTGTTTTGCATACAGTTTAAAAGATATTCATTTCAAAATTCCGATTTACAACTTCAAAAGGACATACCTCTGTAAGCATCGAACTAGAAACAGTGACAAGTCATTGTTTATATAATAAACAATAATAGATGTAATGTTGCCATTTGTACCTTTCAAACTGGTCACATAACTGTCTATTCGAGTCAAATACCACAACTCATACATACTTTTCAAGTAAGGTAAAATAAATATAAATGTAATGACCTCCAAAGATTAAACTTAATAAATTAAATAAATTACACATCAACAAGCACGTAAAAATGACACGAGTTGCAAATAGATGATAAAAATATACTATCATAGATTACCAACACCTTACCTTAGTCATGTTCTAGACTATAAGCTATGAAGTTTATCAAATGGCTACATTAAGTAAAAGAAAAGAAAAGAGACCATTGATCTCAAATGTGATATAACTCTCCCTTCTTACAAATAGATATTCTAGGGTCTTTAGGGTGACTACATGAGTCAACCTTTATCTCTATAGAAAATGTAAGTATCCACTTTATATCGATATATATATATATATATATATATATATATCAACATATGTATCCATTTAATAGTGCAATTTATATTTATAGATGCTAATATTGTTGGATAAATTTATTATCTAATGTATACTCTTGGTAACATTGACATAGATAAACTTTCAAGATTCAAATGACGAGTGGAACTTTATTAATAAGACATAAGAAGTAGATAATTATTATCCAAAGATAAAATTATATATTAGGGTAATGATTATAATATTTTTAAAAAACTATGTTTATCTCAGGAAAAAGCCTTAAATCACATTATATTTTGGATTTCCTAAGCGACACAAGGGATACAACTTAATATACTATTATATACAATGAATAAAGCATCAAGCCTAAAACATTATACTGAATTTCTTGCCCCTCTATGATATTCTAAAGACATCTGATTGTCTTGTCATATGCTGTAAACTTTTAGGTATTTATCGACCTTAAAAGGAATTAAATACTTTATCGACATATTTTATCATTGCATATCAACCTTAAAAGGAATTTAAATAAGACTATTCTTAACAGGATTTAGCACCGATGGGGACGAATGTATGGTAAGGAATTAAAAGATGCCTGAATGTGGTTGGATTGAAAACCATAAAATGGCACATGCATGTAAGAGACAGATCCCATCCACATACATGGAAGAATATAAAAAGTAGGAGAAATCAGCTTAACGATATCAACAGGTAAATTCTAAATTCAAGACTTTATTTAATGCGCTTCCAAAGTTGTCAAGAGCCTTCAAGTATATATGCTCTGAGATGAGAACCTTTTCCATGTTTTTTTTATACAAGGACAACATTTGGAGATAATTAGAGATGTCAAACAAAGAAATCAATCTGAAGACGAAGGCTTGCACTACATTGATGCGCACTGATGGACATGAATGTCAATCTATCACTGAGTTGGCGTTTGAATCCTACCTTGAATGACTTCTATCTGCAAGAAATCTCATAAAATTCAAGTCCTCTGATTTATTCAGCCGGAGACAAGACCAAATCCTTGTGTGAAGAGAGGCAATAGGAGAGTTCCTCCAATTCCTCTCGCCTCTATTCTTGCTTCTTCAAAATGAGTATTGTTTGAGAATGAGGGGGATCTCTCCTCTTATTAACTTTCTTTTCTTCTCACCTCTTTCTTTCTATCTTTTCGATTTTTATTTTTGCTTTGTTTTTGTGTTTTATTTTCTAAATTTAAGTCTTTTCTATTGTTTTATTTGTTTTATTTCAAGTTTTTGTCTTTCTTTTTCTATTATTTATCTCTATTGTTATAAAAAAGAATAAATATTCTAATTACATTCCATGCATAGATTTTTATAACTAAATGTAATTTTAACAATTTATTTTACCGTACATATAATTATCTAAATAATAAATAAATATAATTTATTTCCTTCGTATACAATTTTAATAAAAAACTAATATATATAAATAAATTAAATCTACTTTTATTTCAATAAGAGCATATTAATATTTAACTAACAATTTAATTGAATGGCAACTATAAAACATAAGGGTGATTTATTTCTCTACCAAAGATGAGAAGCAATTTATCGACATAATTTATTTATGCAAAGACAAATGCAACTATAATGCCAACTAGGTTCCTGTGTGTGTAGATTCCTTTCACCACAAGTTGCCATCAATTGGCTAGACACCCCCTCCTCGATGATACACTCTCTCTGCTGAGAGTATATTCTTGCTACGCACATCAGTCAAAGTTTGGTCAATGATCATTAAAATAGTAATATTAAATTGAAAATTAATTATTGAAAATAGGGGCCATGACACTTTTGGCCATTTCTTATTAGTCTTATGATGGTTTTAAGAAGTTATTGAAGAAAGAGTTACAAGTTGGACTATGACTTGCATCTTTGGCTAGCTATTTATGATGGTTTTAAGAAGTTATTGAAGAGAGAGTTACAAATTGGACTATGAATAGCATTTTTTAGTAGCTATTTTTAGTTGTTTGAAAAGGTGTGTAACGTGAATAATGACACTCACATGGATCACTTAGGGTTACACTTGAACCCCCTAGTCATAGGGATGAAAAGACCAAATCAAGAATTGCATTTAAGTTGGTAGGGGTTACTATTGGAGAAGGGCACATAGGTCCAACTTCAACGATTTGGACCAAGGTTTGGTTCATGGTTTTGAGCCTATGGTTTTGGGAATCTACTGGTGGTTTCCTAGCTCCTCATTGGCCTATAAATAGAGGGCTTGGGATGGAGATTGTATGGTAAGTTTTATGAAAAGTAATGTTGCCATAATTCCTCTAAGATTCATAGTATTCATCTCCATTGAAGAATTACATCTTTAAGGCTATATTGTAATTGGTTGAATAAGATTGATATATTAGGTATGCATTTTTGCTAGTTTTTTCCCTTAACAAGTTCTTTAGAACCTGTATATTTTGTGTTTATTATTATTATTTTGATGAATTTTCTTTTGACATGTATCTACTTGCATTGTTTCTCTCTAAGGTAACCTGGATATGGGCTGAGTTTCATTTCATTTAGTATTAGAGCTTAATTATTGTAGCCTATTTGATCCCTAGCACAACGATTTGTTATTAACACCTTGTTTGAGTGGGAGCTTTGCATAGTTGATGTGTTTTCATGAACAAAGAATGATAATTACATCTAGAATGGAGATTGAAAAGTTTATGAAACTAAGTGTAAGCTTTGGAATCTCAAGATGAAGGGCCTTCTTATTGATATAGATTTATGGCACATATTTTTTGGTCAAAGACCCTTCGAGATGTCAATAGAAGACTAGGTAGTGATTGATAGGAAAATAATAAGCTTGGTTCAAATCTACCTTTTTGATTCATTGTACCTTAATGTATCAAGAAAACCCACTACCATTTACTTCTCAATGAAGTTAGGGAATTTGTAATAGGACAAATCCCTTGTCAACAAACTTTTTCTTTGCAAGAACTTGTATTTCTTGAGGATGAGAGATGGTGATTTCATGATAAATCACTTGAATGTGTCCAACATTATGTTGAGCCAATCAAAATTTGTGGGTGTTAATACAGATGATGAGGACTAGTGTATCACTATACTATATTATTTTCTCATTTTGGCGAAAACCTTGGTTATGGTGATTAGTAGTATTGCCTCAAAGGTGAAGCTTAATGATTTGGTTGAAATTTTATTATTAGAAAAGATGAGGAAAAATACATTAGAATCTATAAAGGAAATTTTAGTCATTAGAGGTTGTTCAAAGGGTGCTGGCAATAAGTTGAGTCCACTTTTTGGCCATTCAGTGGAAGTGTTTTCCCTGATTTTCAGAATTCGACACATTTGACCTTAAAATTTAAGCACTTAGAGATGGAATCTTGAAAAAAGTCACTAATCATAAAATGTAGTGCTCGAAGTCTAGTTTCTAAATATGTAATTTATTTCAATACCCAGATGATACAATTTGATTTTCAATAGGTGTTTCTAAAAACCACTGTTTAAAAGTCACTTTTTTTTTTACCATACCATGCACGTGTACGTCATCCATATTTTGACCTAAATAATCATATTTTTCTAAATCCTTTTGGGAAAAAATTTGTAACTCACTGAAGCACACTTTCCATATATTTTGTAATTTTTTATTGAATATATTTTTTTGTTAATTTTTTATTGGCCATATTTGGTATTTTAAAAAATTGTCGTGTACGTCACACATAAGATGACCTAAACTTATCATTTTTTGATTTTTTTTTAAATTGAAAATAATTTTTTGAAGTACGCTTTTGTACAATTTGTTTTTCAAGAAATTATGTTAATAAAAAGTTATTAAAATACTAAAAAACCCTGATAATTCAAGTTTATGGACCTATTTCATCAGAAATTAATTCAAAAATAGAAAAATAATCCAATTGTGAAAAAATTATATATTTAGAATCTACATTGTCTCATCTATAATGGGTTTTAATTTCGTAAAAATAATCTACAAAAAATATCTTCACACATATGCCCAAAGTCACTATGTTCTTGTGACATTGTCAGGACCTTCAACTTGCATGTCAAACTAGGTCCAAAGCTTAGGTTCGGGTCCCCAAGCCTTTTCCCGAACTGAAAAAACAAAGCAAAAACCCGACCAAAATTTGAAATTTTAAAAAAGGGATCATGTTCTAAAATGGGATCTCGTTTCACAATTTTTATTTTTATTTTATTTATGATTTTAAGAAATAGGATCTCGTTTCAAAATGGGCTTCCGTTTTAAAAACTGTTTTCAAAACGGGATCCCATTTCTAAAAAACATAAAAAATAATTTTTTTATCAAACGAGATCTCGTTTTAGAACGGACGGGATCCCATTTTTGGCTCGGGGTCTCGAACCTAAACGAGATCCTGTTTTATTGAAGCCAATTTTGGGATTTTTGCGAAGGAAAAAACTTCCATGTTTCGTGGACTCATCTTCTTACATTTACCCCAAAGGAAAAATATAATAAGATAGATAATATATCTAAATTTAAGGGGATTTCTAAGTATCTTGATAGATCTAAGGTCAAATTCTAGAACTATGACATAACCAACAACATTAAGGACTACAAGGAGAAGGAAAACAAAGAGTATGATGGTGATTAAGAAGTTATTTAGATTTAGATTGCTTCTTTGTGTGTGTGTTAGTCCATATGCACATGACACATCATCATCAGGATCCCTTATACCATGGTGCATAAAGCTAAGTGCTACAAGCAAATAAAAGGTTACTCCTTAAACATGAAGCTACTATGACAATGTTTATTAATAATCCATTTTTATCATTTTTCGATACACAAAAACATGTGTCATTTAGTTACATTATATCCTTGTGAGAAATCATCATCCAATTGTAAAGAAGCTAAGGTAGCAAAACAACTTCCTACACTAATATTGAGAGGAAAATAATGCAATTTTTTTACAGATCTTTAACAGTTACATAAAGTTAAATAGAAATAGACATAAATATCATGCATACCACAACATAGTGATTTACGTGGGGAAAACCCTTTCAAAAGAAAAACCCCACACTCCAAAAGTTTCCCAATACATTATATAGAAATCACAAAGATTACAATATACTTGCAGAGCAAGCTTCACATCAGAGTATCACCAAGTGGAGATCTAGAGGCAACACGACCACTATCAGACTCTTAGAATACATCACAATACATAGCCGTAATACAATGCCCTCATAAAATAGGGTTTTCTTCTAGGGAAAGTCAAGCTAATAAAATATTGGTCGTCAGATCTAAAACATAATGATGAATGGTCTAGATTTACAATAATAAAATATAAATAAATTTTTTCTTTTGGGGGCGTTGCCCCTAGCCCCCACTAGGGCACGCTAACCCTAGACCTTAGCCAAAGGGATGATCCCCTCGAACCCCTCGCTGGGGGAGGCCCCCCGCACCCCCCATCGTCGTCGGATGAATAGTACCTTATGTATCAATAGTAACTTGTGTAATTGCAAGGGTGAGACACATTTTCCCAAAAAATCTCCCACTTGTCGAACATCTTGCAAAGGCAATGGGAGGGTGAATAAACATCATCTCTTAATTGTTAGGGGCCAAAAGGCCCATAGTCTTTGAACACCATCTAAATTTCTCTATGCTCACAAGTTTAGTTAAAGAATCATCAACATTCACTAAATTCTCTACCTTAACTAGCTTTACCTTGCCATCTTCGACCATATCTCTAACAAAATGATATTGTACATCAATGTGCTTGGTCTTGGCATGAAATGTTGGGTTCTTGGCTACACATATCGCACTTTGTCGCAATAAATTGTCATTGCACCTTATTTTATTCTAATATTTGAACACAGTCTTTTAAGCCAAATGGCTTCTTTACAAGCATGAGTAGTTGTCATATACTCTACTTCAGTAGTGGAAAAAATAACCACAACCTGTCACTTCCTCATCCAACTAATCGCACCACCAAATAAAGTAAACACATAAGCACTGGTGAATCGTCTGCTATCAACATCACCTGCCCAGTCTGAATCCACATAACTATGAAATCAAGAGAAATCTCATCTTTAGACATATTACTATGATAACATAAGGAATAATCTGAGGTACCGCGCAAATATCTAAAGACTCTTTTAATTGCATCCCAATGAACTCTACCAGGATTAGAATATATTTAGAAAGAACTCCCACTACTTGGACAATGTCCAGTCTAGTATAAACCATAGCATACATCAAACTTCCAACTGCACTCTGGTAAGGTACTCTGCTCATGTCTTCCATCTTTGATGGGGATTTTGGACAATTTGAAATAGATAAGTTTGTTCCAAATGAAACAGGAACACACAATGGTCTACAATACTGCATATCAATCCTCTATAAAATTGATTTGACATACTTATTTTGGCCAATCCATAGCTCTTTGTTCACTCTATCTCTTTTAATTTCCATCCCAAGAATGTGTTTAGCTACACCAAGATCTTTCATTTCAAATTTATCTGCAAGTTGAGATTTCAGTTCTGAAATCATACCTTTCCCTCTACCAATAAATAGCATATCATCAACATATAATGCAATAAACAGGAAATAATCACCATCAGTTTTATAATAAATACAATGATCTGATTCAGAACACTCAAATCCAAAACTCGACACATATGTATCAAATTTTTGGTACCACACCCTAGGACTCTATTTTAATCCATACAAAGATTTCTTCAATTTGCAAACCAAATTACTTTTACCTTTCACCACATAGTGCTCTAGCTGTGTCATATAAATATCCTCTTGTGTAAGGGGAATATGGATCAATAGATTGGTAACAATGAATGAATTCAAATCAATTCAAAACAAGATAACAAGACCCACTTACCCATGAAATGTAATTGCAAAGCTTAAGAATCCAAACAAGCAAGGTTAGGATAAACAAACGAAACACAAAATGAATTCAAAAACTACAATCATACCATCCCATGGTTGAGTGTATTTGTGTTGAAGATGGATGTTGGATTGCTTGATTCAACACAAAGCCTCCATTATTAAAAAAGCTTGATAATGACAATGATCTAGAATGTAAGGATATGTTTTGCTCAATTTGCTTCAATAGTCAATTTGACATGACCTCTCTACAAATTCTCCAAATCAATTATGAGAGGGATGTGGGTTGTTCTATAGATTTGGAAATTTCATATGAATGATCAAAATTCAAAGATGAAAGATCAGGATCAATGGTCGAGGTCCGTTGAGAGGAAATAGATTGATTAGTCAACTGACCTAATTAATCCAATCAAGGGAATTAATTGGATAATAAATGGGATTGCATTGAATAATTAGTGGGATTGGCAAATTAGATTGAGTAATCAATGGGATTACCAAATTGGATTGAGTAATTAGTGGGATTGGAAAATTAGATTGAGTAATTAGTGGGATTGGCAAATTAGATTGAGTAATCAGTGGGATTACCAAATTGGATTGAGTAATTAGTAGGATTGACAAATTAGATTGCATAGTCAATGGGATTACCAAATTGGATTGAGTAATTAGTGGACATGATTTGTTCAATCAGAATGTGTGAGGATGATTAATTAATTAATCTTGAGAGGAATGTGCAAGATGTATTTGATTTAATAAATAAAAGTTTATTTATTAATTGACCATGTTGAGTGAATTTGGGGAAATTGAATAATTGATTTAATTATTTAATTTGGAAGAGGAAAAGTAGATTAATTAAATAATTAATAATAACTATTTAATTAATTTAGAAGAATAAGTAATGTTAGAGACATAATTAAATAATTAATGTTTATTTAATCAATCAAGAGGAATAAGGTTAAATTAGGTGATGACACTGTGAATTAATTAAACAATTCAAGATTATCTAATTAATAGAGGAAAATAGGGTTAATGATGCAAATGATGTTAAAAAGGGGGTTAATTATGTTAATGAAATGAAATGCAATAGTGATAATGAAAGTGATGCTGATAATGGAAAAATGTGATTCAAGATGTGTGATACGTGTTAAGCCATTTTATATTTCTACATTTTGCCCCTCTTTGACAATGTACTTGATGTGTTGTTTCAAAGAATTCGATGTTCAGATCAAAAAAGAAAAAAATTAATATGCCCCACTATGCCCCATTGGTTTGCAGAAGGATGATAAGACATTGGGCTACCCCCTTGAGAGGTAGGCTAGAAAAATTACCTTTTTAGATCATGCTCACGAAAAGGTTCTAGTGATATTGTGATGCAAGATGGAGATGTTAGCGAGAAGAAATGTTAGTAGGATCAGAGGATATAATAAATTGGATGATTGATGATTTGTAAAACATGATGAGTTTTCTTTTGCTTTATGGAGACTAAGTAATGTTTAGCAATCCTTATTAATGTAGAAAATAGACACGATGCACTAGGGTATTAATGACCAAGGCGGTTTTGTATCTATTGTGTGGACTTTGACTTCGCAAACAAGGAGTATTCTTGCTCATACTAGACATACAAAAACCTTGTTAGAGTGTATGGGTGAGAAGTTTCAAAACATTTCAGATCAATTGCACAGAGAGGTATGAAGTACCTAACACGCATCCTCTACACAAATTGCCCCAAAATGACTTCCACACACAAAATAAAGCATGTATTTTCCATGGTAGTGTTACAAAAATATCCAACAAAAGAAAGCAAATGAAATTGATGTTTAATGCCACCATTCCTTCTATAAATCCTTATGAACATCCTTGAGAGATCCTGGGAATGAGACATTAAGATAAATCAAAAGATAAGATCACAAAAGATAAAACAATGTTGTTGTATCACTTGCCATAGATGTTTTGATGTTTCATGATGTTACCCATTGATGATTCCTATTGTAGGAATGATTTATCCGTTAAGACACACATTAGGATGTTGATGATGATTTTCAAAAGGTAGGGCAGTTAATACTTGGACAATGTTTTAGTCTGATGATGATTCGGTCGTTTCGTTTCTTTGCTTGGAATTTTTTGGATTTCGATGTTTTCTTTGCTTGTTGATTGCGTTGTCAAAGGTTGAAGGTGATAATTGTTTATTATGGATGTATAGTTTATTGTGGATAGGTGATAATGGAGATACGACTTTTGAGATTTTTGGAATGTTTTTGTGCTTTTGAGGTTATTTGATGTTGTTTTTGACGTTTTCAAAAGATTTAGAGACCAAGAGGGGAACCTAAGGGGATTGGCCTAATGCCTCAGGGGCTCATCGATGATGGCCTTGCCTACTTGACGAACGTAGAGACATCGTAGTTTGACTGTATTGAGTGACACTATTTTTTGACGTTTTCTGACTCTTTATGAATGTTTTTGGATTTTGATAAGATATTTGAATGTTTTTGGATTTTCGACCAAGTTTAAAGACCAAGAGAGAAACCTAAAGGGACTAACCTAGTGCCTCGAGGACTCATCGATGTTGACCTTGCCTACGTTCAAGCTCAGAGACAAATTTTGAATGTATTTTGACTCAGTTGCGGCTTATCTAGAAACGACCTACAATGTTTTTGGGATTTTGTGTTTTACGACTTTGTTTTGGATTTTGATGGTTTTTTGGATGTTTTTGATTTTGTTTTGATAGTTTTCTGCAAGTGATGGGATGAACAAGGATCCAATCTGCTACTAGGTTCAGGAGGTTTCCCCCAGTTCTGAATAGGATTATATTTTATTAGGGATAATTGGATAAAATAGATGGTGGATAGAGATGGTGCAACAAAGTTCAACACTTGGTCAGTTATCAAGCCATAGTTGGGTGCATATTTTATTATGCAATAGGGGGAGTGGATGTGATAGATGGATAGTGTCGATAGATGAGGATGCAAGTCTTATTCAAACATAGCACTTGTTTACCAGGTTTTCACTATGCTATCAGTCCTAGAAGTGAAACAAGGTGGTTTTAACTTAAAGGACGTTTTGTTTCTCTTTACTATTTTCTTGATTTTATTTTTTTTATTTTTTTGCTTTTCTCACTTTTTTGCCTGGGATATTCTGATATGCTTAGGTGTATAACTTCTTAAGATGATTGATGTTAAGAGGTTCGACTAGAGGTTCTCCTTCCGGCGTAGCCAAATAATATGCTCTAGAGTCGTAGCTTGCTGTAATGATATAGGGACCTAGCCAGTTTGGTTCAAACTTACCTTTCCCATCTTGATTCATATGGATTTTTTGATTATCCTTTAGGACCAAGTCACCGACTTGAAAGTTCCTATTTCTGATTCTCTTATTGTAGCTTCGCTTGAGCCAATTTTGATAGGCCTAAAGATGGTTTAATGCACTCAAGTGTCTTTCATCTAGGATTTCAAGCTCATTGAGTCTGGATACCTGATACTCTTCGTTGCTAATAAGATACTTCAATGATACTCTCAGGAATGGGATTTCAACCTCTATAGGAAATATTGCTTCAGATATGTAGACTAAGGAAAAGGGATTCACACCTGTAGGTGTGCGAATGATGGTTTTATAAGCCCATAAGGATGGGTTTAGCTATAGGTGCCAGTCATAGCTAACGTATTAACAATTTTCTTTAGGGTTTTTAGGATGGTCTTATTAGATGCTTTGGCCTGGCTGTTTCCTTGAGGATAATATGGGGTTGAAAAATGGTTTTGGATAGAGAATATTGAGTAGAGCTCATGAACATCTTGGTTATTAAATGGAGTTCCATTATCTGTTATGATAGTCTACAGGATACCATTTCGACAGATCAAATAGTTAAGAATGAACTTAGCTATTTTGTCCTTGTGATATAAGTTAAAGGAATAGCTTCTATCCATTTTGTAAAGTACTTCGAGCAATGGTTATGAATTTGTGTCTATTGGATAAGGTCAGTGATATCTTTCCGATTAAGTCAAATCCCCACTAAGAGAAGGGCCATGGACTAGTGATAGGACATAACTCTTGTGCAGGTGCATGCACGAGATCTCTGTGTTGTTGGCATTGATGATACTTCTTATAAAAATGAATTGCTTCTTACTCTAGCAATGGCTAGTAGTACCTTATTCATAGCAACTTTTGGACTAGTTTAGGCCCACTAGCATGGGACCCACATAAACCTTTATGTACCTTTTGCAAGGCAGTTTTTGCTTCTTTCATGTTGAGACATCGGAGTAACGTACCATCGAGGCTTTGGTGATATAAGGTATCTCCAAGGATAGTAAATCAAAAATTTCGGCGGTTAAAGGTTTTCTTTTGATTAGTCGTTAGGTGGGGTGGTATGATTATGTGTTGGATATAGGAAAATGTGTCTTTATACCAAGGTGAGTGAGGACCAACAACATCACATACGAGTTTAGATTCCAAGACATCAAATGTCGATATAAGCAACTGTTCCACTAGGAATTCATATCTAGGAACATTCTCAGGTATGCCAAAGAGTGAACCAATAGTGGCCATAGCATCAACAACTTTATTGCTAACCCTTAGGATCTATTCAAAGATGATGACCAAAAATTATTGCTTGAATTTTTCCACCATTCTCTTGTATGACATGACTTGTCATCTTTAGTTTGGTATTCACCATTGACCTACCTTTTGACCAGCTGAGAGTCACCATAGACTTGTAGTTCTTTAATTTTCCATTCTATGATCATTTTTAGTTCAGTGATCAGTGCTCCATACTCAAATATATTGTTTGTACAGGGGAAGGAAATCTTGTATGCTTTGGGTATACTGTCTCCTTGTGGTGTAAGAAATAGGATACTGGCCCTTGAGACGTGTTGAGTATGGGATCCTTCGAAGTACATAGTCCAATGGCTTGACTAATTTGTTAGCAAGATGCTTTCATCTGGAAATTCTACTATGAGTGGTTGATGATCTTGAATTGGTGCTTCTGCTAACTGATTTGTTGTCACCTATCCCTTGATGGCTTTCCTATCAACGTATTCTATGTCAAATTCGCTAAGTATCATGACCCACTTAGCGATTCTTCTTGTAAGAGTTGCTTTTGCCAAGAGATATTTCAAAGGGTCTATTTTAAATATCAACTTGATTTGTCTGTTTAACATGTAATGCCTAAGCTTTTGTGCTACAAATACAACTGATAGATGTGCTCGTTCAATGGGTCTATAATTTAACTCATAGCCAACCATGACGATTGATGTAGTAAACTACTCTTTCTTTGTTTTGGTCATCAAGTTGTGCTAGTAGAGCTCCTAAAGCTACTGTTGTTGTGGATACATATAAAATCATTGCTTTATCTTGAATTGGAGGCATCAATATTGGAGGAGTAAGCAAGTAGTCCTTTACTTGTTGAAAAGCTTGGTCACACCTTCTGTCCCATTTGAATTTTACATCTTTGTGGAGCAAGTGTGTGAATGGATTACATTTATCCACTAGTTGTGCAATAAACCTTCTAACATATTGAAGCTTGCTTTGTAGACTACATAGTTGTTTCAATGTTCTTGAGGCAGGCATTTCTAGGATAGCCTTGACCTTAGCAGGATCCACCTCAATACCTCTTTTGGATACAATGTAGCCCAATAGTTTCACAGATGTTAGGCTGAACACACATTTCTTTGGATTTAGATGCAAGTTATACTCCTCTAGTCTATCAAATATCCTAGATAAGTTAGCCAGGTGTTCATGTCTTGTGACTGATTTAGTCAACAAATTGTCTAAATAGTCCTCCATGGTGATGTGCAACATGTCATGGAATATGATAGTCATTGCTCTTTGCTATGTGGCTCCTGCATTCTTCAAGCCGAATGACATGATGTTCCAGCAAAAGGTTCCCCAAGAATAGGTAAAAGTCATTTTATGTTGATCCTTAGGGGCTATCTTTATCTGATTGTACCTAGAAAATCCATCCATTAGTGAAAGCATTTCATGGCCAACAATTAGATCCACTATTATGTCAATGTTGGGAAGGGGGAAGTCATCCTTAGGGAATTCTTTGTTAATATCTCTAAAATTTGTACAGATCTGTATGCCCCCAATGGGTTTCGACACCGGTACGAGGTTGGATACCCACTCAAGATAGTCTATAGGTCTGACGAATTCAACATCCAACAGTTTCTAAAACTCCACCTTGACTAATAGTACTATCTGTAGGTGCATCTTGCGAAGCTTTTGTTTAATTGGATTTGATGTAGGGAATACCATTAGATGATGTACCACTAAAGCTGGATCCATCCTAGGCATATTTGCATATGTCTAGGCGAAGTTGATCTTACGTTCCTTGATGAATGCTGAGAAGTTGAATTTTTCCTCAGGATCTAAGGAAGCTACATGATATGCTACCTTAGGTGTCTCTATTGTTTCAACGTTTATAGGTTCAGAAACTTCAACCAAGACTGTTGATTTTTCTTGATACTCTGTGATGGGAAGATTGAGTCCTCCATCTTCGGGTGCCTCGGAGAGGTTTTCACCCTTAGATACATCCTTTGTTTTTCCTTTTTCATGATCCGATAGAGCCACATTGTGGTTTTCCCTAGGGGATCTCATTTTGATTTTTAAAATTTTCATTTCAATTTTGCGATTGGAGGATGCAATCTCCCCTCCAAAGTATGCTTCTTGTTCTAGTTCTATGACAAAACCATCCTCGTGATCTCCTTGCAGTTTACCATGTTGAATTCCAATGAACTCAACAATAGCTTCATTGTTCTGGAATAGGTCCACAATAGGTGTGTGATGTTGTTGATCCCAATTGATCAACTTAGGTGAAGTAAGGGTAAGTTATCATCGCTATCAGCAAATCTTACGAAGGATGTGGAAAGGGTAAGGATAGCGGTTTTATCAAGGTCCTAAAGGGTATCTAGGTCATAGTCACTAGAGGAATAAGATTCCCATTCCCATTCGTTGGAATCTTTTTTAGTATGGTAGCCATTTGATGTCTCAATGACGTTAGAAGGAACTATTTCCTGACAAGAGGTAGTTTCAATGCTTGGGGTAACCACGTCTATCGAACCATAAACTAGTCCCATGTTCTTCTTACATGTTCTATTATGATGGGTTCTCTCATACCTTATTCATGTAGACCAAGGCCACCCTTTCTAGTGTATCCCATATTTCTTGCCAATTGATAACCTTTTTTGTCAAGATCCATAGGAATGATATGTAGTTGTTTTTCTTCTTAAATTCTTCTTTATAGATCCATGACGAGAGGTCCTCTTTGAACACCATTTCATCCTTCATGTGTCCCCACTTGGTGAAAATAGTAGGTTTGACTTCATAAGTGACAACTTGGATATGCTTTATTTCCTTTGGTCACTTGTAGGATTTTGGTGATGAGGGAAACTCCCCAATGCAGAAGGATTGTTTGAAATGGTATTCTCCACAACCCTTTTCAAGCACCTGGATCTTGAGGTAAAATTTTGGAGTGTCAGTTGATGTATATGGAGTTGAGGATGAAGAAAATGATGTTGGATCGACATAGGAAAATGAGTGGAAGGATATTTCATTACTAGGTATTTGAAGGCGCGTTTTGTACTTTTCCTCCAAGTTTGTGCAGTAATGGAAGGGTTCGAGATCGTCGTATATTGTAACTTCCTTATCATTGTAAGGAAATTTTAAGCATTTATGAAAGGTTGAAGGGACCACTTGCATCGCATGGATCCACAAGTGTCCTAAGAGAAGGTCATAGGGTAACTCAAGATCTAATACCTGACAAGTCGTTTATACTATTGTTGGCCCCACTTGAATTGGAAGCCTTATTGTGCCCTCAGAGTTTCTTTCCATATCATCATAGGCCCTTATGGTGATACTTTGTTTTTTTCGATCACGTCATTAGAATATCCCAACTACTTTACCATTTTTAAGGTACATATGTTTAAGCTTGCACCTCCATCTATTAGGAGTCTCTTGATCTTGTGTTTATGGACGCAAACCTCTAGATACAAAGCTTGATTATGAAAGGATATTTGGGGAAGGTCTTTTTCAGAAAATACCAAGTGATGGGGTGAAGTGATGATACTAACCATAGCTTGAAATTGATCAGTGTTAAGATTGTCAGGCATTGAAGATTCAATGAGAGCTTTCTCTAGGATCTCTTTATGTGCGGGTGATAACTTTAGAAGCCCAAGGATAGAGATTGGTGTTGGAGTTTTCTTTAATTGGTCAACAATACTATAGTCATTGGAAGGCTTAATGGTGACTTTGGCTAGAAGTGGGGTCCTTGGATTGTGACTTTCCCTCTTCGTGTTGTAACATTACACTCAGGAATTTTTCTAGGTATGGTTACGACATTGATATTGTGATTAGCTTGATAGATGGCTCCTATGACTTGGTCATAGGTGAAGTTAGCTTTTTGGTAATCTTGTCCCTTACCTTTTTCATTTCCTCTAGAATGATTGGGGATTGGATCCTTGTACATTCCCATGTCTTTGTTTCCAAAGGGCCCAGGACGGTGTTCGATGTCAACCTCTCCTTTCTCTATCAAATCTTGTATGATGTTTTTAAGTATCATGCAGTTATTTGTTGTGTGACCCTTGATCTTATGGAATTCACATCGATCATTCTCGTTATACCAAGGGGGTTTAAATTTGTGTTCGTCATAAGTTATTTTATTAGGATTAGGAAGCCTGATAAGGTTCTTTTGGATGAGTTTATGCATAATTACCTCGAGAGTTTCTCCCAATGGAGAGTTTTTTCTCTTAGTTTGATTATTTTTCCTTGGCGGCCCTCTTTGAATATCCTGACCTTGATTTGTTTGTTGGTTATTTTTTTGGTTGTTTTGAGGATACATAGGTTGTTTTATGTTTTATTTTGAGGATAGTTTGTTTGAGCTGCTTGGACATTATTTTGTGGAGGTTGTATGTTTCACACAAATTTGGCATCAACCACTCCATCGTTTGTAACATTTTTGTTCTTTTCCCACAGCTAAGGTTTGTCATTAGAACTAGAAGATTGGTATTTGTTGTTATAGAATTTAATGACTCCCCTTGCTATGAGATCTCTTTTGATGAGTAAACCCTTTTCGATGGTTTCTTCAAAACTACTAGGGCACAACATGGTTAGTTGGTAGCTAATGTCCATTTGAATGTTAGCGACAAAGATTTCCACAAGTTGTTTCTCAAGAACATGCCACTTACACTTACTCGCTTTGTGTCTCCATCTTTGTAGGTATAAATCAAAGGACTCCTCTTAGCTTTGTTTAATCTTGTATAGTTTGGGGACCATTATGTCTTGCTCTATGTTGTATGAGAAGTGGTTAAAAAATTTATCTGATAACTCATCAAAGGTTTTGATATCGGGTGGTAGATATGAAAGAGCCACTCGATAGCTGCACCGTTGAGACTTTGTGGGAAAAGCCTCATTAAATTGGTTTCATTGTGTTTTACATCCATGCAAGCTACCGAGAATTCTCGTACGTGTTCCATTGGATCTCCCCTTCCCTTGTATTTGTCAAATTTTGGTATTTCAAAGTTCTTAGGGAAGGGTATCATAGATATGGACCAATCAAAGGGATATGGACATATGTTTTATAGAGCGTAGCTCTTTTTTCGGTTTTCTAATTTCAATGTCTGATATCCTTTGGTTTTGATTTTGGATTTGTAAGGTTATATTATCACTTGGTGTTTTTGTTTGATAAGGAGGGATATTATAACCTTGTTTCCTTGCAATGTTTTGTGTGTTATATTGTGGGGTTTGTATATATGAGGGTCTTTGTGCCATGTTGTTAGTATAAGTTTGAGGTTGTTGTTGAGGTGTGTAGGTTTGATATTATGATGGAGGTTGTTGTGCACCCATGTTGTGTTGTGGAGGATTGGGTGCTTGATTTTGAAGGTGCGTATTTTGTTGTGGTTGAACATACGTTTGATGTTGGGTATTGACATTTGGTGGTGCTGAAACGCACGTTTGATGTTGAGGATTTTGGGTAGACGATGATCCATATTGATATTGCTTGTTATGATCATAGTATTATTGTTGATGCATGTATTGAGTTTGATCTTGGAAATTTCCTTGGTACATGCTTTGATCTTGTGGTGGTTGTTGATATATGGGCAGATTGTTTTGTTGATACATGTGTTGTCCTTGAGGTGGGTTGTTAGCATGTAGTTGTGGTTGCAAATGGTTGTTACCTCGTTGGTTCACTACATGTTGTGGCTTTGGTGAAATATTTCCCATGTTTTCTATATTAACACTAGGACCTTGTTGTTGGGTGATCTCACAATATTGGTTTACTATTTTTGGCCAAACTAGACACTGAACTAATTTTTTCTAACTAAATCTTCACTTTCGGGCACCTATAGCGTCTAAACCATGAGGAATTTGAAGATGATGCAAACTAGTGATTTGTGAAATTTTGTTTGTAGATTCTAAATATATTTTTTTCAAAATTTTTGGAATCATATTTCACTTCTTTTTCCATCTCCTTCGAAAACTAGTTTTTAATCAGTAAACACCATTTTTAAGGAGTGATGCTCACCATATACAACATAACTTTTATTCTATGAAGGATACAATTCTATTTTTTTTCGAATTTAGATTTGTAACTATGATATCTAACCATTTCATTTGGTTTCATAATGTTTAATTAAATATTTTTTCCTTAATCAAGTTTCGAAGTCAAACCAATTACAATTCAGACATAGGTAGACCGTATATAACATAACTTTTTTTGTATGTATCGAAATTAAAATTTTCTTTTTTACTTGATCAAGGACATCAATACCTAGCTTGCAAATATTTTTTAGAATTTTATTTTGATAATCTGCTATTTTTCCACATGTGTAGAACAAAGAGCTTCATTTTCGGTGAAAAACCTATGTTTAATCAAACTAAAAAAACAAATACATAATAAAACCAAAACATATTAAAATTATATTGGATGGATAACTCATTCTGAGGACTACTGTCATCCAGTTGGGTTTATGAAGTCTCCTCCATTTTCATCCTCAACTCGAGCTTTGAAGAGAAATTTTTTGGATATTTTTGGTGCCACAGGGGGAGAAAGGGGGAAAAGGTGGGTTCGATCGAACCACTGTTCACTCAAACCCCCCTAAACTCGTTCACTCAAATGGGGGTTCAGGTGAACCTTGGTTCGATCGAACCCTTTTCCGATGAATCCATTTTAATTATTTTTTTCCATATGCATATAAATACTAGCAATTTTGCACCTTGGTGTGCAATAGGTATGCTAAAGAAGTGTGGAAGGTCAATTAGGATAAATTTTGGTCTATTTTTTGTATACATTTATGTAGTACATGAGGTCAATTGGTAGGCCATTTAGCAAATGATGTTGTTTGTGCAACAAAGGTCTCAATGGAAAAGTGATAGCTTCAATAAACTATACATCCACTTATAGGGATCCAAACATGATTGCAATAAAACCTTTGAATCAAGAAGATAATTAGGCTCCATCACCAATAGGCTCATGTTATGTTTGCAATAAGGAGAGAGGGAGAGAGAGGGAGAGAGAGGGAGAGGTAGGGATAGAAAGAGGGAGAGATAGAGGGGGGAAGAGCGAGAGAGAGAGAGAGGGGTAAGGAGATAGAGATAGATAGGAAGATAGAGATAGATATGTAGATGGAGGAGGAGAGGGATATGGAGAGGAGAGGGAGAGATAAAGAGAGAGAAGAGAAGGATATATAGAGATGGAATAGATAAATGTATAGAGAGGGATACAAAGGGAGATAGATGGATGGATAGAGAGAGGGAGACATGTCTAGATATAAAGGGGGAGAGAGTAAAATAGAGGTAGAGATGAAGAAAGAGTGAGAGAGGAAGAGGGAGACAAATAGATAGAGAGATATAGGTAGAGCCCGAGCAATAAATACAAAGAGATAGGGAGATAGAGAGGGAGAGATAGAGAGGATGAGATAGAGAGACATAGAGGAAGAGGGAGAGGGAGAGATAAAGAGATATAGATGGTGAGATGGAGTGATAGAGAGATAGAGATATAAGGAGATATAGATAGGGGATGATATGGAGAGAGACAAAGAGATAGACAAACAAAGAGAATTAGAGATAAGTAAATAGAGATGGTGAGAGGGAAAGAGGAATAGGGGGAGATAGAGAAAAGGAGAAAGAAGTAGGGGGAGATAGAGATATATGGGAAGAGAAAGAGAGATAGAGAGATATATGGGAAGAGAAAAGGAGATAGAGGTAGAGATAGAGAGATAGATAGGGGGATAGAGAGCGAGTGGGGGAGGGAGAGATGGGGAGAGTTAGAGAGGGAGAGAAAGGGAGAGAAATAGGTAGAGGAGAGGTAGAGAAGAGAGGGGGAGGGAGAGAGAGAGGCTAAAGAAGAGGGAGGGAGGAGAGCGATATGTAAGGAAGAGAGAGAAGAAGATGGGGGAGAGAGGGAGAGATAACTCAATATATATAGAGGGAGAGGGAGAGACATAGAAAGGGAGGGAGAGTTAGAGGGGGAAGAGCAAGAGAGAGAGGGGTAAGGAGATAGAGATAGATAGGAAGATAGAGATGGAGATGGAGATGGAGATGGAGAAGTAGAAGGAGAGAGATAGTGAGAGGAGAGAAGGAGAGGGAGAGATAAAGAGAGAGAGGAGAGAAGGATATATAGAGATGGAAGAGATAAATATATAGAGAGGGATAGAGAGGGAGATAGATGGATGGATAGAGAGTGATTGAAATAAAGCCTTTGAATCAAGAAGATAATTAGGCTCCATTACCAACAGGATCATGTTATGTTTGCAATAAGGAGAGATGGAGAGAGAGAGAGGGAGAGGTAGGGATAGAAAGAGGGAGAGATAGAGGGGGGAAGAGCAAGAGAGAGAGAGAGGGGGTAAGAAGATAGAGATAGATAGGAAGATAGAGATAAAGAGAGAGAGGAGAGAAGGATATATAGAGATGGAAGAGATGAACATATAGATAGGGATAGAGAGGGAGATAAATGTATGGATAGAGAGAGAGTGACATGTATAGAGAGATATAGAGGGAGAGGGAGAGGGAGAGGGAGAGATAAATATATATAGATGGTGAGATGTAGTGATAGAGAGATAGAGATATAAGGAGACATAGATAGGGGAGGATACAGAGAGAGACAAAGAGAATTAGAGATGGTGAGAGGGACAGAGGGAGAGAGAAATAGGGGGGATAGAGAAAGGGAGAAAGAAGTAGGGGGAGATAGAGATTAATGGGAAGAGAGAGAGAGAGAGAGAGAGAGAGAGAGAGAGAGAGATAGAGATATATATGTGACTTTATCTCTATCTATGTCTCTCTCCTATTCTCTCTTTCTCTTTTCCTTTATCTATTTTTCTCTATCTCCCTCACTATCTCTACCTCTTTCTTTGTCCCTCTCTATTCCTTTATATCTCTACCTATCTCTCTATATCTCTTTGTCTCCCTCTTTATCTCTCTATTTATATTTATCTCTTTCTCTCTCTATCTCTAACTCCATCTTTGTTTCTCTCTTCTCTCTTTTTTTCTCCCTATCCCTCTTTTTATCCCTTTATTTCTATCTTTGTTCCCCTCTCTTTATCTATCTTCATCTGTTTCTCCTTCTTTGTCTCATTTTGCTCCCTCTCTCTTTCTCTCTTTCTCTCTTTCTCTTTCTATATGTTTGTCTTCTTAAGTGTGCAATGGGTACATTGAAGAGGTCTTAAAGGTGAATTATCACATCCTTAATCAAATTACATGCTACCTTGAGCATAACTCCCCAAGGACACATGTCATCCTTGATTGTTGACATGAAATGACCAATCAAAAGTTAGTTTCCATTTTCTCTCTCTTTTCCCATGTATCTCTTATATTTCTCTCACGTGCTCTCTTTCTTTGTCTATTCCTTTCTCTTTCAATCTCTAGGGCCATCTCTCTCTCTCTATCTATCTATCTTACTTTTTCCCCTTCTCTCATTCTCTATATTTTGAGTTTTTTACTCTGTATTAGCCAATAGGCTACATATATTGTGAGATTTGAGGCTGAAATAAGTCTCATTCCTACAAACCACTATTGATTCATTGGAAAAAAAATTCAATTGCCATTTAATGGTAAACCAGTTGCATTTTAATGGTAAAATCCTTTAAATATTAAGTAAAAGCCTCCAAAATCTCACTTTTCACATAGAAGTCATATAAATATTGATTTGGCAACTGGATGGGAACATTCTATTTCCATTTGCAGTATTTTTTTGTCAATTTGATGGCAACTTTCTTTTTTTATTTGCATTGATTTATGTTTTAAATCTGTGTGCAACAATTTTATAATTAGATAATACTTAATTTCTTTAAAGAAAAAATCTAGATATGTCTAAATTTATTTCATTTCATTATTTAACACTTATTATTAATTGTTTAATTACGCCACATGCAACTAGAGTTTGCAACACATCCAAAACACATACTCTCTAGCATATTAACATACATTTAGTTTTCTATTGGTGTATTCCTTGAACCTCCTTTAGGTGCAAGTGCTAGTATATATACCTCTCTCTCTATAGAACTATCTCCCCCTCTATAATAACTTTTGTAGCTATAAGTGGAGTTGAAATTTCAAATGAAATCAAAGATTCTTGAACTTAAGAATTTCATGGAACAAATATAAGTTGTATATAATTGTAATTTAGGCAAAATGATTTTAAAAAACTTCACTAGGTTTCAACCAAGTATTGAAAGCATATATACGAGTTTACATGCAAGCAAAAAAAGTGAGAGATGATGCTATAAGTGTAGTTGAACTTTCAAATTAAATCAAAGATTCTTGAACTTAATAATTCCATGGAACAAATATGTACATATAATTGGAATTTACGCAAAATTATTTTTAAAAACTTCACTAGGTTCACAAATGCAATTGGAAATAGATGATAAGGAATTTAGGAAAAATGAGTTTAAAAAACTTGATTGAACAAGTATTGCACATGAGTTTACACATGCAAGCAAAAAAAGTGAAAGATAATGCTATAAGTGGAGTATCTAACTTTTTTCAAATGAAATCAAAGATTCTTGAACTTAAGAATTCCATGGAACAAATATGTACATATAATTGGAATTTAGGAAAAATGATTTTTAAAAACTTCACTAGGTTCACAAATGCAATTGGAAATAGATGATAAGGAATTTAGGCAAAATGAGTTTAAAAATCTTCACTAGATTGAACAAGTATTGCATTTATGAGTTTAGACATGCAAGCAAAAAAAGTGAGAGATGATGAGCTATAAGTGGAGTTGAACTTTCAAATGAAATCAAAGATTCTTGAACAAGTACTTGAATTCCATGGAACAAATATGTAATTGGAAATATCTACTCAATTTAAGGGTCTCAATGTGTTTCAACCACTAATTTGTGTCCAACCAAATTTAAAATACTTGTCATCAACATATATTATAAGTAACTAAAATAATACAGAGTTCAAACAAGTTACTATAAGTTCTCACTTGAACATGTATACATGTACAAGTGAACTTGAAAATCATGGATAAAATCTAACTCAAACATTTTGGTTTATCCCACTCTTCAATAACATGTAGTTTTTTTTTATGATCATCACTATCTAGTATCCATTTTTTTCGTCCACATGCATGTGGAACTGCATGAAGTTGTAGGGCGGTAGTAATTATTAGGTGAGTATATTGATATACCTTGTTATCAGGTTGATAGTCAACAAAATGAATCCCATGTTGAACAACATTGACTTGTTTTAGATATATCCCTTGCAATACAACAAAACCTGCACGGTAAACATGAACTTGAGGTAAGACATGTGAACGTGTACAACATTTTCATGCTCAAGGTTTGTACAATATATATTTAATGTTTTTAATGTAATGTACACATGTACACAATGTATATATATAATTTTAAATTCAAACTCACCTGTGGGAAATAACATTCGATCACTTGTTTTAGGTTGTTTTAACTTATTCCTCTCTTCTATGCAACGTAGTAAATAATAGCTAACACCTTCTATGTTTTTAGGCTCTGTTATGACTACAAAAATATCTCTTGTACACCAAATTTACTCAAAAAAATTCTAAAAAAATTAGAAATGTCTATAGACTTTAAAGATCATTAAATATATATAATATTTAAATTATTGAAAACTTACACGTACCTTTTCTAACCAATCCTGAAATATGGTCATAATCAATTGAAATCAAAGGAATGTCTTGAAATCTTTCTTCCTCATTTTCATTATATGTTTTTGAAACAAATAGTGGCACCATATCCCATTTACTAACATATCCAAATTATTGGTTGTTGCATGCATGATATTTTTCTGCAATGCACTCAGTGCAAAAACAAGAGTAATCCCTCGTGTATAATGTCCATCCAGGGTGACTATCTGAACTCATAAGACAATGCAAAGATCTTGTTTTGTCTACCCTCTTGCATCCATGCATCGATCTTCTGTCCACACCTAGATACGTGTGCAAAAACAAACTTATGTGAACAAACATGAATATATATATATATATATTTTAAATTTAAATAAATTCAAATTTTTGAAAATGTAATTTATACATACCCGATATCTTCCAAAACACTCTATGTGGAATGTTTTGGTTTGTTCTTGAAGATGTGCCGACCTCATTTGATGCAAATTGTTTCTTACACCATTCAACAACATCATGTGCACCATCTATATAATCTCCTGAATAACTCATTTGATGCTTTCTTAAAGCACAATTGATACAAGCTCTTGTGCCATCATGCTCACCCTTTCCATGCCCACTCTCAAAGAAACTCCAAACATGTGGTATTTTGTAAATTTTATGATATCTAGATAGTGCATAAAATGGCCATGATGATTTGAATTATGCCACACATCCATCTGACCATACAAAATGATTTTCAAATTTTACACCCCTGCTTCTGAAATTCTCAAAAAAATTGTAAAGCAATGTTGTACAAAAAGTGTGTCATGCTCTTTATCATCACTAATAATAAAGTGATATTATTTCTTAATGGATTGATGTTCATCTATACTCTCAACACCATCCAATTTCGATTGTGCATGTCAATAACACACATGAACCATAATAGTGATCTGCTTTGAAAAGTAATATTCTGATTGAATCTCTTTTTAATGTACAAAAGAGTAATTTTCTGCAAAGTCAACTACTGATAGAACTGTTCCAAGTGGGAAAGTATCTCTTAATGTTTGAAATTTTTGTGCTTGCCACTTAGCAAAAAATGAATTATGTATGTATGGTTGTATCAATTTTCGAAAATCTTCCATAAATTTTCCAAAAGGAATCTCCTCTTCTACATAGTTTAACCTTGTGGATTCTTTCCCAAAATTTGTTTGAAACTTTACATACTTGTAACTCTTGCAATTTATTGTCTTTGTTAGGTTAGTATCTTCGTTTCTTGAAGGAAATTTAGCCAAATTTCTACATGTTTCACAAAGTCATTTTATGCAGTTTATTTGAGGTCCATTTTCATGATCACATAACATATCCTTTATGAGAAAACTTACCTGTTTAGGAGGTGAATTTTGAAAACCATAACTTTCTTCTCTCATCTTTCAAAACACCTGATAGTAGAGATCAAATTTAGTATGATAACGACAACAAGTTTCAAAAAACTTGTTTATCTTCACATAATATGGCTTAAACCTTTCAAACATTGTTTGTCCAATCTTTATATGAGGATACTTATTACAAAAGTTCATATACATATCAATTTGTGTTATGTCTAGCCAATGTTTAATATGATTTTCATAAATATTGGGCCCAATCCTATGTCTCAAAACATCTCTAGTATTTGATGATGGACGAGTCTCTTCATTCCAAAAACTTGAGATCAAGTTCCTAACAACATCTTCAATCCTATCAGAATGGAGAGCTCTACACACAATTTCCCGATTTCCTTCTAAACTATTTCTCTTTTTCTTATATTTTATTAGTGTGGTTCTACTATAACCAATTTCAGCCGAAAGTGCAGACATTTTTATTTTTCTTGCTATATCTTGATTTAAAATAGATGTCAACATCACCCTTCTTGTAGTGGCCTTATCCACTGATTGAGATCCTTTCCCAATGGAATCTAAACCCTTTTTAACATTTTCAACAATATATTTTTGTAATTCCATGTGTTTCTTCTTATTCGATGCCGAATGTACACCCAACAATTGTAATGACTCTTTCAACTCATTATGAAGAAGTAAACGTGATAACAATTGGGTTTTTTCAAGTGTTTCAAGATGATTGAAATGATCATTGATTATTCCATTTACATATTTAGTCATTGACCTCTTACTCCTATATGCAAGTTGATCGGCATAACATTTCAGTTTCTCTATTTCCATTTCAAGTAAATGATCTAAATTTCTATAAGAAATTTGTTTCCTTACCTTTTCAGCTAGTTTTATATGCTCATCCATACCAGTAGAAGGAAGTGATCTTGACCCCTCTCCAACATGCATTGTTTGAACTTAGGCCTCCTCCCTATCTTCAAGGTCCATGTGTTCTTCAACGGATTCATTTGATCCAATATCTAGATTTGACTCGACTTCAGCTTGAGAACTTCCTGCTTGTTGATCCCTTTCTGCATGTCACAAAATATTTTGCAAAGAAAGTGAGAGATGATGCTATATAAGTGGAGTTTATGTATGCAAGCAAAAAAAGTGAGAGACATGATGCTATAAGTGGAGTAGAACTTTCAAATGAGATTAGTCTTTATTCTTGAACTTAAGAATTCCATGGAACAAATACAATTGGAAATGGATTCAATTTAAGGAAATGGCAAAATGAATTTTCAAAGTCACTAGGTTTTGGAAATTGGATACATGAATTTACAAGCAAGCAAAGAAAGTGAGAGACTATGAGCTATTTAAGTGGAGTTGAACAAATAAAACCAAAGATTCTTAAACTTAAGAATTCCATGGAACAAATACAATTGAAAATAGATGATAAGGAATTTAAGCAAAATGAGGTTTCCAAGTTATCTAACATGGTTTTCATAATTGGAAATAGATTTATAAGGAAAACGTTTAGGTGTTAATAAAATTCCTAAACACACACAAGAGAGAGAGAGAGAAGAAATAAGAATGTACCTTGTTTCTTTCTATGATAATTTTCCAAGTTTTGTTTGCGCCTCTTTTGTTCTTCTTCTTTTGAAAATTTTCGTTGAGCCTTATTTTTTCTTTTTCCTTGTTCTCCCCTTTTCCTTAAAAATGCTAATATCTCTTCTTCTCCAAAATCTACCTCCTTGATAAATGTGCAAAAATATCTTCTCCAAAAATTGCTCCCCAAGTGATATAAATGTGAATTAATCTTGCAATTTGATATGGAATAATGAAAAATAAGCTTGTATTTATATGCATATGGGAAAAAAATTAAAACTAAAATGCATTCATCGGTCAAGGGTTTGAGCTCAAATTCACCTTCAATTATATTCAAATTTTATAACATTACATGTGTACATACACATTTGTAGAACTACATATGTGCACGTACATTTAATGTATTTAATGCACATTTAACATGTGTTTAACATATATAAATCATAAATATGTGATATCACGAGTTCTCTAAATATAGATTTAAAATTTGTATAAACACATTAGTGAGTGTAAACATGTACATGTACACATGTATCTATTAATGTATCTATGTGTCAGCCAAGGGTTCGAGCTCAAATTCACCTTAAAATATATTCAAATTTTACAACATTACATGTGTACATGTACATGTGTAGAACTACATTTGTGTATGTACATTTAATGTATTTAATGCATATTTAACATGTGTTTAACATATATAAATCATAAATACGTGAGCATGAGTTCTCTAAATATAGGTTTAAAATTTGTATAAACACATTATTGAGTGTAAACATGTACATGTACACATGTATCTATTAATGTATAAACATTTAAACATAAGCAAACGCATGTACATGTAGATAGATTCAATGTGTAAACATAAACATGTTATAAGCAAAGAGGTACATGCATGTAGATTGAATGAAAATAAACATATAAACTTAGATTGTATAAACACTCTTGAGTGTACTAAACATGTACATGTACACATGTAGATTAATGTATAAACATTTAAACATAAGAAAACACATGTACATGTAGATAGATGAACGTAAACATAAACATTATAAGCAAATCTAGGTACATGCATGTACAGATTGAATGAAAATAAACATATAAACATAAGAAAATGTGTATGCATATCATATAAGAAAATGTACTAGAGATCATCAAATGTAAGTAATAATGTATCAACAACCTAACAAACATGTACTAGAGATCATCAAACACGTAGCCCAAGTCATATATAATGTTAAACAACTCATAAATCTAGTGCAACCTAATATGAATTTTGACTCCTAGTCGAACGATCATCTAAATGAGAATCCTACTCTGACGGATGTGTCGAGCCCTGGAGATAAAATTGTGTACACAATGTGTTAAATACATATAATATATTATAAATTTTATGAAAGTTATTTAAGAATGTACATGTATTTTTAAATATCTATCTAGATATATGTATACACATGCATGTACATATACATGTATATATATATATATATATATATATATATATATATATAAATTTAAAACTCACATGTCCACTGGCAACAGAATCATCCACAGAGTCACGTCGAGGAACACAATCTGAACCAAAGCTAGGAGTAACATGAGGTATTTCCATCTACAATATATATACATATATATTACATGAATATCTAGTTAAAACTAAAATTTAAAAAGAATTAAAAAAAAGAATTGAAACATGCACATGCACACATGCATGCACATCATTTTGTATCGGATGATCTAAGTCCTCTGCAATGGTTGTCTCCACCAAATCAACCAAACGCTCAGTCGACACGTCAAGATCTACATCCATCTGAGTTGTTGCATGTCATGCCAGAAATGATGAGTGAAGGGGACTATGTAGCTGAGATGGCATCAACGATGACAAACCGAGACTGATCAACATATCCATAAAACCCATAGTCTATGCAGTAGCCAAATGATCTATAGGTGGATCCTGATGTGCACTAGTGCTGGGTTGAGAGTGATGGGATCCTAGATGTGACTAAACTCCTAAAGCCAAACAACCTCTGACATGGTCTATAGAGATCCCATAGTCTGATGCAATGAAGGCATATGCCTCCAAGAGGTCCTTAGCCAAACAATGCATAGTCCTGCATGCCATATCTCCTATAATTCCATTGAGCTCTATGGGTGTAGGAATTTCCACCATTGTAAAAGGATCCATGTTGTTGTGTTGTGTTGGAAATGGTGTGGATCATGAACGTCCAGGCATCAAATATTGACCCACACAATCAGTAGATATCTTAGTGGTCGCAGTTGCAATGTCACCTACACTTTCAATTGCTTCCTTTTGGGAAGCAACAACAACTTGATCTGCTAAGGGGGATAGAGCTGGGGTGAGAGTAGGAGACCTGCCACCAACCAATACCCTAATGTTCATCGAGGCTAGTCTATCTGCTCAACAATAGGTGGGCCTATCGGCAATCCTGCCATGCTCCTGACCAGCATATGGTGGAATGTCCAGGTAGTTGACTTTGAGGCCCAAATGGACCTCAGCATACAATTGTTGAACACAATATAATGGAAGTTGATCATTGTTTGGATATTGACCATGTGCTGCAAGAAATCGCAGGTAGATCAATCGAGCCATAGCATCATCCACACATTTGGTGACCTGGTATCCCCTCACCTTACGTTTATTTTGATAGAATGGAAAACAGTGGTTTTTAATCATATCTTTGGTCACAACATCATGTATTTTTTTATAGGGAACCTCACCATGTACGTCTTCCCACATGTGGGAAAGAATAGCAGCTACTCTATCAGGGGAAAATGCACTAGTAGCCCCAAGTTTATTTCTTATTTATTCTAGGCTTTTTAATATGGACATGCAATTTTTCGCATATATGCATGTGTTTCTAACATCATTTAGTGACTCTCTCAATCTCGTAATCTCACTATTAGTATTTGCAAAGAGTGTTTGCGGAGGTGGAATAGGTGCATTTTCCATGTGACATGTGTGTACCTAAAGGAGCAATGAGACCTTGGTTTAATATATCTAGATCTAGAGAATAGAAATCTAAAATAGTTCTAAATAAATTTACAAGTGTGCACATGATATAGAATGTATTAAACATGAACACTAGATATCTAGATAATAGTTCTCAAGTGCATACATACATTCAATAAATTTAATGTAACTTGGATACATATATTGCTAAACAAGTTTGTGCAACAAGTAAATCAATTTGAAATATTAATAAATCTTTAAATTTACATAATTCAAATTCATGCACAAACTCATTTTGAACCAAAATGTAGAAACTTCTAACTATACATTTAAATATATAAAATGATCTTAAATATATGACCCACATGAGTAAATCACAAGGTCCAACAAGTTCTAAATTAACTTGAGATTTGAAATCACGTATATAGATTAGAGATATGGTCTAGTGTTCAAACTATTTAAAATAAAATATGTTTCACATTTCAAGTATAGAAGTTTCAAGCTAAAATGTATATACAAATTGCAATTATCTATGTTCAAGAAAACTATATTTAAACTTCATAAAATCAAAAGGCATATCAAAATTGGATATAATAAATTTATCAAATACAAAACTTTCGTGTAGGTTACTTAAGAGTCATTGGTCAATCCACACTAGAGTTTCAACAAAACTTCCTATACTATAGGTGAGGAGCGGTCCATTTCTTTGGAACTAAATGTGAGCTTAAATAAATGCATGCAAAGTAACATTATTTAATTGTGCCATTAAGGAGGTTTGGTGCAATGGAAAGGAATTTGTGATGGTCTAATTATGAGGTGTTCAGATAGCAAATATGCTTAGATCAAGAGAAGAAGGGTGCATAAAATGATTGACATATGTATATATACAAAGTTATGTCTTGTAGTAAGGCATCAAAATGATATGAACATGTAATTCATGATATATAATTTTATTGGATTTTGATCCCTATGTAGTTTGTTTGGGTAGTATAAAACCTTCAAATTTCTCCATTTTTCTTTAATAGTTGTATTTATTATTTATCATTTTATTCTCTATAAAGGTTTGTGATTCTCTCTTTGTGTAAAGGAGTACATCCCCTTAGAAACACTATTGATTTTTTATGCTTTTGTTATTATGGGGATGGGCATGAATCTACCAATTCATCTATCATTTTTATTTTCATTTCTATCTATAAAATATTTCCAAAATGTATATTTAAAGTTAATTGATTTATTTTGTATGTAATGGTGCATTGAAAAATGTCACATAGTTATCAAAGTATAGATAGGACTAGGTCAAAGCATGTTTCAAAGTCTCATTATTAATGTTTTATCTAGTCATCAGCCTAGTATCCTTACATGGTTTGACACAATAGAGTAATTATCCTTACCACATGCAAACCAAAAAGCACAAGAATCAATTTTTATGTAAGAATAGATAATTAACATAAAGGTGAGGTAAATTGTAGATTCTAAAAATTATCATATATATTGAACCTCTAGGTTGCACACATATAAAATATGCATCTTAGATTAGATTTGTATATGCAAGATAATATCACTAGTAATGAATGCTACTTGGGATGAAAAATAGAGCATTCACTAGTTCAAATAATTCATCTAATCATCAATAATATTTTCATACCATTAACAAAAAAACATTCAAAATCTATCATAGTTTCATAAAAACATTTTCACTATTTTATTTAATTTTCTAAACATTTTACTTATTTAATTTAATATATTTATCAATTTATAATTCTTAGGTTCAAATATCACCCTTCTAGAGATCATATTAGATGGATTCCTCCATAAGAAACCAGGTGAAAGTTTAATTTTGATGGTTCTTTGAGGGGAAACCTAGGGCACTCTAGTACAAAATGTGCCATTAAAGACTTAAAAAATCTTGATAAAGGTTGCATCTAAGATTTATTTCCTAGAACTAGTAATAAAGGGAAAGCATCATTACTTAACATTGGTGGTCATGTAAAATCAATTTAGTCATCATTGAAGGATATTCAATGGAAACTATATTTAGCATCATGAAAATATAATTGATCAATTAGAAGAAAAACATCATACTATATGAGGCATGGAAAATCCTTGATTCACTAAAATTATTCTCTAACTATGTTGCTACTATGAAGGAAACAAGACAACATGTTTATTTTAAAATCAAGGGATTTATAGCATGAATGATTTAATAATACAATCATGTGGCATGTAACTCCTTAAATGATTTTTCCCCTTCATTCCATTAATAACCTGAAGTGGGATGAATGACTCACAAATGATGGGACGATAATTAAAGGTTATATAATTGGATTCCTATGATTTATTTATGCCAAAATATCTAGCTTCTTTGCCTACACTCGTTATTTTCCATCTACCCACTCTACCTTTTTGATTTAGATAAAAATTGAACTCCACATTTGATTGGTTGGAGATATTTTCTAAATGGATTTATTGGGAGAAATAATAGATTACTAGGATAACATGGTCTTATTCTTATAATGTGGAGATATTACCAATGACATTAAAGAGGTTCTAGGATGGGATTTTTTTGAGATTGTAGAGCATTTCCATGTTAATATTTGTCTCTTGAACATTTATAAAATTATTTAAGACAAGAAATTGACAAAGGCATTAAGGATGAATTACATTTGAGAGAAACATAAGGAGGATTAAATATTAATTTTAATAATCTATCCCATGTCATAGATGCTTTTTTTCCCATTATAGGTTTGAATTTTAATGTTTGGCATCTTTGGAAACTATTGAAGAGGTAGAGGAGTGACTACATGCAATAGTCTAGGAAGTGGACAATATTCAAGGGATCCTATCCAACAAAGATTATATTTATGAGCCCTAAAAATCAATGCAATGGAACTATGTGATGCTCTAAAAATACCTAATCAAGAGTGCTTAAAAAATATAAGAGGTGAGGACATAAGATTCTTGTAGCATCATATTGGTCTTAAAAAATGTTCTTAAGGATCTATGTTTACCAAAATTGAAAATAATATATATATATATATACAATTTTGAGATGGTATAGATGAAAACTAATAGTATATCTAGAGGTATTAGGTAGATACATTATGATAGAAAATTAACTTAATCCTTCCACCATTTTGTATATTTAAGTGGATTTTTAGAATATTCACTTTACTTTTTATATATGAAGATGTAATTCTCACCCATTCATAAGAAAAAAACTATACAACAATGTTAAGGATCTAAAATTTCTATCTACCTAGCTATATAACTTGAAAGCTACACATATCTTTAGATCTAAGACATTATACATATGTAGCATAGATCATGAAAACTCATAACATATATGTGAATGAATCTTATCATATGAATACCCAAAAATATTTAAGATAGATCTTGAGAATTCATCGGGGAAAAATATGAGAGTGAAATGTATATGGTAGATAAAGAGAGCATAAACTTTTCTAAATATTAAAATTATAATATATAATAGAGACACCCCTCAAGTATGTAAATGACTTGAATAAATCATAATATAGAAATTAAAAGAGAGTATATAAAATGTAAGGACACACAACATATAAATTATAGATGAAGTAGCAAGGAGGATCACACCAAAGATGACACAACATGCATGAAGGAGCTTAAAGAGTTCAAAATATCTATGAAATATATAGTGGTTTATTAGAGATCTAAAATATTTTTCAAATGTCAAGAGAACCAACATATAGTGACAAAGGGTTAAAATTACTCAAACCCTATCCAAGATCTTGACACCACTAAAACCCTGTGAAATGATTATGAAATTATATCTATCATTAATAACATATCTATGAACTATTATTTTTTTCAAATGAAATGGAGAATGATAAGAATGTTGGAACAATGATTAAATATAATAGTCTCTAGCCTATCCCTTAATTAAATGTTGGAACAAGAATGTTGGGTCAAAATGATAGAGGTGAATAACTTTGATTCTTTGCATCATCCCCAAATTCATAAGAATAAAATGACAACTGGGAATACATAGTTTAATCAATTCAAACATGCCTATGACCATTTAGAAAATGAAATAGGAGATTATGGTGGAAAACTGTAGAAAGCCAGCAAAATCCATTTGAATTGTAATATCAAAATTTATGGGAAGGTATCATACAGTTTGCAATGCAAAAGAAGTAACCAGCTTATAATCTTCTTTCTCAAACAACTTATTTACTGAGTGAAGGAAACCATCAAAGGGGCTAGCTGATTTAGGCAGGGCGTCTAGGTTTTCACAAGCAATAAATAGCCCTAAAATAAATATGACACTGCTTTCTTAAGTGTTTATGTTGGAACCATTCTAAGTTTTTTTTGACATTATTGAAAATATATAGTGAATTCCATTATTGAAAGATATGCACAAAATGGATTTGTTGAAAAGGGTTTAGAAACTTTCAAGCAAATGCAATTCATTTGAGACATGTATGCAAATTGTGGAAGCATAAAACCAACCTGGAAGTCGCACTGGAGGAAGTCGCTTAGGGTGGTGAGTTCGTCAAAGAATAGTGTTCTCCCAGGAGGTTCAAAGGTTCGCCGCTACAATACAGTGCCCGTGAAAATGACAGTCAAAACCGACAGTCATTTTCACAATGTTTTATTCAAAAAATCCCTAATTATGTGGTTTGAGCGAACCCCCTTTCGCTTGAACCCCATTTTTTTTATTAAAAAAATCTACGCTTATTGGTTTGAGCGAACTATGGGGTTCACTTGAACTGGTGGGTTTTCTCGAACACCTTTTAGACCCCTTCAATTTGTTCAATCACTGAAAATGCATTTTTGCTTCCTCAATAAAATTTTAAACTAGTTTTGTGGCCCTGCCCTGTTGGGTGTTCCAAGATGTCTCATATATGTTGGGTCCCATTGTATTAGTTTCAACATTATGTGGTGGCATATTTTGACTTGTCAATAGGTTTGGATTTTATTGAGCATGTTTAGCTACCATAACTTGTTCAATTTGTGAGGGATGTCTATACAATGGATTCTCCACATTTTGGGGGAAAGATTGGTCATTGATAGGTGCTTTTGAGAACAAACATGGTATCTTGGGATCTACCGTTGCTATGGGTATTTGTCTCACCACTGATTGGTCTCCCAAGGGAATGAAATTGGGATCCTTAATAATTTCAACGTTGAAGTTTGAAGGTAGCTTGGCACAACTTTGTGCTAGTTTGAGGAAATATGTGTTTGGATCTTTCCCAATCATTTTTTCCATTATATTTTTCATTTTAGGATCTTGGGAGTGCTCTAAAAGTACTTCGTCAATGATTTCCTTGTCAGCATCATACTCCTCGAAGATCATATCTATAGGATTAGGAGGTTGATTTTGTTGCCTAGTAAATTTGTCTTGATGTTTAAGCTGTATGTCAGCATCACTAGGTGGTTGATTTGGTTGAGCTTTGAACATTGGTTTTTCTTTGGGAGTTGATTATGTCTTAGGATTGTAACCCCATGGTTGAGATTCCTCATTGGTGGTATTGGTGTTTAGTACACTAGAGCTGCTTTTGTTGGCTTCCACTTTCTTTTTATGTTGAGATCTTGTTGTAGTCATAAACGAACTCAAAAGACCTTGGTAAGTTTGAGATAACAACTTATGGAAATGGGATGATATTTTGATTTGAGATTTTTTTTTGATAAAATGGCATACAAAGGGGATGTGTGTATACCCTTTGGACAAAGGTTGTTGGTTGTTTGTTATGGATTTATGTTAGGATAGTTAGATGATCAAATTTGATGTTGGATGGTAATATTTTACTACTCAACCCTATGATGAGGAGATGAGCCGATTTAAGATGTTGTTTGATAAATGACACTATGTTGTTGGATGTTCAAATCCTAGGATAAGAGTATGATTAGATGTTTGATATTTTGATTTGATGCTAGTTTAGAACACAAAGTTCACAAGACTCAAATCAATGTTTTTCCATGTCTTAGAGGATATGGTGATTTCTTTACTTGAAATAGCTATGAGGTTGCAAGTAAAGATTTTTGTAAAACAATAGCAAAATGATGGTTTGATTTCTTGTGTTCAATATGTTTCCAAGACTAGGATGATGTTTGGTTGATGATGGTGATGTTGA
Organism: Sequoia sempervirens; assembly: GCA_007258455.2. Lineage (NCBI taxonomy): Eukaryota > Viridiplantae > Streptophyta > Pinopsida > Cupressales > Cupressaceae > Sequoia > Sequoia sempervirens. The sequence continues at coordinate 426,199,190 of VDFB02058242.1, read as the reverse complement.
TAAGATATGGTGCAAGTTTTATTTTGATTTTGTTTCCAAAAGATGATGTTACAAACCCTATGTAAACCAAGTTCGAAGTGTAGGATGGTGATGTTGGATTGTGACTGATAGGTCCAATGATGCCAATGTTGTCTGATAGCTGAGTAAGGTATTAGGCCAATGTTTTGAAATGAGTTTGTGAAAAATTCTAAGATATGCCAGAAAGTAGGATGATAGTGGCAAGAATTTAGGACAATAGTGGTTTTGCTTTTAGGAAAACTGTGGTAAAGTTACAGAAGCAACTATGTCTTAACATTGACTATCATATAATCAATGATAGCAATAGTGGTCAAATGCATGACAATGAGCATATATTAGGTCAACTACAATAATATTCTGAAATGATAACGGTAAAATACTGAGATAGTAGCGGCAAAATTGCATAGTAGTGACTTTGTTTCAACAATTTTTAGTTTTCTGGTGGTATTTTTTTGACAAGTTTATAATTTTGAGTGTTTTTTATCTAATGTCTAAGATAATGTATTTGAGATACAAGTGATAAAACACAACAAACAAAGTGTATGAATTGATCATAATGTTTTGAATGTTGATAGGCCAAAATCAACCCAATTTATACTGGTAATAACATATCGAAAATATTTCAAGCAATTTTTATCCCTAAGGCCAAGGCCAATGGTAACACTTTCAGTCCCACAATTTGGAATCTCCTACAGGTCAAGAGTAGGGACACCTAAATGGGTGTCTTCGCTTTTGTCTTTGTGAGAGCGGACAGATAAGGGCCTCCTGGCATGGAAGGGTAACCCAAATCACCCTTTCCCTGTAAAGCTACAAGTAGCGTATGCTAAGTTGGTATTTTTGTCTCATCTCAAGGGAGTTCATATGGTGAGTAAAACTTCAAGTTGCGGTATGCATCCCTTGCACTGAAAATGTCGCCAACAACATGGTCAATCAATAAGGTGGGTAATTACAATAAGGTGTTTAGTCGTTGCTCGAGGACGTTGATGCCATGTGAGCATCCAGTAAGCCACTTAAGGATTTAATCAATCCTACTAGGGGCACAATATACCACATGGGTATCTCCCATTTCTGAATGGCATTGTCGACAAGGTACTCGTCACTTAAATCTTGGCTTTCTCCTTAATTTATTTATATAGCGGTTCAAGGGAAAACTTGCTTTGGGTCACCTTTGAGTTATCCTTTTGAGATGTGTCTTGTAGGCAAGCCCTATCTACGAAGGGAATGATGACCAAAAAGATGCAAAGATCCCAAAGTGTTTCTTGCCATCCAAGATTGTCAAAAGATGTAGGGGAGAGGATACACACTTGGCTTACCAATCACGGTAGACTTTTAAATGAACAAGACAACTGAGAGGGGAGTTGAATCAGTTGTATCAAATTAAAACATCAAAACCCTCAATGGAAATAGATACACATGCATTCAAAAAACTCTTAATTTGTTATAATGTTTAAGCATGAAAAGCAGATAACATAAACTTAAAACAACCAACACCATACACAAGAGAACACCAAATTTACATGGAAAACCCAATTAGGGAAAAACCACAATGAGGATTAGCTCACAATATAAGTAATTGCAAAACCAATACAAGGGTTCACTGCCTGAATAGGACACACTGTCCAAAAAGGCTCATAGCTATGGCTCATTACCACAGAAAGAAAAAAGAAGATAGAAGAGAAATGTTACACAAAGAAAAAAATTTCAATGCAACATAGAATCCATCACAATAGCTCCAACACTTTCATATTCTTGTTTGAATGATCATGGACACCTTTGACTCATTGCATTTAGGAATCCAACACTTTGAAGTTCACACTACTTTTCTCAAACTCACACTCTACTCTTTGGAAATTCACATCACTTGCATCACACACCTCTATTCTTTCTATCTTGACAATCTTCAACATCTCAACTCATACTTATACCGTCCTCAACCTTGAAAACTTTCTCCAAGGTCGGTAATGCATGCTTCTCATTTTGCAATTTCAAATTAGGTCAGCACTAAAATTTCCCATGGTGGATGGGAATGAAAGTGAACCAAAAAAACACTTAACTAGGACCCAAATTAAATCTCACATGCCATTCTATACCTTCATTAACACTTGAACATATTTGAATGTAGTGTAAACACCAGGTCAACTGTTATTCATGAAAACACATTAAAATTTGAATTAAATTCTTCCTTTGATCAATCTAAAACTTCTGAAAAACAAAATTCACCTAAACACGATCCAAGAACATCCTAGAAACCAACAAACTCCTTCACAACAAATCTCACCTGAAGATTATAATCATACTATTTATCCAAACAACACTGCTAGATATTGCAATAATCTATAACTCGGAAGACCTTCTGTCTAATACACTTAACCATGAATCCTCTTGAAATGAAAAAGAGAACAACACTATCAACTCTCCTCCAGAACCACAAGTCCTGAAAAGCAATTGTGGAGAAATGCAAAGAAAATACATTTCTCTCAAACACCTTTGTACACAAAACTACAAAACCATTTCACACATTTGTGAACACAACTTCCTCTGACCAATGATCTAAAAACTCTGAACATCTCTAACCAACATATCCAAACCAAAAAATCATATCTTCACCCTAAAAGAAATTCAAAGAAAAACCAGAACACATTTGTAAACCAGAACACCTCTACAACACCTTGTTTCCTTATTTTATCAATTTTCTTAGTATCCTCGACATTTGAACCATAAATAGAAGCTTATCAAAGAAAAAATATCTTCTCAACCACTATACTACTATCATTAATTACAACACAGGCTTGTTGACATCAATGAAAACACCTTCATACTTGCAACAATCTCCCCCTTTGTCATTGATGGCAACACAAGATGTGAAAAAACCATCAAAGACACAACAACTCTAAACATGCTTATTTCCTTGTCTTTTTTCTCCCCCTTTCACGACTATCTCATTATACTTTTTCTCTTTCATGATTTTCTTTTCTATTTTTCTCTCCCCCTGTGTTCTTTTCTCTTTTTCTCTCCCCTTGTGTAGACTTTTTCACATGATTCTTTTTCTCCCCCTTTGACATAGAACCAACATACTTGCAACTATTTGGAATACTCCCCCTTAGGAGAGCACACCAATCAACTCAACAACCTCTGCATCATGACAACATAAACTTCATATTGCAACAATGTTACTACCTACTCCCCCTGAGAGGTAGCCACCAACATCAGTTTAGACAAGGAATGAATCTATAGATCCATTGGACTGATGCATCTCCATATGCATCTAGTTCAATGAAGGAGGGGAAATAACCACTAACTTCTCTTGAAGATACTCAAAAGTATGCTTAGGAAGAGCCTTAGTAAATATATCAATAATTTGATCATTTGTAGGTACATCTTCAAGCTTCACCTCATTCTCCATAACCTTCTCTCTCAAAAAGTGATACTTGATTGATATATGCTTTGTCCTTGAATGCATCATTGGGTTTTTTGAAATGTTAATTGCACTTGTATTATCACAAAAGATAGAAATAGGCTTATCATACACTACTCTGATATCCTTCAATGTTGTCTCATCCATAATACTTGTATTTACAGATTTAGTCATTGACCTCTTATAGAAATAGGCTTACCATACACTACTCGATATCCCTATGAATATCCAAGGAAGATACCTTCATCAAACTTTTCCAAGTTTTCTTCATCTCTTTTTATATAACATTTGCTTCCAAGTACTCTCAAGTACTTGACAATAGGAATCCTTCCATACCACAATTCATAGGGAGTCTTTGTGTTGTTAGATTTGGCTTGAACTCTGTTAAGTATGTAAATAGTAGTATGAATTACTTCTCTCCAGTAGACTTCCAATAGTTTAGCTTCTTTCATCATAGTCCTTGCAGCTTCTTGAATAGTTATATTTTTCCTTTCAACCACTCCATTCTACTAAGGATTTCTAAGGGAAAACAAATGTCTCTTTATTCCATCATCTTCACAAAACATGTTAAATTCATTGGAGGTGAATTCTCCACCTCTGTCAGACCTCAAACATTTGTTTTTCAAATCCATTTCATTCTCATCAATAGCTTTGAATGCTTTAAATTTATCCATAGCTTTAGATTTTTCTCTAAGAAAAGTAACCCATGTTATTCTAGAGTAATCATCAATCAAAAGCATGAAATACTTGTCACCTTGAAGACTTCTCACCCTTGTAGGACCATAAAGATATGTATGTATTAATTCCAGTAGTCTAGTAGTAGATTGCTCTTTTCCCTTGAAACTAATCCTTGTTTGTTTTTCGAATTGATAAGTTTTGTGATTCTTGGTAGGTCTCAAACTGCATGAATTGAACTGATTCTAACCATATTGTCAAAATTCATATGACACATCCTCTGGTGCCATAACCAACTGTCATTAATTTGAGTGATAAAGAAATGACCATCAACACCCTTAAGCTGATAGATATCTCCATCTGTCCTCTTACCGGTGACAATCATAGTTCCAGATCCTTTTCTAATCTCGCAAATTTCATCCTTAAACACAAGATTATATCCTATGCTACACATTTTTCCAACACTCAAAATATTATGTCTTAAGCTTTTAACATAGTAAATTCTTCAATATTATGCTTGCCATCAAAACTTATTGAACCTATTCCACAAATCTTAGCTCTTGAATCATCTCCAAGTTTAACTAATCCTCCATCATAATTTTCAATTTTAATAAACTTACTTTTGTCTTTGGTAATGTGATTAGAGCATCCACTATCAACAACCCAATAGTTCGCATCTTATCTAGCATGAAAAGAAGATATCGAAGTACCTTCAATCTTATCCTTCTTCTCCAAAACACTTTCCTTCACACAACTTTCAGAGTTAGCATAAGTAGATTAATCTTTTATAGCCAAAAACAAGCATTCATCATCAGAAATACCAGCATCCTCTCTAACATAGTAACTTCTCTTAATCATCCCTCCTTTGTTCTCCTTACTTTTATTGTTCACAACTCTATTTGGATATCTTGAGGCATAATGACCTATATTTCCATAGCTAAAAAATTTGAAAGGTAGTTTACCTTTGTACTTACCGATGCCGTTTTTCATCCTTCTTACAAAGTTAGCTTCCACATCATCAAGATATTCTCCATCTGAATCTTCAACCTTTTCTTATTTTCCAGCCTTGAAAGCAATCTCCACTTTTGTACCATTTTTCAAGTCAGGATTTCTCATTTCAAATGAAGTTAGTGTACCAATAAATTGATCTCTAGAATAAGTATTAAAATTTTCAAATTTCTCAATAGCAGATATCTTTTCACTATAAGAATCAAGAAGAGATCTAAGAACTTTCTTTACCACTCTAGGTTCTTTGACTTGTGCACCAAGATCTCTCATCATACTTACCATCTCATCAGCCCTCTGCATCTAGATTGTAATTGTTTCATCTTTGAAGACATTCTGAGGGTCTCAAATTGTGCCTTCAGATTCTACAACTTCACTTGTTTAACCTTTTCATCTCCTTCATAAATGTTTTCAAGCTTATCCCAAACTTCTTTAGCAAACTTAAGATTCATAAATTTTACCAATTCAAAATTTGAAAGACTATTCACGAGAATAAATCTTGCCTTACCATTTATTTCATGTGCCTTGATCTCATCACTTGTGCTTGGACCATTCGCAGGTGAAACATATTGACTTTTTATTTCCTTTTCAATATCATATCCATGAGATGCCAGATATCCTTCCATCTTTGTCTTCTAGAATGCATAATTTGTGCCATCAAATCTAGGGAAATCTATCTTGTTTTCCATCCTAGATCTATCTCAAGCGGTTAAGCTTTTCTCCAAGGAACCTTGATCTGATACCAACTGTTAAATGAACAAGACAACTGAGAGGGGGGTGAATCAATTATAACAACTTAAAACATCAAAACCCTCAACAATAAATATATCCACATGCATTCATAAAACCCTTAATCTGTTATAATGTTTAAACATGAAAAGTGGATAACATAAACTTAAACAACCAACACCATACATAAGAGAACACTAGATTTACGTGGAAAATCCAATGAGGTAAAAACCACGGTGAGGATTAGCTCACAATATAAGTAATTGCAAAACTGTTACAAGGGCTCACTGCCAGAATAGAACACACTATCTAAAAAGGCTCACAGCTAGGGCTCACTGCCATAAAAATAAAAAATAAGATAGAAGAGAAATGTTACACAATGAACAACTTCTCAATGCAACAAAGGATCCACCACAATAGCTCCAACACTTTCGTAGTCTTGTTTGAAATATTTTGGACACCTTCAACTCACTACAATAAGGAATCCAACACTTTGAAGTTAGCACCGATCTGTTCAAACTCACACTCTACTCTTCGACACTTCACATCACTTGCATCAAACACCTCTATTCTTTCTATCTTGACAATCTTCAACATTCAACTCATACTTATACCATCCTCAACCTTGAAAAATTTCTCCAAGGTTTGTAATGCACACTTCTTACTTTCCAATTTCAAATTAGGTCATCACTAAACATTCCCGCGATGGATGTGAATGAAAGTGGACCACAAAACACTTAACTAGGACCCAAATTAAATCTCACATGTTGTGCTACGCCTTCATTAACACTTGAACATCTTCGAATGTAGTGTAAACACCAGGTCAGTTGTTACCTATGAAAACACATTAAAATTTTAATTACATGATTCCTTTGATCAATCTGAAACTTCCACGCAACAAAATTCACCTGAACACGATCCAAGAACATCTTGGAAACCAACAAAATCCTTTGCAACAAATCTCACATGAAGATTATAATCATACTGTTTATCCAGACAACACTTCCAAACACTGCAATACTCTATAACTCAAAAGACCTTCTTCTAATACACCTAACCATGAATCCTCTTGACACAAGAAAGAGAACAACATTATCAACTCTCCTCTAGAACCACAATTTTTGAAAAGTAACTATAGAGAAATACGGGGCAAATACATTTCTCCTAGACTAGTGAACACAACACTACAAAACCAATTCACACACTGGTGAACACAACTTCCTCTGAACAACAATCTAGAAGCCAAAATTCTAGATATAGAAACTCTAAACATCTCTAACCAACATATCCAAACAAAAAAATTAGATCTTCACCCTAGAATAAATACAAAGCAAAACCAGAACACCTCTACAACACCCTAGTTCCTTATTTTATCAATTTTCTCGGTATCCTCAACATCTGAACCATAAATAGAAGCTTATCAAAGAACAATATATTCTCAACCACTGTACTACTATCATTAATTACAACATAGGCTTGTTGAAATCAATGACAACACCTTCATACTTGCAACATAGACATGGTGGACAATTTATTGCAATTAGATTTTAAGCCCAAATGAGGTGTTATAGATAACAATTTGTGTTTTTAAAAGCACCAATTTCAAATGTTAGAGACTTCAAACACTTAATACAAGTGTTGTAAACCAATTTTTTGTCATCGCAATTAGATTTTTAAGCCTAAATTAAATGCTTGTAGATAGAAATTCATGTTTTTAAAGCACCAAATTCAAATGTTTTAAATACTTAAAAACATCCATACAAATGCTTGAAATCCAAATTTGTTGTCATTGTAATTAGATTTTTAAGCCCAAATGAAATGTTTGTAGATAGAAATTTATGTTTTTAAAGCACCAAATTCAAATGTTCAAAAACTTAAAAACACCCATACAAATGCTTGAAAATAAAATGATCTTGAAGGAGGCTTTGCAAGCAAATGTGTTAGTAGTTTAAGCTTTTAAGAATACTAGACCGTTTGTCAACCCTACAAGAAAATGATTAGTAGTTCAACAAAAAAAACTCCATCACCCTACAAGAGTTGCATCAACAATATTAGATAAACTCAAAATACAACAAATAAAAATTGTGTTAGGGTTACGTAAACTAAGAATCCAAGTAATTTTGATAAACTACAACAGACACAGGAAATAGTATGATAGCGACTCTTTTACATACGATAGTGGCCCTGTACTTGGTGCGATAGCAGCTCTATCAGATCATAGCGAATGAGAAATAGGATGATAGCAACTTTGTTCCTGACAATAGAAACTCTACAATAACAGTTAGTTAAAAACCTGTCAACAAAATAGAAAAAAGTGATTGTTTTGACAATAATAGCCTTCTTTAGGATGATAGAGGCTTTGTTCCTACACAAAATATTAGAAAAGATGAAAGTGACTCTATTCCTACAATGGCGACCAAAAAATACGACAACCACGTTTGGATTTAGGACTATAGTGACCCAGTTTGACAAAAGTGATTCCTAAAAATGGCGACAACAACCCAGAACCTACAACTGATCACAACACTTAATGAAAATGTTAGAGTTAAGGACCTAGGTCCCATCGGGTGTGCCAAAATGTGTAAGGGGAATATGGATCAATAGATTGGTAACAATGAATGAATTCAAAGCAATTCAAAACAAGATAATAAGACCCACTTACCCATCAAATGTAATTGCAAAGCTTAAGAATCCAAACAAGCAAGGTTAGCATAAACAAATGAAACACAAAATGAATTAAAAAACTACAATCATACCATCCCATGGTTGAATGTATTTGTGTTGAATATAGATTTTGGATTTCTTGATAAAACACAAAGTCTCCATGATTGCAAAAGCTTGATAACGACAATGATCTAGAAAGAAAGGATATGTTTTGCTCAATTTGCCTCAATAGTCAATCTGACATGACCTTTCTACAAATTCTCTAGATCCATTATGAGAGGGATGTGGTTTGTTTTGTAAATTTTCAAGTTTTAGATAAATGATTGGGATTCAAAGATGAAAGATCAGGATCAACCGTCGAGGTTCATTGAGAGGAAATAGATTGATTAGTTAACTGGCCTGATTAATCTAATCAAGGGAATTAATTGGATAATCGGTGGGATTGGATTGAATAATTAGTGGGATTAGAAAATTAGATTGAGTAATTAGTGGGATTACCAAATTGGATTGAGTAATCAATTGGATTACCAAATTGGATTGAGCAATTAGTGAGATTGGCAAATTAGATTGAGTAATTAGTGGGATTGGAAAATTAGATTGAGTAATCAGTGGGATTACCAAATTGGATTGAGTAATTAGTGGAGATGATTTATTCAATCAGAATGTGTGAGGATGATTAATTAATTAAATAATCAATTAATCTTGAGAGGAATGTGCAAGATGTATTTGATTTAATAAATAAAAAATTTAATTGACCATCTTGAGTTAATTTAGGGAAATTGAATAATTGATTTAATTATTTAATTTGGAAGAGGAAAAGTAGATTAATTAAATAATTAATGATAACTATTTAATTAATTTAGAAGAATAAGTAATGTTAGAGACATAATTAAATAATTAATGTTTATTTAATCAATAAGGAGGAATTAAGGTTAAATCAGGTGATGACATAGTGAATTAATTAAATAATTCAAGATTATCTAATTAATAGAGGAAAATAGGGTTAATGATGCAAATGATGATAAAAAGGAGATTAATGATGTTAATAAAGCGAAATGCAATAGTGATAATGAAAGTGATGTCGATAATGGGAAAATATGATTCAAGATGTGTGATATGCGTTAAGCCATTTTTACATGTCTACACCTCCTCCAAGTCACCATGAAGGAAAGTAGTTTTCACATCTATTTTCTCAACCTCTAAATCATAAGCAACAACAATAAAAAGCAAAAATCTAATGGAAGTCATTTTTGCAACAAGAGAAAATATCTCACCATAATCAACACCCTCAACTTGAGAGTAACCTTTTACAACCACCTTGCTTTGTACTTCTCAATACCTTCATTTGAACCAATCTTTTTCTTGAATACCCATTTGCAACCAACAGGTTTTCTTACTTTAAGAAATGGTACAAGATATCATGCATCATTCTTTTTTAAAGCTAACATTTCTTCATCCATAGCAAACTTCCATGATTTTGCATCATTCATACCTAATGCCTCTTCTACCGATTAGGGCTTATCCATGTTAGTATTCAAAGAAAAAATGCATCTCCAATCATCAAGTGAATACCTTTCAAGTGGTTGTCTATGCCTTGTAGACCTACGAACAAGCTGAGTTGGAGGTTCTTCCTCCTCTTCTAAATATTTTAATATGGATGAGCTCTCCTCAACTTCTTGTCTATCGATGGGCCTTGATTCAACTTTCTCAAGTGTAGAAGGAAAGTGAATCATATCTTCTTGTTTACTTTGTTCTATTTGCAATGTAACGGAAGAAGGCTTAGTTTCTCTAAAAATGACAGTTCTATTATGTATTACCTTTTGTTCAATAGGATCCCAAAGCTTGTATCCTTTCACAGCCTTGTTCTCCAACTTTATCTGCTTCTCCTTTAGCACATGATATGCATCGAAACCAAAAACTCTAAGATGTCTTAAAATGAAGGCTATTGGCTCGACCATGCTTCTATAGGTGTCTTATCAACATGAGCTAATGTAGGAGATCTGCTAATCACGTAACAATCAGTGGCAACAACTTCATCCCAAAACCATTGTTCTAGACTAGCACCACTAAACATACTCCTAGCCTTCTCCATCAGTGTCCTGTTCATTCTTTCTACAACTCCATTATGATATGGAGAATACAAAGCTATCTTTTGTCTATGAATACCACAGTCTTTAAAAAATCTATCAAAATCATTAGAGCAAAATTCACCACCATTATCAGTCCTTAAACATTTCATTTTCTTTCTAGTTTGCAACTCAACCATTGCTTTAAATTCTTTAAATTGTCTGAAAAACTTTAGATTTACTCTTTAGAAAGTATACCCATGTTGTTCTACTATAATCATCGATAAATGAAACATAATATGTGGATTTACCAATTGAAGGAACGTCTACAAGACCAAACACATCAGAATGAATAAGATCCAATACACCACAAGATTTATGAGAACTCAAGTAAATTTGAACATGGCTTTTTTCCATAAATGTAATGCTCATAAAATCAAACTCAAGATTACAATTAGACAGACCTTCAACAAGGTTTTTATTTTTCAAGGTCCTTAGACCCTTTTCTCCAATATGGACAAGTCTTTGGTGCCATAACATATTTTTCTTTGCAGGTAACTTTGATTCAGAAGAAAGAGCACTTTTGGGTAACCCAAAGTGATGCCCATCTGCTAAAGGTGAAACCCTCACTTTTTCCATAGACTTTCTTTTCACAGAAGTGCTATTGAGCTCAATAGTGCATGCATCAAGCTTATATAATGTGCCATATTTGACACCTCTAGCAATCACCATCGCACCTCTAACCATCTTGCATCCTACATTAGAAAATACGACCTACACACATGCATCTATTATTTTACTCACAGATAATAAATTTTGTGTTAAACCAAGGATATGCAACACACCATTAATCCTTTTTATTCTACCATCAGGAAACCTAATTTTAACTTTACCACGGCCAACAATATTTAAATAAGAATCATCACCCATGTACACCTTACCTCCATCAAATTCTTCATATTCAGAAAACCAATCTCTTTAAAGGTCATATGGAAAGATGCACCTGAGTCAATTAACCATACATCATTACCTGCACGAGTTGCCAAAGTTGCAATGAATGCATCACCATCTTCCTTCTTAGACTCAGAATCATAATCAAATTTCTTTTGTTTCTTCTTTTTTCTTCTTCGTAGTCCTTATGAACATATCCAAGCTTACTGCAATTCCAACAAATAACTTTGGACTTTCCAGGAGACTTAGATCTCCCCTTGTACTTGGATTTTTCATGCTTCTCATTCTTCTTTCCTTTTTCCGTAGGTCTTCCATGAACATTTATGGATTCCTTGGCACTGATGGATACCTTCCTCCTCATCTCTTCAAAAAGAAAAGAACCCACCACATCTTCAATCTTCAATACAACAAAATTACTCCCAATATCCATAACAAGAGAATCCCACGAATCAGGCAAAGAACAAAGCAAGATCTGGCATTTCTCCTCCTCATCCATTTTGACACCAACTGATGCCAATTGAGCCACCAACATATTAAATGATTCCAAGTGGTTTGTGACTTTTCCACCCTCTTCCATTCTAAAGGAATACAACTTCTTCCTCAATAAAATCTTGTTCACTAAATATTTTGCTTGATACATCTCACCAAGCTTCTTCCATAGTTTTTGTGCAAAGGTGTCTTCATGGACATTGATTAAAATAGAGTCTTCCAAGCATAATCTGATTAGACCCTTGGCTTTATGGTCCATAACATCATATTGAGAAGCTTGAGTAGGATCCGCAAGCCTTGAAACATTCTGATCAACAACATCCCACAAATCTCGATCTATCAACAGATCCTCCATCTTCAGCTTCCACATTTCAAAATTATTTCCAAAAAATTTATCCACCTTTATTCTCCCTGATGAACTTTCCATTTGAAAATTCCTACAACGAGATCACAAAGCTTCTTTTGCACAAACTCCCACTCAAATCTAGGTTAGTTCAAAAAACCCAACAACCCACAACTAAAACCAAAGGTGATCAGGCTCTGATACCACTTGTAAGGAAGCTAAGGTAGTAGACCAACTTCCTACACTAATCTTGAGAGGATAATAATGTAAAATTTTTTTACAAATCTTTAATAGTTACAAAAACTTAAATAGAAATAAACACAAATATCATGTATACCACAACATAGTGATTTACGTGGGGAAAACCCTTTCAAGAGAAAAACCCCACACTCCAAAAGTCGCCCAATATACTATTAAGAAATCACAAAGATTACAATATACTTGCAGAGCAAGCTTCTCATAGGAGTATCACCAACCAGAGATCCAAAGGCAACACGAATGCTATCAGACTCTCTAAATATATCACTATACATAGTTGTAATACAATTCCCTCATAAAATAGGGTTTGCTTCTAGGGAAAGTCAAGCTAATAAAATATTAGTCATCAGATCTAAGATATAATGATGAACGGTCTAGATTTACAATAATAAAATATAAATAAAATTTTCCTTTCAAGGGTGCTACCCCCAAGCCCCCGCGAGGGCACACTGCCCCTAGACCCCAGCTGAGAGGATGATCCCCCCGGACCCCTTACGGGGGGAGACCCCCCACACCCCCTGTCGTCGTTAGATGAACAATACCTTATGTATCAACAATAACTTATGTAATTGCAAGGTTGAGACACATTTTCCCAACCCAATATGTACAACCATGCAATCCAAAATCCTGTCATCTAATCATTTTAGTGACATAAATCATTATTCCAATACTTATCCATCATCATATCTATATCCATGGAACATACATCACCCCAACATGATTTCTCCCAAGTTAATTTTGTCAATCATGGCACATATTTGCTTCATCCTTTGTCTTTTCAGGAAAACTCCTAGGATCTATTTCACCTAATAGTTCTCTTGTCGGAGCATCACTTCCATGTCATCATCCCAAGCATCCAGGGAAACCTACCACTAAAGCTTCACTCCCATCCTACTTTTTATTCTTCTTTGACACAATGACCACTTAGTCACGACATTGTATCAAAAGGAGGAAAATGTACACACCTAAATATTTACCTAGTACACCTAGTCCTAATCAACTAAACACATCACCTAGAAAATTCCCCTTCACTTAAGGTCACTCACTTAATTAAATAATCACATTATTTAATTAATCCAATTTTCCATCACAGCCTCATAAATAAATAATCATTATTTTCACCTATTTTCTACCTCACACATGGCTAAAATAATTAAATACTATTATTATTTAATCATGCATATATTCTCTCACCCATTCCAAGAAATAGGACACCTAAGAACACTTGTCCTTATGGTTCCAATATTCTCCTCACCAAACCCAACCATATAGGCCTCCTATATGTACATGTCCCTTATATTCTTCATGGTTACAACCACTTACCAAAAATAGTAAATGCATCATAACCCTTTACATTCCAACAACCTCCTTCTTGACCCTCCATTCTCTCCTTCATCCTAGGGAAATCCTCTCAATCATCCTCCATTGTTGATCTCACCATTATATCTCAACCATCCATTACCTCTTCCAAAATTCTATAAATGGAGGCACTCCATCCATTTGAATCATTTATTAACTTTGAGTTAAGTACATGCTATCAAATCTGGCAGTCTTGAAGCAAGGGAGCATCCACATATCAACCATCATTTGGAGAAAATCAAATCACAATGAAGTCTATGGTAACATTTGGGTTGGTTTTTGATGTTAGTGTGTTTTTTTGAATTTCATTGTGAGCTCTATCTAGAGGTTTCATCTTGGTTTGAATAGGAACTTGCAAACTAGTTTGTTTCTATTAATATTTCAAATCAAATGCTTCAGTTTTTTTGGTAACTCAACCGAGGATAATACCCTTTATCTAACTTCATTTTGTGCATTTGAGCCTTGTGGTTGGTTTTCAGTAATTAGGTTTTGCAGGTTTTTGAGTGGTTTTAGAGGTTAAATTTTTATAGATGTGTTTGGAAGAAAAATGAAGTCCATTGTTATGCTCGGAGTGGCTGAGAAATAAAACTTGATATATAACAATTGCAGTTTTGCTAATAGAAAAATTTTCATGTTTTGTAGGGTCCTTGAGTATGGAATCTATACGACTGTACAATCCATACGGCCACATAAAAAGGGAGTATACGTAATCACGAAAGTATACGTAGTACCTACATGACATATACATAGAAAGTGTCCTCACATGGAGCATATACATTAGTGGGTGCAAAAATGTATACATAGGAAAGTACACACATGAACTTATCAAAGAGTTCATGGTTTCAAGAATTTATTTAACCCATGAACTTATCAAAGAGTTCATGGATTCAAAAATTTATTGAACCCACAACATCGGTTCTATAATAATTATAACCTCTAACACATGTATTTGAATTCTTTGGTGATATTTTTTTGAGTTCACAAACTTCTATTTGATGCTAAAGGAGGTTTTTCAAACCATAAAATCATGGAAATAGAGGAATGCTTTACATGCCACAATATTCAAAGTGTTAAGTGGATGCATTGGGTAGATGTAAAACAAAGTTTTAAGACCTTTGAAATTTCTCACGTTTCTTCATAAGAATAAGAGCTTTGGTAGTGTATGGATGGTTATAAAATTGTAAAGGATAAAACAATTTCATTTTGATGGATGCAAAGTTTCAAGTGAACACAATTGAAGTGGAAGTTTTGGTGCATGATATGTATGCTAAACATCACTAAAATGGAAGTCTTTTGAGCAACTATTGAAGCCATACCATTTATACCTACATAGAGATATAAATTGTGGATGCGCATAGATTGGATTTGGAAAGTTTCATGCCAAATTCCTCAACCATTGCATTTCCTCCATGTGCCATATAGAATTCCAAGAAGAGATGGGGCATCTTATGGAATGTAAAGATAAATTGAAGCAATTTTAGAAATATTCAAACAAACATGCTTGGTCGTGCCCCTCTCTTCACATCTGCACAAAATGGGAACTTTGACATAGCACATAGAACAACTTATTAACAAGTATAAAGGACAAAGGTCTTTTGTCAAGTGTTTGTGAATAATCTTGATAATAACTTAATGAATTTTAAATGACATTCATTTCAAGATTTATTGAGTTAGTTAGAGAGTTCAAAAATTCAACAACTCTTTGACTTGTCAAAGTGTATCCTAATGGTGGAAGCATGAATGGGCCATGAACTAATTGATAAAACACCTCAAAGAGACTTTAATTTCATAGGCAATGATTGTAGGTATGTTCAAAATGAATTTTTTTAATAGGTGTTAGGAACTTTCTTGCAAATATGATTGGCAAGTGTAAAGTTGAATTCCACTACCTTGATTAGCATTGTCCTTGACCTATGTCAAAAGGGGATCTCTAGAACAACATGTGGGAATCCATCAAAGTGCAATGGAAGAAGTATTTTATATTATAGTTTAAATGCTTTGGTAAACATGTATGTGAAATATGGAAACATGAACAAATCCACACAACTATAATATAGGTTGTATCCAATTGGGAAGTCCTTTTTTCTGGATCATTTGGAAAAATTATCATCACCACTTCCTGATGGGGAGAGTAATATTTTGTCAAAAGTGAATTATGTCATTTATTATAATTGAAGTTAGAAAATTTGTTCTATTTCTAGGATAAATCTAACTAATAGAGTTTATTTTTTATTATTGTATTTAAAGAATCAATTATAAACTATATATATTCAATTGTAATGTAAGATGTCTTTTTGGCTAGGTTTAGTTCTTGACTAGATTTTTTTTGGATTCTTTCACATTGTACAACAACAAAGGAGTATGTAGAGTTCTTCATTTTGGACTAAATAATAGATAATGTAGTTGGTCTATGAGCTAATTTATTGCCCTTTATACTGTATTTTCTTCTCATATGGAATTTACAATCTTTCGTTTGATTTTTTTGTCATGTGATGAATGTAGATGTTTCTCCTTAATATATGGGTTTATTTTGTGCATTTGGGATTAAATAATATGTTGTTATCTAGTCTATGAGTCATAAAACCTTGTGTGAATGTATCTTTCTTATGTTAGACTAGAATTAAAGGAAATGAAAGGAATAGAGGGAGCAGATGTGTATTGTGAAACTTTCATGCAAAATAGGATACATTATATTGGTAGAATAGGATATATTTGGTTCCACACAAAAATTCCAAAGCATAGTGAAATGGATGAAAAATGACAAGAAAGTTCCTAGATAGAGAGAATTTTCTTAGATTTTGGTAACTTTCAAATTATGTTGGCACATGGGGGATGAAGGAGAACAACACTTAGAAAACTTTGATAAAATGAAACCCATTGAAAAACTTCTCAAATTGATCATCCATGATGGGTGAAATATTGCCTAAATTAATAAAGAGATAGGACCCAAGAAAAATAGGGCCTTATCAAATTGAATCTCAATATTGGCTCTACTTAAGAATGTGGGCCTCTTGCAAGCATAATGAGAATCCAAATCTCTAGGAGCATATCACAAAAATGGATATAAAGAGGGGATTGAATCACACTTCATTATGACCAACAAGGGTCAAGATTGCACAAAGACACAAATTTCTTGAGACACAAAATATATACAAGGTAGGACATCATTACTTAGATGAATTAATAACTCTATTAAATATCATGTTAGATTCTTCAAATGGTACACAAAGTGACCATACACCTTTGCAACTTCATATGGTCCAAGCCATAAAGGAATGAAAACTTCCCATATTTTCCTTTATCCTCTAATTTTGCATTCCACATGAGGACCATATCTCAATTTATTTGTAAAGTTGTCCTTCCAAAGAGATATTTTGTTTCCTATTTGCATGATAAGATTTTTTCAAGTGCAATCCTCTTGTTTTCATCCAAATCTATTAGTTTCATCATTCTCAAATATATTTTAGTATTTAGTCCTCTTTCAACATCTTATAGTAGTTGATATACAAGTAGTTCCAAGTTGATTGGCATTTTGGCATGTAGCCCATAAACTAGTTCAAATGGGCTCTTTCCAATAGTTATCATATAGGTCACTCTATCATCCCATAGTGCATATTTCAATTTTCCATCCCATATTTTTGTGTTCATATCCAATGTTCTTCAAATGATCTTCATAAGGCTTTTGTTAATAGGTTTATCTTGTCTATTTAGGGGGATGGGTGAATTAGGTCAATCCCATAGTGTGTAAAACTAAAATATCATTGGATCTAAAACACAACATTATTTGTAATGATTCTTGTCAACACACAAAATCTAGTTATGGTAGTATTATGTAAGAAATCCACCACCAACTTTGATATAGTATTACAAGTTGGAATTTAATCAACCCACTTGGCAAAGTAGTTAGTGAATACAAGAATCCACTTATATCTATAGCTTGATCTTTCTTGAATTTCCCTATGAAATTGATTCCCCACTATTCAAAAGGAGCTTCTACCATCACAGATGTTAGAGGCAAGGAACGTGTAAACTTTAATTTTCTTAAAAACCTTTGGTAAGATTGCACTTTCTTATTCTTCCAACCACATCCTTGAACAAAGTTGGAGACCAAAATCCTACTTTTAGGAATTTGTGCACAATGATCTTGGTCGTGTTCTTTTATCCTCTAATTTTGCATTCCACATGAGGACCATATCTTAATTTATTTGTAAATTTGTCTTTCCAAAGAGATAATTTTGTTTCTTATTTGTGTGATAAGATTTTCTTAAGTATAATCCTCTTGTTTTCATCCAAATATATTAGTTTTCATCATTCTCAAATAGATTGTAGTATTTACTCCTCTTTCAACATCTTATAGTAGTTGATATACAATCAGTTCCAAGTTGATTGGCATTTTAGCATCTAGCCCATAAACTAGTTCAAACAGGCTCTTTCCAATAATTGTCTTATAGGTCACTCTATCATCCCATAGTGCATATTTCAATTTTTCATCCCATATTTTTATGTTCATCTCCAATGTTCTTTAAAAGATCTTCATAAGGCTCTTTTTGATAGGTTTATTTTGTTCATTTTATTGGGGTGATAGGGGGATGGGTGAATTAGATCAATCCCATAGTGTAAAACTAAAATATCATTGGATCTGAAATGCAACATTATTTGTAATGATTCTTGTCAACACGCCAAAACTATTTATGATAGTATTAAGTAATAAATCCACCACCACCTTTGATATAATATTAATAGTTAAAATTTCTTCAACCCACTTGGCAAAGTAGTTAGTGGATACAAGAATTCACTTATATTTATAGCTCGACCTTTCTTGAATTTCCCCTATGAAATTGATTCCCCACTGTTCGAAAGGAGCTTCTACCATTACAAGTGTTAGAGGAAAGGAACGTGTAAACTTTAATTTTCCTAAAAAACCTTTGGTAAGTGTTGCACTTTCTTATTCTTCCAACCACATCCTTGAACAAAGTAGGAAACCAACATCCTACTTTGAGGAATTTGTGCACAACGGTCTTGGCCTTGAAATTTCTTCCACAAATTCCTTTATGAAATTCACCCATCATCTTATTAGGACGTTCTTTATTCAAGAATTTAAGGAGCAACCCTTTGGGATCTCTCACATTAGATCATCATGTACCAACACTTATATTTGGAATTGCAACTTAAGAGTCCTTTGTTAGTTATCATTGATTCCATTAGGAAATCTCATATTTTCCAAGTAGAAGATATTCTTATACCATGGATCATCTTTTAATGGACAAAAAATATATGCATGATCATAATTTTATTCATTAACTTTGGTTGCCTCTAGATTTGTATTTTTTGTTTTTTGTCAAGCCTTGACCTCTAAGCAGCTTTGTTATTTGTACCCCCATAGCATGTTTTTGGATCTTATTGATCTTTTTGCATCTCTACTAATTGAATATATCTTTTACCGTTGTATGTGGCACATATACAATGGTCTTTGCATCTATTAGACAATTTATAATTCTTAATGGCTTTGACAAGGTGTAAACATGCTTTTCTATTATTAAATATTTTAATTCAACATCTAGTAAAGACTTGCTAAAAAATATAATATGTTCATATCCATCCTTGTTATTTTGAAGTAATACAGCAAAAATAGTATGGAATGAGACAAATGAGAAAATATAGAAAGGTCTAAAATAGTTTGGACTCACCAAGATCATGCTTCTTTAATAGATTTCTCGATCCTCACAAATACTTCAACTGGTTCATAGCACCATGTAATTGATTGCTTGTTTCTCAACATTTTGGAGATAGCTTTGGTTTTCTTAACAAAACTTGGAATGAATCTCTTATTAAAGTTGATTTGGTTGAATAAGGAATGCACACCTTTGATTGTGTTTGGGATTGATGAGATAAAAAAAATCTTTTTGGATCTATTCTCACCCTATCCTTTGATACAATATGCCCCAACAATTTTCCTTCTTCCAAACCAAATATACACTTTTGGGATATAGGGAAATCCTATACTCAAAACACCTTTTGAATATCAACTCTAAGTTTTTTAAATGATATTTTATAAACTTGGAATATGTTATTAGATCATCCTAGTAAACCACCATGATCTCATTTATGAAGTTGAAAAATGTAACATCCATTGCTCTCTAAAAAATTGATCATATATTTAAAACTCAAATGACATTATAAAATAAACATATGTGACCCAAGGAGTAGTAAATGTAATTTTGTGTCATTCTGGCTCCTTGACCACCACTTGGTTATAACTGATAATCCATCCATCATAGACATTAGTTCCAATTCAGTTACCTTTTGCAATAGATGATTTATACTCGAGAGGAATAGTTATCTTTAAGAGACTTGATGTTCAAGTTCTTGAAGTCTACACATAACCTTATCTCTTAATTCCTTTTCCTAAGTGGAACAACATTTTAAACCCATTCAAAGTGCCTAATTGGCTTGATGATACCTCCCTATTTCAATTTCATTATTTCTTTTTATATTTTTGGAGCAATAGTGGGATTGATTGGCCTCTTTGTTTAATTTTTTTCACATTAGACTAGATATAAATTGTATGCTGAGAAAATCCTACCTATGTGTTTTGAGTTCATCATATTACCATGCAAAACACTTTTCAAATATTTTCAATAAGGTAATCAACATATATTTTTCTCCTTTCAATCTCTTACCAATATAAATCATTGTAAGTTTTGCTTTTGTACCTAGATTTACACTTTCAACAACATCATGTATTGGTTTTCTTTTGCTCTTGTAGAAATTTTCACTATCAAACATTCTTTCTAATTCAACCAATCCTTTAGGGATTATATTGGTTTTTAACTACATTACTTCATTCCCCATGTTGGTTTCCAAAACCACTTCTCCACTTCCTGGAACATATTTTCACTTTCAAGGCCAAGGTTGTCATCATGAAAGCAAAACGTTCTCATCCATGAATCATGGAGGGTTGAAGCCCAACTCTATGAGAGTGGTTTTAATCTCTTACTATTTGATCTTAGCTTAGACTTAGGAGAGTGTTCCTAGAAGTTTGTTAAAAAAATGAACAACCAAAATGATGATAGCTAAACCTAATCTATTGTCTTGACCCCAAATGTTGCTATTGATCCAAGAAAAACTAGCTACCCAAATACCTTTATATATTGTATTACTACTGTAAGGAAGCTAAGGTAGCGAAACAACTTCCTACACTAATCTTGAGAGGAGAATAATGCAAAATTTTTACAGATCTTTAACATTTACATAAACTTAAATAGAAATAAACACAAATATCATGCATACCACAACACAGTGATTTATGTGGGGAAAACCCTTTCGACAGAAAAACTCCACACTCGAAAAGATGCCCAGTATATTATTTAGAAATCATAGAGATTACAATATACTTGTAGAGCAAGCTTCTCACAGGAGTATCAACACTTAAAGATCCAGAGGCAACACGACCGCTATCAGACTCATAAAATACATCACAATACATAGTCGTAATACAACACCCTCATAAAATAGGGTTTCCTTCTAAGGAAATTCAAGCTAATAAAATATTGGTCGTTAGATATGAGGCATAATGATGAATGTTCCAGATTTACAATAATAAAATATAAATAAAATTTTCCTTTCAAGGGTGTTGCCCCCAAGCCCCTACCAGGGTCTGCTACCCCTGGACCCCAATCGAGGGGATGATCCCCCCGAACCCCTCGTGGGGGGAGATCCCCCCCATGCCCCCCCCCCCCAATCATCGACAGATGAACAATACCTTATGTAATTGCAAGGTTGAGACACATTTTCTCAACAACTACACCACTACAATGAGTGCAAGGATGGGGGAAATGCATAGGGACCACAAAATAAATAGATGATAACAATTTGTATACATTTGTACCCTATTTTTTTATGAAATTGTGAGTTGCACTACTCTTAAAATAGGCTGAAATGATAGTTTTAATGATTTGTTCTTTATTTATTTTTTATTGAAAAGAATGTGGGATAGACTGGTACCAATCTAAGGGCTACAAAGTCACAACTGACAAAAGAGAAGAATGCAAGAGAAAGTAACAAATACTAATTGATCTAAGCATTCAAATTGAATCAACATACAATATTGCAAGATTCTAGTACTTAATAATCCATCAATGAGTTACACAAATCCATGTATAAATACAAACTGATCCATCACAAATAGTTGTAATAGGTTTACAATGTTATCTACTTCACCAAATAACATTGATACTCTCAAAAATAAGTGTGAAGAGGGAAGAATATCTAACCAACTAGATACTTTCTTGAATATGTTCATACATTCATGGAGAAAAATGGAAATGGTAACACATATAATATAACCTTTAATACCTTGTAACACCTCTACCTCTTTGTAACTAGAGTGAAAACTAATTTTACCTTTACCAGATGAGACTTTGGATTTCCTATGTTATGCTATATACCTTGCACTTCCAATACCTCAAAATGAATCCAAAAACAATGTCCCTTAACCTAGTTGGGTGTCTACCCTAAAAAATTCTAAAAATTCTAAAAATCAAATGCACATATTCACTCCCTCCAAAGTGAATGCCCAAGGTGTTGAGGAGATTGATTTACAATAATGGTGAGTAGATAAGGGTGGGTGAATGGAATTCGTGTCATTATATTTGGCACTCCACATTAGAAATAATTCAAAATTTATCTTTATATCCAAGTTTCATATCACATACTTCTTCTACTCATTAAACATTTTACAAATCTCCATCACTAAGCAGTGCCCATGTTTCTTGGTTCAACCTCTTTACAATTCTCAAGATTCTAGATGAATGCATGCAGTCATGTGGATCTTTGACATAGGCTACTTTTATTTGTTTTTCTGGTTTTCAAACATGAGCAAGACTCTTCATCAGGACTAGAAAAGCATAGGCGCCTCCCTATTTCTCTATCGTCCCTTCATCACTAATTAGAACTTGGGACAAAGTCATGCACAACATTGAAACCTTGAAAAACAATAGCATGTAATATCATTCAAATACATCAGGCTAGAAGGAGAGGATCTACCACCCTAACATTCTAACAAAAATAGTGCAATCTTTGTATTAGGCCCCAACTAAAACAAATATCATTTCCTTTGATCTTTTTCAAGCCCATTATCATATGTCAAACCTTTCTATCAACCAATACCTTGGACAAGAGTATGGAATATCCTAAAACTCTAACATACACAAGGTAACCACAAGTATTTTGGACATCCCCAAACACCAATTACTAGTACAAGAACATGGACCACCCTGAATTTGACATACATAGAGAAAACACAAGTATGTCATAGATATCCCCTATTGATACCTACGACAAGAACATTGACCACCCTAAAACTTTGACATATACAAGGAAAACACAAGTACATATAACATCCTTTAACATAGACAGCTAGTACAAGAACATGGACCACCCCAAAACTCTGACATACATAAGGAAAACATAAGTATGTTGTACATCCCCTAACACCAATACCTAGTGCAAGAACATGGTCCACCTTGAAACTTTGATATACACAAGGCACACGAGTATATTGGAAACCCTTAACACTGATACTTGGTACATACACAAGGAAACCACAAATATGTTGTACATATGTTGGAGATACATAAGGAAACCATAAGGATTTTGGACATCCCCTAATATTGATACTTAGGATAGGAGTATGGAAAATCTCAAAACATCAACGAGCACCATACAAACACTTATACCAGGCCATCACCATAAGTTTAGATGTGTTAGAGATGAAAATAGGAAAGCACTCACCCAACACAAAGCTCGCAACTATTCCATACCTTTAAAGACTCATGCTAAGTCACAAAGAAAATGAAGGAGCCAATGAAGGAAGAAGACCACGTCAGGGGGGTGGGTAATACATCGATAAATCCCATCAAATTAACACATGGGCATGAGAATTTAGAGATTTAGGAATTTTAGCTACAAAGACTTTGGCATTATTCAAGGAGGTGAATACAGGTGTACACATAGCCACATTACCCATTCATAAAATAATATTTCAATTTTGATGAGAGCCCAAACACTCTAATAATATTTCCCTACCATCTTTTAGTTCAATCATAGGCTCCTAATCAATCAACTAACTATCAAATTTTTCCATGTAATTTAAGAATTTATATATCTATTGATTATTAGTAAACACCTATCAGCCATGAATGTTATCAAGAATGCTCAACCTTGTGAGATTTCAACATTGGATTGACATTTGGAAGGAACCAAACTTAGATAAAATGTGGATTCTTTAATAGCTAAAGCATCAACAACATTTTTTAATCTATCAATCCATTATATGCCAATGACATCAAATAATTCAATGGTATCCCAAATTGCATTCCCATATATTATTAATTTTTCATTCTTTGCAACATTTATGTTCTTTACTTGCAAGAAACCAACTTCAAGTCTCTACTAATCCTCTAGCATTTGATTTCATGCTTCTGAGAAACATTCAATCCTTCACAAAAAGCTTCATACTTTGTAAATTTTTAGGTGCATTTGAGTGTCAACTTGAATGCATACCTGAAGGATCCACCATCAGGTGAGACAAGAATAACTCCGACTCTTGAACCATCTTTAGAACATGTACCATAAAAGAACATGGTCCACAAATCACTTAATATCTTCAACAAGGGTAGAACACATGTGAGACTTGATATTTTCATGAAATTGTCCATCACAATATCTAATGAAATAATTAAGACCTATATCAATGTAAAGCACTTCATTGGTTAGATTGTATCGATCCACAGTGATGTGTTGCATCTTCTTTTCTCTATGGAGCTTGACTTCTTCATGGGTTGCATCTTATTTTCTATGTGAAAATTGACTTCTTCACCCTATAATGGAAAAGTAGCATATGTTAGGTCCATTTGTATACTACATCCCATTAAGGTTACCCACTTTTGAGAAAGCAACATACTCCATTTAGCTAGACAACCCACAATAATTATGTCCATTTGGAATGATTTATTTGGTTATGCAGTTAGTTGGACTTCCATATTGTTCACTAATCCAACAACATTTACCTCTCTAGAATCCATCATACATTTGTGGACTAGCTATCTATTAATCAACAATGTGGTGTAGAAGGGATGAATATTAATCTAACTATTAGATAAGGAGTTTCCTAGGTAGGCCTTGACGGTTTCTTCTCTATCATTATTATTAGATACATCATTAGGAGCATTAGAAAGTTGGTATATTTCCTTTACAATAATGAAATAAGACAAAACCCTTTCTTTATGTTCAGGTATCCTAAGGAGTTCCCCTATTGGCACTGAAACTCTAATTTGATTAATGACTTTAGCAATATCACCAAGGTTGTTGTAATCCATATTTTAGAAATGCAAGTAGGAAACAAATACAAAAATAAACCTCCTATCCTAAACTAGAACAAACCTTAGATAGATCATGCAAAATAAGTTCAAAAAAGGAAACAAAACAAGTATTACCATAATACTCCATTTGCAAGATTGATTTTCTCTAATGATTTGGGATGTGGATACTCTTGTGGACAAAAGTTACCTATTTTGACATCATAAAGTTATCATAAAATGGATTAATTAAATACATAGGATGGCATGACAATTTATGATTTTTTTTGGATGGTGGAGATGTGATGAGAAGATCAACAATGGAGAATGAATTAGAATACTTTCCTAGGATTGAAGAGAGAATAAAGGGTCATAATGGGTCATAATGAGGTTTGTTTCAAAATGAAGGGCTAGGATGCATTTACTAAAAATAGTAAGTTGTTGCAACCACAAAGATGTGGGGGATAAGTGCATTTAGGACCCATTTTATTCTTGAAATTTGGCGGAGGGGATATACCCATAATTAAATAAAAATTATTTAATTATTTTAGCCATGTGAGGTGAAAAGTAAGATAATTAGATAATAAAATTACTTAGTTATGTGAGAGCGAAAAAGGGATAATTAAATAATAATTAGGAGGGGTAAATTAGGCGAGGTGAATTAACTAAATAAATTAATCATTTAGTTAATTTGGACAAGGTTGTACTAAGAAAATACTAGTTGTCTACATTTTCCCCCTTTTTGATACAATGTCGCGATTAAGTGGCATTGTGTCAAAGAACAAAAAGTAGGATGAAGTGGAATGGAGATTTAGTGGTAGGTTCCCTCAGTTTCTTTAGAAGAATAGGGATGATGATGGTGTTGGTGCCCCCTCAGGAGAGCTTGTGGTCAAAAAGGGGCCCAAGAGGTCTCTTTAAAAGACAAAGGAAGATGAGATGTATCATGAAGGATAAAATACAAGTACACATGTTGATATCCCACATCATGTTTCATCCATTAGGTCACAACATATATATGTGATACATAAATTCATGATGCATAAGAGAGAGAGAGAGAGAACCCTCAATGAGGATTTGGCCTTGTAGATCTTGCAACTTAAAGAAATTAGGAACTTAGGGCTGAAAATGAAGGGCTAGAGCAACAAGCTCAAGTAGGCTAGTGATAAAATTTGCACAATCATCAGCAACAATAGAAATATAGGGATCAATGATAGCATGTGAACCATAACAATAATTAGGTTCCACAAAACCAATACCAACAACAATATAATCAACAATCTAATGTATGTAATGTGTTAGATATGGGATATCAAGCTAGAAGGCAGGCTCAGAGGTTTTCCCCCTTCCAACCACATTTGGGGGCAAAAAGATACAAACAACTATATTGCTTTAGCATACCCAATTATCCAAATCCAATCTCCAATTATATAAGAGGAAAGATCCCCAAGTTTTACGGAAATAATGCAATAGCAAGGGAAGAACACTTGATGTATTTCTTCAACATCACAGATGAATACAATATAGAGGATGATGATGTGATGATGAAATTGTTTGTACACTCTTTGGAGAAAAGTGACAAAGAGTGGTACAAAAGTCTCTTTGATAGCAATATCAAGTCTTGGGAGGATTTCATGGAAGTCTTTAGGTTGTAGTATGGGGATAAGATTGATCCTAAGTTTGCAATACATGAACTAGCAACTATTAGAAAGAGGATCAATGAAACAGTAGTTGATTTGAACTACAAATCTATCACTATAATGAGAAAGGAACCACCTCACCTTAAGACATATGAATCAATGTGTTGTTTTCTTTATTGTCGAGCATTTGATTAAAAAATAGGGTATTTTCCTACGAGCTAAAAATCCACAAACACTTAGAGAGACATATGCTACAACCATTAAATTGAAAGCAACATGAAGGCATCCAAAAAGCATATCAAGAGGTTAGATAAAAGTTATCACAACTCAACAAGGTAGCCCTAGGAAAACCTCTTCTAATTGAAGACAAGTTGAACAAGTTGATGGGGGATATGAGGGATCTATCATACAAAGTAGTTTGAAATGAGAAGGGGTTGCCACCTCAAGGAGCAACAACTCACTTCATCGAGACAAAGGCTACATAATAGACCTTATGATACTAATTGGTCCAAAAGACCACTGCAGAATGATAGACAACAAAGGCAAGTAGGTTACAAACAACAAGACAATAAAACTTTGGATCCATTGAGGAAGGAGCACATGAATTTCAAATAGGTGGCTTCATGGTGTAAGTCTTGCTTCCTTCCCCATGATTCATCAAATTGTAAAATTATGCTTTCAATGAATAAAGATGAAGAATTTCCAAATGTTGGAAGTGTTGGATACTACGAGGATGACATTGGTTAGCTTGATTATTTTAAGCATGAACCAATACATGAAATGTTTCAAGGTAGTTATGCAACAAATGACCAAATAAACCATATGAGTGCAAGGCTGACCCAAATCAATATAGATTACTAGCTCCTGATTTTGAGCATCTAAAAGAGCTTATGAGTTCAAGATACAAGAAAAGCCCATTCGATGAAGACATTAAAACTCTCACTAATGTTGTAGTAATGCAAGTTTAGAATGGCTACCAATTATGAAATATATGTATTCCAATTCAAGGGTAGCCAACTAGTACAACAAATCTAGTTGCTTCAAAGGTTGACAATGATAAGAAAAAGGTGGGAGTTGAAGCTAATATTAGCATCCCAACCAAAAAATAATAATAAAAATAAAGATTACAATATAGCAACAAGCAAACAAGTATATGCCCAAAGCACAAGGCCAACAAATACCAACAAATACCATAGTTGCTTCAAAAGCTAAGATTATGAATGATAAGGTTAAGATTGATCAAGTGGTGTCTTCAAAAGAACAAGTTGGAACTAAGGACGTGAAAAGGGAATCAAAAGGTAAATCTATTGCCCCATCTAATGTGTTCACACATTTTATTCCTAACACAAATGATGCTACCATTTCATATGATTCACATCTCCTGGCGTATAATCATATTGACATAGCACAAGTTTTAAGCCAAGTCATGATCTCAATGCCACTAAGTGAGGCTCTTCCAGAATTCTATAACATAGAAATAGAGCTTTATCTTTTATTTCTTATGATGATGTTCAAAGTCAACCTATTGTTGTTCTAGATGATATCAAAAATAGAAAGAAGGATGAGGAGATCATAGAGGTGTATTTTTGGACTTCTATTATTAACAACCAAGTGTTGATCCATTCTATACCACTTTGATGATAAATGGTTGGATATTATATAATTCTATTCTAGATTTTTAAGCCTCTAGCAATGCCATGCCACTTCAAGTCATGAATGAACTTGGTCTAGAGAACAAGTGTTTTAAGTCCTATAGAAAATTGTTTTTCCATGAATTTAAGAGAAGTGAATGTCATTGGGGTTGTGAATGATGTAGAGGTTCAACTTGCTACATACCCAAGTATATTGTTTCTAATGGATATAACCATTGTAAATTGTCCTCCAAAGTGGGGAATGCTCATGTAGAAAGTGGGAAACATCCATTGGAGGGAGCATACAAATGGATCTTTCTTATTATGCCACTATTCCTCTACATGGAGAATTTTTTTACTTAGGGTATAGAAGGTGCTTGATAATGTTGAAGACAGATATCAGTCCCCTCTTGAGATCAACTTTTTTTTATACTAGTATTGATCATCTCATTGACTATTTTGATGAACTTGAAGATGAAAAGGTTGCTCCTACTCTTTCCCTTGCTGATAGCGATATTGCTAAAGCTCTTTGGATCATGTTTTTTTTATGTAGTGTGCTCAAAATATGGTTTCAGAGTAGGGATTATTCTAGTTTTTCCAAATGGTGAATTGTCTAAGTTCTCTTTCAAGTTAGCATTTCAATGAACAAACACTATTGTTGAATATGATGCCCCTTTGCTAAGGTTAAACATTGCTCATAAACATAGAATCATGTGCTTGGGAATCCATGGAGACTTAAAGTTGATAGTGCAATAGGTAAGGAATATTTATGCAGCTAAGGATATAAGGTTGAAAACATACAAGAATATTTATTGTAGGGATTATTTTATGGAGTGTGCTCAAAATATGGTTTGAGAGTAGGGATTATTCTAGTTTCACCAAATGGTGAATTGTCTAGGTTCTCTTTCAAGTTAGCATTTCAATGCACAAACACTATTGTTGAATATGACGCCGTTTTGCTAAGGTTAAACATTTCTCATAAACATAGAATCATTTGCTTGGGAATCCATGGAGACTTAAATTTGACGGTGCAATAGGTAAGGAATATTTATGTAGCTAAGGATATAACCTAGTTGAAAACATACAAGAATGTTGTTTGGAACATGGAATTGTTCAATGCGATTGGCATTGAATGGATAAACAAGGCTAAGAATATTGAGGTTGATGCTCTTGCAATTGTGGCTTCTAAGTATGATGTAGAAGCATCTTCTCCTCTATGTCATTGTAGTATCAAAGTCTTCATAAGGCCTACCATACCAAATATTTGTAGTTGGCAACCATCCTAGACAACATTTGTAGTTGGCAAGTATTCAATGATATTCAACAAATATATAGACTCCTAAATTGTATGAACAAGTTTGACAATCAGATAATTGATTAGCAACCTACGGTCAAGGTTGACGATGGTAAAGATACATTATTTTGGAAATGAGATCATGCAATTGAAGACAAACGTTATTCCCAAAGACTTGTTGCATTGAAAAATGTTTGACATTGGAAATTGTTGCAAGAACAAGAGAAAACCTATTCAAATAGATGGTGTTGAAGGTGTGAATTGGGTACACAAGAAAACCCCAAAATAATTACATAGGAAAGAAATTGAAGCCTGCAAAAAAATAGATAATAATATTGTTGAGAAAGTTAAGTGTTTTGGTTGGTCTTATGATGAACTTAAGGCTTATAGGGAGGACCTATTTTAGCATACCATTCCCCTCCAACCAAACAAAAGCAAAGACCTATTAACCCAACCCTTGCTCCACAAATGCAAAACAAATTAATGAAATTTAAAGAGGGATACGTTATTAAACCTATTAGACGTTCTAGATGGGTTTCCAGACTTGTTTTAGTCAAAAAGAAGAATGAAGAGATAATGTTGTGTGTGAAATTTAAGAACTTGAACATCAAATCCCTCGACAACAATTAGCCCTCTATGGATCATTTGCTCTAGAAAATAACAAGGTCGGAGTTAATGCCAATGATGCATAGATTCTTGGGATATAATTAAGTAGGGGTCCAAAGGTCAAAGCAACATAAACAACATTTACTACTCCTTGGGGTACTTATGTTTATGTGAGAATACCATTTGGGTTGAAGAACATAGGTTCAACTTTTCAAAAGACAATGGGCATTGCTTTTGCCAATCTCATTGATAAGATCTTGGTGGTATACTAGAATGATCTAACCACATAGCTTAAAAGGGAGAGGTGACCATTGTAAATGCATAGAGTTGATTTTAAATAAGTGTCTAGAATATGGGATTTTGTTGAATCCTAATAAATGCATATTTGATGTAGAAAAAGGTAAGTTGTTGAGACACATCATGTCTAAGAAGGGGGTGAGGATAGACCCAAAACAAGTTGAAGCAATTGACCTCAATGCCCACCCAAAGTCTATCAAAAGAGTGCAGTCTTTCTTTAGGAAAATATATTTTGTTAGGAGTCTTGTTGCTAACTTTGCTAAGAAGACTAATGCCATCTCCAAGATGATGAAGAAAGAACAAAACAATCAATTGTATGGAGTGATGAACCAACTAAAGCATTCAAAGGCATAAAACAGGTTCTTAAGGATATACATGTTCTAGTAAGCCCAGATTATTCAAAACCATTTTAGTTGTTCTCTTTTGTTTCTTTCTACAGGATTGTAGATGTTTTGCTTCAAAAGAACAAAGGAGGTTATGAGCAACCCATTGTTTTCTTTAGTAAGTCGTTACAAGCTACTCAATTGAAATATTGAATCATGGAGAAGCATGCTTATGGCCTTGTAAAAGCTATAAAAACTTTAGACCATATCTCATGTGTGCAAAAACTATTGCATGTGTTGCATATAGCAATGAAAGACATCTTAATTCAACAAGAGGCTTTAAGTAAAAGTTGTAGATGGATCAATAAAATCCATGAGTATGACATGGAGGTGCAAGCTAAGTTGGTTAGAGGCCAAGGACTACCCAAGTTGATGGCAAATGCTAATTTAAAAGCAATAGAAGTAAATGAGCTAAAACATAATAGTGCTTCCAACCCTTGTCATTTGAAAACCAGTTGATGATATGAGAATATTGTCTTTTATTTAGAGAACATGAATTGCCCACCTAAGATGAATGAAAATCAATAAAGAACAATAAAGTTATGATCACAAAGATATGTATTGGTGCCTAGCAATTTATTGTGGAGAAATCATGATGGGCTATTACTCAAGTGCTTGGATCATGGGCAAGTAGAGAAAGTTATCATTGAGTGTCATCATAGTGTTTGTTGAGGACATTTTAAAGCTAAGACTGCTACCCATAAGATCCTCATGGTGGGATATTCATGGCCCACCTTGTTTAAGGATGTGGCTAAAGGAATAGAAAAATGTGTGATACTTGCCAAAGATTTTCTAGTAAGCTAAAATACAAATGTACACTTCCCCTCACAACAATCACAACTAAACCTCCTTTCAACAGTGGGTTTGGATTTTACTGGGGAAATTCAAGAGAGATCCAACATTGCTTATTAGTAGATTCTCGTAACCACTAACTACTTCACCAAGTGGATTGAGACAATTCCAACTTACAATGCTACATCTAAGGTGGTAATTGATTTCTTGATCTACAATATGATAACCCAAGTTTGGTGTCCCTATTAGGATTATTGTTGATAATGCCATATGTTTCATATCCCAAGAGGTGTTAAATGTGTGTTCTAAATATGGGATTAATCTAATACACTCATCTCCATATCATCTTCAAAGCAATGGACAATTTGAATCAATGACAAAATGCTCAGGAAAATTATAATCTCCAAACATAAATAAAAAGAGGTGGGAAGATAAATTAAAGTATGCAACATGGGATAAGAAGATAGCTTTCAAGTGAGTTATTGGTAAGAGCCTACTTGAGCTAGTATATGGATTGGATGCTAAGATGACTATTAGTTTAAAATTGTAGGAGCACAAGTTGTTGCAAGATACTAGAGAAGAAGATAGTGCAATCTCTCAAAGGATACTGAAATTGGTTGGCAAAATTAGATGAGACCATGAGAGTTACACATGATAAAATCTTGTCACAAAAACAAGTGGTGAAGCATCTTTTCAACAAGAAGACATTAAGAACACTTCCAAATAGATGACTTGGTTCTCTTTTGGAATGCTAAATCATAAGACAAGTGAAAGAATGATAAGTTTGAACCTCTATGGCTTGGGCCATATGAAATTAATAAGATATATCATCTCAAAATCGTAAAGGGAGGTCTCATGGAGCTACCCCTACATGGTCAACATTTAAAACATTAATTTTCGTAAGTTATGAGGCATTATGATGACTTGGCTCTCTTTTGGAATGCTAAATCAAAAGACAAGTAAAAGAATGATAAGTTTGAATCTTTATGGCTTGGGCCATATGAAATTAATAAGAGATACGATCTCAATGTGTATCATCTCAAATACATAGAGGGAGGTCTCATGGAGCTACCTCTACATGGTCAACATTTAAAACATTAATTTGTGTAAGTAATGAAGCATTTTGATTGGTGAGTGCATGTTTTATTTAGTTATTTTACCTCAAGAGTCATGACCCATGTTTGTCATGATGAGGTGCATCTACCCCAGTCCTTCTTCATTGTCATCTTTTTGTGGTCTACTCCCAAAGAATTGTTCTAGATTCTCGTTGTGTCACCAAGTGAAACACATCTCCAATTAGAGCCCTTGTTGGGACACCTTTTGAAACTTGTAAAAAATTGACTATCCTTGCAACTCTAACCCAAAATATGCTTTGTTTGTTTATGTCCAAATCCCCTTGTATTAGAAGCATTGTGTTCTTTCACTATCTTAAGTGTTATATGTTAAGTGTCTATGTTCTTCCTTGGGCTACAAGTCTATAGGCAAACTTGAAAACTTTGGATTAGGTTCCCAACTTCAAACCCTAGTCCTCAATACCTATTCACTATCTTGCTCCTTACCAAATTGCAAGTCCCCAAGAGGACCTTGGACTTAGAGACTTAGTCACAAAGTCTAAGGACCTAGCCTTGATGTTGTTCCTAACATGTTTTCAATTGGGTTTTACACCAAACCTTGGGCTCATGGGGGAACCTTGACTCTCACACCTAATTCCAAGTGTTAGGTTGACCTTGGCTCTTGATCCCCCCTGCTTCCTTGTTTCTAATGCTTGTTTGAAATTCTTCCCTAGGTCAAACCCCCTACACTTCTATTTTCTCATGCTCTAATATTCCACACTAATTTTCACTTCCTCAAAAGTTCATAATTCCATTTTTGTTTTTGCTCTTAAAGCTCGTTCATTTAGGTGCAATTCCTCAAGTTCCTCCCAAATCTCGACTCCCACCAACCTCCAACCACCAACACACTCTTGTTTTGTGCCATGGCTCAACACACTCTTGTTTTGTGCCTCAATGACTTCCAATTCACCCTATTAAAACCTGATTTGACATTTGCAACGTTCCAAGTGCATTTCCTTAAGTTCCCTCTAAACCTTAACTCTCACTAGACACCAACACACTCAAGTTTTATGTCATGGTTCGATGCACTCTCATCTATCCCCTTCCCATTCACTCCATTAATGCTTGATTTGAAATTTGCAACGTTGTAGCAAACTTTCTCACCCATGATATCCTTATTTTCATTGTAGAACACAAATTGGAATAGAATTCTAATGATGACAAATGGGCAACCCCACTACCATTATGAGGATTGTTGAGGTTCTTCTTGTCGGGTGGGTGCTAGAGTCTATAAATATCAATTTGTAAATCATGAAGGCATGGATTATTGGTCATTGGTTGTTCAATCCACACCAATTCTAACTTATTTTGAAGCTAACAATTTTGTGAAACAAGGGTTTAATATTTGCAAGTGATTTCCATTATAACATGTATCCATGGTAGTTTGTATAAAACCAAAAGTCTTCTAGTCATAACTATGCAATTAAAAGGCAATGGCAACATAATGACAAACATGGAAAGTGTAAAATGCTCCAACTTCCCTCAAATGAATCCCCCCCAAAATGCCCTCATTCACCTTCCCTCACCAAAATAATCAAACCACTCTATAATGTTGCTAGAAAGTCTAGTGACTATATCACTACCTCATTCACCTTCCCTCACCAAAATAATAAAAAACCCACCCTATAATGTTGCTAAAAAGTGACTCTAACTACCTCATCCTCCTTCCCTCACCAAAATAATCAAAACCACTCTATATTGTTGCTAGAAAGTCTAGTGACTATATAACTACCTCATCCTCCCCTCACCAAAATAATCGCACCATTATAATGTTGCTAAAAAGTCTAACTCCCTCATCCTCCTTCCATTTCTCCCATAACTATCTACATCTCCAATACCATGTAAATTGCAAGCATAAATTTCATAGGGAATAACACTAGATATTAGATTATGTTATTTTCTTTCATGATGAATTTTAAATTCATATTATCTAACACTAGGCCTATTCAATCTTAAGAATAGCTAGGCAGTAAAATTTATTTATAATGACGTGCAGGAATCCGAGCGGGGGTTCCGGTTTGGAAGTTGCTGAGGGCGATGGAGATCCTGACTCGGAGGACGAGGATCCTTCCTTTCTTCGGCCCTACCTGTTTGGGAGCTGCGTGGATTTTGGCGGAGTGTCGTTTCTCTAGACGTGGCATTTGGTGGGAGATGGAGCAATGCGAGGAGGTTTTCTCCCTATTTCTGGTGTTCTCGTTGAATTTTTTTTAGCAGATTTGGCTTCTTTTGTTGCTGCGTGGAAGGGTTGGAGAATGTTGGGCGTATTCAACCTGGGTGGAGGGCTATTATTGGCCTCTCTTACTCCTTTGACTGCTATTATGTGGTTAGTCTCGTCTCCGCTAGGTGTTGTGGGCTTTTTCTTGCCTTCTTATGGAGTCTTGGATTGGTTTTTTGCCACTTTCGTTCCTTTAGCCTCCTTTTTGGAGGACTTGGAAGCTGCTTTAAATGTTGTGTGCGTTGTAGTTGTTCCTGTGGCTACAACTGTTGTGGGTTCTTTTAGGCCATCCTTCTTTGCTAAGGACTCTTACCTAGTTTTTGGTGGTCTCAACGATTTTTTGGAAGGCCTGTCGTGTTGTATCTCCTTAGCGCTGGCTGGCGCTGCTTCACTGACCTTGTTATGCTTTTTGTGTTCTTTTGCTCAGGTTATGCCTCCTTTTGTTGGCGGTTGCATTGTGATATCTGGTGCTCACCCGGCCTTGTTGGTGTGGGTTTCTTTGGAGTTTGTGCTTGACATTTTGGATGCCTCTTCGTGGTTGGGTTTGGTGCCCAACAGCTACTTCTTAAGAGCTGGTATTGGCAAAGCTTTTGTTCTCCTCTGTTTGAGTGGTTGATGACAAGATTCTTGAGACTCTGGCGTTGTGTGTTAGATCTTGGTGGCTCTTGCCTTTGCTTGGGTGTTCTCTCTTCTACAATAGTAGTTGTTGTAGAAGTGTTACGCCCTTTGTTTTGGCACCCTTAAATGAAGAAGGCCATTTTGGGGGCTTTTTTGGTTTCTTGGAAGGCTTGTAAAGCTATTGCTCTGTTTTTGGAGTTGCTACTATGCTGGCTAGAGGTGCTTTGTCGGCCCTAGTTTGTTTCGAGTATGTTTTGCTCGAATTGTGTCTTTGCTTGATGGTTTTACAGCATTTGGTGTTATGAAGGTATCACTTTGTGTTCTATTGTGTTGGTTTTAATGGTCATGTTCTGGGGATAGGGTTTGCCCCTGCCTTGTTTTCCTTGGCTGGGGTATTTTCCATGCCTATATTGAAAAACCCAGGGAATTGTTCTTGTCCCTTCTATTGGTTTAGTTTCTCCTTTGCAGCTAGCTTATAACGATTCTCCAATTGAGGTGGAGTTTTGTTCTGGGGGGTGCTGGGAGGCTCTCTTTCCTCTTGCTGGCTTTCTTCTTTGTAGCTCCTTATGAGGTGGACTGTGTTCCTTTGGAGGTGGAGCTTGGATTTGTTGGTAAGGTGGGCTTTTTGTGGAAAGGGATTTCTTTTTCCCTTTGGTTTATTTTGTGTTTGATGCAAGAAGTCTTGAAGTTGTTGTTTGGGGGTTGCAACCCTTTATTCAATGAAGGCTTTCGTTGGTTTTCCCTTGTTTTTGTATATGGTGTCTTTTGTGCTAGTTTCCTTTGTTATGATTGCCCTCTATTTCTTACATCTGGTCTTTGTTTTCCGATTTCATGCTCTGATCAAAAGCATGACTTGTTTGTTGTTCTTCCAAGCTCATTGGAAGTGAGTCGCTCTTCTTTTTTGATTCTCATTTTCTACAAGTCACCTATCTTCTACCTCTATTCTTGCTTTGTAACGAGTTTTGACCCTTCCAAATTTAAGCAATATTAAAATTTCATTAGAGGTGTTCCAAATAAATACCCTACTCTTGCAAGATGTGCCAAATAATGGCATCAACTAGAGATGGAGACACAACATACAAGATATAAAAAGGCCAAAAAAATGTAAATACAAAAGGTGAAACAAGGATAGAAGCTTAATAAATATGTTAAATAAAGAGACCAATTGATGTCAAATATGGGAAGATAAAAGAAGCATAACTAAGCATGGCTTTGGGGGATGAGATGAAACATCGCCTACTACCCCCCACCACCACTATGAAAACACAAACACTATACTATAGATGTAAATTAAAATTTCAATAGAGATGTTCAAATAAATACCCTACTCTTACTCTTCTATGTGTCAAAAAATGGCATCAACAAGAGATGAACACAACATACATGAAATAATAGGGGCCCCCCAAAAAAAAAGTAAATTCAAAAGGTGAAACTAGGATAAAGCTTAACAAATATGTTAATCAAAGAGGCCAATTGATGTCAGATATGATAAGATAAAAGGTGCACTACTAAGCATGGTTTCATCAAAAAAGGCCAAAGACAACCATAGTTTCATGAAGACTTGAAAAACCTTGAATGTGGAATGGTTTGGGGATGGAGATTAAACATTCCTTACTACCCCCAACCACCACTATGAAAACAAGAACACCATACCATAGATGTAATATTAAAATTCCAATAAAAGTGTTCCAAATAAATACCCTACCCTTGTGAGATATGTTGAAGGCAGAGACACAACATACAAGATATAATCAAAAGGCCCCAAAAAAAACATATGTAAATTCAAAAGGTGAAACAACGATAAAAGCTTAACAAATCTGTTAAACAAAGAGGCCAATTAGTGTCAAATATGAGAAGATTAAAGGAGCACAACTAAATAAAATATGTCTTCATCAAAAAAGACCAAAGACGACCATAATTTCATGAAGATAATACTTGAAAAACTCATCCCTTTGAATGCAGAATGCTTTGAGAATGGAGATGAGACATCCCCTAATACCTTTCCACCACCACTATGAGTTTTGGCACTTATTCTACGCAATAATGTTATTTTTCTCTATGTCACTAATTCAATCATGTTTATGGTTACAATAGCTCTCCAAGAGCCCTACACCACCCATTCATGATTGTAGTGGCTCACCAAGATCCTACACTAATCTTTCGTTGCAATGGCTTGTCAAAAGTCTCATGTCCTCTCTCATTTTTGTACATGGTTTATTGTGGTTCATTCAAAGATCCCATAACACCTTTTTGAATTAAAATGATATTTCATGAACCCTACATAATATATAATTATAATGATTTTTCCCAATACCCTACAATAATATATTTTTTCATGAACCATACAGCAATCTTCAACTCGCATTGTTTTAGGATAGAGTATGTAGTCCGAGCTATTATTACATGGAAAGTAAACAAAACATCCTTTTTGAATTAAAATGATTTTTCATGAACCCTACATAATATATAATTATAATGATTTTTCCCAATACCCTACAATAATATATTTTTTCATGAACCATACAGCAATCTTCAACTCGCATTGTTTTAGGATAGAGTATGTAGTCCGAGCTATTATTACATGGAAAGTAAACAAAACATCATCAATATCTATATCTTTTTATGAATGAATTTGTGATTTTCTCTTGTGATTTTCTTATTTATATTCAGATGCATAAGAAGTGCTAACTATAATACACATAAAAGTGGATGCACAATGTTAAAAGTCAAAAAGTGCCTTTAAAATATAGTTTTATGTTTAAATTAAATGATTATTTTCTATGCCAAAGTTGTGATTCAACCTCTACTTCAACTAAAGTTGAGCGACTATTCCCCAATGGTTGGAACCCAACCTCCTCTTTTATATGCAATACCAGACATAAAACCACCTATAAAAGCTTCATCTAAAACCTGCGCAATGTTCAACTTAAATTTATCTTGTCAGCAGATGGGATTTACAACTGTAATGGAAACCAATCTTCTGTTGTCGTTGAAAAGATTTCACAGAGCTATCAAATTAAATTAGTATTCAACAAAAACTACAAGTTATCCTTGAGAATCCATCAAGGCTTTTATATTCAACCCAAAAAAAATTAAAAATTAAAAAATACCTATTTGAACCCATAAAGAAAGAGGAAATGGACATTATGGTTTGCAAAGGAATACAGAACAGAATTGAAATGAAATGATACCTCTACTAATGGCCTTAGGTCAATATACATCTAATCCAATGTCTAAATTTGTCTGCCTGTTCAATAAAAAGGGCTTCACAGAAGCAATACAAACTAATAAAAGAGAAGATAAATAGGGAAGCGACAGACAAATTAATACATAAGAGCCGATCTTATATAGCGAGAAACCCATAATGAAAACAGCAGAAGATTAAAACTTGCCTTCACAGAAGGCAGACCGATGCGACTGAAAAACTTCAAAAAAACAAGAA
Organism: Sequoia sempervirens; assembly: GCA_007258455.2. NCBI lineage: Eukaryota > Viridiplantae > Streptophyta > Pinopsida > Cupressales > Cupressaceae > Sequoia > Sequoia sempervirens. The sequence continues at coordinate 426,159,834 of VDFB02058242.1, read as the reverse complement.
GACAATGCATCAGCACACAAAAGTCATAGCTTTCCTCAGTTAGCATAGGTGTTGGATTGTTTATGCACATCCTCTGCATATGTCTCCTTGATTAACCAAACTTCTATCAATTATGTGGAAAGGAGCAACAAAAAAATCAAGAAATCTGAAAACTTGCAAAACTAGCTTGTGCGTCAGTTTTAAAAAGCTCGATTTATTATGCATCAATAGAAATCAGATACATAAAGTTTGCATCATCCGCACAACAATCTCAACCTGGTTTAAAAGAGCACACAATTCAAACAAAATAATAAAAAAATTACATTACCTACTGTTTTACAGCAATAAAGCTAAAGGCGATGCGTCGGCTTCAGAGGCCTAAGCTCTTTAGAATCTTGTATTTAGGATCTCTGTATAATACCATTTTAGTTGGCTCATCAAGAAAAACAGGCAGATTTATCTTGTCAGATAAAACAGCTATCGCAAAACCACGGCAAACCCAGAAAGCCCTTAACCAAGCGCACCGCATGCGCTGAAATGGGGCCGATATCTCATTATATCTATGCAAATGTCTCGCAGCTGTGTAGAAAAAGCAACTTGTGGATTAGGGTTAGGGTTTCACAGCCAAGCTTAACAATATTCGCAGTCGACAAAGGGAATTATGTATCTATTTTTAAAGAAATAAATTGCTTTAGAGAAATAATTTAAGTTAGTTACGTAAATGCAAACAATAAGCATACAATTCATCTAAATTTAGTTAGCCTTTTCATAATAAATATATTCAAAAATTAAATAGAGGATAAATGGATTTAGTTTTTGGAATTAGGATAAAGAAATAATATTAAATTAGATTTTTTGTCGTCAATGTAGAAATTAATGTTTGTAATCTAGAGGATGTTTCATTGTCTATGAAGGTTTAGAATTTATAATGTAGGCACAACACAGCACACATAATCTAGAGGATGTCTCAGGGTCTATGAAGGTTTAGAACTCCTAATGATTTGGTTTAAATAAAGATTTATCATTTGTTGTAACACAACACTTGACTTTGGAATCCATGAAGTGTCCTTAGCATGAAATGTTAGCTTTTCATTTTCCTTGTTTTGTTCTTGTAATTGTTTATAATATATATCATGTAAAAAAAAAATCACTATCATGAGGAGGTTCCTAAGAGTTGGAAGATAAGTGTCCAAAATAAAGTGTCTCAACTTCATGAGAGGTTGTTATGCATCTCTATTAACTTTTACAACTCTAACTTCATGCACAAGTTTTACACATTGATGAACAACATGATCTATAACTTTCATTTGTTCCAACCATGGTCTACTTAATAGCATCTTGAACCTATCAAAAGTAGGGATGACATGACACAAGATAGTTACTTCTCTAGGTCTAATATTAAGAGGCGATGTGAGACATCCCAAAAGTATGATTTAATATTTTATTAATCATTCTCAAAGAAACTCTTAAGTGAGCATATGAAGTTGGCTTCAAATGATGGTCAATTAAATAATCTTCCATACATATGTTATATTAATTAGTAAAATCAATAGGAATCTCCCCAATGACTTTGCCTTGTGTCTCACCTATGAACCATGTTATTTCCTCATTAGAAAATAAAGTCAAAAGTGTACCACATGAGGAAGATGGTATGTTATGAGAGTGTACAATTACCACAAAAGCATCTATATGTGATGTATTATTGGCTCATCTATAGAATTATGTTCTATAGTAATAGAATAATGTTTTGATATAGGAATTAGATTTATAAATTTTTGTTATGAGGTGCAACCACATGATTTTTATTATCATTAACACCCTTAGTGTGAATCCTATTATAATCAATTGGATCTTGTATCTTGTGTTGAAGACCTTTGTAACATTGAGTATAGCACGATTTACATTTTAATGATGTTTTATAGCAAGTATAAGAAACTAGGATGTTATGCATCAACCGACAAATTGGTATAATGCTCAATGAACATGGAAATATGTAGGAGGACCTACCTTAGATGAGGGTATTAATATGTATGCATTGGAACTTAGTGTGGTCCTATTCACAAACATCCTTGGGACCATTAATCTTATGAATATCTTTTGTTGGTTATTTTTTGAGAACCAAACTTGATCTCGGTCATTATCTATGAACCCGCCACAATTCAATGGTAAATAATGGTGAGGATTGGCCAACAGATAGGTACTAGCTTGCTAGGCTAGACCTCTACTCTTCGGGCTCTGTGAAACCCAGGAGGGTGATCCTAACAATGTTTGAATTGATACTCTTGTGCCAAATTACCAATAACATTGTGACAAACAAATACATTCCCACAAGCTGCCAATTAGATAAAATCCTTTAAGGATTTGGCTAACCCTTTAATGAATTGTTACCTAAAGCAAGGAATGAGTGGTATTTCATACCACTTTATTGCAATTATAGTTGTGTCAAAGATTGTCATTAAGATTTGTGTTCTTTGTCAGGTACGGGCAAGATCACTTGCATCTCAGATAACCAAATTAATAGACCAATGCTTTATCTATGGGTGACAGACTCATATTTGCAATAAATTGTAATACCTTAGCAATGAAAATAAGCATTTGTAGACTATTGTTATATTGCTTTGCAATACACAACTCGAAATATCCAGAAACATAAACTACTCAATGATCCTTGAATTTCATCTCACAAACCTATGATATCATTAAAGCATTTAATTAGTTTTTTGAACTAAAGTAGAAATAAAACCATTCATTCAACCAAAGTGATTGAAGACAAATAAAAGATCCTTGATCATTCTATTCATAATTTGAGAGACAAGATACAAAGGAGAGAATTTGATCCAGAATTTGCAATTGTCATTCATATGCCATTGCTATTGTAAAACCATTATGTTCATTACAAACTAGAATGCATACCTAAGACTCAACACTATTCTATTTTTTTGTGCTTGAATTACAAAATTACTCTCACATGAGCTCAAAAATGCTTAACCATCAAAAGACCCATGTAATTGGCCTTGAATTCGCATTTATAGAAACATGAGAGCAACAAGCTTCGAGCCAAATTACAATTAAAGTCACATTCTACATTTGACATACATTTCATTTTAATTTCAAAACTCCCCAAACGGTTATATTTGCACCTTTGAAAGAGGGGCAAAACATATAAGACAAAATTCATTAGAACTATTTGCCAAAGAAGATCCTGCTTGTCTTCCAAAAGGCATCTTTCATTCGTTGCAACATCATCAACTATCTTCTTCGTGAGCCAAAAGTGTTCTCCATGTGCATGTCTAGTTAGCAAAACTTTAAAAGCAAGAAAAGCAATTAAAAGGAGAATGGTAGACCCGTCCATGTTAGCACTTTTGTCACCAATCTTATTGTTGGGGAGAAAACAACATTTTGCAATACTTTGATAAAATCCTAATCTGTATTAGTTTCAGGCTATGTATTGTTTCCTCCCATCCGTTAATCACCATGTTTGCTAACAATTTTTAAAACACAAGCTCAATACATATACCTCTCCAGCCATGTGTTATAGTCATCCTCAGTTGGCCATTTTACATCCAACAACTTTCGTATCTTTGCATTGTGTTGATTATACCTTGCATCAATTAAAGCTTTGGCCTCTTTAATGAAAGTGCCCATCCTTATTTCAACTCTAGTCATATTATCTATGTTTGGATTTAACATAGAATAATCAATGACACTTAACATCATCTTAACCTGAGGGAGCAACTCTCCCAACTTGTCCTTCCACTTAGCAAACTCCTTTAACTCACCCCTATTATCTAGTATTTTAGGCATACCATACCCTTCCATTTCTCGAAATAGTTTTAATTTGTTTTGGAGTTGCATTCCCAACTTCCCATGAAAAGTTGTTATTTCATTCACCATATCAATGGCTTGCAATATTTCAGGAACATTAGTAGGAGATTTAGGATCTTCTTGCATTGTAGTCATCATTTCCTTTAGTGTCCCTACCCTAGTACTCCATTTGCTCCACTCAATTTGGAAAGCTCTTTGAACCTGCAAGTGTTTGGTGTTGGCATCATGGATGTTCTTGTAAGCAACCCATCCATCATCAGCTTTATACACCAACTTTGTTACTCTATGTTTTAGCACATCATAAAAAAATGTCATTGGCCACTTAAACTATCTCCATTTTGTCCTTCTTAACATTTTCCTTCTCTATCTTCAGTTGGTTATTCAAATTCTAAATCCTTAAAGATAGTGTATCTCTATCTTGTGTAGATAAATCTGAAGAAGAAGAGGATGGTGAAGATATTTCCCTTATTGACTGAGTTTCCTGTGTTGTGGCTCTCAACTTATTACATTCATACAACTTATTGTGCTCCTTAAAGAAAGCATCATAATTTGCTTGAGAAATTTGTGTTGTATCAACACTTACCATTGCAACATGTACAGTTAGTTTTGTTGCTTGTACTAGAGTCATATCTACTGCTCTTTTTACCACTAATGCACCAAGAACCTCTTCCACAGGCCTAACAACTTCATGCTTCCTAGTGTTGGGTGCCATAGACCAAATTGCTAAAGTGTGCAATTTAGGACTATAACCATATCCAAATACCTGGTTGTCAAAATGCTCCTCAAATACAGAAGCCTGTGGATCTCTCTTGATTGCATCAAGTGCAATGGCCGAGGTAAGAGTGCACAGTAGAAGCAACATGTTTCCACTTTCAACAATAATTTTCCTAGCTTCATTAGGAGTGATGGCGGCTATCTCATCCATGATTTTTTGTTCTTCCGCTTTCTCTGCCTCCTCCTACTGAGAGGGGCCCACACCAACTTTGACTTGCTCAATTCTTTCTTTTATATCCTTACTCCTTTGATGAATAATGAATTCTCTAAACTCTTTTATTTGCACAAAGGTATCATTTGCAGTGAATTCGTCACAAGCCTTGATCCTTGGATCATCATCGACCTTTTCATCATACTGCCACTTAACAATTCTATTGTAGGGGGTTTCTGACTCAAGAACATCATTGATTTTTGGGGAAGGGAATCTCCTCTCCACTTCTTCATCATCAGGCACATGCTTTTCCATTTGCTCATCCTTGATTACCTCAACACTTCCTCCCTGAATCTTTGCAGGTTGCTTAGGACCATCCTATGATATAAGAGGGATTCGCTACACACGGGTCTCTCCTTTCTCGAGAGATCACCAGGGAATGAACTGCCCTTATACACCTCAAAGTAACGGATTAGTAGAATAATCGAGAACTGAGACTCAGTTACGTTTTGGGAAAAAACTACCAGACCTTGAGAGAGCAAAACCAAGAGATTTCTATCTTAGAAGAGGGATCTCTTGGCCAAAAGACATCATCGCAATTTCATGACACCAGCGTGGCACGTTGTTGTCTAAAGGACACGTTGGCGTCCTAAGCAACAGAGGGCTTAGGAACTCAAACGGACAAAAACTAGCTTTACTTCTAGGCTCAGGTCTAAAGTGTACTGGATGAAATAACTAGTCAAAAAACCAGAAATTGAAATGAACGCAAGGAGGCTTGAAGAAAGCTTACCTTTCTCTAGACGTCTGGATCTTCACTCCAAGCTCCTTTTTGTGACCTACACACAAAAGAATGAGGGGAAAATATTGGGGCTGCATAGGGACCTACCTCTGTCAGACCCCCGTTCTGGTGTTCCCACCTCCAAGGACAACCAAGTTGGAAAGGAGTGTAAATAAAGTGTGTGGTGAAAGCAAAACCCGCTTAGGAGTAGAACCCACACCACAAGATAGTAAATGAACAAGTAAGAAAGGAAAGTAAGAGAGAGAGAGTGTTACCCATAGGCCTAGACCCTCTCCGCATCACACAAACGCACCATTGAGTGCTTGCTTGAGAGTTGTTGCTGCTACTGGGAGGACCTCAGTCTGGCAGGGCTTCGCTTGTGAGAGCACTGTTATCAAAGATGAGGAGAACTCAAAATTGGAGCACGTAACAAGAAAGCTTGAGTGAATGTCTTCCAACCCCCAAATGAGAGCCAAGAAGGGGTTTTTGATGCTCACAAGGGTGGAAAAGAGTTGTTACTTATGGAATGTAATTTCTAGGACACGTGTCTCAAGGGTTAGTATTCCAGATTCCTCATTTCAAAATTGGGAAACCGCTAGGATGCTAGCACACTGCACAGACGTCTGAGTGATGCGCATTCGTCCAAGGACTAGATTCTCGGGAAACGTGTCACCAGGCTTCTATCGCTCAACCACAGGTCTGCATGGAATCAGAATCACAAAATTTTGACCCATGGGATTTTGTCATTAATGTTCCAAGGTGTCATAAATGCTGGGAAAAATGCAAGAATGTGGAATTTCCCCTAGGTGCAATTCTGCGACATTACATTTTGCCCCCACTTTAGTGGGCTCGATTTTGAAAAAATCAGCCTCACTAAAGTAGAGAAAATTTTATCCAAATTTTGAATTTTACAGATTTGTGTGCCAAAAGAGAGAGACCATAGCAGCCACTGAAGTCGAACTAATCAATACTGAAGGTGCCCCCAGCATCCGGGCTCAACAAACAGCGTTAGAACGGTTGTGAAAAACTATTCAAAGCTTTAACCTGCAAAACTCAAATTTTGGGTCAGCTTCAAAAAATCAGAAGAAAGCTACTATGGAGAGAGGAATGATTAAGAAAAAAGTCATCAATTCAAAAGAAAAATATGATCAAGAGACGACCTTATGCCCCCTCTTGAGTTTGCCCCTAGCTTGGTGGGGTAAATTCAAGAGAAACCGAGGAGCCACAAGCTCTAGGAAAAATGGGCCCCGGGGGGCCTATATATACTTAGGTGGGCCCCTAAAAGGGTCATTTTCACTATTCACTACGAGAAAATTGTTGACTTTTGTGAGAGAAAAGTCAACAAAATGTCGAGCAGGAGGGAGTACAAGGCGTCGAGGTTAGAGCAGCTACACCAGGACATCGCCAAGGGCCACGAGGTGGACTAGGTAGGTCTCTAAGCCCCGTTTGTCATGATTTTTAGCTCATTTTTAGCATTTTTAGTCGGTGAGGTGCACATGTGTCTATTTTCTACACCTATGTCCCATATTCGTGCTATTGTCTGTCATAGGCGTCGGGGTCTTGACTTCGCGTTGTCATCTCGAAGACGTGTTGTCTTTGAGGCGACCATGGCGGTCAGGGATGCATGCGCTATGTGCATAGATCTTAATTAATTTTTTGTTGTCATACTAAAATTCAATGTTCTAACTTAGACTTTTTTTTACTTTTTGTAGAAGTGACCAAAGATTCATGAGCATGTAGGAGGGTGAGCATTTTGACTTGTTTGTGAGCAGAGGGATTGTCTTTCAGAGGATGAGGTCACACATCTTCAGCAGGTTAGTCTCTGGCACGTATTTACCATGCCAGAGATGAGGTACCACAAGAGGATGCTTACGACCCTTATGGAGTGGTGGGATGCCACCATGTCATCTTTCCAGCTTCCTTGTGGAGAGATGATTGTCACACTCGAGGACATCTATCGGATCCTCGGGCTACCCATTTGCGGACGGTGAGTGACTCTCAACAATACTCGAATGACGTGGGAGTGGAGGGAGGGCGTCCTCTACTGCTCAGGGAGGACTGACGGTGGCGATGCCACGGGCCATATTTACATGCATTGGTATGACCATGAGAGGACCACTACACTGTTGCTCCGTCGAGTTATGGTCATGACCATGGCCTTCTAGATCATGATTGACGGGTGAGGCTCACACCTTCACAAGGGCCTCGTCCACACTATCAGGGAGATGGTAGAGCATAGGACTATTTTTTCCTGGGGGCACAGCATGCTAGCGCACCTCTACCAAGAGCTAGGTTGGTATGTGCACTATGAGTACCATAGCCTTACAACGTGCACATTTTTGTAGGTGTGGGCCTTTTCCCACATCATGTGCACTCGACCAATTGGTTTTCCTCAGTGACGACCGTATCACATTCTTATGGCCCACTGGTATGACATGACAAGCCAGTGGAGATTCAAGGACCTATAGTTTCGGCGCTTACAGTTTGACACTCTTACTATGGATGGGGTTCGATGAAGACCCCACCGATTTTTCAGATGGGTAGACGACGATAGGTACTTGAACTTTTAGCGAGACCATTTTTTGATTGGTCATCAAGATTATATTATAGTACCTTACTACTAGAGTCGAGTCATGTGGCAATATAGCTGACCTCAGACTATTCCAATAGATGTTCCCACCTACACTAGGGCCTACAGGAGTGCAGCGAGGATTGGGGATCACCCTCGCCACACCATTACTGATATTGTCCCCTTAGATGATGATGAGTCTGATCATGATCAGCTGCCCATAGTGGCAGCGAATAATGTTGGAGTAGCAGCTGATTTTGCATGGTGGTGGGAGAGGCATTGTCCTGCTCCTATGTTCAGCGACAGTGCCCCAAGAGGGGATCCTAGTCCACAGGAGGACTTGCCACCCTAGCTCCCATTGGACAGGTGGAGAGGTTGGTAGCAGGCCAGTGGGGAGGAGGAGGCACCACAGGAGGAGGAGGTGGCTCCATTGAGACCGAGGCGATGGAGGAGGTTAGACCCCCCATTAGCTACCCCCGTCTCCTTAGCACCACCAACTTCCACTATAGTGGTGGCGACAACTCTAGCATCATCGGGAGCGACCACCGATGTCGGCGACACAAGTCCCAACATCGACCCTTACCCTGGCCCGACATGGCAGCTAGGGGACCCAGGCATATGGGACATGTTGTTTATGTTTCTATGTTTTTTGTTTTTTGTTTACAATATATATATGCGAAGCGATACTAATACCCCTTTCTTTCTATGTGGTTGTAGAGGACACACATGGATGGAATGGGCTTATAGCTTAGTGTATTTTAGAGGTTTCCCCTAACCTGTCAATCCAGGGGTCAGTCCTCGAGGCTTATTGTCTAGCATCTGCGAGACGACATGCCCCCAGCTTCAAGCTAGTTGTGTGCCTAAGGACTGCCTACGAGGAGCGAGGTGTGGAGATTGTCCAGCTTACTGTGGAGCTGACGACTATTTGGGGACAGCGCAACCAACTATTGGGGGAGCTAAGGATGATGCTTGTCGAGCTAGACGCGACTGTGAGGAGGGTTGATGTCACCGAGCAGGCATCTGACACCCTCTAGAGCCATCTCGATGACCTTGACGAGCAGCTGACAGATGTGATCCCAACAAATGTTCAGCGGCTACGGGACGAGTTGAGGCAGGTGGAGCTGACTATATCCTCCTTACAGGGAGAGATTAGAGGGATGTAGGTAGCTTTTTCCATATCACACTCACAACTGTCACGCTCCATGACCACCGTTTAACCCCTCCTGAGGGTTCCAAAGCATCCGCCAGAGCTAGAGGGCTTCGGGAGCCATGCACCATAGTGATAGAGGCCCATCATCAGTTGTGTACATCATTTTTTGTAGCGAGATGCATACACATGCATATATACTTATAGATCTTTTGTATATACACATATTCAGTAGCCACTCATTTTTTATAGTAGTGGCCCGATACATGTACATGACATTTGATACATACATGCGTATATATATATGTGTGTGTGTGTGTATATATATATATATATGTATGTATATGTATGTGTATATATATACATATATGTATGTATATATGTATATATGTGTATATATATACATATATGTATGTATATATAGTGGTGTGTATGTGTATATATGTGTATATATACATACATATACATATATATAAATATATACATATATGTATATACATGTATATATACATATATACATATATGTATGTATATATGTATGTTATATATATACATATACATATATGTATATACATGTATAAATACATATATACATATATGTATATATGTATGTTATATATATACATATACATATATATATACATATATATACATATATACATATGTACATATACATATATACATGTATGTATATATACATATATATGTATATATGTATATATGCATATATATATGCATGTATATGCATATACATACATATGTACATATATATGTATGTAATATGTATATATGTGCATACATATATACATACATATGTATATATATACATATATTATATACATATACATATATACATATATATATATACATACATATATATATACATACATATGTATTATTATATGTATTTATATATGTATGTATCTATATATATATATGAGATATATGATATATATATATATATATATATATATATATATACATACATATATATATAAATACATTGCATACATATATTATTATATATACATATATATACATATATATATATATATATATATATATATATATATATATATATATATATATATATATATATATATACACATATGTATCTATATATATATGTGTGTGTATGGATACATCGATTTTGATTTCATGGTATTGTTACTTGGATATGTATGTTCCTTATTTTTCATGCATGTTTATGCTATGGATGTTATATGCTCATATGGATGTATACTTACATTAGATGATAACATGATTTAATAAACACACATGGTTGTATGTTAATTAAATACAATGATGATATAATCGTCTTAAAAGATGTAATGTGATGCATGGTCACACACACATACGTGGCTGTATCATAACACAAAAAATTTCATAATGTGTTAATGAATAATGTCAACATATGTAGTGCTACTGCCCTTCTATAGAGAGAACACCACACAGATGACACATAGAACACTACGCATAGTATCGATGGAGATGCATCACATTAATGGGCTCTTTTAAAGGCATTCCATCCATAGATGATAATCCATAGGCACCTGAACCATATACGAAGATCATGATGTAAGGGCCTAACCAATTAGGACTGAACTTTCCTCTTTGATCAGGTGGCGCATTTACAAATCTCTGGTTTTCACCAAGAACTAGATCTCCTAATTTAAAGGTCCTAGGAAGCACACTCAGATTATATTGTCTAGATAACGACCATTGATAAGCTTTAAGATGTTTGAGGACCTATAAACGATGCTCATCAAGCATCTCTAGTTGATTCAAATGGTTAACTTGGTTGGTTTCATCATCAATTAACCTTGTAAGGAAAACCCGTGAAGACGAATTTGCAACTCCAAAGGTATAATAGCTTTGGCACCATACACGAGGTTGTAATGGGTCATTCTTGTTGCCATACAAACACTCATGCGATAGGCCCACAAAGCGTACGTTAATTGAATATGCCAATCCTTACCATGCTTATTAATTGTTTTACCGAGAATAAGCTCAAGAGTTTTGTTAGATGTTTTTACTTGACCATTGGATTGTGGATAGTATGGTGTGGAAAACCTATGTTGAATGTGGAATTTCTTGAGGAATTGCTTCACTTCCTTGTTCTTGAATGGTGTACCATTGTCGGAAACAAGCGTAGCGGGCAATCCAAACCGAGAAATGATGTTGTTCACGAGGAAACTACAGACAGCTTCAGCATTCGTGGATTGGAGTGGAATAACTTTGACCCATTTTGTGAAGTAATCCATAGCGGTAATAATAAAGGTATGTCCTTTGGAAGAAGGAGGTGATATTTTTCCAATAATATCCAACCCCCATTTTGTGAACGGCCAAGGAGAAGTTTAATTTTGCAATTCTTGGGCAGGTGCATGAATAAGACAACTATGTTGTTGACATTGAAGGCACTTCTTAACAAAATCGAAGGAATCTTGTTCCATCATTTTCCAATAGTACCCCATGTGTATCAGTCTTCTTTCCAAGGATCTACCACCAAAGTGTCCACCCCGGAGCCCGAATGGGCTTCCTTAAGGGCAAGGGGTATTTTCACTTTAGTGAGACACCTGAGAAGTAAGTCATTGTAGGCTTTTCAATAAAGAACATCGGATATAATAACATAACGTGTTGAAAGCTTTCTTATACGAGTGTGATCATTCTTTGTCGCATCATTGGGAAAGTTCCTAGTCTTTAGGTAGTTATAGATATTAGAAAACCATTCTCCAGAGTCCACACGAGAACACATGAGGGACTCAGTTTCGGGTTGGTTGGGAACCACATGAGTTCGCAGGACCTGAAGCACTAAGTGGTATTCTTTCGTATCTTCTTTTGAAGGTACCAAGGAAGCAGCGCTTGCCATGGCATTAACATGTCTATTTTCTCTCCTAGGGAGACTGTCTATTGTGAAAGAGGAGAACTGTTTAAGCAAGGACAAGGCAAGGTCTTGATATCGGACAACTTGTTTTGCTTAGCTTGATAGGTTCTTGTTATCTGGTTCACGATAAGTTCAAAATCCCCTAGAATACAAATAAATTTGATTCTTAGCACAATCGTGACATGTAAGCAAACAATAAGGGCTTCGTACTCAACAATGTTATTGGTGCAAGGAAAATCTAATCGAAAGCATAGAGGAACCGGTTTACCTTCGGGGGATATGAGGACCACGCCAGCTCCGGACCCAGTTTGACACTTCGATCCATCAAAATACATTTTCCATTTGAGGTCATGATTAATTACAAAAATATTTTCATCAGGAAAAAAATCCAACCCCGGAAAGGAGCAAGATGAGGGAGTGTCTGCCAATTGATCCACAATCGCTTGACCCTTTATTGACTTCTAAGTAACAAACTTTATGTCGTACTTAGAAAGCAACATTACCCATTTCGTTAATCTTCCAGCTAGGTCAGCGCTAGAGAATAGATGTTTTAAGAGATCTTTTTTTACTATGACGTGTGTTTCAGCATGGAGAAGATAGTGTCTCAACTTCTGCATAGCGAAGACGAGAGTGAGGCATTGTTTCTCCATGGAGGAATAACGGGCTTCATAGTCAACCAGAACGTGGCTAATGTAATAGAGCACTCTCTCCTTTCCTATGTCATCATATTGAGCTAAGAGGGCTGCCAAAGTATATGGTGATGCGGCAAGGTAAAGTAGGAAGGATCTATCTTGCATAGTCGACATCAATACGGGAGGATTGGCCAAATAGGCTTTGATTGACTCAAAGGATTTCTGGTACTCCTCATCCCATATGAAGCGAACATCCTTTTTCAATAAATGAGTGAAGGGAAGGGTATGATCATCCAATTGAGATATAAATCTAAAAATTTCCTGAATTTTCCCTTGTAAACTTTGCAACTCAGTGATATTCCTTGGTGGAGGCATGTTAACAATGGCATCAATCTTATTTGTGTCAACCTCGATTCCACGGTGAGAATCTATAAACCCCAAAAGATTGTCGGTGTCAATGTCGAAGACACACTTATGAGAATTTAGTCTCATCTTATAGAGTCAAAGCCTTTCAAAGATAAGATGAAGGTTCTTTACATGATCTTGATAGGTTATCAATTTTTCCAATATATCGTCAACGTAATCTTCTAAGAGTTTATGGATAAAATTGTGAAATATCAGGGTCATTGCTCGTTGGTAAGTTGCACCCGCGTTCTTTAATCCAAAGGGCATGACCACATAATAGAAAGTACCCCACGGGGTAGTGAAGGTTGTATTGTATTGATCATCTGGGTTAATACGAATTTGATTGTAACCCGAGAAGCCATCCATGAAAGATAGTAACGCATGGCCTGCAGTCGAATCTACAATCATATCGATATTAGGTAGCAAAAAATCATCCTTAAGAGAAGCCTTATTAAGATCGCAAAAGTTGATACATATACGAATACGACCATCAGGTTTACTAATGACAACTATATTGGAAATCTAGGGGGAATAGTCAATCAGACGGATAAAGCTTGCTTTCAACAGTTTCTCTATCTCAGTCTTGACCATCAATGCCACCCTGGGATTGATCTTTTGGATTTTCTGATTAACTGGCTTGGCATCGAGACATAAGACGATATTGTGAACCACTATAGACTCATTAATACCGGGCATATCCTCGTACATCCAAGCGAAGATATCAGGATGAGAATGCAAGAGATCGAGTGTTCATCTACTTCTTCCAACAAAAGACACTTCCCGATCTTGATCACTTTTTTTAGGATTTAGGATCCATACAAACTTCAACAGTATCTCCTTTAAGAAGGGAACTGAGGTCTTCAGGATGGGATATCGTGACACCATCGCCCATGTTAAATAGAGGGTCTTACTTATCAGTACTCAAAACATACTCTCCAAAGTATGCTTGTCTGTGCAAGTGATACGAGAATCATTTCTTGTGATGATAAGGAGGCAACGGGGAATAAGCACCTAGAAATTCCTCTAGCACTTCATCCAAAGAGAAGAAATTTAGAGGGACCTTCTTGACCTGCCCCCTTTCCTCTATTAACTTAGGATGAACCAGGCTTAGCGGCTCTGCCGAAATCATATTAACACTCCACCAAGGCTTTTGCTTTGATTGTTCTATAGAGCATCCCAAACCTAGATAGCATTGTTGTGGCTCAAACTAGACAGGGACTTGAATTCCTTGCTCGATACACCCTAGACCTTTCTATCTGTAGCCATATCGAGAAGCGAGCTCATATCCGAACCCATAAGGAGTTTGAAAAACATTAGGAGGTGGCGGCTCCACGTAGAGCGTTTCATTCCACCAAAGGATGTCGAACGTTTCTATGGGAGTATTCCCATCTTCTTTACCAGGATCACAAATGTTAACCTATTTTGCAGGAGCGAGATTATTCTCCTTAGTAAAGGAAGGAGTGATCTCCTGAACAGGATCACACTTCTCCCCCTCAGCGGGAGTATCATCCATCTTTGTGTCAAGGGTACCTAGAAGGTCTATGCAAGAGGGGTTTGCCTTGTATTATGCAATGAAGAATTCAGAGAAATTCAAGGAGCCACAATCATCACCAAGGAAAGCATTCATTTGAGAGGCAGACGAGGGAGACTCAGGGTCCTCTACTTTAGGTGATTCTTCATTTTTGACACTTGCTCTAGGAACAACTTCCACAGAGGGTATCGATGAAGAACATGCCATAGCATCGGTGGTCAAAGATGGAATACAATTCTTGAGAGTAGATACAATCGAAGCATGACCGACAACTGTCAGCTCACAGAGGTGAACAACTTCTAGATCTGCTTTAACTGTAACTACTCTATTATTTGCAACAAACTTCAAAGAACAGTGTAAAGTAGAAGTCACGACACCCATAGAATGAATCCAAGGTCTCCATAAAAGGATGTTATATCGTAATGGTCCAGGCATCACATAAACCAACGTGGGTAAGGTAACGAGACCTAGTTGCAAAGGTAGTATTATTGTACCTAGAGCTTGGCGGCCGACATTATCGAATCCACGAATGTACAAGGAGGAAGCTACTAAAGAGGATGAATCAATTTTGATCTTAGGTAACAGGTCCATACCACATATGTTGAGAGACGAACCAGTGTCAATGATGGTACACCTAATACTGATATTGTTAACATTAATTATAATCATTAAGGGATTTGCTTGCTTTTGCATATCGAGAGGCGGGAGTTCTTATGGGTGGAATGTGATATTCGATGAATCGGCACGAATGTGAGCCAATAGTGCATTGACATTCATGGGCCTAGTGAAGGTAGGCAAGAGAATCTTTTGTAAAGGTTCCTAAAGCATCTCCTGATAAACTGGAGCGGTGTGAAGCAAATCCCAAAGCGAAATCTTAGCTGGAGTAATGCGAAGTTGCTTGACAAGATCATATTTGCCCAGTGCTTTGATCGTAGGTTTAGGTGTTGAAGGAAGGCTTGGTTGAGAAGGTGGTAAGGAAGTAGGAATAGAAGGTTGTTGATCCAGGTTTTGTTTATTTCTCCTTGTAGGATATGTGTGCCCGACAACATTATAAGAAGTAGAGTTTGTAGCTTTCATGAACCTTGAATATAAGTTTGATGAATCGCTACGACATGGAATCCAATAGATAGAAGAGTCGGTTGAGGTCATGTAAATGATAGGTTTCATAGGGCTCAGAGGAGCCATAGAGACCACCACCACATTTACTGACTCCTCAGCCTGCTGAGAGGAAATTTGTTCAGGAGATTTACAGATAGGGGAGAGGGCTTCTAAGAAGTCATCTAGAGCGTCTTCCAACATATCAAAATCTTCCTTAGAAAATTCATTATCACAAACGCCCAACATCGCGAAGAAAGATCTGACGTTCACATCAGGTTCACCAAAATGTGATATACGAGGGATTCTTTGCACATGGGTCTCTCCTTTCTAGAGAGATCACCAGGGAACAAACTACCCTTATACACCTCAAAATAAAGAATTAGCAGAATGATAGAGAACAGAGACTCAGTTACGTTTCAGGAAAAACTACTAGAGACCCTAAGAGAGTAAAACCAAGGGATTTATGTCTTAGAAGAGGGAGCTCTCAGCCAAAAGACGTCAGCGTAGTTTCAGGATGCCAACGTGGAATGCTATTGTCTAAAGGATGTGTTGGCGTTCTAAGCAACAGAGGGCTTAGGAACTTGAACATAGAGAAACTAGCTTTTCTTCTAGGCTCAAGTCTAAAGTGTACTGGACGAAATAACTAGTTAGAAAACCAAAAATTGAAATGAATGCAAGGAGGCTTGAAGAAAGCTTACCTTTCTCTAGACATTTGGATCTTCACTCCAAGCTCCTTTTTGTGACCTACACACAAAAGAACGAGGGGAAAATTTTGGGCCTGTATAGGGACTTGCCTCAGTCAGACCCCTATTTTGGTGTTCCCACCTCCACGGACAACCAAGTTGGAAAGGAGTGTAAATAAAGTAAATAAAGCATGTGGTGAAAGAAAAACCCGCTCAGGAGTAGAACTCACACCACAAGAAGCGTGTGGTGAAAGAAAAACCGGCTCAGGAGTAGAACTCGCACCACAAGATAGTAAATGAACAAGTAGGAAAGGAAAGTAAGAGAGAGAGAGTGTGTTACCCACGAGCCTAGACCCTCTCCGGAGCACACAGACGCATCATTGAGTGCTTGCTTGAGAGCTGCTACTATTTTTGGGAGGACCTCAGTCTGGCATGGCTTCCCTTGTGAGAGCATTGCTATCAAAGATGAGCAGAACTCAAAATTGGAGCAAGTAACAAGAAAGCTTGAGGGAATGTCTTCCAACTCCCAAATGAGAGCCAAGAAGGGGTTTTTGATGCTTGCAAGGGCGGAAAAGAGTTGTTACTTCCAAAATGTAACCGCTAGGACACGTGTCTCAAGGTTAGTATTCCATATTCCTCATTTCAAATTCAGGAAACTCCCAGGACGCTAGTACGTCGTGTAGACATATGCACACCGCATGTTCATCCAAGGACTAGATTCTCAGGAAACATGTCACCAGGCTTTTGTCACTCAGCCACAGGTCTGCATGAAGTCAGAATCACAAAATTCTGACCCGTGGGATTTTGTCATTAATGTTCCAAGGCATCATAAATGTTGGGCAAAAATGCAAGAATGTGGAATTGCCCCTAGGTGCAATTCCACAACATTACACATCCATAGCCTGAGGTTGTTGCTCTAGGAGAGATTTTGCTCTTTCAACAACCTCCCTAACTTTGACTTTAAACTCTCCACTCTGATAATCACTTATCTTTTTCATAGCCTTTTCCGGAGAGTTCTCAATTTCATCAATGGGATTACATAAAAAGCATTTATTTTTGACTTCTTCCTCCATAGCACAAATGGCAATCCACTCTTTCTTTCTTTGAATGACTGCTCCATCACTTGTCAGATTTCTAAGCACATCATCATAATACATAAAAACATGAGAGAAACTAGACACACCATTGCTTCTTCTCTTCCCATTCACAAAACCTTCTGGGTCAAAGCTCCTAACCTCATCAACAGACATCCTAAGGTTATTTACCATTATTCCAAATTTCTCATATGCCTCCTTAGTAGAGGCTTTGAAATAAGTGAAAGCACATTGTGGCACAATTATAGAACCCTTCCTAGGATTTTTGAACAACTCCTGGTCCATAAATTCAAGTTGCCACATTAACTCCATGAATTCCAATCTACCTAAGACATACAAAGGTAGAAAATGTGGTGCCACCTTAGCTCCATAGGCCTTGATCAGTGTATCCTCTAAGTGCAAGAACCAATCAACCCAATTATACTTATCTGGTGACCTTGCTACATCACCAGGGTGCATGATATCCCTGATTATTTTTGAAAGCCTATAAATGGGCTCTACACCCAAACTCTCCAAGATACCATACCTGATGACATTGCAAAACAACAAGTAGTTTGAATTGGGACAATTCTGGTCCCAAATATGTGTCCACATTTGGACATGCAAAGGGTTATTCTCATTATCCAACTGCCTTGACCTCATCATCTTCTTCCATTTTTCTTGTCTGTCATACAAGATTGTGTGCATTAACAAAGAGTAATGATGGAAGACCGATACTTCCTTTCTTCAAGGAAATAAGCTCCTTATTCATTTCCTCTATATTATAAGAAACATAATCAAAACCCCTATTAGGGTTCCAATTTTGTATGTCAACTATCATAACCAACAAGTCTGTAGCTATTCTTGCATCAAAATTGTGACCCAGGACCTGATTGAAACAGTAGTAGGTGTTCTTGAAGTAATTGACAAATTCTTCGCACTCAAAGGGCTCCAAGTCCATAAGACCAAATCCCTTACCATATTTTTTGTGTCTTGCAAGCATATTGTTCCTATAAGCATATCTATTTTGTTGATATTCATGATTCAATTTTGCACTCCTTATGCCAACTGTATAGTTGGGGTTCAACTTGAACACCTCAACAATTTTATCCCTTGTAACCTCAAGGATTAGAGTGTAATTTTCACTTTTGAATTTTTTGTCCTTGGGATCATAATGTTTTGTTAGTGCCTCCATCACATCCACTTCCACAAATACATTTGGTACAACTAGCTTCCCAAGGTTGAAACCCCACAAATGTCTAGTCGACCGCCTGACAAACCTTCTGTTAAAAGCACACAAGAATAACTCCCATCCACTCTGTGGCTGGGCTAGCTCTCCAATTCCACTGGCAAGGTCAATCAATCTGCTGGTCATAATAGCCTATCATGTGGGCCTCTTTCCAATCTGTGACCCTCCCTCCACATCCCCAACTCCACCTTCCATAAATCTGTCATGAGTTCTCTTCTCAGCCTTGGGCTTTTCAGGTGCTTTTGGTACCTTTGGATTAGGTGCGGATGTAACATCCTGAGTTTTGGGTTTCTTAACCCTTTTTGCTTGGGTTTTCTCTCAAGCCCGATGCTAGACTCACTAAGCTCGGGTTCACTCATTTTCACATAATGACAAGGCTAGGGTTTGCAAATTTCAATTTATGCAAAGGAAGTTGCTGGTTTGTATTCTCAAGAAACATATTGTAGAACTAAAACCCTCCCAAACCCTACGCAATTCTCACAAACCCAATTTAAGATGCATAATGCACAAAACCCAATAGAATCTAAGTGATTAAAGATCTTATTGATTCCCAAAGTAGCTCAATTCAATGCAATTGGTAGGAAAAGATGAGATGATTTGCTTACCCGAGTGAAAATTCACTGCTAATGCCTCTAGAACTGCTTACTCGAGCTCCTCACGTTGTTTCCTTGAACTTTGATTATCTTCTCTACTTTTGAGCAATAGAGGAAAAGCCAGTGATAGTGAAGAGAACACTCACATCGTGCATCGCTAAAGTAAAACCCAAGAACAATAACCTATGCATGATGTGCAATACAAAGGAACACTGCTCATCATGCATCGCTAATTCATGTCAAGCATTCACAAAACTATCCACAATGAGCAACAAGCAAAGCAATGAATGAGAACTTAAGTGAACCAATTATGCACGTGCTCACATGTTTCTTTGAAGGGGGGAAAACCTAGGACAATATAAGATAAGGACATAAAATGACTTAAACCATTTTATGCATAGGATGTAAAGGCCAAACAAGGTCGATTAATCAACCTTATAAAATAAAGGAATTTCTTGGACCTAGGCACGTGAAAAGATTTTAGTGGTAGGTAATAGGAAACCCTAACCACAAGGGGCTGGTCATTTCATGGAATCCAATGATTCAAGTTGTTTCTAACATGACCAAGAACGAACCACAATAGGTCAACAAAGGAATAGACAAAAAGACCAAGGGTTTAGATAAAGGAGAATATCTTCTAAGTAAAACAACTCCCCACATAAAACCATAAACCCTAACCCTTGACAAACCAAGAGAACACTATGGAGAATGCATTTTAAGGCCAGTGGAACAAGAGCATTTGAGGGTTCCACTAGTGGCTCTGACTGGGGACACATGCCTCTCGTAGGCATGACGAGATTTTAGATCTCATGGTTGAAGCAAACCAAGTATAGAGACACCAAAAGCCAAGGAATTGCCTGGATAAGGAAAGAGAACTAGACCAAAGCAAACCAACATATATACAACATTTACAGAATTGTACAATGTACATGGAAAAGAGCATATTTCAAGAGAAATATGGCTTCAAGAACCATCCATGTACTGGTGCAGTTCAAGAAGTTCACCTGTTAAGTTTTGTAGGAAATATGAATCCTCACCATGAGTGTTGTTGATCAGATAAGGGCCAAGACACAATGCCTCAAAATTTCCATGTTTTCTGTTATCCTTGGATCTTGCATTCCACATCAATACCATGTCTCCTACTTGAAATTTTATTAAGGATGATTTCTTGTCATGCAAGTTCTTTACTTGCAACTGCAACTTGGCATTTCTTCTATGAGCATCCCTCCTCATTTCATCCACTCCCATTAATGCATCAATCCTATGATGCATCGTGTCACATGTTTCATCATCGTACTCTTGGAAAAACTTATAAATCTTCATGAGGTTGTTTTGTGGTAACTTAGCTGCAATGCCATATACTAGATAAAAAGGTGCATAACCAGTAGCCTTCTTGATAGTCAATCTATTTTCCCACAGAGCCAACTTTAACTTGGAATCCCAAGCTCTCGTGTTCTTCTCAAAAATTCTTTTGATAATCTTCATCAAGCTCTTATTGCTTGATTCTTATTTGCCATTTCCTTGAGGGTGATATGGTGAAGATCAGGACATTGAATTCCATGTTTTGAGCAGAAGTCTTTAAATTCCTCTGATCTGAAGCACATTACATTCTTTGAGGCAATTTTTTCAGGTACTCCAAACCTGGTCAATATATTGTCCATCAAGAAATATATGACTACTTTGCTTGTTGCTTTTTTTGTTGGGGTGGCTTCCACGCATTTTGTAAAGTAGTCTATGGCCATAAGAATCCATGAGTGGCCTCCACTGGATTTATCATTTATCTCTCCAATGAAGTCAATACCCCATTGTTCAAATGGTGCCTACATTATAACTGGTTTGCATGGAAAATTACCTAAGAACTTCAGTTTCCTAGAAAAGCCTTTGAACAAATCACATGCTCTTACCAGTTTGTATCCACCCTTAAAAATTGTAGGCCACCAAAATCCAGTCCTCAAGACTTTGTGAGCAGTGGTTTTAGCCATGTAATGCCTGCTGCATACCCCATTATGCATCTCTTTCAACAATTGAAAGGCCCTGGTCTCATCAACATATTTTAGTAGTACACCCTCCAAATTTCTCCACCATAATTCACCTCTTATGATCACATACTTAATGGAATGCAACTTGAGGGTTAGTTCTCATTTTTGGTCAATCCCTCAGAGCACTGCATTTTTTGCAAGTAGTAGATGACATTTTTGTACCAATCACAACCCTCCATATCACAAATGTATGATCTCCCAGAGTCATCCTCAAGATTTATCCGATTGGCATCCAAGTTTACTTCATCCATTAACTTAACCAATCCCTGACCTCTCACCAATTTGGTGATATGAATGTCTATATTAAATTCTTGGATTTTGTTTATCCACCTGTATCTTTTTCCCGTGACTTCTTACTGGGTAAAGATGTCCTTTATAGCCATAGTTGGAACATAAGCAATGACTGTGGCTCCTACCAGATAAGTCCTAAAATTCTTTACAGCCTTAACAAGTGCATATGCTTTCTTTTCCATTAAATCATACTTTAATTATGCAACTTGAAGCGATTTGCTAAAGAAAGCAATAGGTTGTTCAAAACCTTCTTCATTATTTTGTAACATAACAACAACAATAGTATGAAATGATACAAATGAAAATATTTGTAGTGGCTTGGAAAATTCAGGAGTCCTTAAAACTGGGCCCTCCTTGATTTCCTATTTTATTGGTTGAAAATCCTTGCTTGGCTCCTCAATCCACTCCACCTTTTCTCCCTTCTTTAACATCTTAGAGATAGGTCTTTTGATCTTTGTAAAATTCGTTACAAATCTCCTCAAGAAGTTAATCTAACCAAAGAATGACTAAATACCTATTACATTCTTTGGTTGGGGAATATTTTCAATGGTAGCCATCCTCTTAGGGTCAATTCTCACTCCCTCCTTGGACACAATATGCCCCAACAATTTGCCTTTAGTAACTCCAAAGGCACACTTTTTTGGGTTGAGTGAGATTCCATATTCTAATGCCCTGATAAATATCTTCTCCAAGTGCATGCAATGGTCTTCTTCTTTCTTGGATTAAGCTATCAAATCATCTTGGTAAATTTCCAAGAACAAGTCAATGAAATCAAAAAAGGCTACATCCATAGCCCTTTGGAAGGTAGCATTTGCATTGGTCAAACCAAATGGAATTCTGACATACACATAGGTGCCCCATGGAGTTGTAAATGTAGTCTTGTATTGCTCAGACTCCTTCACTTTTACCTGGTTATATCTAGAAAAACCATCCATCATAGACAACAATTCACAGCCAGTCACCTTTTGCAACATGGCTTCCATGTTTGGCAATGGATAGTTATCTTTTAATGATGATATGTTCAAATTCATAAAGTCCACACATAATCTTATATCACCACTTTTTTTTTTCTAATTGGTACCAAGTTAGACACCCATGAGGAGTGCCTAATAGGCCTTATAATGCCAACATCCCTTAGCTTGACCAATTCCTCCTACATTTTTGGAGCTAAGGTTAGATTGATGGGTCTTTGCTTATGCTTGAAAGGATTGGCATCTTCTTTTAGGGGAATCTCATGTTGGAACAATTCCTCTATGTATGCTTTCAGGTCATCATATGACCAAGAAAAGATATGTTTGTATTTTCTCAATAAGGCAATCAACATTGCCTTGATCTTAGGTTTCATCTTTTTACCCACATAAACCTTTTTAGGGGCATTTTCAATCCCCAAGTTTACTTCTTCTAAATCCTCTGGATGGGTAGCAGTTGTTTTGTGTTTACTTTTGTCCTGATTGTCAAAAAATCTCTCTAATGCTACAAGGCCCTTGGGGATCTTATTTGTCTTCATCTGAATGACTCCATCCCCAAAGACCGTATCCTTCCCATCTATGTTTTCAACAAAATCCCCAAAGTCAATCTCTTTACTCTCATATTCATCCACACACTTTAAGAACTTCAAAATTTCTTCATCATCATTGAAGATTTTCCAATTATATACATTATCAGGGATTGATGGCCTTGCTTGTACCTCAACCTTGGAGATACCTACAAAAGTTATGTCACCAGGTCGAAGTGCAATGTTTGCAAGCAAGTCTACCACTTTGTTTTGACCTCTCTCCATCTAGTCAATTTTGAATGCATCAAATTGCTCAATGGAATCCTAGACAACATTTCTATATTGTTTTGATATGTTATTCTTACATGCATATCTAGATCTCACTTGGGATATTACCAACTCATAATCACCTATCACCATTAGCTTCTTTATCCCATTCTTTTGTGCTAGCCTCAATCTTAGTAGCAATGCTTCATACTCTACCACATTATTTGTGCAAAAAAAAGATAGAGTGAAAGAAAACTTATACGTGTTGCCACTAGGTGAAACCAACAATATACCTACACCAAACCCTTCTTTAGAACTTGCACCATCAAAATACATCTTCCAAAGTCCATCTTTATCAAATAATCTTGTAACTTCATTGTCTATGGGTGCAGGCCAAAGGTGTCACTTTCTCTTGGTAACTCTTCCACCTTAAACTCACTAATATCAGTATCTACAAAATGAATTACATCATCCTTAGGAGCATGCTCAATCATATGTGGTACTTTTTGTTCTCTAACCACTTTGACATCCTTACCATCAATTGGGAAAGTAGCATAAGGCATATCACATTGCATGCTACCCCCATGGAAGCACTCCACTTCCTAGACAAAAACATTCCATAGTTGGGTGGGATATCTGCCACAACCACACTCATTTTGAACTCTTTCTCTAGGTATGCAGCTAGTCTATAGGGAAGCTCATTTATTACACCAGTCACAGGGACTTCCCTTGAGTCCATAGCATAGCATTTTCCATGGGTACTGTCAACTTTTAATCCTATTTCCTCCATGATCTTATCTGGCATTATATTGTTAGATGCTCTAGAATCAATTATACATTTTTAAAAAAAATTCCCTCAACAATCATTGTAAGAAAAAATGGGTCTATCTTTCTAGGACAGGCCGTCACTGAATTTCCTAGAAAGATATGAGGGATCTCAGTGATTACTCCCTCAACCTCTTTCTCTTTCTTTTCCATTTCACTCACTTTGGGTGGAGTGGACACCACTGGTTCATTACAGGCTGTAGTAGCACCATTGATAAGGGCTACTGCCTTTTGTTTGTGCTCGTCAATTCTCATCATTTCAAGCAAAGGAACAAAAAAAATTACTTGACTAAGCAACTGAAACATATCAATAGGAGTATATTTAGGAAAATCAATTGGGATCATACCTCGTTCTGTATTGCTCTCCTTCTGTTGATCCCTTGTTGTTTTAGCTCTAGGCTTGGCATCCTTCTTTGCAGATTCAAAATTTTTCTTTTGTGCTTTTGTCTTTACAGTAGGGGACTTGGGTTCTCCATATGTTTTTGGTTTATCAAATTTCTTGGCCCAGATCTTGTCTCCCTTACTTTCCTTGGCTCTAAGTCCCTCCCCTTTGCCATCAGATTTTTATTCTTTGCCTTTCACATTCTGCTCTTTGATAAAAAGACCAACAGGGCTACCTTGGTCACCACCCATAGTTTTGTTTCTTAGATGGTATGAACCTCTGGCTTGTGCAGCCAAGGCCACTGCATACCTTGCAATTTCTTCATTTGAAGGTCTCCTTAGAGACACATTATCTTCAACTACTTCCAATGCATACACTTCACTATCATTATCACCATCTTCATCATAAAGAACTTGTTGGTGATATGTACTAGCTATATGCCTTTGGTCATCCACATCAAGTTCATGAGACTCTAGATCAGATGAGCATTCAATATTAGCAAAATTAGACCTTTCCATGATCATATTTACTTAAACATCATCCCAATGAGACTAATCATAATCTTCTGGCACACCTTTTTCAACGACAACCAACTGTGCAATTGGACATTGGTGAGGAGAACGTGGCAACTAACAAACCATGCACCAAGGGGTCTCGTCAGCAAAATTGATTGAGTTTTTCTGCAAAAGATCTAGAGGAACCTTGTTTTGAGCATTCTTCTGATTGTTAGGAATGGGTTTCCCATTATGCCAATTTTTGTTATATGGATGGACTTGCAGCCGAGGGGGTATCTCATTCTTGTGATAGTTGAACTTCTCATTTGAGAGACCCTTTTCTTTCTTTTCAAGTCTATAACTTAAGTCCTTCATGGTATTAGCAACATTTTCAATCTTGTCCTCAAGTGAACCTCCCTTAGCACCAGAGTTTTTATCCTCTCTCTTTGGATTTTTGAGGATTTTCACATCATCCCTTCTCCCAACCTTACCAGTTGCTCTACTGATACTGTCAATATGGATTGCCATCTTAAAAGCTTCTCTCATGTTTGAGGATTTTCATACAATAGGTGATAGCTCATCTTTGCATCAAAGGTATTGCAATAATTCACTAGGCATACACTGCTATTTAATTGTAAATGAGGAGGTAACCATTTCATGGCCTTTTGAAACCTCACATTGAAATCAACTATAGCATCATTTAAACTTTTAACAATATTATTAAACTAATTTAGAATGAACCTTGAATTAGTTTTATCACCATATTGCTCTCTGAATAGCCTCTTGAACTCCCCCAAGAACCAACACTCTCATTAGGTAAACTTCTATACCATTCTCTGGCATCCTCAATGAGTGACTGCATGAATAACTTCATCATCACATCCTCAGCTTCCACTTCAAAATCATCCATGACATTAGAAAATTCTTTGAGGTGGTCTTCACCACTTAAGGCATTGTTATCAAAGAACCTCACCAAAGCAGGCTTGAAGTCTTTAGGAAACAAATTAGGATAACTAGGAATTCTAGTAAAATACAACTGCTGATATCTTTCCACTTGCATTGGCCTCCTGGTAGCTCGGTCTGTATGAGTATTTTTAGGCTCATCATCCTTTCGGTCATTAGACTAATTCTTATCCTTTCCATTTCCATCTCCACCATTACCACCATTTCCATTCTTCTTTCCATCACCATCTTCAGAATAAGAATTCTTGTTCTTATCATTTCCTCCACCTCCACCACCCTGATCTCCACAACCACCTCTACTAGGAGTGTGTCCCTCATATTTTTTCTTATGTGAATCAGGGTTAGTATGTCTAGAGCTTGAAGCTACTGGATCAGGTATAGAGATCTTAAGGAAATAGATTTTTTTGGTCATCTCTGCATTTGTAGCTTCAATTACAAGTTTATTCAGATCTTGCTGCAACTTTTCATTCTCTAGTTGCAATCTCAAGATCTCAGGGTTTGGGGGTGCATTTGTTGGAGTAGGATTAATATTAACATTTTTGGTGGAAGCACTATTGGATGAGGTGTTTGTACTTGTATTGGTGGTGGTATTAAAGGTAGTTTTCTTATGCTGCTCAATGGGTTTTTTCCCATGATCTACAGGTTGTGATTGCTTAGCAACAACAAATGATCTAAGGTTTTAGTGGTTGCAATGGATGTGGTATAAGTATTTGTAGTAGAGGTTCCCATTGGGATGGTTACCTTAGGAGGGTTAGGAGCTATCTTAGCAGTAGATTTAGAAGCATTCTCAAAAATTGCCTTATGCTTTGCATCTACTTTTATCTTCTTAATTCCTTGCTTCTAAGCATCTCTTTCAAGAATCTTAGCTTTAATTCTATCCTCTTTCTCCTTCAAATCCTTTGCCTGTTTCTCCCTCAATCCCTTGAGTCTACGTTCTTCCTCCTTAAGTTTGAGCTCTTCCTCTTCTAAGGCTTGCATATCTTTATCTATATCCTCTTCATCTTCCAAGACATCTCCAGACTCACTTGGCCTAGGAGTATCAAAGGTAAGATTAGTTGGTTCTCCTTCAAAGGAATGCTGTAAGGCTACACTAGGGGATTCACCTCTTGGGTTGAAATTACCATCATTAAAGATGGATCCAACTCGAAGAGTTGAAGGATCTAAGAACATCTTCCCCTTTCCCCATAAATTCCCACCTATCCTCTTCTCTTGACACATCAAGTTCATTCTCAAAAACTTGCTCAGTAGGAAAACTTACTTCTTTTACATTAGGCACCTCGACTTCATGTGCCTCTACATTTGCATTATTTACATAATTATTTAAAGTAGGAGATGCATTAGCAAGAAATTCAGTGGATTTACTTGATTCAACATTTTTCTTTACCCAGGTTGTTTGCTTGCCCTTTGAAAGCTCATACTCTAACTTCTACTCAGGATGCTTCTTTGCATAGCTTCTAGTCTTCCTCATGGTGTTGAATTATCTTTCAAAATTCTCCCTCTCACTTTCCCTTTGGGAATTTAATCTTGCACTAGCACAAGAGACTTCAGAGTCGCCACCCAGGATACTGGGAAATAGAAATTTATCACACTTTAGAGTTGCACTTGCAATCTCAGAGAAGACTTTGAACATAAATCAACACAAAATGGAGGAATGAACTAGAATTTGATGCATGGAATCGGGCTTGATTTATGTGATGAAAATTTGAACAAATTTCTCTCCAATCAGTGAAGAACAATAAAATACTTGACTCTAATTGTACCAGATCTAACCTAGAGACATTGGACTAGCAATGTCCCCAATAGAGTAGCCAATCTATTGGTTATTTTTTGAGAACCAAATTTGATCTCATTCATTATCTATGAACCTGCCAAAATTCAATGGTAAATAATGGTGAGGATTGGCCAACAAACATGTACTAGCTTGCTAGGCTAGACCTCTACTTTTCGGGCTCTGTGAAACCCAGGAGGGTGATCCTGAAAAATGTTTGAATTGATACTCTTGTGCTAAATTACCAATAACATTGTGACAAATAGATACATTCCCACAAGCTGCCAATTAGATAAAATACGTTAAGGATTTGGTTGACCCTTTAATGAATTGTTACCTAAAGCAAGGAATGAGTGGTATTTCATACCAGTTTATTGCAATTACAGGTGTGTCAGAGATTGTCATTAAGATTTGTGTTCTTTGTCAGGTACAGACATGCTCACTTACATCTAGGATAACCAAATTAATAGACCAGTGCTTTATCTATGGGTGACAGACTCATATTTGCAATAAACTATAATACCTTAGCAATGAAAGTAAGCATTTATAAACTATTCTTATATTGCTTTGCAATACACAACTTGAAATATCCAGAAACAAAAACTACTTAATGATCCTTGAATTTCATCTCACAAACCTATGATCTCATTAAAGCATTTAATTAGTTCTTTGAACTAGAGAAAAAATAAAACCATTCATTCAACCAAAGCGATTGAAGACAAATAAAAGATCCTTGATCATTTTATTCATAATTTGAGAGACAAGATACAAAGGAGAGAATTTGATCTAGAATTTACAATTGTCATTCATATGCCATTGCTATTGTAAAACCATTATACTCATTACAAACTAGAATGCATACCTAAGACTCAACACTATTATATTGTTTTGTGCTTGAATTACAAAATTACTCACATGAGCTCAAAAATGCTTAACGATCAAAAGACTCGTGTAATTGGCCTTGAATTCCCATTTGTAGAAAAATGAGAGCAACATGCTTTGGGCCAAATTACAATTGAAGTCACATTCTACATTTGACATATATTTCATTTTAATTTCAAAACTCCCCAGACGGTTATATTTGCACCATTGAAAGAGGGGAAAAACATATAAGACAAAATTCATTTCTATTTGTTGAAGAAGATATTGCTCGTCTTCCAAAAGGCATCTTTCATTCGTTGCAACAACATCAACTATCTTCTTCGCAAGCCAAAAGTGTTCTCCACGTGCATGTCTAGTAAGCAAAACTTTAAAAACAAGAAAAGCACTTAAAAGGAGAATGGTAGACCTGTCCATGTTAATTATTTTTTCATCAATCCTATTGTTGGGGAGAAAACAACATTTTGCGATACTTCGGAAAAAGCCTAATCTGTATTAGTTCCAGGCTATGTATTGTTTCCTCCCATCCATTAATCACCATGTTTGCTAACAATTTTCAAAACACAAGCTCAATCTGTATACCTCTCCAGCCATGTGTTATAGTCATCCTCAGTTGGCCATTTTACATCCAACAAATTATGTGTCTTTGCACTGTACTGATTATACCTTGCATCAATTAAAGCTCTGGCCTCTTTCATGAAAGTGTTCATCCTCATTTTGACTCTAGTCATATTATCTATCTTTGGATTTGAAATAGAATAATCAACAACACTTAACATCATCTTAGCCTAAGGGAGAAACTCTCCCAACTCGTCCTTCCACTTAGCAAATATTTTAACTCACCCCTATTATCTAGTATTTTAGGCATACCATTCCCTTCCATTTCTCTAAACAATGTTAATTTGTTTTGGAGTTGCATTCCCAACTTCCCATGAAAATTTGTTATTTCATTCACCATATCAATGGCTTGCAATATTTTTGGAACATTACTAGGAGCTTCAGGATCTTCTTGCATTGTAGTCATCATTTCCTTTAGTGTCCCTACCTTGGTACTCCATTTGCTCCACTCAATTTGGAAAGCTCTTTGAACCTGCAAGTGTTTGGTGTTGGCATCATTAGATGTTCTTGTAAGCAGCCCATCCATCATCAGCTTTATACACCAACTTATTTACTCTATGTTTTAACAAATCATCAAAAAAGTCATTGGCCACTTGAACTGTCTCCATTTTGGCCTTCTTAGCATTTTCATTCTTTTTCTTTAGCTGGTTATTCAAATTCTGAATCCTTAAAGATAGAGTCTCTCTATCTTGTGTAGATAATTTCGAAGAAGAAGAGGATGTTGAAGATAGTGCCCTTATTGATTGAGCTGCCTATGTTGTGGCTCTCAACTTATTACATTCATCAAACAACTTATTGTGCTCTTTAAACAGATCATCATACTTTGCTTGAGAAATTTGTGTTGTATCAACACTTAGCATTGCAACATGTATAGTTAGTTTTTCTGCTTACACTGGAGTCATAGCTACTGCTCTTTTTATCACCATTGCACCAAGAACCTCTTCCACAGGCCTAACAACTTCATGCTTCCTAGTGTTGGGTGCCATAGACCAAATTTCTAGAGTGTGAAATTTAGGACTATAACCAGATCCAAATACCTGGT
The DNA here is from genome assembly GCA_007258455.2 of Sequoia sempervirens. NCBI lineage: Eukaryota > Viridiplantae > Streptophyta > Pinopsida > Cupressales > Cupressaceae > Sequoia > Sequoia sempervirens. The sequence continues at coordinate 426,129,400 of VDFB02058242.1, read as the reverse complement.
TGTCAAAATGCTCCTCAAATACAAAATCTTGTGGGTCTCTCCTGATTGCATCAAGTGTAATGGCTGAGGTAAGAGTGCACCCTAGAAGCAACATGATTCCACTTTAAACAATAATTTTCATAGCTTCATTAGGAGTGATGGTTGCTATCTCATCCATGATTTTCTCTTCTTCCACTTTCTCTACCTCCTCCTACTGAGAGGGTCCCACACCAGCTTTGGCTTGCTCAATTGTTTCTTTTATATCCTTACTCCTTTGATGAATAATGAATTCTCTAAACTCTTTTGTTTGCATAAAGGTATCATCTACAATGAATTCATCACAGGCCTTGATCCTTGGATCATCATCGGCCTTTTCATCATACTGCCACTTAACAATTCTATCCTAGAGGGTTTTTGACTCAAGAACATCATCGATTTTTGGGGAAGGGAATCTCCTCTCCACTTCTTCATCATCAGGCACATGCTCTACCATTTGCTTATCCCCAATTACCTCAACACCTCCTCCTTGAATCTCTGCAGGTTGATCAGGGACATCCATAGCTTGAGGTTGTTGCTCTAGGTGAGCCTATTCTCTTTCAGCTGCCTCCCTGACTTTGACTTTAAACTCTCCACTCTGATAATCACTTATCTTTTTCATAGCCTTTTCCAGAGAGTTCTCAATTTCATCACACGGGCTTACATAAAAATCATTTCTTTTTATGAATTCTTCCTCCATAGCACAAATGGCAGTCCACTCTTTCTTTCTTTGAATGGTTGCTCCATCACTTGTTAGATTTCTAAACACATCATCTAAATACATAAAAGCATGAGAGAAACCAGACACACCTTTGATTCTTCACTTCCCATTCAAAAAGCCTTCTGGGTCAATGCTCCTAACCTCATCAACAAGCATCCTAAGGTTATTTACCATTATTCCAAATTTCTCATATGCCTCCTTAGCAATGACTTTGAAATAACCAAAAGCACATTGTGGCACAATTCCAGAACCCTTCCTAGGATTTCTGAACAACTCCTGGTCCATAAAATCAAGTTGCCACATTAACTCCATGAATGCCAATCTATCTGAGACATACAAAGGTAGATAATGAGGTGCCACATTAGCTCCATAGGCCCTAATCAGTGTATACTCTGAGTGCAAGAACCAATCAACCTAATTATGCTTATCTGGTGAGCTTTCTACATCCCCAGGGTGCATGATAGCCCTGATTACTTTTGAAAGCCTATAAATGGGTGCCACAACCAAACTCTTCAAGATACCATACCTTATGACATTGCAAAACAACAAGTAGTTTGAATTGGGATAATTTTGGTCCCAAATGTGTGTCCACATTTGGACAGGCAAAGGGTTATTCTCATTATCTAGCTGCCTCAACTTCATCTTCTTCTCTTCCCATTTTTCTTTTCTAGCATACAAGAGCATGTGCATTAACAAAGAGTAATGATGGAAGACCAATGGGATACTTCCTTTCTTCAAAGTAGTAAGCTCCTTATGCATTTCTTCTACAATATAAGAAACATAATCAAAACCCCTATTAGGGTTCCAATTTTGTATGTCAACTATCATAACCAATAGGTCTATAGCTATTCTTGCATCAAAATTGTGACCCAGGACTTGATTCAAACAGTAGTAGGTGTTCTTGAAGTAATTGACAAATTCTTCACACTCAAAGGGCTCCAAGTCCATAGGACCAAATCCCTTACCATCTTTTTTTTGTTTTGCAAGCATATTGTTCCCATAAGCATATTTATTTTGTTGATATTCATGATTCAATTTTGCACTCCTGATGCCAACTGTATAGTTGGGGTTCAACTTGAACACCTCAACAATTTTATCCCTTGTAACCTCAAGGATTAGAGTACCATTTTCATTTTTGATCTTCCTGTCCTTGGGACCATAATTTTTTGCTAGTGCCTCCATCACATCCACTTCCACAAATACATTTGGTACAATTAGCTTCCCAAGGTTGAAACCCCACAAATTTCTATTTGGCCACCTGGCAAACCTTTTATTAAAAGCATACAAGAATAACTCCCATCCACTATGTGGTTGGGCTAGCTCTCCAATTCCACCGTCAAGGTCAATCAATCTACTAGTCACAATAGCTTGCCTTTTGGGCCTCTTTCCGATCTGTGACCCTCCCTCCTTCACATCCTCAGCTACACCTTCCATAAATCTGTCATGAGTTCTCTTCTCAACCTTGGGATTTGTAGGTGCTTTTGGTACCTCTGGCTTAGGTGTGGATGTAACACTCCAAGTTTTGGGTTTCTTAACCCTTTTCTTCTTGGGTTTTCTCTCAAGCCTAATGCTAGACTCACTAGGCTCGAGTTCACCCATTTTCATAGAATGACAGGGCTAGGGTTTGCAAATTTCAATTTATGGAAAAGAAGCTTCTGGTTTGTATTCTCAAGAAACAAATTGAAGAATTAAAACCTTCCCAGACCCAAAGTAATTCTCACAAACCCAATTTAAGATGCATAATGCACAAACCCTAGCACACCCTAAGCAATGAAAGATTTCAAATTTCTTACTAATTCCTAGACTAGCTCAATTCAATGCAATTGGCAGGAAAAGGTGAGATGATTTTCTTACCCGGGTGAAAATTCATTGTTAACGCCTCTGGAACTGCTTATTGGAGCTCCTCACGCTGTCTCCTTGAACTTTGATTATCTTCTCTACTCTTGAGTGATTGCAATTATGAGAAAAATGAGCCAACTACCTTCTATATGGCTAGAGAATGGAACATATCACCATTAATTGCTAATAGAAATCTCGCGTGAGCGAGTTGACACTTAGTTGTTCGAGTTTAAACACTAGTCATTGATCATCTTGTTTTAAAAACATATCTGTTGCTCTCCTTTCACCTCATTGCTTTTCTTTTTGCTTTAAATGATTCCCTCAAGATGCTGCCATGTTGCCTCTTATTTACCTTAGTCGCCTCTTGCTTGGAGACCATTGCGCATCACTAATATATTTCTTCTTTCATTTTTCTATTAGCAATGTGAACATCCATGTGATAAAATCTCGACTGTTGGATGAAGGTCCTCCTTCGATTACATTCATCTTCCATTGCACATCACTGATGCATATCTCAACATCCGAATCACATTAGCGATGGGGGAGAAGTGGCAATGGAACAAGATCAAGCCACGTGTACCTGTTTTAAGATCAAAGACACAAAAGGTATCGCCCACATCAATACTTCAAACCAACAATGGTACATTAGAACATAGGACCTCATCGCTCATCACTAATTTAGAAAAGATAAGCGTACAACTATCCACGATGAGCGATGGAAGGAAAAACAAAGAGCTTTAAAGGTTATCACACATCGCTAATTCACAACTCAAAAGTTATGGGCAATCAACAGTAGAGGAAAAGCCAATGATAGTGAAGAGAACACTAACATCGCACATCGCTAAAGTAAAACCCAAGATCAATAACCTATCTGCGATGCACGATACAAAGGAACACTGATCATCACGTATCGCTAATTCATGTCAAGCACTCACGAAACTATCCATGACGAGTGACAAGCAAAGCAATGAATGAGAACTTAAATTAACCAATTATGCACATGCTCACATGTTACTTTAAAGAGGGGACAACCTAGGACAATGTAAGATAAGGCAATAAAAGGACTTAAACCATTTTATGCAAAGGATGTAAAGGCCAAACAAGGCCGATTAATGAAACAAGGCTGATTAATCAACCTTATAAAATAAAGGAATTTCTTGGACCTAGGCACGTGAAAAGATTTTAGTGATGGGTAATGAGAAACCCTAACCATAAGGGGCCATTCATTTCATGGACTCCAATGATTCAAGTTGTTTCTAACATGATCGAGAACGAACCACAATAGGTCAACAAAGGAATAGACTAAAAGACCAAGGGTTTAGACAAAGGAGAAGATCTTCTAAGTAAAACAACTCCCCACATAAAACCCTAAACCCTAACCCTTGACAGACCAAGAGAACACCAAGGAGAATGCATTTTCAGGCTAGTGGAATAAGAACATTTGAGGGTTCCACCATCTTCAAATGTTGATACAAGATTCAAACATTCAATGCACAACTCAATAAGGTCTTCCTTAAGAAATTTTATATCACATCCATCACATTATCCAAATATCAAAACCCTTGGAAATGACATGGCATGCAAGAATATGATGTATTGAAGCTTTTATGTCAATTTGGAGGCTCTCAGACCAATATATGTTATTGCACAACAAGATTATGTTTTGGAACTTTGATGTGTTGAAATCATTATTGAAATAAGAATGTGAATTTTTGGTATGAATATTTCTATAATAATAATGAGGTGACCATGACTTTCTTTAGAAACCTACAAAATATTTTTGAGTGAAACATACAAGATTACTCTTCCAACCTAGATGCTCCTACATCAAACACCTTAATCAATTGAAAGGTGAGGCTCTCTCTTTGAGATAAGTAAATAAAAATAAAAATGATCAACCTCTAATATAGATAATTGTGTTTAGTCTTCAATCATCCTTCCCTTCCATTTTACCAAATAATCATCATACTTCTAATTCCTTACATTCTTTCTTTTATTTATTTTTCTAGTATTTATTAATCTATTTGTCTAAATATTTGTGCATCTACACTCTCCAGATCATCTATGTTTCTTTCTTCTTCTAATTAAATCTCCCCATGAAATTCATATGAATTTATCAGTAAATACTAGTGATATATGTAGACATGTAGTTAATTCAACTTCATGTATATTTTTGGAATCCAATTTCTTGATGATCTTGCAAGGACCAAACTTCTTCATCCTTAGCTTATTATATATGCCTTGTGAAATAATTTACTTTCTCATATATACAATTATCTCATTTCCTACTTCATATTCATTTTGTCTCCTTCTTATGCCATCCTTCTCCTTATACTTGGAATTCATCTTTTCTAACTATTGTTTACCTCCTCACACAATAGTCAAATGTGATATGTAAATTCCTCTAATGTTGGACTTGTTTTCTCTTTATTTCTAATGCCTCTCAATTCTAATACAACCCTTATATTAGTTCAATATGTTATCTCAAATGATGTTCTTCATGTACTCTTATTTGTTGAATTATTATAATGAAACTTGGCTTGTGCTAATGCCATATCCTAATTACATTTTCTTCCTCCTATTAAAAACCTTAGTAAGTTACATATACTTCCATTCACCGAATTTGTTTATCCATTAGTAAGAGGGTGATATGATGAATTGAATTTCAACTCAAAATTTATCTTCTTGAATAATGCTTCAAAAGTAACTAAATTTTTTTCTCTACCAAAAATTATATTTCTTGGATATCCATGTAATCTAGCAATCTACTTGGAAAATAAATCAGCTACATGTACTATATCAACTATTTTCTTTCACAGTATGAAATGTGTTGTCTTATAAAATCTATAACCTACCAAAAAAATGAATCATGACCTCTTTAATTTCTTGGAAAACCCAATATAAAATTCATATTGATGTCCTCTCAATGTTTCTCTAGAATTGGAAATGGTTTACACAATCTAACATTTTGACTACTACTCTTTGCAACTTAATAATTTTGAAATTATTTGTATACAAAACTAATTTTCACTTACCAATTTTATTGTCTTGTCAACTCAAAGATCACCATCTAGTATACCAATATGGTTTTCTTTTATCAAAGTATCCCTGATTAAGCTTCTAGGAATACATAATCAACTTCCTCTAAACAACACACCATTTTGAATCAAATAGTCAAGCCAATTTTTTTTTCATACTTACAACTTCCCTACATGATTTCCACCCCTAAAAAAAAATATAAATTTCATAAAAATGCTTCATTTATTCAAATCCAACTACTTCACTTCTTATTTCAAGAATTAAATTATGTCTCTCACTCAATGCATCTATGAATTCATTTGGATTTCCACTCTTATGCCTCGATACACAAGATCAACTTTGCATAACTTCAACCCATATTACATGTCTTTAGTTTAAATTACCTCGCTTGTTCAAATATTGTAGTTCTTGATGATCTATTTACAACATAAAATGCTTAAACAATAAAGAATGTCTCCATTTTTTAATGATTTGACTGCGACATAAAACTCCTTTCATACATTGCATATCTCTTCTTTACATCATATAGATTTTTTTTAAGTATGTCACCGGTCTACCTTCCTAACTCATTATTGATTCAATTGTGCTACCTTTTGCATCACAATCAACCTAAAATACCTTTTCAAAGCCTAGAAATGCTAACACTAGTTGTTTGAATAGTATCATTCATTTTTCAATAATTTAAAGCTTTTATTTGATCCTATAGTTCATTTAAACTCTTCTTTATCTCCTCCCATGGTCTTGGTTATTAGTGCACATGTTCCACTAAAAATCATTATGAGCTTTCTATAAAATCTAACCCATCTTTGAAAATTTCTTACCTCTAAAACACTCTTTAGTGTAAGTCATTCAATAATTGCTTTCACCTTTTCTAGGCCCATGTTCAAACTATTTTCTAAGATTTTGAATCCCAAGTACATTAATTATTTCTTCATGAAACTACATTTTTTAATATTAATTAGCAACTTCTATTCTCTTATTCTTTGCAATACTAATTTGATATGTGCTAGGTGTTCCTCCTTAGTTTGATTGAAAATCAAAATGTCATCCAATAAGCAATCACAAATTTACCCAACCACAACTTTAATACCCCAGTCATTAATCTAATAAATGTGCTTGGTGTGCTATTCGACCCAATTGGCATAACCAACCACTCATACATCTTTCTTTTTTCGTAAATGTTGTCTTTTACTCATCTCCTATTATTCTAATATGGTGATAACTTCTCTTCAAATCTATGTTTTGAAGTAATTTTCTTCAGTTAAACAATCCATCAAATTGTCCATCTTGGGTAATGTAAATCTATACTTAACTATAATCTCATTTATTGTAGTTGAATATGTACACACTCTCCACTCACCCTCTTTCTTTTATGCTAGTACTAATAGTACCACGTAGGGACTTAAACTTTCTTTGATCAAACCCTTCAACAACTCCACTTTTTTGTTCAAATGTTCATTTTCTACTAGTATCATTTTAGATGCAACTTTATTTGGAAAACTTGTTCCTATAGTCAACTTCATATGACAATTGATGCTCCTTAATGGTACTATTACTCCATCTAGCTTATTATATAATATTATGCCATTGTATTCTCTCAATAATTTTGAAATTATTGTATGTGGTTCCTTACCTTCATTTGTGCTACCACATTCTCTTGGAATTAATGTAAAACACAACTTCACTCTTTATATCATCTAAGAAATTCCTACCATCCAACGAATAAACTTTGGAATTATTGCATACTTTCCATTCCTTCTCTTTCAATACAGCTATAATATGTTTTTTACCATATTTCATCAAAGTGTAAGTATTTTCCCTTCTATTACTTTTATATATTTTATATTCAACTACCATAGTCTCCTAACAACAAATTAAATACATCCACCGATATGATATTTCATAACACTACATCATGATATGATCCTATTTTGAACTTAGTTAGACATTGCTTACTTACAAACACTTTTTGGTTCTTTTTGTAACTATCATAGGGGAATAATGGGGATTGATTAGAAGAAGTAATTAAATAATTAGGGTTAGGAAATATCAAAACCCGCAAAGGAAAGATCAATTAAACCCATACTCAATGAAGTTAAATGCAATTGAATCAATGAATAAACACAAATCAAGATTAAAACTCAAATTAAGATCAATTATTCAAAGAAAACAAAGCAAACCTAGTACTCCATTGGAGAATTATGCCAATTTTAGGATGTGGATTGCTCAAATTGTGCATAACCCATGTTGTAAAAGCTTGATTGATGATCTTGACTCACAATTATGATGCTCAAATGCTCAAAAATGCTTTCAAAATAATTTATCAATTTCTCATGAGAATTGTGAATGATTTTTATGAAGAAGATGGATTGTTTTATAGAATTCCAGGAGATTTGATCAATGGTGGATATTAGAGGATGAAGGTCAATGAATGATCTATTATATCAAGAGATCAATGGTGGAGGATTAATGAGAGCTTCAGTTAAATGAAAATATCTCCTAATTTCAAGAAAATTAGTTTAGGATATTTTGGAGGGAAGATATCTTGAAAAAAAGAATATTCCCTTTTTGAAATGGAATATGCCATGTGCAAGTTGGAGGAAAATTAGTAATTAAATAATTAAGAAATTATTTAATTGTGAGGTGAGAGAAAATTAGGATTTAATTAAATAATTCAAAAAAAATTTAACCATCTGTGAGAGGGAAAATTAATATTAATTAAATATTGAAAATTATTTAATCAAGGTGGGGAAATATAAATTTGAATTTAATTAAACAATTCAAAACTATTTAATTAACGTGAATTTAGGGGGAATTGATGAATTTAAATGAATTAATCAAATAATTTTAATTATTTAATTAATAGGGGTGTGTGAGGGGGGAAATCATTAGATGTTAAACAAGATCAAACGTGCTTGAACCGAGAATCTAAACTAAGATCAAACACATTAATCTAAGATCTAAACCTACACATATGAAATGAAACTAAGCTATTGAAAACACATTTAGGAAATCTATGATTACCAAATTGAAAGCAAACAATAAGCACAGTGTTTCCATTCTGTATCAGAGTGTATTCACCTGATGTTGGATTGTTCTTATCACCGTGAAGCCTCCACAGTTCGTGAAAAGCTTGATGAATGATGCTTGATGTTGGTTGATCGAAGGAATGAGGAAGCTCTATCAATGGTGATGTTGACAACATTTTGTTGCATAAGGTATGTTGATTCTCTGATCCTTATTTGTGAGGAGAGATTATATAGAAAAAGAGATTTTGAATTGATGATCAAGATCGCGTTGGAGAATATCTAGATCAACGGTCAAAATGTGTTGAGAGGATTTAGACATGAGAAGATTGTGCAAAGTTGATTGCACAATTTGTGTGATTGAGGAATAGATTGGCTAGTCAAGGTTTAGATTGATCAGTCAGGAAATGATTGATTAGTCAGGGCTTAGTTAGGAAATTGATGGCTTAGTTAGCAAATGAGATGGTTGAGTTAGCAAATTAGATTGCTTAGTTAGCAACCCATAATTTTCTCAATCAGAAAGTGGGTGAGGAATATGAATTAATTGATTTAATTAATTAATTCCTTTTTGGAGTTGAACATACAAATCAAGTTTGACTTTTGCAAATAGAGTTGCATTAGTTTGATTTGATTTTTGATAATTGATTTGAATAGTTTGATTTGATTATTCAAATTTTGGAGGGAAAGTGTCATAATTAAATTATCATGATTTAATAATTTAATCGACGTAGGGGAATAAAGTGATTTAGTGACGTAATTAAATATTTGGTGTCATTTAATTAATTAGGATGAAATAAAGTGGGATTAGGACTTTATTAAATAAATGTAATTTATTTAATTGGTCGAAATGATGAAACATAAATTAATCAAATAATGTTGTTTTATTTAATTAACAGTAGAATTAGGGTTTTCAAGACTTTATTAAATAAACAAAATTTATTTAATTTGTTAGAAATGATGAAAAAGTGAATTAATTAAATAATGTTGTATTATTCAATTAATATAGGAAATTAGGGTTTGGATGTTGTTTGATGTTTGTGATGTTCTGAGATGTTGCAGATGATTCTGAGGTATTTTGAGATGTTCTGGAGATGTTCTGAGATGTTTTGAGATGACGTTGATTTCGAGACGTTATGAGATGATTTCGAGATGTTCTGAGTTGATTTCGAGATGTTTCAAGACGTTTCGAGTTAATTATGATTTCCAAGACGTTCTGAGATGTTCCGAGACATTCTGGGTTGATTTCGAGATGTTTTGAGATGTTTTGAGTTGATTTCGAGATGTGATAGGTGTTAAGTCAATTTTACATGTTTACATTTTTTCCCTCTTTGATACAAAGTACTCATTGTTTTGTTTTTTTTGAAAAAAATTTGTGGCCCACTGTGCCCCGGTGTTTTTTGGAATGATGGTAGGACTCTGTGCTGCCCCCTCGAGAGGTTGGCCAAATTTTTTAGGTTTTGAGGTCATGCTCACGACTCTATTCTATTTCAGTTCCGATGTATTTAGGTCGAAGAATTAAGTCTATAGGTCCTTTGTTTCTCGTTCTGATGTTTCTTTGAGCTTCTAATTTGAAAGTAGGAAAGTTCGCTAAGTAGAAATTAGGGTTTCTTGAGGTTTAATATAGGCAATTAGTCCTCTAGTTAGCTTATTTGTGCTTTGACCCTATAACTAATTCTTGTCTCTAGATTTCCCATTTTGTTAGTTTTCGAGGAGCAATACCAAGATTTGAGGAAGCCCCACATTGTTTTCATCTTGTTCGGGAAGTTGGATGACCTTCAGGCATTGGTGGCCCGGTATGTACCTTCTCGCCTTTTGCTTTCGCCTTGTTTTGTTCTCGTTATGCATGTACACAGTTTCCTGAGTCAAAAGTGAGGTTTTTGTATTTTTGAACATCTACCTCATTTTCCTCGCACTTTCTAGGTGAAAACCTTGCATTTGAAAGTGAAAACCTCACCTTTGACCAACAACCTCACTTTTGATTTATGCACTTGACCTAAAAGCTCGCATTTGACTAAAAAGGTCGCTTTTGATTGCTATAGGTCATAAAACCTCGCCCTTGACCAAGATCCTCACCTTTTACCAAGATCCTTGCCCTTGTTTCCCTACCTTTGACTGAAAAGCTCACACTCATCTGAAAAGATCGCTTTTTCTTGGTGTTTTCTGAGCATTTGCTCAAAACCCTTGCATTTGACTTTTCCTGTTGCATTTGACTTTAGAATTTGTTCGGAACCCTTGCATGTGTTTGTTTTCCATCCTAAATGTTGTTTGTCATTGTGTTTTGTGTCATTTCATGCCACTTTACTTATTTAGAGTAAAACCCTAACATTGTGGGTTTAAAATGATTGTAGGTTGGCCTTAGAGCACTGCAACTGAGGGAGAGACGTCCTCGACACTTGTTTGATTCAATTGCCCATTTTGGTGTGTTGGAGCGATAATTTCTTGATGTTGTTGGGCTACGTTACATTTGTTACATGCCTCCTATCGGGACTCATACTGCGATGATGACTACACTTGTGGAACGGTGGCGTTTGAAGACGTCCTCATTTCATTTGCCTACAGGAGAGGCAACTGTTACTCTTGAGGATGTTTGGAGGATACTTCACTTTCCTATTCATGGGGAACTAGTTACATATCATATTCAATGTGGTACCCATGCCATACGGTGGGTGTTAGATGCTAGACACTTGGAGGTACACCAGTCAGAGATTGATCTGTCTGAGTTTTCTGACAATGCAAATCTTGTTTCGCTGGTCTTATGCAGTTTGATTTTAGGACTAGTTGTTCCTGATAGGAGAGGTAGATAGTTTCTTATGGGTTGGGGTGTATGTAATGAGAGTATGCTTGAGCATGGGATGAGGTATGCTTGAAGTGCGTGTCTTCTTGCCCACTTGTACAAAGATATGCACGTGGTCGTGTATCGGGGCGGGAAATCTATTTCCGCGGGTGTTTCACTCTTGCATGTTTGGGCATGGGAGTACATTGCAGTTACTCGACTAGACGGGATACAAGATCGTTATCCTAACGATCCATACTCCTATCATTATGGGGATTTCATGCACTATACCTTGCCTAGGGATCTTCCTTATTAGCGCCGAGTTTTCGATGATATGCCTAGTTTTGTGTGGAGACCTTATATGGGCTGTGAGGCTTGGCCAGAGGATTCATATCATCTTGTTTACTATTGATAGACCTATTGGTTGATTGGTCATTCTCATTTTTTGCTAGAGCATTATCTACCAGACTGAGTATGTTGCCAGTTTGGAGAGAGATAGGGCCGAGTTCCCGATGCTTATGAGGCTCATTTTGGTCGGACCACTCGGGAGGTTCGTGTATGGGGTCTCCAGGAAGATATAAATGTTGCTATTGTTGAGTTCAAAGCACTTTCCCCATTTGGTTGGGGTTGGTCGGTTGGTCTAGCAGATCCAGGCACTTCTCTTGATTATGATGAGTGGTGGGCACGACGCAGGCTATTGAGACTCATTGATCCTAGGGGTGATCCTGCTTTGGGTAGATTAGGTATTACAGGTCATCATGGGAAGCGAAAACATATTGAGGCCCTCACAGAGTAGTTGGATGGAGCCCGTTGTGATGGTGCATAGGGTAGTTAGGATGAGCACCCACCTCAAGCGCAGGGTCATAGAGAGGTTCTGGGTCCTCCACCAACTAGGGATGGAGACATACTGTTAGCTCATATGATTGCTACCAAAGATGCAAAGATAACATGATGACAGGCTGTAGAGGCTCAAATAGATATTTTGAGGGCTGAGCGAGATAGCGAGAGCGGTCGACGACATGCTGCAGAGGCTCTGGTACATTTGCTTACTACAGAGAGATATACTCTCAAGGCAGAGCATGATCATTATTTATAGAGGTACACCTACTATTAGACCCTATATGATGCCAATGTTCCTAGGGTTGCTCGACATCCACAGTTTAGAGAGTCTAGTGTTGTGAGTGATGGTGTAGTTGGTGGTGCAGGTGATCAGTCTGTGAGACAGCCATATCATTTTGGTGGTCTGTAGAGTTTTGTCCTTCCTATCAGGGTCTTAGTTTCTGTACTTGATCTTCATGTTGTTTATTGCTTAGAGGACTATTATAAACATGTGTTTTGTATATATATATATTCATCGGCCCATCGAGGCCTCATATAGATATTATGATTTTGTATTTTCCTATCACACTTATCTCACTGATGATGATGTACTCCCTTTTTTGTTGATGATATATATGAGATATACCTTCTTCGATTCATCCTAGTTTTATGCCTATGTGATGATGTATGTTATGTGGATGAATGAATCATACTTTGTTTCATATGATTTTAATGCCCCATACATGATGTTTTTATTGGTTTATTATCATCATGATGTGTATTGGCGACATTGTGGATGTATGATAGTACTAAGGATATTGCTATGCAGGGTTTACTTAGAAGAAATGTTGATAAAGGATAGAAATATGATGTTCATTAGAAGAAATATTCATGATGGATAGAAATTGGATGTTTGTTAGTAGTTGATGAGTTGCTTTTGCTTTGCTTTAGAGACTTCATAGTTTGAACAATCCTATTTGATGTAGCAAATAGATATGATGCACCAGGGTATTAGTGACCAAGGTTACTTTGTATCTATTGCGTGGACTTTGACTCTACAATCAAGGAGTATTCTTGCTCATACCAGACATATGGAAACCCTGTTAGAGTGTATGGGTGAGAAGCTTTAAAACATGTTAGACCAATAACACAAGAGGTATTAAGAACCTAACATGTCACTGTTACACGAAATGCTAAAAAAATACTTCCTCACATAGAACAAAGCAAGTATTTTCCATGGTAGTATAACAAAAATATCCACAAACAACAAATTGAAATGAAGTTCAATTGCCCCCATTCCTTCTTCTCTAAATCCTTATGGATATCCTCGAGAGATCCTAGGAATGAGTCAATAAATTAAATCAATAAAAATAAGACTACAAGAAGATAAAACAATGTTGTTATATCACTTGCCATATCTGTTCGAGGTTTCAGGACTATTATCCATTTGTTGATCATGTCTATCGTAGGAACGAATCTATTAAGGCATATCTCAGGATGTTGTTGGTGAATTGTCAATAAGATATGTAGTTGATACTTGGCTTTGTTTCAGTCTATTTTGTGATCCAATTCTTTGCGATTGTTTGCTTGAAGGTTCCAACTATTGATGTTTTCTTTGTTTGTTTGCTTGTTTTTCTAAAGGGTGAATGTGAAGATTTGATGTTTTATTTCAGATTTTGATGGATAGCATGGGTCTTTTTGATTTTTCTAAGTTTTTATGATGCTGTTTTTTTATTGTTGTTTTCAGGGGACTAACCTAGGGCCTCAAGGGCTCATCAAAGATAATCCTTACCTATGTTGTACACGCAGAGGCTCGTAGTTCACTTGGTTTGAATGTTTTTGACCTTTTCTATTTTGTGAATGTTTTTGGCTTTTGGATTTTTTGACTATTTTTGGATTTTGTATTTTTGACTATTTTTGGATTTTGTATTTTTTGACTAAGTTGAAATAAATAATGTTAGAAACCTAAGGGGACTGACCTAGGGTATCGGGGGCCAATAAGCCTTGCCAACATTGTACACATAGAGACCACATAGTTCGATCATTTGACTCAAAGCATAAATTATTTTTGGATAAACGACATTGATAATCTGGATTGATATTCCACTTTTGTGTCTAGAGGATATGTTGTGGGAAATTTACTTGAACTAGCTATGAGGTTCAAGCAAATGTTGATATCTTAGACTGTTTGAGTGAAGGAATAACCCAACGATGTTGTTTGTTTTTTATTTTGCTATTTTTTAGATTTTTTTTTAATTTTTTTTTTGGATAGTTTTGACCATGATAGGATGTTCCAAGATCTAATCCATGACCAGCTTCAGGAAGTTTCCCCCAATTGTATACAAGACTACTTTCCTTAATTAGTGACAAGCCATGGTTGGATACACTATTTTATTATGAAATGGATGGGTGGATGCTGTGGATAGTATCGATAGATAATGATGCAAGTATTATTCAAACATAACACCTTTTTTCTAGGTTTTCACTATGGTACATGTTCTGGGAGCGCCACAAAGTGGTTTTCACTCAGAGAATTTTTTATTTCTCTTTATTGTTTTTCTTGCTTTTTTTTTGGATTTTTACCCTTTTTCCTGGGGTATTCTGACACGTTTCATGTGTAGAACTTCTTGAGGTGGCTGTTGTTCAGCGGTTCAGCTAAGGGTTCTCCTTCAAGAGTAGCCAACTAATATTCCCCAGAGTCATAGCTTGTTGAGATGACGAACGAGCCTAACTAGTTGGGTTCAAATTTTCCTTTTCTGTCCTAATTTAGTTGTACCTTCTGATTCTCTTTGAGGACTAAGTCACCAATTTGAAATTTCTCGTCCTTGATCTTCTTGTCATAGTTTCGTTTGAGTCAATTTTGATGAACCTGCAGATGGTTTAACGCGCTCAAACTCATTTCATCTAGGAGCTCTAATTCATTTATTCTAGCTACCCTGTATTCTTCATTGCTAGCCATGCCTTTCAATGAAACTCGCAATGAGGGGATTTTGAACTCGATAGGTAAAACAACCTCTGATCCATAGACCAAGGAAAATGGTGTGGCACCAATAGGTGTTCAAATGTTGGTTTGAAAAGCCCATAGGGCTGGATTTAGCTGCAAATGCCAATCTCGACCGACTTCATTAATAGTCTTTTTGAGTATTTTCAATATGGTTTTGTTAGACGCCTCAACCTGACTGTTTCCTTGAGGGTAATAGGGCATGGAAAATTTATGTTGGATAGAAAACTAGGAACAAAGTTCTTGGACATCTTGATTCTCGAATGGGGTTCCATTGTTTGTTATTATCGTTTGGGGGATTCCATACCCGCAAATGAGATAATTCAAAATGAATTTTGATATATGTTTACCGGTGATATAGGTTAATGGAATCACCTCTATCCATTTAGTGAAGCACTTTATTGTTGTGATAATGAATTTTTGCCTGTTGGATGAGGCAGGTGATATCTTGCCTACCAGGTCTAATACCCATTGTGAGAAATGTCATGGTGTGATGATGGGTCTCAGTTCTTGTTCTTGTGTATGAACAAGATTGCTATGTTACTAACATTGCTGACACTTTCTGGAGTATTGCATGCATTCCTATTCCATGGAGGGCCAATAGTATTCTTTTTTGAGTAATTTTTGGACTAGGCTAGGTCTGCTAGAGTGGGACCTGCAAACACCTTTGTGTACCTCTTGTAAGTTTGTTTGTGCTTCTTATGTGTTAAGGCACCAGAGTAACATACCATCTAGACTATGAAGGTATAGGGTATCTCCTAGGACGGTAAATCGGGAAGTGCTACCGGTGAAAGTTTTCTTTTGAGTGGTCGTTAGGTTAGGTGGTATGATACCATGCTAGATATAGTCAAAAGCATCTTGGTACCATGGGGAATTAGGACCAACAACAACACATACCAATTCTGATTCTGAGATGTTGAATGTAGGCACAAGTAGCTATTCCACAAGAAACTCATACTTAGGCACATTTTGTGGAATATCAAGAAGTGAGCCTATTGTTGCCATTGTGTCAACTCTATTGTTGATCTGTGAAACTTGCTCAAAAGTCATTTTGACAAAGTAATCCTTGAAACTATCCACCATCCTTTTATATGGCATCAATTTGTCATCTTTGGTCTGGTATTCATCATTCACCTTCTGATTACTAGCTAAGAGTCTCTGAAGACATGTAGCTCCTTTGCTCTCCATTTAATAGCCATTTTTAGCCTTGTGATCAAAGCTTCATATTTTGAGATGTTGTTTGTGCAAGGGAAATAAATCTGGTAGGCCTTAGGTATACTATCTCCTTGTGGTGTAAGAAATAAAACACCTGCTCCAGAGCCATGCTAAGTGTGGGATCCATCAAAGTAGAGATTCTAATGACTTGTTTGTTCTATCATCAAGATACTCTCATCTGGAAAGTCCATCGTGAGAGGTTTGTGATCATCTATGGGTGCTTCAACTAGTTGGTTTGCTATGATTTGTCCCTTGATAGCTCTTCTATCCACATACTCTATGTCAAATTCACTCAAGATCATCACCTATTTGGCGATTCAGCATGTTAGGGCTTCTTTTGCTAGTAGGTACTTGAGTGGGTCTACCTTGGAAATCAACTTGACTTTTGTGTTGCAAATACAACTGAGAGACATGCTCTTTCTATCGGTGAGTAGTTTAGTTCATAGCCCACCAGTGTTTTGTTGATGTAGTAGACTTCCCTTTTTTTACTATCATCATCTAGTTGGGCTAGGAGACCTCCCAATGCTGCTTGTGTGGTAGACACATATAATATCATTCCCTTGTTTGGAATAGGTGGCATGAGTACGGGAGGAGTAAGTAACTATTCCTTGACCCGATGAAATGCTTGGTCACATCTTCCATCCTAGTTGAAGGTGACATCCTTATGTAGGAGATGAGTAAAAGGGTGACATTTATCTACCAGTTGTGCGATAAATCGCCTAATGGATTGCAAATTTCCTTGTAAAATCAGTTGTTTCAATGTTTTTGGTGGAGGCATCTCTAGAATAGCTTTTACCTTTGCAGGATCTTCCTCGATCCCCCTTCTTGATACTATGTACCCCAACAGTTTGTCAGATGTTACTTTGAACACACATTTCTTAGGGTTGAGTCTCAAATTGTATTGTTCAATCCGATCAAACACCTTTGTTAGGTTCGTCAAGTGATCTGCCCTTTTGATTGACTTTGCTAGAATGTCGTCCACATAGTCCTCCATTATGGTGTGAAGCGTATCATGGAATATGGTCGTCATTGCTCTTTGATATGTCGCTCCTGCATTCTTTAGACCAAATGGCATTAAATTCCAACAAAATGTTCCCCATGTACAAGTAAATGTTGTTTTGTGTTGGTCATCTAGAGAGATCTTTATTTGGTTGTATTCAGAGAAACCATCCATTAAGGATAGCATCTCATGCGCTGCTATTAGATCCACAATCATGTCTATGCTTGGTAATGGAAAGTCATCCTTTGGACAAGCCTTGTTCAGGTCCCTAAAGTCTATGCATATTCTGATGCCCCCAGTAGGCTTTGATACTGGTACTAGATTTGATATCCATTGTGGATAGTTGATGGTTCTAATGAAACCCACATCTAGTACTTTCTTTAGCTCTACCTTTACTAGTAATGCAATTTGAGGATGCATTTTTTCTGATTTTTTTCTTGATAGGCTTTGCTCCAGGTACTACGGCTGAATGATGTACCACTAATGTTGGATCTAGTCCATGCATGTCAGCATAGGTCCAGATAAAGTTTACCTTTCTCTCATTGATGAAAGCTGTGAAATTTTCCTTCTCTTTGGGATCAAGTGATGCCGCATGGTATGTTATCTTCGGGTCTTCTACTATGCCAACATTTATGGGTTTTGCTTCTTCTACTAAGAGCATTGATCTTTCCTAATATTCTGATATGGGGAGATTGAACCCTCCATCCTCGGGTGCCTCTGGGAGGTTTTTACCTTTGGATACATCCTTTATTTTCTTCTTTTCCGGATCTAATAGAGCCAAAATGTGGTTTTCTCTAGGGGACCTTGTGTTTATTGTTATATTTTTTATTTCATTTTTGCGACTGAAAGTTTCATTCTCCTCACCAAAGTATGCCTCCTGTTCAAGTTCCATGATGAACCTTGCTTTGTGATCTCCTTCCAGTATGTCTATTCAAAGTCCCATGAACTTCGCGATTGCCTCTTCATTCTGGAATTGATCCAGAACATGTGTATGTTGTTGATCCCAATCTATGAGTTGCGGGTAGCAGAGTGGGAGGCTATTATCTTAGTTTGCAAAGCTTATGGAAGTGGGTGAAAGGATCAATATGGCTCTGGTGTCTTTTTCCCATTGTGTTTCTAGATTGTCATTACTAGAAGTAGGGGAATCATATCGGGTGACGAAGGAAGGGGAATCCCACTCATTCGTTAGAGTCAGTTTTGGAATGATAGTAGATGTTGGGAATGGTTTCCATATACTGGAGAGGGAACCTATCAATGTGAAAATTGTCAAATAGGTCTTCTATAGGTAAGTCATTATCCATTATATGGTAGATATCCAGTGCCTCAACGTTAGCAAAAGTTTCATGTTTCTTATAAGAGGTTCGTTTGGTCTTTGGAGTAACCACTTTTTTTGGCTTATAACCTAGTCCCATATTCTTTTTTCTCTGTTCTAATATTATAGGCTCCCATCGGCCTTTTTTGTGCAGCCCTAGGCCACTGGTTCCTTGATATCCCATGTGTTTTTCCATTTGATAGCCTCTATTGTTAGGATCAATAGCTTTTGGATTTTCTTTCTCTTTTGAGTACTCTTTGTAGATCATAGATGAAAAGTCCTCTTGGAAGACTTCTTCATCCTTCATGTCCCCCCACTTGGTGAAAATTGTGGGTTTAGCTTTCATTTGTACCTTCTGAGCATGTTTGATCTCTCTCAGCCCTCCATAGATTTTGGGTGTTGGTGGAAGCATACCAATGCAGAATACTTGGCTAAAATGATAGTTTCCATTTCCCTTGTTAAGTACTTGAATCTTGGATTATGTTTTTGGTTGCTCACTTGGTGTGTTTTTGGTTGAAGTTGATGGTAGCATGGAAGGGTCAACATATGAGAATGAGTGGAAGGCTATATCGTTGCTAGGCACACGTTGCATTTTATTGTACTTCTCCAACTTTGCACAGAAGTGGAAAGGCTCAAGGTCGACATATAGGGTTACCTCTTTTCCTTCATGGGGAAATATTAGGCATTGATGAAAAGTGGATGGTACAACTTGTAATGCATGGATCTAATGGTGTCCAAGGAGAAGGTTATATGGTAATTCAAGATCAAGCATTTGACATGTTTATGTGAGGACCGGTTCTATCTATACAGGTAGCCTAACTGTTCCTTCATAATTTCTTTCAAGGTCATCGTAGGCCCTTATGGTGATACTTTTTCCTTTATCTATCATGTCGTCAGAATACCCCAGTTGTTTGAAAATTTTTAAGGTACAAATGTTTAAACCTGTACCATTATCTATCAATACTCGTTTGACTATGGTTTTATGAACACCAACCTCTATGTAGAGGGCTTGGTTATGGAATTTTCTTTGGGGTAGATCTTTCTCGAAAAATATTAAATGATTACTTGTTGTGATCTTGCCAACCATGGATTGGAACTGACTAGGATCGAGGTCATTAGGGATTGACGTTTCTAATGCCTTTTCAAGTATTTCCCTATGTGTTGGTGATAGTTTTAGCAACTCTAGGATCAAGATTAAAGTGGGGTGTTCTTTAGTTGTTCCACAATGCTGTAGTCTTTGGATGACTTGATTGTGGGTTGAGGAGGGGATCCTTGTATTGTAACTCTCCCTCGATGAGTAGTTACATTACAGTTGTTGTCTCCCCCTCGTATAGTTACTACGTTTTCCCTATTGTCATCAGCTTGGGATAGAGTTCCTAAAATTGTGTCCCCATAGGTATAGTTGGCATTATGGTAACCTTGGTCTTTTCCCTTGTCATTCCTTTTCTGGTGGTTTGGGATTGGGTTTTTGTATATTTGCAAATCCTTATTCCCAAGATGATATTTGACATCTACCTCCCCTTTGTCTATCAAGTCTTCGATGAGGTGCTTAAGTCTCATGCAATTGTTTGTGGTGTACCCCTTGATCTTGTGAAATTCACACAAGTTGTTTCCGTTGTACCATGGTGTAATGAAGTTAGGCTCCTCATAATTTGGGTGATCATTATGCTTGATTAGGTTTTGTTGTATGAGCTTCCATATGGCTGTCTCAATAGTTTCTCCTATTATTGTGAATTGCCTCCTTGGTTGGTCATACTGATTTTGTTGACCTTGATTTGCTTGTTGATTTGTCGCTTGATTGTTGTGATAAGAAGGTTGACTATTTTGTGTACCATTCAGGGGCATAATTTTTCTGTGCTACTTGTGGTGCATTTTGAGATGTATCTTGTGCATGCCATAGTGTTCTAGCATCAACTACTCCATCATTTGTGAAATTTTTGTTCTTAGCCCAGACTTTAGGTTTTTCGTTTGAACTAGATGGATTTTCTTTTGAGCTATTCATTTTCAAGGCTCCCCTTGCAATGAGGGCTCTCTCAATATTTAATCCCTTCTTGATGGTTTCTTCAAAGTTGGCTAGACATAACATTGTGAGTTGATAGTTGATCTCAGGTAAGACGTTGGTAATGAATATGTCTACCAACTCCTTGTCAGGAATGGGCCACTTACATCTACTAGCCTTGTGTCTCCATCGATGTAGGTAGGAGGTAAAGGACTCTCCTTGATTCTATTTGATTGTGGATAAGCTTGTGATGGTGACATCTTGCTCAATGTTGAAGGAGAAGTGACTTATGAACTTGTTAGATAGTTCATCAAAGGTATTGACTATTGGTGTCAAATAGGTGAAGCACTTCATAGCATGGCCCATAAGGATGTGTGGAAATAACCTCATGAGGTATGAGTCATTGTGTCATACTTCCATGCATGATACAGAGAAATCATGTATATGCTCTATCAGATCCCCTCTTCCTTTATATTTGTTGTCAAACTTGGGTATCTCAAAATTATTTGGAAAAGGTATCGTAGTGACAAATTGATCGAATGAGAATGGGAATATTTCTTGGATGGTAGAGGTTTTTTTTTTTTTTTTCCAGCTTGCATGCCTGCTATCTATTGGGTGATAGCCTCTAATTTTATTTGTATATCTATTTTTTGTACGTTTGTTTGTGACTTTTGTGTATAATAGCCTTACGATCCCACCATGTTTTGATCATATATTGGGTATTGTGATGGTATAGGACCTTGGTAACTATTTTGTACATAGAGCGGGTTAGGTACTTGTTGGGTGTAAGGAGGGTTAGCTCCTTGTTGCTGAGATGAAATGTATTGAAGGTTACATTGTTGGTGCTTTAGCGGGATACCTTGTTGGTAGGATGTATTAGGATGATTTCCCTATGACACACCTTGCTGTTGGGAAGGACTAAATTGAAGGTTACCCTGTTGATGCGTTAGCGAGACACCTTGTTGATGGGATGACTGTAGAAGGGTAATCTGTGGTACACCTTGCTATTGTTAAGGACTAAAATGAAGGTTACCCTATTGATGTGTTGGCGGGACACCTTGTTGATGGGGTGACTGAGGTAGGGTGCTTTGTGGCACACCTTGCTGTTGGTAAGGACTAAACTGAAGGTTAACCTATTGATGCATTGGTGGGACACCTTGTTGATGGGATGATAGAGGAAGGGCGCTCTATGGAACACCTTGTTGTTGGTATTGTTGGTTCAAAAGGGGACCCTATGGTCCACCATGTTCGTGGTATGGCTGATTCAAAAGGGGACCCTATGGTCCACCTTGTTGGTGGTATTGATAGTTTAGAAGGGGAACTTGTGATCCACCTTGTTGATGGTACTGATTGTTTGGAGGGGGACCCTATGTTCCACCCTGTTGATGGTATTGATTGTTCGGAGGGGGACCCTGTGCTCCACCCTGTTGATGGTACTAATTGTTCAGAGGGGGACCCTGTGTTCCACCCTGTTGATAGTACTAATTTTTCTGGGCAGGGTTGACACTTGAAGTGTTTTGAGGTATATATTTTCCAGGAGGTGGGTTTTTGCTTTGTGCTTCATACTAGGATGGCCCTCCTTGATATAGTTGTGCCACTAATGCTTGTTCAATCTGAGTTGGTTTTTTTAACAAGGGGTTCTCTTTAGGTTAACCATTTTTTTGTGAGAACACGAGTGGCATGTTTGGCATCTTTGGGGGTTCAATTATTTGTCTCACAACTAAGTTATCCCCTAAGGGAATAAGATTGGGATCCTTGAGAGCCTCTACATTAAAGTCCACTGGTAATTTAGCATCACTTTGTGCTAACTTGAAGAAATAGGAGTTTGGGTCCTTTACAACAACCTGTCCATTAGTTTGAGAACCTTGGGGTTAGAATTTTCAAACAGTTCCTCCTCATTTATCTCTTCCTTAGTATCTACCTTCTCTACAACCACTCTGTTTGGGTCCTGATTGTTTTGTTCTATCACCTCCTTTTGTTTTCATTTTAGTTCTTCCTCATTAAAGGTATCTCTATACATAGGCCTCTTCTGGGGTGTTTCAAGTTCGCTCGACCTATAGCCCCAAGGGCTACTCTCATCGTTCATGGTATTGGATGGTGGGATGCTAGTGTTGTTCTTGCTTGCTTCCATTCTCTTCCTATGTTATGATATTTTGGTTGTCATAAACAACTTGGGTCCCATGTGGGAGAGCTGTGTAATGTTTGAACTCTCTAGTTGACTCAAGTTTGGTGTTTCGATGTTTGATGTTTTGATTTAGATAGGTTCAAGATTATGATCATGTGAGAAATTGGAACTGTTGGAAAAGACCAAGATTCTGACAGTAATATAAGGAATACAAGTTTGGATTGTGCCTTGAAGTACGTTTGTAAAAGTTGTACACCAACCTAGTTCTAGTTTTGCGAAGTGCCCAAAGGTGTTTCTTGAGAGCCTTTGGACTAAGATGCCTAAGTCTGAAATAATGACTTGTAGACTTTACTTTAGGGATCTTGACTTTGCATGAGATCATGGAGGAAAGAGGATATTTATTTCCACACGGGTAGTGGTAACACAGGTCTTCTGACTGCTATGTATTCTTTCTCTTCCTCTTTGTCTAAGATGATTGATGAGGTGAGAAACTAGCAAGGTGTTTCATTCTTCTCAAATATGAAGGTTTTCAAACTACTTATGATGTCATTTTTTTCACCTTTAATGTATGTGAGACTAGGATGAAGGATTGGTTCTACAAGGCTTGGTTGTTGAATAGGAGCAATTGGTCACCAGATGGTCATAAGGTGTAATGGCGTTGTGAGATGGTTGCTATGAGGATCAAGACCCTAAGGTTTGAGTGTTGTTTTGGAATGTGGCTACCTTGTGGAAATCAAAATGTTGAAGGACTAGGGTCGATATTTCACTTCCTTGTCTAGAAGATATGTTGTAGGAAAGCTTACTTGTACTATATGTGAGTCCAAAGTAACTGTTGATATCATAGATGTCTAAGTGAAGGAATGATCCTAATGGTTTGCTTGATTTTTATCTCTAACAAGTAGGATGGAAATGATGGACGAAGGACTTATGTGACCTATCTAGTTTTTCAATTTTTGTGCTTGAACAAAATACCCTATAAATAATTTCGGTTTTTTTTTCCCCAAGTGTTTATCAAAATGTTCAAGACTATGAGTTGGAATGACAATTGTATTCTCCATGTGTTTTGTTTCTTGTGTTTTGGAATATGGCAAATGATAGAACAAAAATGGGTTGACTCCAAAAGCATGGACCTTGTGTGACCTGAATATCTATAGCTTAAGTTGTGAAATCACAACACCCAAGCCATATTTCCCAAATGTTTACTTTGATTTAATGTAACTTGAAACAAAAGCCTGAATATACGAAAACCTTGAAGGAAATCCTCCAAGGAGTGCAAATAAAGGGCTTCTCTCTAAAGCATACACTAATTCAAAGGGTTTGTGATTTGACCATTGTGTTCAATGTTTGTTTGGATGTGTTCTTTTCTTTAAATCAAGCACAAAATTTGATGTTCAGATTATTTTTGAATGTAATGGGAAAGTTTAACAAAAATAAGTATTTACAACCCTAGGGGATATAAACCATCCTTTTAGGTGGGCTTGCCTCATGCTTCAAAAAGATGATTTTACATGTGACTTATTGCACGGGCCTGTAGTAGGACTTGGCAAGTAACTTCTCAGAAGTAAATTTCGATGCACCAACTCAAAGGATGTTTTTGGATAATAGGGTAGCTTCTAAAACAATTGGCTCTTAGTCATAACTATGAATGAAAAAATCTAACACTCACCCGCTGGCCACTTAAGGCTCTTTAACTGTTCCCATTCCACTTAAGGCATGGGATTAGGTGCAGTCTGTTGTCCACATGGCTTGAAGATACTTATGATTTTGCAACCTTTGATATAGCCTGCCAGTAAACGTGCTTCAAGACCTTGCAATGAGTTCTCCACACTGGTACATTTTGACCCAAATTTCGACGATGCTGGGTCAGAAATTTTGAAGTTTCAAATGTCATCGAAATTCTGACGAAATAATATTGACGAACGGTCATTGAAATTCTAACGAACACTCGTCAAAATTTGGGTCAAAATGTACCAGTGCCAGCGCACCTGATTTTTCTCAAAGCAAGCCCCCTCTCTAAGGTAAAACTTAAAAATAAAATGCAAAGCTCAAAAATGTTTTTTCGCTCACCCAAGATCACCAAATGGTGTGAGGGGAGAAGATAAAACACTTCAGTTTGCCAAACACTGCATGCACAAAAAACACTTCATCGCAAATTGATTCTTTTTAAACACCTCGAGCGGTGTTATCCCCAAAAATATGCGAATAACATAAACAAATTATTCTTTTTATTTGCACCAATATGAAGTATTCAGGGCATCAATCAGTTAAGATAGCAATGGTGTAAGCAAAAAGAAAGAAACATTTGTTCATTTTTAAAGCCCAAACATGAGTGTTTCTAAGAAATTAGGCCTGGTTCTAACTTGGTCAACAAAAGTAAATTGAGTGTGCGTCAGCAAAATGGAAATCGTTTTGCATTCTTTTTATGCACCAAAATTAAAGTTCCTAATTATGAAAACAAAAAATGTGTTCATTTTTAGAGCCCCAAAATTGAAGTGTTTTTTTGTTCTTTTGTTCTTTTTATGCACCAAATGAGAGTTCCTAACTTAGAAAAGCTTAAAATTGGTTCATTTTAAGAGCACAAAAATGAAAAATTCATTTGTGTTGTTCTTTTTAAACTACCAAATAAGAGTTCCTAATTTAAGAAAGCTTAAAATTGGTTCAATTTTTAATAGCACCAAAACTAAATGTGAGTTTGTGTTTGTTCTTTTTAGAGCACCAAATGAGAGTTCCTAACTTACGAAAGCTTAAAATTAGTTCAATTTTAACAACCCCAAAATCAAATGTGAGTTTGTGTTGTTCTTTTTAGTGCACCAAAATCAAATTTTCCTAAGTTAAAAAATGTTTGTGGATCTAGAAATCTTGGACCGATCATCTTCCCTGCACAAAATGAGTTAACGTATTTCAAATCCTGCATAAAAACCTAATAGTACCTATTACACATTCAAAAGAAGCAAATGTTAGCAAGGAAATTCATTACAATAGTGCAGGATCCGTGCACTTGTCTGTCAGAGCAAATGCTAAAAAAAATACAAATGCTCAGTTCTAGAATTAGATGCTCAAATCTTTGTGCAGATGCTAACCCAGGAAGAAGCAAGTGAGAGGTTTTTGGTGCAAATGCGAGGTTATTGTTGCAAATGCGAGGTTTCCATGGAAAATGGGAGGTTCTTGTTGCAAATGATCATTTTTCTTGACAGTCAAATGCGAGCTTTTTCTAGGTAGTGCGTGAAACATCTTCCGAAAGCTCCCTGAACCCTGCAACTTCAATTTAGCTCATAAAAACATTAGTAATAAGGACCTAGGTCCCATCATGGGTGCTAGAATGTGTGAGGGGGAAAATCATTAGATGTTAAACAAGATCAAATGTGCTTGAAACTAGAATCTAAACTAAGATCAAACACATTAATCAAAGATCTAAACCTACACATATGAAATGAAACTAAGCTATTGAAAACACATTTAGGAAATCTATGATTACCAAATTGAAAGCAAACAATAAGCACAGTGTTACCATCCCGTATCAAAGTGTATTTGCTTGATGTTGGATTGTTCTTATCACTGTGAAGCCTCCATAGTTTGTGAAAAGCTTGATGAATGATGCTTGATGTTGGTTGATTGAAGGAATGAGGAAGCTCTATCAATGGTGATCTTGACAACACTTTGTTGCATAAGGTATGTTGATTCTCCAATCCTTATTTGTGAGGAGAGAGGTTTATTATATAGAAAAAAAGATTTTGAATCGACAATCAGGATCACATTGGAGAATATCCAGATCAATGGTCAAAATGTGTTGAGAGGATTTAGACATGAGAAGATTGTGCAAAGTTGATTGCACAATTTGTGTGATTGAGGAATAGATTGGCTAGTCAGGGTTTAGATTGATCAGTCGGGACTTGATTGATTAGTCAGGACTTAGTTAGGAAATTGATGGCTTAGTTAGCAAATTAGATGGTTGAGTTAGCAAATTAGATTGCTTAGTTAGCAACCCATAATTTTCTCAATCAGAAAGTGGGTGAGGAATATGAATTAATTGATTTAATTAATTCATTCCTTTTTGGAGTTGAACGTACAAATCAAGTTTGACTTTTTCAAATAGAGTTACATTAGTTTGATTTGATTTTTGATAATTGATTTGAATAGTTTGATTTGATTATTCAAATTTTGGAGGGAAAGTGTTATAATTAAACTATTATGATTTAATAATTTAATTGACTTAGGGGAATAAAGTGATTTAGCGATGTAATTAAATATTTGGTGTCACTTAATTAATGAGGATGAAAGAAAGTTGGATTAGGACTTTATTAAATAAATGTAATTTATTTAATTGGATGAAATGATGAAATGTGAATTAATTAAATAATGTTTTATTTAATTAATAGTAGAATTAGGGTTTTTAGAACTTTATTAAATAAACAAAATTAAATTTATTTAATTTGTTAGAAATGATGAAAAAGTGAATTAATTAAATAATGTTGTACTATTTAATTAATAGAGGAAATTAGGGTTTCAGATGTTGTTTGATGTTGTGTGATGTTTTGGGATGTTGCAGGATGATTTTGAGATGTTGTAGGATGATTCTAAGGTGTTTCAAGATGTTCCAGAGATGTTTCGAGACATTTCAGGTTGATTCTGAGAAGTTTTGAGACATTCCGAGTTGATTTTGAGATGTTCTGAGACATTTTGAGTTGATTTCGAGATGTTTCGAGACGTTTTGAGATGTTTTGAGACGTTCCAGGTCGATTCTAAGATGTTTCGAGACATTTCAGGTTGATTTCGAGATGTTTTGAGTTGATTCTAAGATGTGATAGGTGCTAAGTCAATTTTACATGTCTACAAGGGGAAATTAATGTGTTTAATCAAATAATTAAAAATTATTTAATTAAAATTGATTGATTAGGAGATAATGGGGAAAATGATACAAATTAGCGAATTATGAGTGTGGGATGTATTCAAATTTTTTTAGGTGTCTACAGTAACCATGATTTTTTTATGGAGTAACATATTTTGTCCTTTTAGGTTCAACTTATCAACCATTTCACTTGATACTCTATTGTTTGTGTTACACTGTCAATGACAACTTTATAGTACCTACCTTCAATCTTGCATATTATTATAAATAGTTTCCTTCTTTGCACCAATTCATTTATATTTGCACCATTAATTTTCAATAAAACTTTCTTCATCAACAATGACTCACCAATTTGTAGTTCATTTACCTAGCTTGGTGATTCAATTGACTCTTCAATTGTATGTATAATTGTTACATTTTTTTAGGTCTTCTAATATTACTTCCTTGAGATTGGAGGCACTCAAATGCCCTATGTGCTTTAATTCCACATTTGAGAGAAGTTCCTTTGAATGATCTTTTGACTCCTCTACCATGTCTTCCTCTACCATGTTGATATTAATTAGAATTTTATTGCTATATGAATTGGCACCTCCTTTGCTTCAACTTTTTTATTATAATTTCCTCTACCACTTAATTTCATCTTCCTTTATAGAGCCTCCTACCTCTTACTCTTTGCTTATTTTTTCCTATTTAACATTTTATTTAATTTATACTTTATCTTTAGGGAAAATTAGTATTCTTCTTTAAAAACTATAATGTTATCATGTTTAATTCTTCTCATTGCCTATATATTGAGAGCATGAGATAGTAGTTTTTATGGGATTATTTTATAGGTAGATACGTGTTTCCATAATGTTTTCAAAGATCAAAGTGTTAGTGTGTTGATGTACATCTCCTTTGAAGATTAATTACATACTTGTCCTCTTTCTCATGTGATTTTTTTTTCTTGAAAGGGTTTCTCCATGTAAATACTGTGTCAACTGTAGTTTGCTAATTTTATCTTTATTTTTAATTTTACAATTATGCAATGATCATTTATGGTAATCCTCGATAAGCAAGTAATTTTTATAGTTGCATACAATTTAAGAAGTTTTTTATTGCAATAGTTTTACCTTGATGATCAATATTTGGAATCAGGGCTAATAATTATGTATAGAGAGGGACACATTTCTTTTTCTTTAGTTATAGCGGGATTTTTTATATTATGTGTTTTTAAAACTTAAGGAAAAGATTCTACCTCTTGTATGGACATTGAGATATTTAATAACACTAAATCCGAGATGTGAAAGTTGGAGATGGAACATCTCCTTAAAGGGAGAGATCAGTGATTGATTGTTTCACAAAAAAATAAGTCATCTTATATGTTTGATGAAGATTGGTCAAAACTAGACAAGAAGGCATGAAGAACTATATAGTTGTGTCTTATAGATTATGTCCTCTTGAATGTTTTTGAAGAGGCTACCACATATAATATGTGGAAAAGGATAGGTGATATCTACCAAAATAAGAGTCTTACAAATAAATTATATCTCAAAATATGGTGATTCTTTGCAGACCATTTGAATATTTTTTATTTGGTTTTAAGTCATATTGATTTTATAGATATTAAGTTGTAAGAAGAAGATAAATACATCTTATTTATTTTCTCTTTATTTGATACTTGGGAAAATCTAATTTTTAATTAGTGGTAGTGGTGTAGAGATAAAAATGGACAATCTTATTACTACTCTCCTTTCAAAGTAAATGAGAAGAAAATCCATGATTAAGGTATGTACTAGGAAGGTATAAAGAAGGAGGGGCCTAAAGGGGATATAAATAAGGATATATTTAAGTCTAAAGGATAAGACCCCAAGGAAAAGTAGATTAAAGTTTTATAACCATTAAAATGGGGAAATTTAATGAAGAATATAAAAATAAGAAAAAAGAGTCCATATACATCAACAAAAAAGTCCTTTGATGATGATGACAATGATGATTTTTTTTTTGTTGACGCTATAAGTAATTATGCTTGGCTTATTGACTTGGGTTGCTCTTATCATATGATTCATAATAAGGAGTGGTTTTCTACAAATATAGCTTAAGATAAGAGGTTTTCCTTGCAGACAACAACACAAATAATATTGTTGGTAAGGGAAAGGTATAGTTGTGTTTTGGTGATAGAAGGGTTAAAACCCTTGATAATGTTTTGTGTATTTCAGGTCTTGCAAGACATTTAATTTTTGTATCCAAGTTAAATGATTATGGTGTACATGCGACGTTTGGAAAGTCTAGTTACAAGTTTTGATTAAAGGGAAAAATAGATTTTGAAGGGACTCGAAACCTTTTACAACCGAGGATACAAAATGCTGCCAAGAAAGATTTTCAAAAGTCCACTAGTAGCAACCCAACAACCAAAAAACACAAACAGGTGGGTGCTATAGTAAAAGTAAGATAAATAACACCAACAACGCCCATCAACCACAAAACAACAAAATAACCAAAAAGAAACCTACACCCTATAGGAAATAGAAAGCAAGAAAGAAAATACCACACACTAATTCAAGCCACTCAAAGTATTGGCAACCTCAATCTGTTGGTTCTTGTGTCTCTCGACCATATCCAACAACTCCTTCTCAACGTCAAATGTTTTCTTCCAATCAGTCGACCCTCTGCCAACATGACCTTTGTTGTCATCCTTAGCAACTTTTTTACCCTTGCCCTTGGCCACATACTATTTCTCCATAAGCTCAGAGAAATAAACTTGATCCTCCCTGAGCTCACTTATTTTCCTAAAAAGGACTTCCAGGGATTCTGCACTGTTCTTGACAAAGATATGGCACACCTACATTAACTTGTTGATATCCGTATTTATGCCTAAAACCTTGGATTCTAGAGCCGCCAATCTTTCATCACACAGAGACTTAAAATCATGATAGGAACCTTCAAGATCCACCATTCTATCTATAAGAATGTCTGACACTGAACCCTTCAAAACATTCTTTATATTCTCCTTTAAGCCTCTTATTTTAATATTAATCTTATTGTACTCCTGAAGAGTCCATTTAGCCAATTTAAAGGTATCGGTAGCCCCAACCCTAACCATATCTAGTAAATCAAACATGGAAGTAGCATCATCATCAAGGTAAGAAAATTCCTTAGAAAGAGGATTTACCTTCAAAGGATTTTGTTTGGCTTTATTCTTTTCTGCATCCTCCTCATCTAGACCCCTAATTTCCTCATCCTACTCCTCCTTGGGCAAGTCCTGTATGGGAGAATCCTCAATGGCCACCGTCTTTTCACCAGAATCCTTATCCTCACCTACCACATATGGGTCCTTGGTCGGAACCTCAGAGGCCTTGTTCTTTAAGTTAGCAATACGTTTTGACAACCTCCTCAGTTTATCAACCAAACCCTGAGAATTACCCTATGTCCCCACCTCTGAACCACCACCAACAACAACTTTACCAACAACCACCTCCGTAGACTTGGGAGAAGAATCACCCGACCCCACCTCTATGTCTTCACTCTCAGAAAGGGGCAGCTGCTTAGCAGTCCTGTTACACTTAGCACCAACCAACTTCCTCTTCTTTGACGATGTAGTCATAGCTGCAAGAGAAGCATCCTCCTCATCTTCATTCCATTCCTCCTCCTCCTCCGAAGGGGACTTCAAACCCAACGACCCAGACAAATCACTGACAACTTTTTCCTTTCCCTTGATGGTCAGAGCAGGGATAAGAGTCTTGAAGTGCTCCATGATTAATAAGAAAATCCCTTCATGGAGGATAGGGGCCCTCCTATTCTTCAGATGAGTGTATACTGAGACCTCTAAAGAAGATAACAGAAAAAAAGGAAATGAAATGAACAAACGATGTCTAAAATGGTTGAGGAGAGTAAAATGGTGACCAAGAATAGCCCTAAACCCCCCTTCCAGAGTCACGTAATGCATCAAGACCTTAATAAAACTCACCCAAATTTTCTTGAGGGAAGTTCTTGCATAACCCTAGCTCTCCAATTTGATTAATTGCTTCCTCTCATCATCTTTAAAAAACTAGACCATTGCCTCCTCATTACATTTTTTATCCTTGGAAAACTTCTGACCCATAGTCGACATCCCTGTGATAGTGGCAACCAAGTCCTTATTAAACTCCACTTCCAAATCTTTAACCTTGAGCTTATGATTATGCTAGAAAGTAACAAATTGCACCGAGGCATTAGGGTCATGCTCGTGCAATCTCTCAAAAAATGGAGTGAAATTCCCATGGCTCAAAATACTCTAGAGTTTCTTCATTCTCCAAATGTCACCACAAGAGTACGGCTCAATTCGACTCCTATCACCACCCATGGCAACCGACATAAGACTCAAAGAACCCTTGCAAAAATGAATCAACTAAAGACTAAAGAGCCACAAAATACCCACAAAGCATGCAAACTGAAGGAATGTACTATACCATAAATGTCACATCACCTCACCCCACGCCATCATTTCTTAATAAACTCCTAGATTTCTCAGGAAGGATCGATCCCTCCTCCCATGAACGAAATTCATTTAAGTTGACAGCCTCGTTGGAAAAAAATCTGCCAACGAGTTTCCCTCTCAGTAAACGTGAGAGACGCGGGTCTCATCACAAGATTGCAACATCATTATCGTATCCTTGATAAGTTGGTCTACATTCCAACTCAGAGGATGAGTGGCACGTAGATAATTTATAATGTTCATGGAGTCACCTTCCACCCATAATTTAAAGTATCCTTTACTGATAGCATACCTAACACTTATAAAAATAGCCTCCGCCTCTACACAATGATTGGTTTGAGTACCCAATGGGAGTGCCACCGTGCCAAGGAGTCTGCCAATATCATTTATTAACACCCCCCACAACCTACAGGCCCAGGATTCCCCTTCGCTTCCCCATCAATATTAACCTTAACCCAACCAAAAGGAGTTGGCTTCCATCTTGTGTTCAATCTAGCAATTGAGCTTGACTTAGGATTCGCAATAGGAATTGAAGTTATCTTCTAGTTAGAATTCACCATAAGCTCATAACCAACAAGGCAAGTAGAAGGGACACAATGGGCAGCATCAGAATGAATCAGAGCAAAATTCTCCAAAATGGCTCAACGGATCTTGATAAAAAGACTATCAAACTTAAGCTTAGACTCCCAAAAAATCCTATTATTTCTCTCTTTCCATAATCCCCAAGCAATGTGCAGAGCCATAAGATCCCACAACCACCTCAAAATGGGAGAGAACGAAGGGAAAGTCCATTGGTTGAAAAACTTAGCAAGAGAATTTGGAAAGGCCCAACCAATATCCCAGAGTCTGAGAAATTTACTCCAAAGAGAAAATGAGTACTCACAATCAAGGAGAATATGGAATGCATTCTCACTATTAGCTTCACACATAACACATCTATTAGGAATCACAAACCCCCTCTTACAAAGGTTGTCTTGCATAAGTAGCCAAAAGAAAACATTAACTTTGGGAATCAACTTCTTATTCCACAACCTCCCCAAGAAAGGAAGATAAGAGGGCTCATCCAAAGAGCTTAAGAGAGTAGAAGACACACAAAAATTGCCACTAGAACAAGGGACCCAAATGACTCTATCCGATCTTGGGAAAGAAGGGATCCAGACCTTACATAAGAAATCCTTCAAAACCTTCAGAGAGAAGTCCCACATTTCAAAATTCTTCCACTCCCCATCAACAAAGTAATCAACCACCTTGGCCCCAAAGAAGCACTTACACAAGGGGACAATAGGGGGAACCAAAGGAAGACAAATAAGAGGGCAGACCCCACACCAAACATCTTCCTAGAACAAAATATTAGAACCATCACCCAACAACCATTTAACACTTCTAGTAACAAGATCCCTGCAAAGCATGATATTTCTCCAAAAGCATGAACCAAAAGGGATTTCCTCTAAAGACAACAAGTTTTAAGGTCTCTCCAGACCATACAGGTACTTGTTACCCACCAAAGAGGCCCACCTAGCATCCCCATTCAAGAGCCTCCACACATTCTTCAACAAAAGAGAAGTCTAGTTGCAAGTTGGTAAGAGGGAATTTGGTGATTTCTAGAGGATATCAGATTGAGACTTTGTTTAGGATTAATACCTCTAACTTTTGTAATAATTCCAATATAACTGGAACTAAAAATATATAGATATTGTGTACCAATGTTTGGGTCACATTAGTGATTTTTTTTAAATACCATTATTAATGAAAAAATTGATTAACATTTTTTCTAGTTATTCTATTGGTAAAACTAATTTATATGAGAATAGTGTGTTAAAAAATAGAATACATCATCATTTCTTGTTGGAAATAATAAAGATAGGAGACTATTAGAAATCATTCATTCAAATGTGTTTAGTCCAATGGATTTTGGTTCTATGAATAAATCTCGATATTATGTTACATTCATTGATGGTGTCTCTAGATACACTTGGATTTATTTTATGTATTCTAAATTTGAAATGCTTAGTATGTTTAAGTAATTTAAAGTCAGTTAAAATGAAAACAAATTATAAGATAAGGGTGTTAAGATCTAACAATGATGGGAAATATTGTTCTAGGTAATTTGACAAATTAGGTAAGCATGCAAGTATTATTCAATAGAAGACCACACTTTATACTCCACAAAAAATTGGGGTGGAAAAAAGGATGAACATAACCTTAATGGAGAGAGCTATAAGTATGTTAAATTGTATGAAGCTAGATTGATGTTTTTGAGCAAAGGTTGTAAGTATTACTTGTTATTTGATTAATAGGTCTCCTTGTTCAACCCTTGTTGATAAAAATTATAATGAAGTGTGGATAGGTATAAAGCCTTCAATTTTATATTTAAGGATATTTGGTTGTGAGGATTGTGTTCATGGGCCTCAAGAAAAGTGATCTAAACTAGATAAAAAATATCAAAAATAAATCTTTATAGGTTACAATGAGAATGCTAAAGGTTATAAGCTTTGGAATCTACTAACACAAAAAAAATATTTTTTTGAGAGATGCAATTTTCAAGGATTTTAGAGCTTATTCAAGTGAAGAACAACCAAAGGAAGATAAAAGAAGAAAAATAATTTATTTTGAAAAAAAATAGGAAATTAGGAAGATATGCATGTAGAAGTACATGGATGGATGAGGATGGAGAAGAAGAGGGTTCATATAGTTAAAATGATGATGGATAGGAGAAGCACATATAAGAATACATAGATCCCATTACTTCTACATTGAGAAGATAAATAAGACAACATAATCCTCTTCATAAGTATAGCCCCCCATAATTTTATTATGTATTTGTTTTGTTAGTTATTGGGGATGAACCTAGATATTATAGGGAGGCTCTCTCTTTACAAGATAGTGAGTCTTGTATGTAGGCCATGTAAGATGAGATGACGTCCTTGGACAGTTGTGATACCTAGGATCTTGTTAGTTTTCTTAAGGGAAGAAATCCCATTGATTACAAGTGAGTGTTAAAAAAATTTAATGTAGATGATTAGTTAAAATGGTACAAGGACAAACTAGTGGCCAAGGGTGACTCCTGGAGACAATCTTCTATTAGATTTCTTATATCCATTTCTACAACTTGTCATTTTAAAATTAAGGAAATAGATGCTAAAACTATTTTCTTACATGGAAATCTTGAGGAGGATATTTATATGTAACAACTTGATGGTTTTGTTGAGAAAGAAAAGGAACAATTGGTTTGTAGGTTGAAATAGTAATTGTATGGTCTAAAACAATTATTCAGGATGTGGTACAAGAAGTTTGATGCTTTTGCTTTGAAATTAGGTTTTGTTAGGAGTGAGGAAGTTCATTGTCTTCATATTAAAATGATTGATTATTAGATATTGATTAGTTTTTTGTATGTGGATGGCATGTTATCGAGTAACACCAAGGCTATGATTAGGGAGCTCAAAACTTAGCTTTCTAGTATATTTGATATGAAAGACTTGGGGCCTGCTAAATATATTATTGGGATGGAGATTAATATGGATCAAGTACACATAAAGCTTTGGTTGAATCAAAGTAAGTATGTAGATATCATTTTCTGAAGATTTAATATGCATGAATGTAAGCTAGTGAGTTCCATTTGTAGTTGGTACTATGCTTGCCTTAGATATGTGTTCTAATTTAGACGATGATTTTGAAGGAATGTCTAATGTTCCTTATGTGTTATTGGTTGTGTAGATCAGGAAATTTTGAGATAATAAACATGAATCAATAATAGCAACCACAAAACTATCTAATTCAAGAAATAAAGACCCTAATCCAACAATGACGCACAAATGAACATATAAATCCAAATAATAGAGAAATAATAATAAATCTCTATTCCATAGTTGAATCACCTTAATTGCTCTTCTCCATTTTGCTTTATTTGTTCTTAGATATGTAGTATGCAAGATATTTGATAAGCTTGATGTGTAGCAGTAAGATCTCAAGATAGCATGAGTGATATGATAGAAAAATTTCAAAGATTGTGGTTAACCTCAAAATGATTGAAGGCTTGCTTTTATAGAAATCCCAATTCAAATGAAGTGCTAGGATCAAATGATGAGGCATCAAGATCAATGGATGAGATTAATTAAGACAAGGATAGGGATGGATGGACCAAAAATCAAGAAAGTGGTTGACATTTAGGGCTTGGATAAGAAGAAATTCAAATTAAATAATGAGAATTATTTAATTTAGGAGAGGGTAAATGAATAATTAAATAATTAAAAATAATTATTTTATTATAGAAGAAAAGTTGAGTGTTAAAATATTAAATAATTGAAACTAATTATTTAATAGAGGAAGAGGGAAATGATAAATAATTAAATAATTATTTAATTATAGAAGAGGGAAAATGATAAAATAATCAAATAAATAAAATCTATTTAATTAGGGAGGGAAGAGGCTAATGAATAATTACAATAATTATCTAATTATAGAGGAAATTGGAAATAAATAATTAAATAAATACAAATTTATTTAATTATGGGAAGAAAAAGATAAATTAGTGACGTAATTTAAATAAAACTTATCTTTATTTAAATTAATCAAAAGAGGAATAAGGATAAAATGAATTAATTAAATAATTAAGAATTATTTAATTAATAGAGGAAAATAACATTAGAAATAATTAAATAATTAAAATTATTTAATTATGCAAGGAAAGAAGACAAATTAGTGATAAAATGTTGCTTGCAGGCTCAAGAAAATTTTCAATGTCTACAAGTAGTTTAGTGTATGCAATGGTTATACTAGACCAAATATTGCCCAAGCAATGTGAGTTTTGAGCAAGTTTATGTTTAGTCTAGGTAGAGAGCATTGGACTTTCGTTAAAAGGGTATTATATATTTGTATGAAAATTATAATTAATATGTGCATTACCATGGTATTGACAACATGGACAATTCATTGGACATATAGGTATTTTTTAATGTACTTAGATAGTTAGAGGTCTACTAATGGCTATGTTTTCTCTCTATTTGGAGGTCTAGTTAGTTGGATGAGTAAAATTTAACCCATAGTTTCATTTTTCACCATATAAGTAGAGTATATGGTTGTTATACCTACCTCTAAGGAGGAAATTTGGTTTTAGAGACTTGATACAAGTACTATTTTTTATTATAGGATTTTTAGAATTGGATGTGACAATTAGAGTGCTACTTGTTTGGCCAAAAATCCTATGTATCATGCTCACACTGAACATGTTGATGTTTAGTATCACTTTGTGTGAGAAATGACTGAGAATGAGAATGGTAAGGTCTTGATAGAGACAATTGACATTGTAGATAATGTTGTAGATTCTCTTACAAAGCTAATGACCATTGATAATTTCTCTTAGTGAAGGAAGGCCATGGGCCTTGATTCTTGTACTTAATTTTATTTATTTATCCTTTGAATGTGTTTGCAATATATAATGTTAAGAGGGAGAATGTTAGGATTAAGGTGTCATTTACCTTGTAATATTATGTATTATTCATGTGTCATTTATGTATTATTTACCATGTCCTAATGGCCCAAGCACATAAAGATCAACTATCAATTCTTTGATTTTGGATAGTTTTTCCTCAAGCCCTTAGAATATTTTTATTCCCGTTGTATAATTTTCCGTACAATCATATGGTCATATATTATGCATGTATAGGAAGGCATCAATAGAATCAGGTTCATTATTTTAACCATTATGTAAATTAATTTTGAACTATGATTTTTTATTTACTATTTTTCTATGGTTTTTTTGTAAATCCCAAACTACACAAGGTACCCTGTACCTATATATAAGGTGCCACATGGTGTGATAGTTGTAAAATAACCATCAATAGAATATACAAATCAAGAATAGCCAAAACATTTTGGCAACCACTTTTGCATTCCACAAGAAGTTTTTAGTAATTTGATAATAATTTTAACATCAAATAGGCATTTTCCATAAAACCACTAGTTGTTTGTAGAATTGAAAGAAATATTCCATTAGTTATAATTAGGTGAATTCAATTTGACATTATCATTCTTCTTCCCCCAAACTTGCACCCTCATAGTTTTATTTTTGGTTTTACACTCAAACCTTGTAAGATTTATTCTATCATTTGGATCCTTTTTGTAAGCAATCTTTTTTACTTGAGGTAGAATTTTGAGAGCTCTACAATGGTGTGGAGAATATTTTTTTTGGTCTTTATATTTTTAAAAATTTATAGATTCTCACAAGTGTTACTAAGTCATTCTCATTTGGAATCATAAAGTAGCATTTATTGGTATTTTTTAACTGTGTTATTTTTTATATAACTTGTATTGATGTAATCACTTTGATCTCTTTCTATCATAAATATTTACTTTCAATTTTTTTTTGCCCAATTTGGGATCTATAATGTACTAAAATAAAGAAAAATTTATTGATTTGGTAAGTGGTAGATGTAGTCACTACAATTACAAAGTTCCAATATCATATATTTTAGGGGAATAATTGATTGAGTGAGTTTAGGGGATATTCTTGTAGTTGTGCTTAAAATCCTCTTGATTTATGTTTTTCTTTCTTGCTTCATCATTAACCAGTCTTTGGGTCCACTTTTAACACCTTACAACTATACTAAATAGAAATTTGAAATGAACAAAATATTAAGAGTTAAGAGGTTGTATGGGATAGTTCATGGGCTTGATCCAGTAAACCAATTGATGATAAATTTCAAATGAACAAGTAGTTGAATAGTTATAAAGAATACATTGGATATTTTTTCTTGCATGTCTCTCCTAGCTTGTTGTTTCACGTTGAGAACTTTGATACACTTGTAACTATGTGGACTACATTATCAAAAAATTGGAAAAAAATGAAATCCAAGGATATTTTTGGTAAATGAACTAATAATTCTCGATCCATATAATTTTGACAACATACAAGACTTAAAAAAAATTCAGTCACCAAGAGCACATTCACCCAAATCACACCTAATGCTTGCAATAATGCATGACATGTTATACTCACATGACCCTTTGGATATTTGAGCTCTCCATTTTCCACTCTCTTTTAGTCATTCATGTTTCCTTTACCCATAAATTAAGCACATTGTGTACCATTGGGTTCATGAGAACTTCTACCCCTTTATAATTATTTGATATCCAAAAATCAATTGCAAGTTCTAGAACCTCATAAGTAGAAAAACCCTTCCCTCAAATCCTTCATTTCTTGCATAGAGCCAAAATAATCAAAAGCAATCCAATTTTAAAAAGTAATGTCTATAATTGTATAGTTTAATCCTTAGTGATGAGTTCTTAAATCTCACTAGTTGCATGGGGTTAGGTCATGGGGGTATCATCCAAAAAATTAAGTATGTCAAAGAAAAACAAATAAAAAAGAAAAGAAAAGAGAAGAAGATAACAATTCAAGTGTAAGGGATGAATTGTATAGCCATATCAAAATGAATCAAAGGTCTTATAAAAAAGAAAAAATAAATAAAAACTCTACCAAGCTTGAGGAGTCCCAATTATTCCCCTTCCCCTACCTATTCCTAATACTAATTAATTTATCCACTATGATTCATTCTATGACAAGTTTTAAGCTAGGATGACTTCTTTCCCATTATATTTGTACCATTACCTAAGAAGTACACATATGCAAAATCATATCTCCCTTCACATTTTTGGGATTAAGGTGTCTCAACCTTAGTGAGTCACATGATTAATTAATTATTTATTTTCCCCTAAGTTTTTGATTTTATTTATTAAATGCAAAAATAATTGTTTCCAAATTGCTAAGTCACTTTGTGGGACCCAACAGAGAGTTGGCATCCTACACGCGAGGTGTAAAAGGATAAAATTGTGACACATGTCACATGGGCACTTCATTGGGAAAATGAAATTGTTTATTCCTCTAAAATGAGTACCATGTTGACATGTGGAAATCTATTTTGGAAGCAAGCATTGGAAGGGTCCACTTGTGAGCATGTTTATCTCTTCAAAAAAGCAGAAGCGAGGAAAGGTGACACTTGTCACTTGGGCACTCATTTGAGCATTGTGAATTGTGAAAACCTCTAGGAGGTGCACCATGATGCCATGTGGCATTGGTTTGACTTGTTGACTGAAGCTTGAAGAGGAAAGTTGCTTAACAAAGACTAAGTTGTCAATGAGAGTGACTAGGAATCAAGATTGAGTTCTAAATTGGTAGTTGACTTTATTTTCTCTAAGGGATTCCTAACATGTGAGGTTTCTTGATTTTTGGAGCTACAATCCTTGCACGTTCTTGCATATTGTTGCATGTACATGCATTTTTGTCAGGTTACTAATCGGGCCACTCGGGATTCATGCATGTTGTCAATTTAAGTTTGCATACATGCAGAGACTGTGGGATTGACACATGGCAATGTTGGACGCCCACGCATGAGAATAATTTATTGATGCCTTAGTGCATTTGTTAGTAATGGGTAATTGTAATATCATTATATCATTATGTTGTCAAATTCACTCTAGAATCTTGTATCACAGTGAATCAACACTTGCAAGAGCATAAAATATGAGACTTGTATTTTAATACCTTTTTACTATAATACAATTGATCTATGCATTGTGTGTTTTTTCTTGAAAGGGTTTTCCCATGTAAAATCTATGTATTGTGGTTTAATGCTTTAAATATGAAATTAATTAAATAAATGTGTAATCTTGAATGTTAATTGTAAAAGTAAAAGATTTGAAAAAAAGTTTTACAACCCTCTCCTATTTGATTTGCATTAAGAAACAGTTTCCACACCTTGATTTTCCTTTCAGTTGGTATCAGAGCTTGGCCAACTTTGTTATCCTTGTTGGATTTGAAGGGTTTTTTTATGTAAGTCTAGATTCAGTGGGAGTTTTGTAGAGAAAGCTTTGCTAAACTTGTTGTAGTTTTAAGATGGAAAGCACATCCAAAATAATAGAGATGGAGAAATTTAATGGTGGCAATTTTGAGTTGTGGAAACTCAAAATGGAGGATATGCTCATAGACAGGGATCTATAGGTTGCATTATCCAATACAAAACCAGCAATAACCTCACAAGAGTATTGGAACCTAATGGATCAGAAAGCTAAGGGTTTGATAAGACTCTATTTGGTTGATTATGTGCTCCTAGATGTCCATGACGAGAAGACTGTAACTAGTCTTTTGAAGAAGCTTGTTGATATTTATTAGGGGAACTCCTTGGTAAATAAGTTATTTATTGAGAAATAAATTGTATTCTCTAAGGATGGAGGAAGGGGGATTAGTTGCTAATCACCTAAATGCATTTAATATGCTTGTTGCTCAACTAGGTTTTGTTGGTGTGAAGATTGATGATGAGGATTGTTGCATTCTATTGCTATGTTCTTTGTAAAAATCGTAGGACCACCTAGTGATGGCTATTGGAAGCACACCAACCACTTTCAAGATGGAAGATGTGGTTGCTTCGTTGTTATTGGAAGAGATGCAGAGGAAATCTTCTGAGATGGCCAAGGAGGCCCTATTTATTCATGGTAGATCAAAGGAGAAATGCAAGAAAAAGGACAAGCGGTCTAAGTCCAAATCTCTAGGGAGATCTAAGTCTCTTGGTAAAAATTCCAAGGCTAAATGTTGGAATTGTGGTAAATCTGGTAATTTTTGAAAAGATTGCAAAGAGGAGAAAAAGATGAAAAACTATAAATCCTCTTATTCGAAATCCTCATATGAAGATGCAAATGCATTTATCATAGCCTTGGCAACACATGCATTAGAATATGTGTGGTTGATTGACTCAGGTGCTTCTTTCCACATGAACTCTCACAGGGGTTGATTCTCAAGGTATGAAGAGTATGATAGTGGGAAGGTGTACCTGGGTGATGACTCTCACCTGAAGATTCTAACCTATGAAAAAGTCAGGATTTGATTCCCTGATGGTAGAGTGAAGGGGATTGATGGTGTACTGTATATCTCTAGTTTGGCATGAAACCTACTCTTAGTGAGTAAGTTGAGTGATGTGGGAGTGTAGGTTATTTTATAGAGTGGTGGATGCAAGATGAACAAAGGTTCTATGGTGCTTGGTAAGGGTGTTCATATTGGCAGTCTGTGTAAGCAAGATGCATGCACGGTTTGGTGTAATAGTTCTTTTGTGAAGTCCAAGAAATGGGCTTTGGATTCTTCATCCTCACCATCAAATTGAGAAGAGAAAAAGACTGCGGTGTCTACATCTGATGGTTGTGCTTTCTGGGCACCTAAGGGTGCCAATGCTTTGGAAATAAAACTTCTAGTTAAGAAAATAATGTTGTGGAACCAAAGGCTTGGCCATATTGGTGAGAAGGGTCTTAGAGCCCTGAAAAATAAGAGCCTTGTTGAAGGCCTTGATGATTATAATCTCAAGCTTGATTTTTGCGAACATTGTATACATGGAAATCAACATCATGTTTTATTTTATTCTAGTTCTCATAAATCTTCGAGAGTTTTGGATTATGTGCATTCTGATGTGTTTGGTCTAGTTAATGTTCTTTCATTGTCTAGATCTATGTACTTTGTCTCATTCATAGATGACTATTTTAGGACATTTGTATATTTCCTCTGAAGTAAATATGAAATTTTAAATAAATTCAAGGAATTCAAATCCTTGGTTGAAAACCAAGCTAGTAGGAAAATTAAGTGTTTGAGGATGGATAATGGTGGTGAGTTTTGTTCCATAGATTTTGACAGGTTATGTAAGGACCATGGGATCAAAAGACACAAGACAACTCCATACACCCCACAAAAAATGTAGTTGTAGAGAGGATGAATAGAACAATAATGGAGAGGGATAGGAGTATGTTGAGTGGTGCTAGTCTTGAACAAAAGTTCTAGGCTGAAGCTGTAGCCACTGCATGTTATCTGATCAATATATCTCCTACTTCGTCTCTTGTTGAAATACATTCATTGAGGCATGGTTTGGAAAGAATCCCTCGATGAGACATCTCAGAGTCTTTGGTTGTGAGGCATATGCTCATGTTCCTAGTATGAAAATATCTAAGTTGGAGAACAAGGCAATAAAGTGTATCTTCATCGGCTATGGTGTCGGTGTGAAAGGGTAAAATCTTTGGGATCTAGTTGTAGAAAAGGTGTTATACAATATAATTTTGATCTTTTGTGAGCTTAAACCTTCCATAGTTGATCTACAACCAAAGAAGGAAGAGAAGAAGGAGGTAGTTCAAATTCCACCTTCCTGAGAGAGAAGAACTACGTATTGTTATGCCTTGCATAACCACCCCATTTTATTTTTGGTCAAAATGGGCCCCCCTTGTTTTTTTTGTCCTTGGTGTTCTTGTTTGGGTCTTAGGAGTTGTTCTTTTTCCTCCTAAGTCTTTCTTTCTTTTGTTTTTGTGAGTTCATAACATGAGCCAAAATTGGACTAAGAAATTTTGCAAAGTTCCTAGTCCGGTCCCGACCCCATCTCTTGCCTTGTCATTTTCTTTGTTGTCTTGTTTGTCTTAGGCTCTTGGGTTTTCTTTTGTTTTCTTTCTTGTTCTTTTTCCTTTTTACGGAAGCAGTACTGGAATAAAAACTGGACCAAGAACTTTGCAAAAGATCCGAGTCCGAGTTTTGTTCTAATCCCGCTCCCATTTGTTTGCCTTTTATTTTCTCTTGTTTTGTGTCCTATTTTGGGATGGGATTTTACCCCGGTCCCGCTTCCCTTCGTTCTTTTGTTTTCCCCCTGTTGGTTTTCTTTCCCTTTGTCGGGAGCAGAACTAGAGTCAGATCTGAACCTGGAACTTTTCCAAGTTCTAGATCTGGATTTGGTTTTGATTCCACTCCCGTTCCTTTATTTTCCTTTCCCTACCGCGAGACCAGAGTCAGATCTAGAATGAAATTTGGAACTTTGAAAAAGTTCCCGGTTCTATCTCGACTCTGCTTTCGCTCTCGTTTTACCTCTGATGTACACGATGGTTGTGTACTCGCCTTCGCTCTAATTCCGCCCTTGACCAACTGCATTAATGACATTAATTGCAGCCTCCTCACACATGTGAAATGGTTTTTAAAACTTTAATTAAGGTTATTTGGATCATTATAATTACCCAAAGTGTTTCAACAAGCAAGAGCTAAAGAAACTCAAGGACAAGCACGATTTGATTGCGGGCGCACGTTCGTGAGTGGATCTCTGTTGATTTTCAACCTTTTCTGGCATTTCGAGGTAGGTGGGTTTCTCCCGTTCTATTTTGTTTCCCATTCATTTTGTTTGCCCTGTGTTTCTTCGCGCATTCACGGGACTTCTCTCGTGGATCTTCGCTTGTTTCCTTTCTTGTTGTCGGTGTTTCGTTTGTCATTGTTTTGTTTTGTTCGATTCCCTCTTCCATTTTCCATTTGTCCTTTTGTGTTCCCTATTGTTTTAATTTGTCTCTTGTCATTTTTGTCATTTTCGGTGGTGTTTTCATTCCACCGTGCCCTAGTTTCGATTAGGGATTTCTTTTTTAGGGGTTCTGGTGCTTGGAATTGTTTTAAATCTTTTCTTGGACCCCTTTGATCATTTTTTTTTGTCAATCTTATAGGTTTTATCATAGGGTTTTTGATGCCCTAGCTTTAATGTAAGTCAACGGGCCATACAAATTAGGGTTTGCATTTCGCGCCCTTTTCACGTAATTACCCTAGCTCACTTGATTCGGTC
This sequence comes from Sequoia sempervirens, assembly GCA_007258455.2. NCBI lineage: Eukaryota > Viridiplantae > Streptophyta > Pinopsida > Cupressales > Cupressaceae > Sequoia > Sequoia sempervirens. Next base: position 426,084,609 of record VDFB02058242.1, on the reverse strand, counting down.
CCATTTTTTTGGGTGGAGTCAAGCTTTATTTATGCCTCCCTGTGTCCTTTTAAACTTAGGTCAAAACTGGTGGTGGCACGCGGGGATAATCCACTTAAGTTTGTAATACTTGGAAGAACTAGAGCCAAAGATGAACTCGTCCATTAAAATTTCACATGAGAGTTCGGTTCCGAAAATGAGTCCACCTCCGATGGGTTCCGATTCTGATTCTGATCCTGCCAACTTGGTGGGATCGGGTCATCAAACATTACAAGGTTTTGAAACTTTGAGAGTTTCAGTTTTTGATCTGGTCCCGATTCTAGTTCTGATTAATGTTATTTGTTTCACCTCTCTGGTTCCAAATTTTCTCCCGGTCCTGCTCCTGACAGGTTTAAAATTTCACTAAGTATGGAGGGGTACCTAGGGAAGAATAGAGAAGTGTGAAAAGATAACACTTGTAATGATGATTTTCATACCTTCTATTGGTCTAATTCAAGCTTTTCTTGCAAAAACAAACAATGTCGAGAGCATCCAAATAAGTTTCACAAAAGGAAGGGTAGGTTGTAGAAAGCTCAAAGGGAGTAAAACCCAAGAAGGTAAAGGTGGAGCAATTGCCTTACACCTTGAGATATAAACACCAATATGCCACCCTTACAACTAGCAAGTTAGATTCAAAATGGGCAGAAATCACAGACACTAACCTAGGCCCATTCAATTGTGAGGAGTTGATTGTGGACACTTTTTCAAAAGATGTGATTGGGAGGACTGTTAGAATGGCCCAATCCAGTTTGGCACATGTTACACTCTTCCCCCTATCAGTCTAATGCCTAGAGCTCATACTCACAGCAATAGGGGCATATAATCCTTCATCAACACAATGTATGGACCTCCATGGGAATGTGATCATTGATCTATCCCCTTAGATGATGAGGTTCTTGTTTAATGTGCCTACCCCCAAAAACCCCAAGCAATTGCTTGAAGTAGAGGCGTTGCAGTTATTCAACAAGGACAAGGAAGCTAATAGGTCCCACATGAACAAGAAGTGGTTGAGAACTGAGAAGAAGTCCCTAACCAAGGTTCCTGAACAACCCAAGAGGGGAGATTTCAAGAAGGAAATAGATGAATTGACCTTGATGCTTTCCAGGGTATTTGGAAAGAAGGAATCTACATACTTTTAGGAATGGATGTTTCCATTCATTGAAACCATTTTGGATGGTAGGCAACAATTTGATTGGGGCATGATTTTTTCAGATAACTTGCACAACCAGATGCTCAAGGTGGGGCAAACCAAAAGCATCTTCATTACTTCTTATGTCATATATTCAGCTGCAAGAATGGGCATATTCCCTAGACTGAATGCAGTGGGTACATTAGGAGAGGCTCCTGGAAAAAACAAGGCATGGGAGCATTATGATCAACTGACCCTACAAACTTCTGAGGTACACTATAGAAGGGTCAATGATGCATTCCTCTATGTCATCATTAACTGATTGACAGGAGATGCTGGATACAAGATGAGTAGGGAGGCCATGGCTTTTATTGTTGAATGGGGACATTGGTACATCCAATACCCAAAGTTCTCTTATTTTAGGTTGGAAGGTTTTGATGGACATCCTCATCTACTACCAGGATGTTGTAGTGATAGGATTGTTCTTATGGAATTTATATATCAGGCTATGGGAGTCAATACAAATTTTTCCAACAAACACAAGCCTTGGTGCCACAAATTTCCCATGAAGTTGGGAGAATATTGTTGTGTTCACAATTTGGCTGCAAAGGCAGTTTGTGAGGAATTAAGTTATTTAAATTTAGGATTGTATACAACTAGGAAACATTTTTAACCAGAGCACAAGATGAATGGTTTAGCTCCCACCATTTTTTATAAGCATTTTAACTTGTTAGAGTATTTTTGGATTGATTTACAAGATGAATATGATGTGAGGAAAAGAAGTTATGAAAGGCTTACCATCCCACTGATGATTGAATATGGGGTGGAGGAAATTCCTGACACATTATTAGATGATGGTGTGGTTTTGGACCCTGGGTATGAAGCAAAAAATATAGATACTAAAGGCTTGGACCCAATAAATTGGGATGAGGAGGAATTCATTGACATTAAATAAATTTCTAGGACTGTAATGGATAGAAGCATCCAGTGGGTGGTCATGAGAATAAAGGATCCAGAAGCCCAATCTTTAAAGAAGAGGAAATTTGTAGGTACCCAAGGATATAGAAGAACAAAGAGGAGGACAACTCCTAAGGAAAAATTAGAGTATTATCCTCCTAGCTTTGGAGGAGATGTTGATCCAAGGGTACTTACTCAAGAAACCCATGAATCACAAGGTGTAAAAGCTACCACAGCCAGAGAAGGAGCCTCATCTCAACCTCCTCTCCTAGAGGAATCCACTAGGGAAGTACCTGTAGGCAGCCTCCATGAGCAGGCTGAGAAAGATAAGCAAAAGGAGATTGAAATTCATGATGTAGACACTGATTCAAAGGCCATACAATTAGACCATGAGCCCCTTGTAACTGCATCTACTGAGGATATTCAAGATGTTGGAACTAAGCATGTTTTAACTGCAGAAGACTAGTGGAAAATTTTTGAGGAGGCAAAGAAGGAGGCTGATGCCAAAGCACAAGTTGATGCACTTGCAAAGCAACAAGAGGCTGAAGCTATAGTGAAGACTGAAGAGCTTGCAAGGCAACATAAGGAAAAGGAAGACCTCCTGCAGCAAGAAAAAGAAAGTGAATGGAAAGCTAATGCAGAGAGGGAGAAGTTGGCCCTCCTACAAAAGATTCATAACCTTGAAGAAGAAAAGGCCCGACAAAGGAGAGAGAAGGAAGACCTTGAAGCCAAGGCCAAGGCTGCAAAGGAGGCCCAAAGAAAGAAAGATGAAGAAGAGCTCTTGCTAAAGAAGTTGGAGGAAAAATAACAAGCTAAACAGGAGCAAGAAGCAACTAAAATGTGGGAGAGGGTTAAGCCGTTGGAAAAACAAAGAGATGACATGTTGGAAGAGAGGAGGTTGGAAGAAGAAAGAGAGAAAGTTGAAGTTGATAGGCTTGCCAAAGAGATGGCAGAAAAGGAGCAACATCAAGAGGTTTATTCTCAACCAAAGGTAACACTTTGGAAACCCCTCTCTTTTGCCACTTATTCTTCACAATAATTGGTTACTCAACCTACTACCCCAACATGCTTAAAGCTTAACCTGGGGAAGAAACATATAGTCTAGCTCTAGCCTCTAAACTGGGATGATATGATGAAAGAAATTGAGGAGAGACCCAAGAAAAAGGCTCGAGTCCTTCACTCCACCAAATTGAAAAATGATGGAGAGATTGTAGTTGAATGTGCCATTCCTATGGTGGACAAGGACAAACAAGAGATGCAGTTGAGTGATTATCAACTGGGCACTGTGAACTTAGGGAGACCTACAAGGAACCAACAAATGGACCTGATTAATATTGTAGCATCTTCCACTAAGTCAAGGATGATAAAGGACAAGCAAAGGAAGGATGAGCTCAAGGCTCAATTGGATCAATTGCATAGGTTCTTAAAGGACCTATCCTCTCCTTTTTCTATACAATCTGCTGCTCCTGAGACACCAATTTTGTTGAGTGAGAAAGAAGCTGATGATCTTGTTGAGTTGAGAAGTAAGGTAAAGATGTTGGATAGATGGACTGATAGGTTGAATCAAGAGGTGGAGGAACTGCTTGTTGAAAGCCAAAAGGTTCATAAATAATCATTGGAATCAGTCAATGACATGACTACATATGCTGACACCCTCTTGAAGCAAGAGGAAGAATACAGAGAGCATGTGAGGAAATTGAAAGAAATTAATAAACTGCCTCAACAAACACTCTTAGAAAAAATCCATCCTTGAAGAAGGTAATTAGGATTTTATTAATAAAACTATTAACATTATCAAATTATGGACTTAATTCATTTTTGCACATAGGAATGAGATGCAACAGGCTAGGAAAGATTTGATAGATCAAATTGTAGAGTTAGAAGCAATTATAGCCATGATGGTAAATGAAGATGTTCTTGTGAAGGATGGTTTCCCTCTTGATGAACTAAGAAACAAATGGAATAATAGATTCCAGGAGGCAATGCAAAAGGGAGATGATGGTGATGATTTGTTGATTGGCAGGTTCATGGACACCAAAGAGGTAGTAAAGATTGCTTAGAAGGAGCTGGCTAAGTTGGATGATATGCAAAAGTTCACCTCTGCTGAATTAAAAAGAATAAAATTTGAAGATGATTGGGTAGATGGGCCAGATATGGACATACTTAGACAAGTATTAGATAGTTATGATGAATATTTACTTGAACAGAAGACAGAGGAGTGAAGTGTCTATGATATATCCTTTTTTGAATGAAGCAGCAGATGATAAGGCTAGCTAGGCAGCTCTCTCCTATTTTTCAGGAACATGACACTGGTTCAACTAAGGATCCCCAACAATTCGACCTTCTCCTTTTGCATCTAGATTTTGATACAAAGTCATCAACTATTAATTGAAGATCAGAATGGAAAAATACCTTATGCAGTTCTAGTTGCTTCCTGATTGGTGGATCTCAAATTTTGATGAGAGGAATTAGTGTTAAGCTTGTCTATATGTAGATTTTCTCTCCATGTTGTAAAGGGTGACTAATTGAAGTGAAGATTAGCTGCCTAAAGAGAGACATGGGATATTTCTTATAGTTTTTTAGAAGCCTTTGCAGTTTTATGCAAGGATACCTAAACATTTTAGAGTTTTAATACAGTTTATGTTATTTGCAATTTTTAGTTTAAATGGTGATGTCAATGAACAGTGATCATTCGTATGCCAGTGGATGTTGTGCATAAATGTCTCTTATTTGATGAAATTCAATAAAAGATTCTGAATCTGAGACTGTTTCCATTGAATTATCAATGAATGAGATTTCTTTGTGTTTATTGATGTATGAATTTTAATGATGAGTTGGTGATAAGTTCTTGTTGATCTTGATGTTTAGTAATGATGAATGATTTGTATGTCTTGAATTTACACTATGAATTAATGCAATGGTATAGATTGTTCTGTGGATTGTATGATTTTATGGTTTAGTTGTTTAAAAGGAGTGCTCATTATGAAGTTTGTATGTCTAATTTGAAGGAAATCTACATTTATGTTTTGTTGTTCTGAGCTCTGTTCTATCTTTTGATGTTTATTTACACCCCCAAATGTTAGATTAATTTGTACTATGCAGTTTGTATCCCTTTACCAATAGGCCCCTTGAACATTATAGTTGCATAGGCCACTGAACAACATCAACACGTTTGAGAACCAACTACAAAGACCTTGGAAGATAGGTAGCTTTAGGTTATTTGTCTTTTTCAGGAGAAATAGAGTAGAAATATTCTATTTTAAAGTTGCTATGTTACATTGACCATCAACACGTACTCCTGGTGGACCTGATGATGAGGAGAGATCTGAAAGCTCAGAAAGCTCTAAAGAAGAGCAAGAACCTCAACCTCAACACTTGAGGTCTACATGAGAAAGGTGGCAACCAGATAGATTTGGGTATTCTATGTTGGATTCCAGTTCCATATTTTCTTTGATTGCTAACATTGATAAGCCTAGGACTATTATAAAGGCTATGAGTATGCATGATGCAGATTCCTGGATGGAAGCCATGAATGAAGCAATGGCTACATTAAAAATAATATTGCATGGAATATGGTACCTTTTCCTGAAGGATAAAAACTCGTTGGATGCAAATGGGCGTTCAAGAAGAAATTGGGTCCTAATGGTAGTGTTGAGAAGCATAAGGCAAGGTTGGTGGAAAAGGGATATTCCCAAGTGGAGGGAATTGATTATAGGGATATTTCCTCTCTTATAGCTAAGTTTACATCCATTTGATTCTTGTTATCACTTGCAGTAGCTCATGACTTGGAAGTTGAGAAAATGGATGTGAAGACAAATTTCCTTCATGGTGACTTGGAGGAGGAAATTTATATGTCATAACCAAAGAATTTTGTTGTGAAAGGTAAAGAGAATTTGGTGTGGAAGTTGAGAAAATATTTGTATGGTATGAAACAATCTCCTAAAATGTGGTACTAGAAGTTTGACACCTATGTGTTGTCCTTTGGATTTTTGAGATCTAAATTTGACCATTGTGTCTATTACAAGACTAATAATGGTTGCATTCTCATTATTTTCCTATACACGGATGATATATTGTTTATTAGGAATGGAAAAAGCATGATTTCATATTTGAAGTCTCAGTTATCAACACAATTTGAGATGAAATATTTAGGTGCAACGAGGTATATCATAGGGATTGATATCAGAAGAGATAGAGCTAACATAAAGCTTTGGTTAAGCCATAACAAGTATGTGAACTTTGTGTTGGAGAAATTTAGCATGACTACTTGCATACATATGGTTGTTCTAGTTATATAGGGGACGAAGCTTTCTATGGAGGATTTTCCAAAATCTCCTACCGAGATGGAGGACATGACTAGAATTCCTTGTGCGAGTGTTGTTGGTAGCTTGATGTATGCTATGGTTTGTACGAGGCTAGACATTACCCAAGCAGTAAGAGTCCTTAGTCGGTTTATGGATAATCTTCGACAGGTGCACTAGGATGTGGTAAAGAGAGTGTTCAGGTACTTGTGGGGTACTTATGAGTACGACCTATGTTTTCATGGTTATCCTATTGGACCTCGTCATTCAGTGAGAATTCATGGATATGTGGATTCAGATTGGGCAGGTGACATTAACAGTAGAAGATCCACCAGTGGATATGTTTTCACGATGTTTGGTGGTGCTATAAGTTGGATGAGTGAGGGGCGGGATGTAGTCGCTTTGTCCACTACTGAAGCAGAGTACATGGAAGCTAATCATGCTTTTAAATAAGCCATTTGGCTTAAGAGACTATGTTCGGATATTGGTTTTGATGCAAGATAGATTACTATTTGTTGTGACAACCAGAGTGCCATTTATTTGGCAAACAATCCTACTTTCCATGCTAGAACAAAGCACATTGATGTTCAACTTCATTTTGTTCGTGATATGGTGGAAGATGGAAATGTGAACTTGGAAAAGGTGGACATTTTGGTGAATGTCATAGATGCACTGACGAAGCTAGTGATCATAAAGAAATTCAAATGGTGCATTAGTTCTATGGGCCTTGTGGGATGAGAAGTGACACAAAGACTCCTGTAAGGTCTTTGAAAAGTGGTAGAATGTTGGGATTAAGGTGTCTTAACCTTAGTGAGTCCCATGATTAATTAATTAATTATTTGCCCGTAAGTTGCTGATTTATTTATTAAATACAAAATTAATTGTTTCCAAATTACTAAGTCACTTTGTGGGATCCACCAGAGAGTTGGCATCCTACATGCAAGGTGCAAAAGGAGAAAATTGTGACACATGTCACATCAGTGCTCCATTGGGAAAAGACAATTATTTATTCCTCTAAAATGGGTGCCATGTTGGCATGTGGTAGTCCATTTTGGAAGCAAGCATTGTCGGGGTCCACATGTGAGCATGTTTATCTCTTCAAAAAATCAAAATCAAGGAAAGGTGAAACTTGTCGCTTGGGCACTCATTTGATCATTTTGAATTTTGAACACCTCTAGGAGGTGCACCATGATGCCATGTGGTATTGGTTTGACTTGTTGACTGAAGCTTGAAGAGGAAAGTTGCTTAACAAAGACTAAGTTGTCAATGAGAGTGACTAGGAGTCAAGATTGAGTTCTAAATTGGTAGTTGACTTGATTTTCACTATGGGACGCGTAGTATGTGAGGTTGCTTGATATTTGGAGTTGTAAGCCTTGCATGTGCTTGCATGTTGTTGTATGCACATGCATGTTTGACAAGTTACTAATTGGGTCACTTGGGACCCATGCATGTTGTTGGTTTCACTTTGCATGCATGCAGAGATTGTGGTATTGACACATGGTAATATTAGACCCCCATGTATGAGAAGAATATATATTGATTCCTTAGTGCATTTGTTAGTAATGGGTGATTGTAATATTTGTATACAATTATGCTATTGGATTCACTCTAGAATCTTGTATCACAATGACTTAACACCTACAAGATTATAAACTCTGAGACTTGTATTGTAATACCTTTTTACTATAATACAATTGATTTGTGCTTTAGTGTGTGGTTTTTCTCTTGAAAGGGTTTTCCCACATAAAATATGTGTGTTGTGGTTTAATTCTTTAAATCTAAAATTAATTAAATGAATGTGCAATTTTGAATGTTAATTGTAAAAGTTAAAGATTTTTAAAAAAAATTGTAACCCTCTCCAGATTGATTTACATTTGGAAATCATTTTCGCACCTTGCTTTTCCTTTCACACATATCCTCTTCCCAATTCTTGTTTGATTAGATCTTCCCTTAATCCCTCAAAATCCAAAGCAAAGCGTGATTAAAACTTGAAAGAACTCATGCAAATCCTCTATCTTATTCCATTACCCACTTTACCACTTAATCCCTTATCATTATCCATGCTTACTATTTTCCATCCCATTCCAAAGCTAAGTCCATATAATTTGGACTAAATAAATCCCTTGATTATATTGGTGTATAAACATTCAAAATTACTATAAAATTCATTGATTCATAATCCTTGATCATGAATGCATTGAGAGAGACCCTTTTTCATATGTTACCTTTATTTTTGATTAGCAAGAAAAGTAGGTTTTGAAGATACTTGAAACTCTTTACAAGAGAAACACTGCAAAAAGAAAACAACAACTAATAAAATAAACTAACAACAACAGAGTTACTTCATAGTCTTCAAGTTATCAACCACCTCTAATTATAGAAATTCTAATGTAGGTTAACTAGATCTGAAAACTCTCTTTTCTCCTCCTCAAAGGTCTTCTTTTTGCTTCCTTGAGTTCTAGAGCTTGGTCCCTTCGTGTCATTAGGTACATTTTTTTTCCCTTTTTCTTTGAAAACCTGGTCTTTTTCTTGCTATCATCCCTAAATCCTTCGATAGTTTGTTCTTCCTTCAATTATTTATATTTTTTTGTGAGGATTCTAATCCCCTTTGTGCTATTCTTGATTTAATAGTGACTAATCTGATGTAGGGACATCCTTTGATACTCCATTATTGCACTTTGTTGTCATGTTTCTAAACTTTTAGTTTTGGTTGGTTTTGGGTCAATAACGTCATGTAAGACCATTTGGGGTCATCTAAGTCCATTTTATGATGTTTTGGTGCAATTTGGTTAAATGTTGTAAAAGTTGCAAAATGTTGTCATTTTGTCAAAAAAATTACAAATGTTGTCATTATTGTTCAACAAGGAGTTAGTGGTTGGTTTTTCATTTGGTATTGGTTGTAACATGATAAATATGAAATCTAACCTCTATAAAAAAGGTTGGATAAGGTTGGGGGAAGAACGGAAATGAAAGAAACTCATTTTGGCACTTTCTTTCCTTGCATTTTCTATTGAAACAGTTAGTAATTTTAATGGTACGGCCTTGTATGCTACAATACAAACATGAAATTAATTAGAAAGGTTGAAGATGTGTTTTAATATTATAATAATTATTTTTTAAATCAATTTCATTAAGTTTTGAGTGAGATATGACAATTTCATTGAGGGCAAGTCTATAAAGTTTATTTTTCTGAAAAGTTACAGTCTGAAAAACACATTGTATAGATTGGTACAGGTTGGTACGGTCCTGAAACCAATTGAATAAGTTGGATAAGGGTCCTATATTTCTAATTATTTTCATTTGGTATAATTTCATCAAGTTTTGTGCGAGATATTGCAATTTTGGTGAGTGGAGGTCTAAACCTTGCCTAGGGTTTTAAGAAACACAAAAAAATCATATCTTTGTTATACACTGTCAAAAACTCATGAAAACTGGTAGGAAGTTTTATTTTGAGGATATATAGAAACCATTTTGGGCTCAAGCCTTTAAAAGTTGGCATGTGTGAGGAATCAATGACTGTGTGTCCAAATTTACTTGCAAACTATCATAAAATCACAGTTGCTAGAGGGTTTGATGAAACCAATGCATTGTCTGGTCATGATTGGATGGTAAATCAATGTAATGCATCGTAGGAGGTCTACAATAGTCTATGTATTTCCTATTTCATGTTGCTTCCTTTGTTGAATGGATTTTAGGCTTCAAGGACAATGTTACAAAGTTGCTTTAGAGTGCACCAAGGCATGATTACAAATGGATCAGTCTTTTGAAAGTGTCAAGTTGTGCTAAGTGAAGGCTTCTCTACATCATAATCTTAAGGATGTTTTGTAGGTCGGTATTGATCCCCTATAATTTATTTTCCATATCAAACATATGGCTCTCATAGTCCTTTTTAAAGCATTGATATAATCTTACATCTCCTCCAGCCTATTATACACCTCTCTATTTAGAACCCCAGAATGGGACCTCCCATCATTAGAGAGCTTTTGTTGCAGCCCATAAACTTGAAAATTTATTTTATTAATCTCAAGGAAGAACCATTTGGCTAATTTGAACTGATTCGCCACACCCTCCCTTGCTAGCCCTAGGACATCATAGATGTCCTATCTATTAACATGAAGGTAAGAGAAATATTCAAAGAGGGGATGGATATTAGCAACATCAATTTTCACATTGGCTTGTCCCTTCTTAGGGTTTTGGATCCTTAGCCAATCTATCTCCCACAATCTTCTTTCCTTTCCTAGCCACATCCTCACACAACTTAGATATTTCACCCATTTTCTCCTTTCTCTTTCCATCCAAGTCCCCAAATGGCTTAGAATTTTTTTCTCTTTCTCTATACTTTAGTTTCTCTCTCTTCCTCCCCCATCTAGGATCCCTCCAACCATGAAATGATCTTTTTAGTATTCTTTTTCGAAGTAGTCTTCTTTCCTCTAAGCTTTTTTTTTCTTATGCTCCTCATCCTTCAAGGGAAGCATGGAGAAAATTTCAACTGAATCACCCCCCTCTTCCTCCTCTTTCCATTTTATGTCATCAACCTCTTCAGAAGGATCTATTCTCATTTTAGAATAATGTACACCCAAAGGATTTTATTTTTTCTTTATAATACTCTTCCCAGGTTTGGATTTAGAATAGGGGTAGTGTACCTGTCATCTAGTGTTATATATCGCATGATAACCTCTACAAATTTAGCTCATATGGGTTTAATTGATTGCTGGTAATAGCCCCATAAAGATAATTTCATAATATTTTCTCTCTCATTACCTTTGAAGAACTGGTTAAGAGATTCATCATTGGATTTTCTATCTTAAAATATTTTCCTTCCTTGCAACATCAACCTGGTAATTGTCGCTGTCACATTCTTTGTAATTACATATTACTTGCCATTTGTTGTCAAGAATCTATTTTTATAATCCTTAATAAACAATTTGGAGGCCTTTGGGTCATGCTCGTGCAACCTTTCCATGAAGGGGGCTAAGCCACCTTCCTCCAATATTCTCCAAAATTTAAATTTTTTATGGACCCCATCGCATGAAAGGGGTTCCACCTAGCTTCTATCCCCTCCCATGGTAGCAAAAATTCCCTTGTAATTCCCACCAAAAGTTATGCTTCTACACTCCTAGCATAAGCCACAAGGGAAGAAGACCCCTTTCCTACCAAAAAAGTGTGTGAAATTACTAGGATTAATTATCTCCCCATCCCATATTCTCTTAATATTCAAATTAGCTATCATTATTTAGAAGGGAACGAGCTTTGATGGGTACTGAATCATACCCATCCCACATTTTTAGAGATTTCCTTCTTACAACACCATTATCAAAGAAGTCAGCCACATAATTATCCTCATGGAGGATATGATAAATCCTAATATCATCAAATGTCTTAACCATACATAAGGAATAAAAAATTAATGCTTCAGCCAACCAACGAGGGGATGTAAATTATTAAGACATCTGATAATGTTCAAGGAGTCCCCTTCCACCCATACTTTCTTATACCCCTTTCATAGGCTAGTTTTATACCATTATAAGTAGTTGTTGCTTCAACAATGATACCTTTATTGATCATTTGTGCTCTTTTGTTTTCTTTTGTTCTCTTATTTATTTTTACCATTTTTCCTCATCATATTTTTTCCTTCATCCATTGTTTTCACCTTTTCCCTTTTCCTTTTATCATATCCATCCTTTTGTCTTTTTTTCTTTTCACCATCCACTATACTTTGTATTCCATCATCCTTTTTGTGTACCTTATTTTGTGTCAGCCACATCCAACTATCAAAAGTTGGAGAATGATGATCCCTATTTAGTCACTAATATACATGCTACTATTAGGGTTGACTCTAACAAGGTAGTGAGATGTGGTCTATTCCTTCTTTGTGTTATTCTTATCCCTATTCCATGTTTATTTTTCTATGTTTGAGCTCTCATGCATCCTTGACTATATTTTTTGAATATATTTTTCTCATTGCGCCTACCTTGGAATTTATCATTTCTATCATCGAATCCCCTAACCATGAGTATTGTTAGTCTTTGCCTAGTTGCCTATATCAAACATTAATTAACCATAATTTCCTCTTCTCGTGTCATTGTGTGCCTCATTTTTTTATATCTTAGTGGTTGACCCTTGGACCACCTCTTTTAGGATCATGAACAAAAATTCTCCCTTGTGCCTCATCACTTGACATATCTACCAATCTTTAGCAAACATTTATTTTATCTTTAGAGATCAACCACCATCATATCATATAATTTATATCTATCCTCATCATCTCTTATCTCAAGACTAACCATTTCCATATCTTATGATCATCATCTCTTTGTTTCCTTAAACCTCATTGAAAAATCTATTTGATCCTTATCAATTTCTTTTTTTAGTAGTACTTTATCGTTTTTTCATCATTTATCCTTGATCACTCTTAGGGGAATGACCTATGATTTTCTCCCTGCTTCATTCTTTATCATTCCATCACTTGGGGGCATGAAATAAAACTTACCAATTGATCCTATTTTAATCGTGACTTAGACCTATTCTTGAAAAAATCATCTTTAATTGTAGCAAGTGAAAACCCAAAATAAAATAAGTAACATAACCATCAATAATTGAAACCAATCAAATTAATAAATCAAATCAATTACCATCAAATTTTACCTTATGTTAACTAGCTTTCTTCATCCAGCTCTTTCATCAATTAACCTAAGTGGGATAATGTATGCCTTCATAGCTTTATATTGCTCACCTCTTCATCAAAGCTTTTCTTTTGGACCACAATAATGACTATTATCCACTTAAGCATTTCCTTTTGAACATGACAATCATTTCAATCAAGTAACCAAGTTCCAAATCACAACTAATCTAGGCCTATCCTATCTAATTGACCAGTTGAAAACATCATCCAATGTCTAATTAGGCCAACTACTATCATTAGCTGAAGGATGGCTCCCACCAAAATGATAAATCAATCCAAAAAAATCTAAATGAGGTAGGTACCACAAAAAATACCACAACCCCTAATTTCTCTTTGGGTTAACTACCATATTTAGCTAAAGGGTGGATCTTACTAAAACACCAAACCAAACCAAAAATTTAGTTTTCATTTAACACTTTCCTATTTTCCTAACCTATCCCTCTCCTTCTTATTCTCATTGTCATCACTATCTAGAGATTTCAATTGACTAATTTGTGAAGGTATCCAAAGTCCAATTTCCAATAGCAAGTAATAGTTACATTATTCCTTAATTTTTTCTTAGGGAGTAGATCTCCATAGACACCTCTTGTCAAAAAACAAGGGTTAGAAGTTTCGAGCAATCCACAAGTCATCCAATTAAATGCATCCATATTTTGAAATTTAGTTTGCTACACTTTGCATGACATTTGTAACCTAATTTTCATGTTTTTATCCTTTACCAATTGTTTATATTGGTGTAGTCTAGTTTTATTTGTTAGCTTACAATGGCTACTATTGTATTGGGTTCTTTGCATGAATAGGTACATGAAATAGTACATGAACAATGATGATCAACTATTAATAAAGTTCAACATATTTCCTTTGGTATTAGTGTATCCTTTACATTTGATAATTAATGTCACTATATTCTCCCCTTTAGAAAAATTCCTATTTAGCCAATTTCAATCCTACTAAAGTGGGGGGAAAATGTGATAATATAATTTACATACCATTATCACACATTTATGTCCATCTTAGCCCTTTTCCAATGCATATATTTTAGGCCATGTTCTTACTCTTTTTTCCTAGCCTTTGTTGTTCCCTTTTCCAATATTTTCATAAGCCTTGTTTAACCTCCCCAAGTATTGTCTTTTATTTAATTTTTAACACCATCCTATATCCTAATGTTTATTTATGTTTTCCCTAGTTGTTGACCCCTTTTCCCCTTTGTTTAACCTTAATTTGTAATCCTTGATATTATTTTATATGTGAATAAACCATTCTCTTCATTAAATAATGTATAAATGTGTAAATATTCCACATGTATGCCTATCATTATATAGCCACTTTTAGCCCAATATCCATTAGAAAATTGATCTTAAAATTCATTGAAGGACACTGCCCATAGTCCACCACCCAATAGATCAACTAGGTATTTTCATCCTCCTACAAAGTCCTTTGTATGGGATCTCAATAATTGTGATACCTGTTAAATTCCCAACCTCAAAATCCCTTAGCAAGTCTATAAAAGGGCCTAACATGTGCCTCATTTTAACATAAAAAAGAAAATTTCTATATTTGTCATCCAATTTTTTCATTCTTATCCCATGCATGACACTATTGCGTTATTTCAAAACTTTCTATAGTGATTTATATTTTATCTCTAACATTCAAATAATTTTTATCTTGCTTGCAAAATCCACCCCATGCGATTCTTCATAGCAATGTCATTGAGTTCTTATAAAGTTAAGCTAGGTAAGCTTTTTTATTAATGTGTTTTGCATGAAAATAGGAATATTTTTCTAAAATATTATAGTGATTCATTTATCATTCATCCTACCTCTCTCCCAAGGCACCAACCTTGTTTTTTCTATTTCATTTGGTACTATTTTTCCATCCAAACCTTTCTCCCTAGCTTATTTGCATTCATTCTAAGTGTTTTCATCCAAAATCCAAAAGGTTTCAATGCAAACCCTCATCACCACCACTTATGATTTGTATTACCAATCTATTATATCGCCCTCTTTTATGTACCTTTGATACTCAAGCCCCATTTTTCCACGTAGGCATTATTCTCATCCACCATTATTGAGTGTTCATCCTCTTCTATCATCCTTCAAAGTTCCTATCCAAGTCTAAATAAAATATTCATTATAGGTAATTTAGACTAAGTTTCCATGCTAATACTAATCACCATTAGACCCCCAAAACTAAATTTTATCTAAAAATAAGTGTGTTCACTCAAAATTTCTCCCACCACACCAACATTAAAGGTTTAATGGCTTGAATGTTCTTAAGACTCTGCTCCTATTCATAGATCAATATTTTAGTATATATTAGATTATATGTGTCATTTTGATCCATTTTTTAACACCCGTAAGGGTGATCATTGAGGTAGACTCCACTTCTAACCCAAGTTTTTGTAAGGTCCCTATTAGGATTTTTTATATTTCTAGATATTTTTCTAAGGACTATGTAGCCTATCATGAAATTTTGTAGAAGGAAATTGATAGTAAAACTAGCTCATCAAGATTGTGCAAAAAGTTCCAAGCTCATACCTTACAAATACATGAATACACTAGGAGGACTTAGCTATCTTACTAGCTTGTAGAATTAGGCTTGGCCACCCACTCTACTAGTCACCACTTGTCATTTCAATTCCAATATTATCTCTAATTCAACCCTAATCAATTACAGAGGTCACTGACACCTTCCTAAGGCCTACATGCTAATAAATCAAGCATTTATTAGGTTAAAAAATTCTATTTTATAAGTTTGATCTCACTTTTCATGAAAATATAGTATTTATAGGTTTATAAATAGTTTATAGGTCTAAATTGCAAGTATGAAGCTAAAAACCCTATAGTGTCTTCCTTATGGAATTTACAAGTAGTCCCTCCAATCTTATATCCCCATCAACTCATTACTTAGGTTAAATTGTTGTCTTTCCATACTATTTTATTTTCTGCACTAATACCTTTTAGGTTTGCTACTAATTAGCCAACTTATACTATTCACAAACAAGTGTACATCTCTTAAAATTTGTATTAGATAGTGACCCAACTTCTTGAATAAGGCTTTCCCTACACCTAACCTTCCTACAAGTAATTTTGGTATCTAGTGGCCTAGTCTCTACTTGTAAATGATTTTATATTTAACTAGCAAGTGTAAAATCTAGTTTCCAACAACTTCCTAAATTTTCACACTCTAATCCAAGTGCATCTAAAACCCTTGTTTTCTATTTTCCACATTCTAGTATAACATTATCATAGTTTCAAAGTATTGATTGCATCTATTGGATAAGTTTCATTTATCATTTAATCAAAAATTCATTCTAACTCTATACTGATGATTAACTAAGGTTTTCTTGGTTGGAGATGACCTTAGGTACCTTAGTTTATATTTAGCTTGCATGGAGTTTTTATACACTTGTATCTAATTACTTGGACATAACCTTAATTTTCACTTAGGTTCACATTCCTTTTTTAACTTATCCAACCTTATTTTTTTTCAAAGGATTTATTAAGGTGTTCATTTTTTTTTACATATATTAATTTACACTAAGGGGGCCAAACCTATAATACAACGTTGTTTAACATTCACATATTTAGTGATATCAAGTTTCCACAATCCATAATGATATTGGAGTGACTTCTGGATTCGATTGTGTGTGAATTTTTTGCATCAACGTTTCGGATCACACTCCGTGATCCATCATCTAAGGGGGCCAAACCTGATGAATACAATGTTGTACACAATCGAATCCAGAAGTCACTCCAATATTCACATATTTGTTCAAAATTACAAAAAAGGTCCAAAAAGCCAAAAATTCCTATTGGCATTATGTTTGAGGGTTTCCTACCCCTCCTCTACATCCTCATCCAGATTCTCCCCTGACACCACCTCCCCATGTGGTGTGGGGAGAGCCAACACCATTGGTTCTACCATCATTTGGTGAACTCTCATCAAATATTTTAGCAGTGCAACATAACTTGTCACTTCTTACACTCACACCTCCATTTCTTCCCCATCACTCCATACTATGAAAAGAATCCATGGTCCATTTTGGTTTAAAGTGAGATGCGACCACACCCCAGTTGTGGGCCTCATACCCCAACTAACCACAACCCATGCTAAATATTTGTTTATGCCATCTCTCCACCATGCCTTTACCAACCTCCTTATCGACCATTTTACCATCCCTATGTCCTCCCACACTTTTGCAAAATCCATGTCATGAACATGGATGCTATATCACTATTTACTTAATAGCGATAATTGGAGGCAAGATACTGAAACCCTAGAATGGATTTGATTTTGTCCATTGTATTTGCATCCCAAATATTAAACACCATCCACAACCTCTAATTAATTACCCTATAACATTTGGTGAGCTTGATACTTAGACAACCTTAGAAAATAAAAACTTTAAAAACTTAAATTGTCATGTTCATTTTTAGAGTTTTTGATTGTGTGTTGTGAGACCTTTTATGAATTTCACAACCCAATATTCACATTCTAATAATATTGTTTGAAGGAGCTATTGCAACTTTAAATTTATTACTCTAATGACACAATAAATACCCCTACTATATCTTGTCTTGGATTTAATAAATTTCCTTTCGACTAGTTGAGAACTACTTTACCTTATATGTACATAATTAAGGTTCAACCTAATTCCCTCACAACTAGTTTCCATGATATAGATGTCATCTTTGAATATGAGGTTGCATTATATGTATCTCACTCCAATCTAATGTGACTAGTAAGAAATTTTTTGTTTCTATGCCAATCCCAACAATCTATGTGATTAAACACAAATTTGGCCACTAGCACTACAAAATTGAGAGCAATACATGCCTCATATTTTGGATTCATCTTACCTTCACAAGCCATGGAATTTGGATTTCTAAGTAGGCACCTCAAAGCTTCCATCCCCTTTGGTTTTCAAGTCTTCACCTCACATGCTTTAACTTTTTCCATTGTTATCTTTGTTAGTATCTCACCCATTTTATGCAATGCAGACCCTATTATAAACTAACTCATACATAGTGTAGATAACCTACAACATCAACTCGCATCATTATATACCTCATCCACACAACCCCTTACTCCACTTTATTACCTCGCAATCCTCTTTATTTACGTATTATTTCCACTCCAATTCCTACCAATTTCAAGGTGTCATGCTTTGTGAAATATAATGAAAATGACATTCTACTATATATGTGTTTTCTTTCACTGCACTATGTAGTGATTTTATTTTTCAAGATTGGTTATTAGCAAATTTATTCCCACAGTTGTTGAAAGAAATCACACTCAATTAGTTTTTATTGCATCTTGATCATTTGATAAATTATTTTGGTTAGTTGATAAATCAATTCTTAAAAAACTTCCAAGTGAATATAGGGCCCCTAGTCACTTTTATTGACTTGGTGTGATACAAGAAATAAGTTCATGAGAAAGTTACTAATTTTATCTTCAGATACCAATCTTTCTTCTCTTATATTATTTATGAATTCCCTGATCCTATTGTGTAGAAAGTTTTTATTGGAAACTTTCAATCCTTAATTGGGGATAAAATATTGTTAATGGAATATCCTCAATTCATGTATCTTTGTACAAACCTTCATGGTTGTTAATAGACAACGAGCTAGTTTGAGACACTTGCCTCATAGGCTCCTACTCTTATTCTTTGTTTAATTATAAACAAAAAAAATTAAAGAATAATGCTTTTGCTGTCAATAATAATTTTACTGGATGACACCTTCCCTCACCTTGGTCATTTCTACTATTCGACATCAAAGAAATAGATAATTCACCAAATTGTTTGAGTCTCTCTATTATATTCTCTAGTCCCTCCTACAAAATAATTCAGTGCAACTATCACCTATTAGACATCTAAACACAAACCAAACCTTGTTAACTTCCTATGCATCAAAGTCCTTTTGCTAGTACCACAAGGAATGTGGTTGTGACACAAGGAGATATTTATGTTAAAGCCATGCAATTTCCACAATCCATAACTATAGCTTACAAATTTTTGGTTTAAATTGTATGAGAATTTTTTCTTCATCAATATTTTAGATCACATTACATGATCCATCATTAGGATGATAACTTGTATATGTTTGTTTCTTAAAAGCATGTAATGCAAGACCATGTTGATTTTGGCATCATATAGGTCTTTGGTAGGAATGAAAAAAGGTAGTAAGTCTTCACAAAACCCAACCAAAACCTTCAAATATAAAATATTCTATTGCTTCAACACTCATCTAATTTTATTGACCTTGTTTGTGCTTCACTTGCACAAGATGCTGATGCTAATAGTTCTTCTTCTCCTTTCTTGGGGATGGTGGGGATGGTGGATTCCTACGCTCAACAATCTCAAGTGTGGTCTATCCCCAACTCCACCATTTTATTTTCATTTGTTGATGTGTTTAGGGGAATTTATGATGAACTTTTATACATTAATGTTGATTTTAATGGGAACCCATTTAGGGTGTAATCATCCTAGCTATTATGGTCATTGTAATAACAAAGGAAAGTTTACGTTTTTCAACTATCCATAGATGAGTAAAAGGAATCTAAATTCATTATACAAATGCACAATGACCTTTCTTTGCCTTCCTTGGGTTTGATCACCCTTTTTGTCTAGGCAGGACCAAAATTCTTAGATGCCCCTTTCTCTATGATTCATAGTTATAATAACTTCCATGTGAAGCTACGCAACCCATGGCTCACCTCTATGGAAGTAGTTTCCTATATTATGTATAAGTGTCTAAATTTCCCCCATAACGGAGCTATGCATATGATCCGCCATATTATATTTCAATCGCTCTCATTTCATGGAAAAGTTTCCCTTAGTTACTTATAGATGGCTCCCATAGGACCTCTCTGGCTCCACATTGATTTCTTATTTAAGTTTTATAAAATATTCAAAGTTTGTTGTAGATCAATCTTGTCTAGTGGCCCTTCATTCTCCTCTACTATGATTATTCCCCCTTCAACTTCTCAATTTTTTTTTATTGCTCCTATTCATCCACTCACACCTTCAATAGTTAGAGAAAATTAATTGTTACTAGTCCACAATCGCATTCATCCTTTAGTTTTGTGGCCTTTATTCATGGTATTTGTTCCTCCCTTACCTCTTTGATTATAAGATGAAATCCACCTTTCCCATGTAGGCCTCCTCCTCTAGTCTCTCACTCTCTAATGGTTTCTTTAATTCCTCCACCCACCTCTTCAATAATTAGAGAAAAGTAACCCATATTGAAAGAACCTTCATGTACATTTATGGCTCCTTTCCCTTTGATAGTTACTTTTGTCCCTCCACCTACCTTTTTAGTAGTGAGAGAAAAGTAACCCTTGGTGAGTGACCCATTATGCCCTCATAAGATCACTAAAAATTTAGTGATTATTTATGTCCCTCATATCCTTCTAAATCCCTCCTTTCCTTTTGAGAGAGGAAGGAAAATAACCCATCATGACATATTATCCTCTTCCCTTAATATAGTCTTAGGATCACATTAGACACAATCAACTCATGGGATATTGAAAGTGTCATTGCATGTTATGCCTCAAGAGCATGCTACCTTATTTTTTTCAAGCCCCAAGTGGCCCCTCCTATGTAGTCACCACCTAATTTTTTTCATCCTTATCATCTGCCACCCCCTCCTTAGCCTCCATCTCTTCCTATACCAACCTCTTTTTCTCCTCCCTTGGAACCAAATGAGAGGAACCCCAAAAGAGTTCACATATCCCAATTCTACCTACCTAATCTCCCCTCATCCCTATGACCCCTAATATGCCTCCTTTAGATGATCCTTTAGACATGATGAACGTTAATGTCATCTTTAATGCCACCCTCACTTAGTTCTATTCTAGTGCACTTGCCATCATGTCTTCCAAATACCCTTCATCCTTCCACAAAATATTGGGACATCCCTCACCCTCCATCTAAGCATAAGCTAAAGCACTATCCCACTTCACCCTATCATAGACCTAAGTGTATCCCTCCTTCACATCCATTGTTAATCCATTCCACATCAATTCTTCTAGAAGTGGAGGCTCCTCCACCTACAACTCTCTTTGCTCACATTGATGTTGCTAGAAGTGAAAAATTGTAGTTAGCTCTATATCCTAATAGTTTCTCTCATGAATATTATTAAAATTGCACATGTTTAAGTCCTTGGTGGATATTTTATCCTTATCATTGATCTTCACAAGGTCATTGATGCTCATCTTGGTGGATGCTCTAGAGGACATTGTCCTTACAATTGATTCCTTGTGTCTTATAGGAAAGTCTCCTAGTATTGCTCGAACAATGATACTTCTATCAAATTTCCCTCCTCCCCAAGATAAGCAAGATTGGGAAGAGTATTATTTTTTGGATGATGACCTTTAGAGTTATGATTATATCTCATATATAATTGTGTTTGCATGTTTTTTTTGTAATCCCCATCATAGTGTTTGATATTTATTTGTTAGTTCCTCCTAGAGGACCCATGTTACCCTTGTAGGTACATGGATACATAGGAGAAATTTTTTGTAGAATTCCTCTACATGTACTTACCTTATTCTATATGTCATTTATTACTTTTATTACATCTTTGGGATGATGCAAAGTATTGAGAAATTTAGGCCCCTCTCCCATGTTGACCCATTTTATTTATTTATTTGTTGAATTTCATTATTTATTTATGTTCATAGTTATAGAAGCTTTGGGGATGATGTAAATCCATTCCCTTCCCTTGATGATGATCATCATATTTTATTCCTATATACTACATATTGACTCCAATCCTATGTATTCCTTTGTGCATGTTTTCATTTGATGTTGCTTATTTCCATGCGACATCCCTATGTTATGTGACATTATTCCACGAGCATAGTCTTACATATTTCATTCTTTCAGCATCCTCATTGATATCTCTTCCTTGTAGGCATATTTCTTGACCTCTTCTACCTTAAAATTAATTACATCATTTTCATTCTCGCAATTATCTTAAGGGGGCCTCTTACTTACACACACCTCATATTTATGCTCCTTGAATCATGTGCTCCTTGTAGTGTTGGTAGCATATGATCCACCTAGCATAAAATAACTTGATAGCCCATAGGTCTTCGTATGTCCTTCCTAGGTAGAGTATGAGTCACCTTGCATAACAAAACTTGCTAGCCTATGCATTTCATATGAACTACCTCTTTTGATACTTTTCATGGTCACCCTACAACCTAGTGTCTAGTGCCTATGATTGATGAAAGTATTGTATGATTCCTAGCCCTCACGATATTCCATCTTGTGAACTATACTTGGCATTCTTTCTAGCAACACACCATTGAAAAATTCCCCTTTATTTATTCTTCTATCTCTCTTTCTTTCCCTTTTGTGTATTTTCCTTGTGTTTTCATGTGTGTTTGTTTGTAATATCTTTTCTTTTGTATATATTTTATGTATGTTTTAGGTCTTAGAATTTTATAACATATTTATTTGGTATATTTTATCGATCTAATTCCTTGCTTGTGCATGTTTTATGTGTTGTTCTAACTTTGTGTCTTGTGCAAATTTATGTTTTCTAACACATTTGTTTTGAAATTTTTAATCCTAGGGGCATGACCACCATGCTTGAAGAATTCTACTTCCTCTATAACATCATTTTTGGTGTTGTAATATATTTACTTTCTAGTATTTTAATTTTTATACTTTAGTATGCATATTAATGCAGTTCATAAGCCCACTAAAGTGGGGGGAAAATGTAACATCAAATATTGTATATCCTTGCAATTTTATGGTATATTTTGCACTCACTTTAAAGCATTATTTTCCCTAGTGTTGTTTCAGCCCTTTGTCATAACCTTCTCTCTCATGGTGCCAAAGGTATAAAATCTTTGTTGTTTTTATTTGACCTTATGTTTTATATGTTGACCTTGTGTTGTGTTCTAGTGTTCAAACTTTTTCTTAGTTGGAAAATATTTGGATACTAGTGCAATACATTGACATTCATGTGACAAGCTAGTGCCATGTGATATTTCATCAGTATTTGACCATTATTGAGTATTTCAACCTCAAACACCTTTATAGTTGATAAGTAACCACTCTAGAGAGAATTTGAATGGCTGCCTTCTTGCTTCCTCCCTCTCTTTGATCTGTTTTCAAACCAATTCTTAGAATTCCTATCTCTCAACAATTTTGAACTCTCTTGTAAGCTATTTTCCATTGTTAGCAACACTGTAAACTCTTACCAATAATCTACTTGATGTGAAGGCTATCTTGAGTTATCAAATTTATGGAAGTGTGGTAAAAATCCTAGAGAAAGGATTGTAATCTTCATTGGCTCCTACAAATCATTTATGAGGTGATCTTGTTTTGAATTATTTTCTCTAGCTTCTTCTCATTTTCTCATTATTACTATTATTGAATATCTTAGTGCTATTTCCTTTAGCATTTTGGGATCACATTCTCACTCAGTTGCACTATCATTTTTATTCTATTGTATTTCTTGTAGCTCTATTATTTTGTTGCACTTCATTTAGCACTTCTACCATTAGGAATGCTCCTTACAACCATAAAAAAACATTTCATTTATCCTCTTTAGCTACAAATTTTTATTGAGGATAAGATATTCATCCCCTTGGGAACATTCTTTGTCAATCTTTTCATTTTCATTGCAATTAAATATTTAAATATTTGATAATTTAGTTTATTCTTCTATTGGTGATCTATTTGTTGTTCCTTAGTTTTATTTTTTTATAGAACCAATCATAGTTTTTAAGACATAATTACACTTTGGTGATTTTTGTTGTATGGTACTACAATGGATCACATGTGCATAACATTGGTTTCTGTAGACACTGAAAATTGTCTTAGGCCTGCGACCCTTAACTTCTTCATATTTCGTTCATCTTTATTTGTCTAAGGTCATATGTCCTCTATTAACTAAATAACTTTAATTATTTAATTAATTCATTCTTACCTTTATTCTTCTTTGATTAATTAAATAAATATTATTTATTTAATTACGTCGCTAATTAAATTTATCTTCTTTCTAAAATTAAATAAACTATTACTTAATTTATTCCTATGACACTCAACTATAATTAAATAATCATTTTAAATTATTTAATTATTCTTTAGCCTTTTCTCTCTTTAATTAAATAAATCTTTATTTATTTAATTTAATCCAAAATCTTGAATGCTGAATTAAATCATTATTTAATTCATAAAAAAATTTATCCATAGCATATTCCTCTATAATTAGATAATCTCTTTGTTATCTAATTAGTCATTTATCACTTGAGTCTAGATATAATTAGATCATTCAGTTATCTGGTGAGATAATATCTAATTATCTTTAACGAACAAACTTTCTGTGTTAATTAGTTTGTTATCTAGATTAGACCTTATCTTCTACATGAAAACCTCTATTAATTAAATAACTTTAATTAATTTATTCTTATCTTCTATCCATTTCAATCTTTATTCTTTTGTGTCTCGACCAGTTTCCACTAAAGATTAAATTATTATTTAATTTAATCCCCACCTTTTATGCTTTATCACTCGCACTAATTCAACCCTAACCCTATTGCATGCTACACATTTTAATCTAAATCGTCAATTAATTATCTTTAATCTGAGTCTGTCATTCGAAAATCATATTTTCTATAAATTGGCTTTACCTTCATCATTATTACTCCTCTTGAAATCTTATGAGTTTTGGAAGCAACTTTAGAATCTTAAATGTTTCTCTATTAACACTATCATGAGGCTATACTTGCATGCTTAAGAGAAATCTAAGGGCATTTATACTATAGCGAAATGGAGAAGTGCAATGAAGGTGATCCATGGAATGCATAAGGGGTTTGGTGAGATCTTTCTTTTGTTTATGCTTTATATTCCATTGTTCTTGATTGTTAGCTTGGGTTTAGTTTAAATTGCACTTTGAATTGCTTAACCTATGAATTTTCCCTGTGCTACATCTGGTGAACCCGACGTGAAGACATAGTCTTCGAAAAAAAGCCGTAGAAAATTTGATTTTTGTAGGAATAGGTACGGTTCGACACATCTGAGGCATAAAATGACACATTTGACCCCGTGAACCATAGATGAAGAATGAAACGATGCATCTGACTTGGTGTGACAAATCTGTGGCTTCTTGTGACACATTTGGCTAGTATTTTTTTTTTTTTCCTGATTTCCAAAATTTTGAGTTTTCATTTTAAATTGTAGTTTTTCGTTATGACTAATTCAGAGTTTGCAACATGTGATCTTGTGGAGTTAATATAGTTTTTGCAGGATGATTCATAGAAGACAAATATACAAACTATTTTTGTAGGATGATTGATGAAGACAAAGATTCAAACTACTAATGAAATTTGATGTAGGACGTTTGTCGAAGATTAATTTTAAAATCGATTATCTGATCAGATTAGATCATATTTCATTTGGTGCTTAAAATAAATCACTGTTCTCTATGTTTGGTGCATTCGTACATTCTGTTTAGATTAAAACCTTATTCAATAATAAGAGTATCCTCTCCCCTTATGCACTTGTGTGATCTTGGGTGTAAGAGAAATTGTTATTGACTCTAGAACTGGGCCTTCCTTGGTGGGAAAAAGTACTCACCCCAAGGTGACTCAAACTAGAAACGAAGCTAAAGCCAAGTTACTCCCAACCGGTATACAAATGTGAATGCTAATGGAAAACTTAGCATTATAGGCACAAATTTGTTATACAGACAAGTTAATCTTGCCTCACGTATAGCCACCTGAATGACTATCCTTATTAAAATCCATTTATTTTTAGATTATCAAAATCCCTCTATTTGCTGGTGCAAGAGGTCGGACCTCTGAAGCGATCCCACATACATGTGGGTCTTAGTAGAGATGAAGAGTTTGTCATGGGATATTCATGGGAACTCAAAGTTTGGTTGATTCGTAGAAGTGAGTGTCGTGAAGGGGAGCTAGTGTGGTCAAGCTTCTAATCATCCGCTCTAAATAAGTGTAGCTGGAGAAATCCAAGTGGGAACTCAACAGATATTGTCCTTGCCAACCATAAGAATCGTACTTGTCTATTTGGATTTAAACATTTTCACGTCAAAATCGAACCAAAACAAAGTGTTTTCTGATTGTCTTCTATTTGCCAAAAAATTGATCAAAATCATACTGAAACAAACCTACAAATTTACAGTAAACCACATCTGCTATAGAGAATCAAATCTATTGTTATGAGTCACATTTATCAACCAAAAATCCACATCTGTCAAATTGAGTCACATATGTACACTAGAAACCCGCGTCTTTCATACTAAGTCACATCTGTCAACCTGAAAACCGCATCTGATACCTAAGTCGCAAGTGTCAAACCATCACAACATCTGAGACTGAAAACCACATCTGAAAACCTCTGTGACACATCTGATCTGATGAGCCGCATTTGCAATCTAGAACGATGCATCTGCCTATCATAGACCCGAGACATAGTTTACTAGTAAACTGCATCTGATACTATAAACCACATTCGTTAGTTTATGTGACACATCTGTTAACCTGAACCGCAATTTCATGATAACCAGGAAAAACAAATTTCATTGTCACATTCTAAGGTCAAATAGTCAAAACTAGTCTCTGATTATCCTTTCACAGTGATCTCTGAATAGAAACTAGAAATATTTGCTCATACTTTTCATGATTGCATCTTTTAGTATCATTTAGCCATAGTGATAGACATACTAGTTGAAAACCTTAGTTACATTTTAGGAGTCCTAGTTACCTTCAAATCAATAAAACTTTTAGGACAATCACCTTTGTAGATTTTAGAATAGGCTAACTTTCCATACTTTGGATAAACCTTTGCTTCAACGAAAATTGTCATTGAACCTAGTCACTTGTCACACTTGTTATCTTTTGTCATCTTGGTGAGTCTTTCTAGCTCATTAGTCTAGTTTGGAAACTCACTTTATCTCTTAGTCTTAGCCTCACAAAAGGTCCCTTGAAAAACTAAATTGAAGCCTTGGTTAAACTTTAGATGGTTAGTAACCTCTTTTCAAATCTTCCAAAATTGATTACCTTTAAAAGCTTTCCTACAGTTTTGCATACTTCGACATAGTCATTCTAGGACAACATCATTTTAGACATTCCTTATTTTCCAAAAAAAAATAAAAAAATAGTTGCATTAGCATTCATTCCTTATATCCAAAAAATCCAAAAACATAGACTAAAATCATATCATTCATAGACATAGTTCTGCATCATCCACATTTTGACCATATCTTACATGGTTCAAACAAGGTCCAAAAGGAAACAAAGAGAAATGGCTGATCCACAAGAATTTATCAATCCATTTTCAAATCCCCCATCAGGGACATCGAGACCTCACAAAACCTTATTGGATAAATTTGTCACTAGAGACCAACAAGGGCACGTTATAGTTGAAGACTTAAACGCTACTGCCCAAGATGCAAAATTTTCCTCTTTTGTAGATGAATACTTGGCACAAGATCCTCAACGATATCTAGAAAAACTGTTAGTAGAAGGTGCCACATTACCTGCTGGATTTGACATTCACAAAATGCAAACTTCATCTACCCAAGGAAAAAACATGATGACATCTAGTGCCTCTATCCCTCAAGTAACTGCAGCTATACCATTTGGAGTACCTACACAGAGTGCCACAACAGTACACACATCATGATTTGGTACATCAAGCATGACACAAGGCCTTAATTTTACCATAGGAGCATCATCGTCAAATCCCTTTAGCACCAATACTGGAAGCAAAAGCCCTAAAGTTGGCACAAACATGACAACTTCTATACCAAACATCAACACCACTAGTGCCATTCCACAAATAGGGGATTCACAAACATGACACATACCTCAAATACAATTTGGGAACCAACCTGATCCTTTGTAAAATATTCACATTCCTAATCAAAATCCACCCTTCATTCCTACACTGAACCAAAATTTGTTGCATAACATTGGGTTTCAAAACACTTACATAGACCCCAACAATGCAACCAAAACGTCATTGACACAAGTGGGTGTTCTACAAACACAAATGCAATCCCTTCAACAACAAATGGACAACATGGCGATGTCTAGTAAAAATAATTTTTTCAACAAAAGACTTATGTCCATTTCCCTTTACCAAAGCTTTATACATGACACCCTTCCCACATGGGTATGTTACACCAAACTTTCCCAAGTATAATGGGAAGCGTAATCCTATTGAACATATAAGGGAATTTTCCACAATGTGCATAGACGTTGCATATGACCCCATGTATCTCATGAGACTTTTTCCACAAAGCCTTGTTGGAATAGCACTTGAATGGTTGTCTCAACTTCCATATGGCATAAGGTCATGGGGTGAACTTGTTGAAAATTTTGTTGAACATTTAGCCTTTAACATTGACAGTGAAATCACAACAACAACCTTATGTCACACCACACAAGATGAAGGAGAAAAATTTATCACCTTCTTCTAGAGATGGAGGAGTCTAGCTAGTCGATGCCCTGGTGAAATACCTGAAAAGCAAAAGGTCACCATATTCCTAGAAAACCTCAATTCAAAATTGAGGTGACTTAAGAGTACACTGTTGCACTTCTTTTGTGGAACTAGTAGAAAAGGGTATCATACTTGAAAAGGCTCTCATTAACAAAGGTGAATCAAGATGTCAAATAGAAATCCAAATGTTAAAAACAACCCTAATGACAGGAACAAATTTTGGTCTCGAAACAAGAACGTAACCAATGATGGGATTGTTGATGTTAAAACCCTACAAGCAGGACGAATCATTACACTTAGTGGACACAACCCCTCTAACAACACACTCAACAACATTGATTAAACTGCCAATGCTGTCCAAAACGCACAACAACCATAATCGCAAAGGAGGTTTTTGAAATGTGAATCCACTCCCCTAGGGGAACCAATTGAATCAATCTTTAAACAACTCCTGCAGCACAACCTCATACAACTTCAAGAGCCAAGACAATATGATGTGGGACAATTTAAACCCTTTTGGTGGGATGACAATGCTTTTTGCAATTTCCACCGAACTAAGGGACACAATCTACAAAATTTCTTATAAATGATCTTGTGGAGAACAAAACTGTTGAAGTTAATGGAAAAAAACAAACATCTTCAAACAACGATCACAAGGTGTTTATTGATCCATTACATGACCATGGAAAATCAAAAGCCTCTAGTTTAGGAAATAAGACCAATAATTCAGCCAACTATGATAATGTCAAGTATGACTATAACCACGGCCCAATCATAAATCACATTTGAGCCGTCGATGAGCATATCAACACTATTACCATAAAGAAAACTCCTAAATGTGTTGTCAACACCCGTCGAACCAAGATAACCATCCAAGGCCCTTCATCACAACAACAACCACAGTCCTCCAAGCCTCAATATAATTTACTTGACTAGTTGGGGAAGACCCCAGTGCAAATTTCTATCTTGGAACTATTGAGTATATCACCCGATCACTGAGCTATTCTAGACAAAGCTTTGCAAAGCATGACCATCCCCAACAACCTTGATGTGAATCATTTCCAAGAGATGGTAGGATACCTAACCAACTCTCATCATGCTACCTTCTCTGGGGAAGATTATGCAACTGAGAAGACAAACCACAATGACCCTTAGCACATCAAAAATCTTGTTCATAAAATGAAAGTTACACGAGTCTTGGTAGACAGAGGAGGAGGGTTGAATCTTTGCACCTTGAAACTGGTTAAGGCATTAGGATTCTCAGAGGAATGTGTGGAAACCACTAAGAGCATTGTCATTAAGGCATATGATGATGAAGAATGATCACTTAAAGGAGTTGTAACACTCCCCATCAAAATTGGTCCTATGGTTATGGATACCAATTTCCATGTTTTGGATCTCGTCCTCCCATATAACCTTTTACTCGATAGACCATGGATACATGCTATGAAGGTCGTCCCATCCACTTACCATCAATGCCTTAAGATCCCATATAATGGCACCAAGATCATGATAGATGGTGATCCTAATCCTTTCTAGTATTGCACCAACCTACGCGGAATACCTCAACTATAGGTGCTTGTAAACCAAGAGGATTCATCATCCAACTCATCCCAGTATATCGATCCATCCACTCTTTCCAAAACATATACTTCCCAACCACCACCTTCCACTCCTAAGGTCAAGATCCAAGATAAGGGTTGTGGAGAGTATCATATGAAAGCATCTTATTGTGTCAACCATTTGGTTCCTCCCAAATCACACGGTTTACCAACAACGAATAGGAGAAAATCTGTGGTCACCATACACGTCCCTCCCACAATGAATTTCACAAAATGGGGGGAACTAACTAAAGAAGCTATAAATGAAGAAGGTGTGACCTCTTGGTTATACAAAGAAGACAATGAAGAACCTCCTCTGCCTACTCAGATACCCACAAATCAATATGGAAAAGGTTTCAAGATAATGCAAGACAAAGGATATAATGGACATAACGGGTTAGGATTACATCAGAATGGGAGGACTGGTCGCGCCCACAAAAGGATATGAAAATCACAGTAAAACCTATCTTGGGAATTGGACATTCCAGCAAGCGACCAATATCTCTTTATGGACGTTCATTTACTTGTCAAACCAGGGAACGTATACTTTGAATGGCGCAGCACAATATATGCACTAAGAACTAGTTTCGGTCACAACTTAACATAAATAAATACTTGGAAAGAATTCTATCTACGCTACAGGAAGGCAATGCAAAGTTCTTTTAACTCAACCATGATTTAACCAAAACAAAAATCATAACAGCTACGATTGAGACTCAAACTATGAACTGGCCTTATGCTACAGGAATAGGCACGGGGATGGATTCCCGATGCTGCAGGAGCAATACAAGACTAAGTTTGTACGAAAACTTTAAAGATGAAATCTAATTGATGATCAACAGAAAAAGAACAGTAACTAACTAGCTACAGATACTTACTAAGTGGGCCCCCTTAGCAAGCATCTACTAATTACGCAAGTGCTGAACTCAGAACTTCATCAAACTTTATTCATAAACTCAAAATGGTATACATTGCTTTGTTGATATGAAAACTAGCAACAAACTCTGTCTCTTGTCATACATATTTTGCTTTTTATTATTATCATACTGACTCTTACATGATATTTGCTATCTCCCTATCACTATGCTGCTATCTAACTTCTAACCATCTTCTCTGCTCACTCGTGCAGGAGGAGCACTTATTTAAAATCAGGAGAACAACCAATTAACTAACCCTAACAAAGAAAGACGTGGAAGTAAAGTGTATCCCAAAATCAAGGAACAAACTTCATAAATGAATTTATCCATTCAACCTGATCCAGAGAGAATCTAGCGCTCCACTCTTTCCAGATTGACTGTCATTAAAAATCCTTCCCAACGGTTTCAGTAAAAGAGTCTTCGCCAGAGCTTCCTCGAAGTCATGCAGGAAATAGACTTTACTGCAAGGCTGAGATTGGCTGCGCTTGACTCGATCATACTTTCTTCAACAACCTGCGAAACACAAGGTAACAGATGCGAAAGAAAAGGTGCATGGCACATACACAATATCCGTTCATTAATCACATATTTAAATCTATTTCATCATTCAAAAACTACATGCAATATACCAGTCATTTAGGGAGTCAACGGGGTAATAAATGTAGACAAGACAACACAATAGGCTGCAGGAATATGAAAGTGTTTTGCTACAGGATATCCCAATAAAAGGTTTCAAAAGAGTTTAAACAACCATGAATAACAAAAGTAAAAGTATTAAAAGTTCATCATAATATCCAAACTATGAGCACATTTTGGGCTCATCATCTACCCCCTACTTAGCCCAATGCTGGTCCTCCATCATTAACTTTCCTGGTAGTTTCTCTGAAATCAGTGGTTGCGGCATGACTCTGAAATGGAGCTCCAAACCTGTAATAAAATCCTTTGAAAGTCTACCACCTTTCATACCTACGGGCTTCTGAATCATCATTAATATTTGTAGCCTGGTAAGGATAAAGGGGCCACATTAGTACAAGAGGTCTGAATGTCAATGGCAACCATAGTTCAAATCTCTTTTGAAATACCAATTGTATATATCTGCTTGATAGTTTAAGACCTGCTGTGAAATTTAGGGGATTGTGAGGCTCAGACCTTCTTAGCCCAACAGTTAATCTTTCCCACCTTTTCTCACTTCTGGTGTATGATAGTCTCCAAAACGAATATGACTTTTCTTGAAATTCATCATATACCTGTTTCTTGAGATCAAATATTTTCATCCTAGCTGTATCATTGTGAATGCCATATGTCAGAGTAAACCAGGTTTTTAACATTGCATGGGGATCTGAACTTTGAGGGTGCAATGGAACAGGCTCATTCCTTTCGGCTTCCTCATATATTTCCCACTGTCTGCCATAATTTACTTCATTTGCTGCCCATGACATAAATGATCTCAAATGGATATCGCCAATATACAGAAGAGGGTTCCATTTTGTTTCAAATGGAATTAAAAAGCCATGCAAATAAAATTCACACAGAGAATTTCTTAACCAATTAGGGGCTGCCTGGGATGCGTCATAGAATTCTTTAGCAGTGTGAAGTATAGGATCTTGATTTCTGGAAATTCTCATTAGTTGGAACCATAAGAATTGTTCCTTAAGGTACAGAGCATAAACTCTAGGTGGTGGTCTGCATTCCATAATCTGACCAGTTACTTTTAACATTTCATCCATTTTTCCTTGTAACTCAAGAATTTCCTGTTTCTGACTTTCAATTTCCTTTTTCAGTTTCTTCATTTCTACCTCCCATAGACTTTGTTTCATGTCAGTCTGAGCTAGGTGCTGGAAAGTCAGGGTTTGCAATGTAACTGGTTCCTAGTTAGCTTTGACATATTCCAAAAACTCAATCAAAAAGTCTTCTTATAAACAACAATGGCTTGAGAAGTGGCAGGGGGAAATGTAGCTTCACTGGCCACATCTAATTGTTCGATCTATTCCTGCTCTTGCTGCAGGATGAATTTTGGTTGCCGCAGTGGAGAAGACTGTGCTTCCTCCGAAATCTGCATAGTAGCGGCAGCCAAGTCATCAAGACTTGGTACCCCTTTTTCATTATGCTCAATTTCCTTTGTCTCAATTTGTTCCTCTTCAAGAATGAATAAACTCTGTGCAGCATTCTCAGACACATTGTGAGAAACATCAAATTCAGACTCTACGGACCCTTCTAAAATTACAATAACCTCTAGTTGAGGTGAAGCAGGGGAGGTCTTACATTGTTTCCTTGTGGAAACTCTTCTTGGCACTGGTGGGGCTGCAGGAGGTGTTCTTGTAGCCTTCCTCTTTCTGGTTTGTCTAGAGGGTTCTTCCCTGCCAGAGGATGATGGTGAACTGGTAATAGCAACAGGTGTTGCTGTAGGAGAGACAGCTGCAGGGGAAGATGCTGCAAGAGAAGGGCATTTCCTTTTCTGAGAATGAGGGTCAGACTCTGGGGACTCTTTTGCCTTTGTTTTTCCCTTCTCTCTCCTAGTGGCAGACCTAGTTTGTACCCGAGTAGAGGATTCATGTGTGAGAGCTGCAGGACTAGGTGCTACAGGAGCAGATGACCTTTGCCCTATTCTTCTACTGGTAGACACAATTTCTTCTTTCTTTTTCTGAGGCCGTGGGGTACGTACCCTAGGGGGTTCTAGAATTTGCAAGCTCTTTTGGGCAACGAATTGTTGCCAGGAAAGAGGTGAGACATCTCTTAAAGAGCGTTCAATCAATAATTTGATAAGGCCATGGTGAGCAATAGAATTATCTTTCCCCTGTTGGGTTCCATGGGCACTTTGTTCCAGAAATTTTAATAAGAAATTCAGAACATTGACAACTAACCCATGCCTCATATGACTTAATAATTTGAAATGGTAAGAATGCAGGTAAGAGAAACGACCTTCACAGGTTGAATACCTGATTATGTAAGCAGCGTATTCTGAATAAGGAGGAGGCAACGTTACTCGCTTGCATCCCTGCTTGGAGACTTCCAAAGGTCCATCAGTGGGTATTGAAAATTCAGCCCTTGCAGAGGCAACATCCGAAGAAAAATTTTCTCCAACGGCTGGAAGCTCGGTTACTTCAGCAATTATGTCCTCAGTTACAACAACCGTTAGGCCCCATACAGTAGCCTCCCCTTTAGACAGGGTTCTCAAAAATTCACCAGCAGCCTCCTCATCAAAAGCATTTAAACTCAAGAAGTAGTTTAACCATCCACAGAGGTTGAATGCCTGGACTGTTTGAAGATTTTGCAATAATAACTTATGAGCTACAAGCTCATGTCGCACCAGCTGACCACCCATGTTCACAGGTTTTCCGTAGCTGAACTCAACTCCCTGCTGAAAATTCAAAAATTTCCTCTCTGTTTCCCTTTCTGTTCTGTTTTTTTTTTTGTCGTGCCGTCACATTTCTCTTTTTTTCCAAAAATGAACTTTTTGAACAAGCAGTTTTGATTGTAATTTACAAGAAAAACATGCAATGAAAAAGACATGCGATCATATTTGGAAAGTACCAAAAAAATAATAAAGAAAGGTTATCTAAGCAGTTGTGGCAGCGGTGAAAAGACAGGTTTTAAAAATGGATTGCCCTGCCCCCTACTTAGAATATGACATGTGTCCTCACATGTACGAAAGAATAGGCGGAGATCGGGTAATAATGACTGGTACAGTCATAGCAGTAAATGAATAGAATAAAATAAATCAAATATGCGATAACAAAAGATATGGCGTACCTTTGATAAATGCGTGTACATGTTGAGAAAGATGACGGCTTCGGCATGAGTTAACAGTTGGGAATGATATCATAATTAAGGGTGATGCGGATAAATGAGGTGGATGGGTGACGTGGGCGGTCGAGATGAATGGATGGAATGGATGGATGGGATGGATGGATGGAATGGATGGATGGAAGATAAAGAAGTAAGATGTGGCAATAAGTGAAAATGAAGAAAAAGGGGTTTCCTTAAAAAAAAACCTTTATTATGAGCATGCTTTTCAAAATTATGGTGAAGCTGCAGGAGAAAGGCTAAAGCCTTCGGCTGCAGGAAGAGTAGCGGCAGGATCCTGAACGAACTATTGCATGAATTCTTCTTTTGAGACTAGTTTATGGTACAACCGAAGGCGGTGTCCATTAACCAATAGCTTGAATCTAACAAGATCAATTGTAACAAGTTGAACTGTACCATTAGCGAATACATTCTCAATTTCATACGACCCCAACCATCTGGTCTGTAATTTTCCTGGACTGTCCTTATACCGTAAGTCGTAAAGCAGAGCCCGATCTCCTACTTTGAACTTCTTCTCCTTAATGTATTTATCATGCCACCTTATTCGCTGATTCTGTATCATCTCAGTGTGCTGTAGGGAATGCTTTTGGAGTTCATCCAGAGCATTGAGTTGTATGATTCTATCTTTTTGTGCATTTGTTAAATCCATGTCCAGCTCCAGTGCTATTCGGAGAGTCTTATGTTCAAATTCTATTGGCATCACAACTATTTTACCATACACCATTTCAAAAGGTGTAAATCCTGTAGTAGTCTTCCAGGTAGTACGGTAGGCCCATATAGCTTCAGGTAACCTGGCGGCCCAGTCCTTCTTATGCAAATCTACAGTTTTAGTCAAAATGGCCTCTATGTCCCTATTGGTGACCTCAACCTGGCCATTGGCCTGGGGGTGATAAGGAGTTGATTTCCTGTGTCGTATATTGTATTCATTGACTAAAACTGTGATAAGTGTAGAAGTAAATTGTGCTCCCTGATCTGTCACTATCTCCCTAGGAACACCAAACCTAGTAAATATTTCCTCATATAGGAATTCAACCACTTTATTATTCCTAGCATGTTTCATAGTTTTAGCTTCTACCCATTTTGTGGCATAATCTGTGCACACAAGAATGCAGGACTTACCATTGGAAGGTGGGTCAATTGGTCCCACAAAATCCAGTCCCCATTTGTCGAATGGTGTAACTACAATTTGTGGAAATAGAGACATTTCATCAGAGCGAGTTGGTCTTCCCATCCTTTGGCATCTGTCACATCTCCTTGTATACTTGGCTGCATCTCTATGTAAAATTGGCCAATAGTAACTAGTATTTAAAATTTTCATTGCTGTCCTTTTGGAAACAAAATGTCCGCCACACGGCTCATCATGGTTGGCATGCAGTATATCATGAGTGTCCTCCTCTGGTACACATCTCCTCATAACGTGATCTAGCCCTGTATAAAACATGCAATCTGCAATCCAAGAAAAGTTAAAACTTTTCTCTACCAATAATCTTTTTTCCTTAGGAGAGAATTGAGGAGGAGTTCTTCCTGTTGCCAGATAATTTGCTATATCAGCATATCATGGATGAATAACCTTGATTGCAAATAGGTGCTCATCAGGAAAGGAGTCTTTAATAAGTGCAGAGTCATCTTGCCTTTGAATTCTAGAAAAGGAAATCAACAACTACGTTGGCTTTATCTGGCTTGTCCACAATTGTAATGTCAAATTCCTGCATCAACAATAACCATCTTGCCAGTCTCCCAGATATTGAGCTTTTGTTCATGAGATACCGGATTGCTGCATGATCAGTGTGGACAAATATCTGATAACCAGTGATATAATGCCTGAATTTATTGAGGGCGTAGATGATTGCCAACATTTCTTTTTCTGTAACAGTGTAGTTGAATTCAACCCCTTGCAAATTTTTTCTTATGTAGTAGAGTGCATGTTCAATTGATCCATCCTTCTGCCCTAGCACTGCCCCAATTGCATAATTTGAGGCATCAGTATGAATATGAAATGTGAGTGACCAATCAGGTCCTTTTAGAACAGGTGCCTGTGTGAGGGCGACTTTCAAGTCAAGA
This sequence comes from Sequoia sempervirens, assembly GCA_007258455.2. Lineage (NCBI taxonomy): Eukaryota > Viridiplantae > Streptophyta > Pinopsida > Cupressales > Cupressaceae > Sequoia > Sequoia sempervirens. The sequence goes on along the minus strand of VDFB02058242.1, from coordinate 426,047,649 downwards.
AATGCTTTTTCACATTCCTCTGTCCAAGCAAACTCTGCATCTTTCTTCAGCAGATTGTATAAGGGACCTGCTATTTGACTGAAGTCCTTGATGAATCTTCTGTAGTATCTTGCATAGCCTAGAAAACTCCGTACCTCCTTCTGCTTAGTAGGAGAGGGTAACTTAGAGATGATCTCAATTTTAGCAGGATCAACCTGAATTCTTGCAGCAGAAATATAGTGACCGAGCACTATTCCCTCCTGCATCATCATGAAGCACTTTTGACTATTCAACGATAGGTTGTGATCTTCACATCTCTGTAGTACTTTTTTCAAGTTAGCTTGAGATTCCTCAAATGTTGTACCATAAACAGTAAAGTCATCCATGTATATTTCCATGCAATCATATGAGATGTCCGAGAAGATGCTTATGACTGCCCTCTGGAAAGTTGTAGGAGCATTACAGAGGCCAAAAGGCAAAACTGAATAGGAAAACGTTCCCCAAGGGCATGTAAAAGTATTCTTTTCCTGATCCTCAGGAGCAATCTTGATCTGATTGTATCCACTGAAACCATCCAAGAATGAAAAGTACTTCTTTCCAGCTAAATTATCCAGAACTTGATCAATAAATGGAAGAGGAAAGTAATCTTTCTTTGTTGCTAAGTTAAGTTCTCTGTAATCTACACATACCCTCCATTTTCCTCCTTTCTTAGGAACAATGACCAATGGGGAAACCCATTGACTATTAGAGATTGGGTAGATAAAGCCAGCTGTCAACATTTTCTGCAATTCTTCTTTAACAATCTCTCTCAAAGTTGGATTGATTATTCTTTGAGGCTGCCTGACAGGTTTGAAGTCACTGTTAATATATATGCGATGTGTACAGAGTTTTGGGTCTAGGCCCTTCATATCTCCATAGTCCCATGAAAAAGCTGACTTATGGCTGGTAAGCATTTTGATCATAGATTCTTGTTGCTCACGGGTGAGGTTTTTATTAATGCACAAGGTTTTTCCTGCAGCTACCTCAACTTGGGAGGTTAAGTCTATCATAGATACTTCAGACATAAATGGCATGTCTACCTCATGGGGTAGTAAGGTGTGCAAGTAATCTATTGCTGCAGGATAATGAGCTGATGTGGACGGTGAAAGAATAGTCTGCAAGGAACATGGATTTTTCTCACAATGAAAGTATTCAGTACCATAGTTATTCAGCAAGATATTAGACAATACATCTTCTTCTTCTTGGTGTGCAATGAAAGGCTCTCTGGTAATTATCATTAAATTTGCCACATAGTTCACTTCTTCCTCTTCTCCCAAATCTGGCCAAGCAACATCTCCAGACTCAAGTTGGGGCAGTGCTGGAGAATAGAGAGTAAGTTTCTTTGTGCTATATCCATCAGATATTGTCATGTCACCCAACCTACAACCAATGCAAGCATCAGCAGTAGCCAACCAAGGCCTTCCTAGTATGACAGGGTATCCCCCCAATGATGCTTTTGGAGATAAGACCATGAAATCAGTGGGGTATTCCCAAGAATCCAAGGTGACTACCAGGTCTTCGACTACCCCATCAGGTTTGACAGTTGAGCTATTAGCAAGCTGTAATATTGTAGGTGTAGTCCTTATTTATGAAATATTAAGTTTTACAACCAGGTCCTTTGTCATGACATTGATAGCTACACCAAGATCTACTAAGGCATTCTTAATTTGCAACCCATTAACATTTATCTCCACAACAAGACTTCCTGGATCTAAATATTTTGGGATGCTAAGCTTCCCTAGCATTAAGTTAGAGAGTTGGCCTATTACATGGACAGTTTGAGGGTCTTTCTTTTTCCTCCCTAGTTTCTTCAAACATGCCTCCTTAATGGCCTTGCCATAGATAGGTACTTCTTTGATTGCTTGGAACAAGGGAATTTTCACACATATATGCTTTAACTAGTCAAGGATATCAAAGGTGGGTTCCTTTTGTTTCTTTACATTTTCACCTTCCAATCTTTGTGGGAAAGGAGGAGGCACCTTATTGGATGACTTAGGTAATGATGGAATATGAACTGGCTGATTTGGTTGGGTTGGGTCATTGATATCTTCTTCTTCTTGGTCAGTCTCCTCAGGTGGTAATTCTAAGATTATGGGAGGAGATGGTGTGGGAAGCACGGTTCCTGAACGTAAATTAATATTATTCAGGTTAAGAGCATAGGCAGGCTGATGATTAGGATCAGCAAAATAGACTTGCTGCTGCTGCAGTTGCTGGATATTTGGATTAGGTGTTGCCTGAGCTGGTAGTTGGGTTGATTTTATGTTCTGACCTTGATTAGGTGTAGGAGGTGGCATAATAGATTGTTGTTGGGGTTGCTGCAGGAAACCTGCGGTTGGATTTGACCATTGTTGGCCTCCTCTCCGTTGGTTAGGCTGCTGCCAATTCCCTTGTGGAGGCTGCCACTAATTTTGCTGAGGTCGTTGCCAGTTTCCTTGTGAGGCTTGCCAACGGTTTTGCTGGGAATTTGGCCAAGGGTGATTCCACTGAGGTTGGGAGTATGACCCATAGTTTAGAGGGTACTGATTTTGCCATTGACTATTATATGAACCAAAATTTTGCAAAGGGTCCTGAGGCATACCTTGTCTTGGGGCCCATGGCCTCCTTTGTGCAACAAAGAAGACTTGATAATCATCACCTTCTATCATCTTAAAATCAGTAGGCAACTGTTTAGCCTCCATGTTGGCCACCATCTTGCATCTGTAGTCACGCTTCCTCTATCTACAACGTGAAAATAACTCTGCCAAGATTGCTTCAGCTTCATCATATTTCTTCCGAGCTTGCATAGTGTCCAACTGTGTAGCCATGTTGTTAATGATTTCCTGCTTGAAATCAGACAGCAAATTTGTGATCTCTATCTGGGAAACTCCACTGGAAGAAGATTTACCCACTGTAGCTTGATGACCTCTACCCTTCTTCACATTTGCTCGGGAGTAATTAAGACATATTTCTTAATATCATCCCAAGGCAGTTGGGTTATATCACCTCCTCCCATCAGGTCCAGAGCGTCTATACAGGCATCACTGATCCCTCTTAGAAAAAGTAACTTCTGAGAGTCTTCATTTAGAGTATGGTTTGAGCTCTTTTTTAGAGAAAACAAGAATCTTGAAATATAATCCTCCAAACTTTCATCCTCCTTCTGCTGAATTCTGAATATATCGTCTCCCTTACTACCACTCTTACAATATTCCTTATATTTCTCAAGGAATTTTGTTTGCATGGCTGCCCAACTATCAACAACACCTCTTCCCAAACTCATGAACCATCTGAGAGCTCCTTCCTTCAAGGTGGAAGGAAATAACTTCAGCTTGTTAGCATCAAAAGTATAGTCATAACTCCGACAAAGGCTATCAAACTCAAACAGGAAAGTTTCAGGGTCCTCCGTAACTAGGCCATAGAACTTAGGAAGTAGTGAAGAAGGAATATTTTTAAGATTGTCAGTATCTCGTTGGGGAACAATGGGAAAATCAAAAGTAGGAGGTGGATTAGGTGGATTATTTGCCATATTTGCTTGCTGGAATATCAGAGCGAATGAATTTTCCTCAGGTTCTTCGTCGGCTGGGTCAAATGGCAGTTCAACAAACAGGTTTTCAGGGAGAAACCTTCCCAATGCGTCTCTTCTTCTATGCATGCAATAGAATGAATGGTGATTTGAAGGATTTTGAAAATTTTGATTAACAAACTAAACTAATGCTAAAAATGACTTCTGACAAATTCTTAGCTTGACACCATCCCTGGCAACGGCGCCAAAAATGGTCGTGCCCACAAAAGGATATGAAAATCACAGTAAAACCTATCCTGGGAATTGGACATTCCAGCAGGTGACCAATATCTCTTTATGGACGTTTATTTACTTGTCAAACCAGGGAACATATACTTTGAATGGCACATCACAATATATGCACTAAGAACTAGTTTCGGTCACAACTTAACAGAAATAAATACTTGGAAATAATTTTATCTACGCTACAGGAAGGCAATGCAAAGTTCTTTTAACTCAACCATGATTTAACCAAAACAAAAATCATAACAGCTACGACTGAGACTCAAACTATGAACTGGCCTTATGCTGCAGGAACAGGCACAGGGATGGATTCCCGATGCTGCAGGAGCAATACAAGACTGAGTTTGTACGAAAATTTTAAAGATGAAATCTAACTGATGAACAACAGAAAAAGAACAGCTAACTAACTAGCTACAGATACTTACTAAGTGGGCCCCCTTAGCAAGCATCTACTAATTACGCAAGTACTGAACTCAGAACTTCATCAAACTTTATTCATAAACTGAAAATGGTATACATTGCTTTGTTGATATGAAAACTAGCAACAAACTCTGTCTCTTGTCATACAGATTCTACTTTTTATTATTATCATACGGACTCTTACATGATATCTACTATCTCCCTATCACTATGCTTCTATCTAACTTCTAACCATCTTCTCTGCTCACTCGCGCAGGAGGAGCACTTATTTAAAATCAGGAGAACAACCAACTAACTAACCCTAACAAAGAAAGACGTGGAAGTAAAGTGTATCCCAAAATCAAGGAACAAACTTCATAAATGAATTTATCCATTCAACCCGATCCAGAGAGAATCTAGCGCTCCACTCTTTCCAGATTGACTGTCATTAAAAATCCTTCCCAACGGTTTCGGTCAAAGAGTCTTCGCCAGAGCTTCCTCGAAGTCGTGCAGGAAATAAACTTTACTGCAAGGCCGAGATCGGCTGCGCTTGACTTGATCATACTTTCTTCAACAACCTGCGAAACACAAGGTAACAAATGCGAAAGAAAAGGTGCATGGAACATACAAAATATCCGTTCATTAATCACATATTTAAATCTATTTCATCATTCAAAAACTACATGCGATATAACAGTCATTTAGGGAGTCAACGGGGTAATAAATGTAGACAAGACAACACAATAGGCTGCAAGAATATGAAAGTGTTTTGCTACAGGATATCCCAATAAAAGGTTTCAAAAGAGTTTAAACAACCATGAATAACAAAAGTAAAGGTATTAAAATTTCATCATAATATCCAAACTATGAGCACATTTTGGGCTCATCAAGGACTAAACCTATCATTGTCTCTAAACGGCCAAAAGGCCTAGGGCTTGGGTTTCAATCGCTCTAGATTGGCGATTCTAGTGCCGCATTGCCTTTACAAGAGGAAGTAAGTGCTTCAAAAGTTATCAAGACATCCAATGAGCCATCTGACCAATGCTACTACCATTCCCCTGACTCTAATGAATATAAGTAGGATTCTCTCTCCTCCACCTCTTTCATGGACCTCGATAAACTATTTGGGGAACTTGACCAAATGCTTAATTCCTTAGAAAATCCACCTAATTCCCATCCTCAAACATCTTTGACAAAAGAAGAATGGCTTAAATGTTACTTTTGGGAATCCATTGATCCTGACTCTTGGGAAACTGATGAACCTGCTTCTGATAACAAAACCTTTACAGTGGGTCCATCTCAGAATCTACCTATTCCCAAGAAAAAGAATAAGGAGTATTTGATAAGAAAATTTTGTGACCATGTCAAAAGGTCTATCCTCACCTTATCAACCTCTACCTTTGATACTTTTGATGATGACATGCCCCTGGTATATCTCCAACTTATCGATTGGGATCAACAAGACATCCCCATCTTAGATACCTTTGAGAACGACGAAGCAATAATTGAGTTCATGGGACTGTGAGAAGGCATACCTAGTGGTGACCATAAGATTGGATTTACCATAGACTTGGATAACATGGCTTATTTTGGGGATTTTTTTCACCTTTCCAGTTGAAAAAGCAGAAACAATAAGAAAAACAATGAAAAAAATAAAAATGACAAGTCCCTAGGTGAAAACTGAAAGGCACCTTTGGACGATGAAAAAGCAAAAAATAATGACGCATCCAAAGGCGAAAACTTCTCTAAGGCACCCAAGGATGGAGGTTTGAACATTCTCCTCGTTGCTCAAGAAAAGTCACCAATGTTAGTTGAGGAATCTATGGACATCAACATAAGCACTGAAGATAATCCTCGAGTAATCTATTTTTGACATCTTTGATAGAAACATAGCAACTTGAATTTCATAACTTCTTCACAAAAAGATAGGTCAACTTTGCATGTCATATGCCGACATGCCTGGACTGGATCCTGACTTGGTATTACATCATTTTCCATTACAACCAGGTGTTAAGCCCATGAAGTAGAAATTAAGAAAAATGCACTTGCAAATTGCTTTATTAGTCAAACATGAACTAAAGAAACTATTGGATCTCGACTTTATCAGATCAATTGACTATACATAATGAATTTCCAATCTTGTACCAGTGACAAAACCAATACATACTTTTGAGATATAAACAAAGCATGTCCTAAAGACGACTTTCCTCTGCCAAATATTGACATGATTGTGGACCTAACAATAGGATATGAAATTTTATCCCTTATGGATGATTTCTCGGGATATAATCAAATCAAAATTGCACCTGAAGACCAACATAAGACAACTTTCACTTGTCCATGGGGAACTTATTTTTGGAACGTCATTCCCTTTGTACTTAAAAATGTCGGAGCAACATATCAATGCCCCATGACAACTATTTTCCATGATCTCATACACACTCTCATGGAAGACTATGTGGATGATCTGATAGCTAATCATTGACAAGGGCTGATCATTTACGGGTCCTAGATAAGAAGTTTCAAATACTAGAAGAATACAAAGAGAGGCTAAATCCAAAAAAATGTGTATTTGGCATGCAATCAAGAAAAGTTCTAGGATACATCATTTCTAGACGAGGCATTGAAGTGGACCCAACAAAAGTGAAAGCTATAATGGACATGCCTCCACCGACCAATATAAGTCAACTACAAACATTACAAGGGAGACAACATTCTATCAAACAATTCATAGTGCAGTTAGCAGACAAGATACATCCCTTCCAACATCTAATTAGAAAAGGGGTACCGTTTGTATGGACAGTTAAATGCCAAGAAGATTTTCAATAGATCAAGGACTACCTACTTACACCACCAGTGTTAATGCCACCTAATGATGGAAGACCATTGATACTCTACATTTCAGCAAATACATCAGCGCTAGGAGCCTTACTTGCACAAAATGATAATGAGGGCCATGAAAGGGCAATCTATTATATCAACCGCACTTTGGTAGGTTATGAGCTAAATTACCGTCCCATAGAACGTGCTTGTCTTGCAATAGTTTTCGCTACTCAAAAACTTAGGAACTACATGTTAAACCACCAAATGATGTTGGTCACAAAGATAGATCCGTTGAAGTATCTCCTTAGTAAAGCAACATTAATAGGATGACTGGCTAAATGGGTAGTGGCAATCAGTGAATACGATATCCAGTATGTAGAAAGAAAAGCTATAAAAGGACAATTTATTGCTGACCAACTAGTAGACGCACCGCTTAAGGCAGATCATCCTCTAGTTCCAAATTTTCCTAATGAATTCATCTTCACCCTTGACACAGGAATGACATGGAAGTTATACTTTGATGGGTCCCACACAAATCATGGTTCAGGGGCTGGCATATTGTTTATCACACCATAGGGTGACACTATTCCTAAGTCATTCAAAATTGCTTTTCCATGCACCAATAATATAGTAGAATATGAGGCTCTTGTAATAGGATTATGAATGGCAATTAAATGGAAGATCAAACATCTACAAGTCTATGGAGATTCTCAGCCAGTGGTTCGACAGGTTAAGGATGACTATGAAACCAAAGATGAAAATCTCGCCCCATATAAGCGAATGGTAGATAGCTTCAAAAAATATTTTGACAACATCATCTTTCATAAAATACCTCGCATTCAGAACAGGGCATCAGACACCATGGAAACCATTGGTTCACTCTTGGACATACCTAGCAACATGCCTAAATTCAAGTTTTTGGTAAATAACTTTTGGTCCCTACCTTTGACGTCCCAGATTCAGAGATGGTGTGTGAACTTGTTGGTCCCAATTCCCCATGGTACAAAGACATATACGACTACCTCCATGTCCAAATCCTACCACTTGACCTCTAGAACAACCAACATAGGACATTTATCCATAAGTCTTCCAAGTATACCATCATTGAAGATACCCTTTATAGAAATGCCCTAGACATTACCTTATTGAGATGTCTCAATACTGAAGAAGCACAAGTGACCTTGCATGGGGTACATGAGGGTATATGTGGATCCCACTCTAGCGGTCCCACCTTAGCTAAGAAGATTATGAGACTAGGCTATTATTGGCCTACGATGGAAAATGACTCATATGTCTTTGTCAAGAAATTTTGATAGTGCTAGATTCACATAGACTTGATACACGCACCAGCACAGGAGCTCTGTGCAATAATGTCACCATGGCCCTTTTCCCAATGGGGACTTGACCTCATCGGTAAGATACATCCTACATCCTCCAATGGTCATAAATTCATCATTACTGCGACTAAATACTTTACCAAGTGGATTGAAGCCATTCCTATGACCTACATTACTGGCACACAAATTTCTAAGTTCATCCTTAACTATATCATTTTGTTGGTATGGCGCTCCTCAATCCATAATCATGGATGATGGCCACACATTTAAAAACCAAGAAGTCTATCACCTCTATGAGGAATTCCATATCCAACACCACTTTTCCACTCCATATTACCCACAGGGTAACAACCAAGCTGAGGCATCTAACAAAACAATCCTCAAAATCCTTAAAAAGATTGTCAATGATGCTAGTTGTGATTGGAATTTACAGCTTAACCCTACCCTATGGGATTACCACACAAGCATCCACACTCCCACCAGTGCCACTCCATATTCCTTGGTATTCGGTTTTGAGGCGATCTTGCCTATTGAGGTCAAGATTCCTTCCCTAAGGGTATCTCTGAAAGGGCATATTGACAATGAAGAGTACCAAGTGTCAAGACTATATGAGCTAGAGTTCCTGGACAACGACCTCCTCCTCTCCAATGGCCTCCTCTCTGACGACCTCCTCTATAACTGCCTCCTCAGTGACGATCTCCACCCCTTCACCTGCCTCCAACATGATGACATCCTCTCCCTCCCTCTCACCCTCACAGATGGGTGACAAATCTCTGCCCTAACCTCTACCACCTCGTCGACCTCGTCGACCACCCCTCCCACCTCCTCCTCTGCCTCCCTCTCACCCTCATGAATGGGTGACAAATCTCCACCCCGACCTCTAACACCTCGTCAACCTCATCGACCACCCCTCCCACCTCCTCCTCTGCCATCATCGCCTCCACCTCTACCACCTCCCCTACCACCATGTCGACCCTGTGGGCCTGTCCCTCGATGCTCTACAGGCACTGAATAATCCGGATATGTATATGGCACAGGCCTATGTTGTGCCCACCAACCATCATACGCTAATGTCATCCCAACATCTACAGCTCCACCCCTCCATCCCCACTGTACTGGCTACAATGCATCTATATCTTCCTCTACTATCAATACAAGAACTGTAGGACCCCACAAAGGAACCTCCCTCGAAGATCGGGCAAACTCAGCTCGACCCTGCGACACATCCTGAATCTCACCAAACTACCGAAGCACTCTATCTAGTAGGTTTCTCTTAATGATATGTACTCTCAAAATAGTCCTCCCAATGAAATATCGTGTCTATCAGCAAAAATTCAAGTGTTAATCCTTGTCTCGCCATTGTGCACAGTCCATGTATGGCCTCCATATAAACTAAACAAGGGTATCAATCGCGTGCCTCCAGTATCTTGTGTCTCCAACATGAGTTTATGTAATAGTCCTAGCATAATGAAATACATAAGGAGATTGACCATTTAGCTCATATGCAATTGGTGGATGTAAAACAACAATGTGCTCCCATGCCCGTATCATCAATAAGGTAGTCCCACAACTCATGGACTGCGCCTCCCTATAAGCTATGTTGTGCAAGTGGAAATACAACATCACCAGTAGACATGGGCCCCATGCATACACAACCTGCCTCTCCAACATCCCTACTAACATCTCCCCCCAACCCACAGGAAACCCATACCCTCGATGGTCTGGTAATACAATCCCACCAATCAGAGTACACAACAAACAATCAATCCACTCATATCTATCTGCAAGTACATGCCATTTGATCTCATAATGCTCGATATTGAGCTGCTTGATGTCATTGTGCTCATAATAATGAGTGATCTTGCTATAACCCCTCTGGGTATCATAGTAGACCCTTTCGCCCCTTATTGGTAATCGAAGTATCTTATAAACATCCTCTAATGTAACAGTCGCCTCTCCTATGGGAAAATGGAACGACAAAGTCTCTGAATGCCATCGCTTCGCAAGTGCAGTGAGCATCCTTGATTTTCCCAAACGGTGGGCATAAATGTCACATGATGTAATCCAAGACTCCATATCAACCATTTCTCTGCACTGCACAACTGGTCCTGCAACTCATACATTGCTGACCTCGACTTCTAGGTGTATATCGAATCCAAAACAACCTACAAATGTATAATGAATACCTTTCGTCAGAAACACGAAGCCAATTTTACACTATAAAAGTTTAAAAAATTTGACGGACAAATGCGTCATTTTATTGACAAATGTGGTGCATAGTTCAAATGTGTCATTTAACATTGCAAATGTGTCACAAAATACACATGCGTCACACAAGGAAACACATGCGACTAATCATGCATATGCATTAAAAAGTTCTCAAATGTGGTTTATGACTCCAAATGTGACATTGCCCCTATCAAATGGAACTCACTAGGACACATGCAGTGCAAACCTAAGAAAATGAGTTGATTTATATTTAAAATAAAAATGAGCCATGACATGTTTCCACAAATGCATCATATTGTGAGCAGATATGTTGCATACAAACACATTTGCGGAAAACGGGAAATGACGCATATGAAAAATAAACTTTAATGTCCTAGAAATACGTGAAAAATCAAAATTCAAAAGTTGGTTTTGGGGTACTTACTGGGGGTCTTGCGTCGGTCGGCCGTCGAAAAGTCCTAATGCAATATCCGCGATGCTCAGTGTACGAAACAAGAGACATTTTTCTAGATGGCTCTAGAGCAAAATCAATGATTTTAAAACTTGAAGGGTGAAAATGAATTCATTTTTACCCAATTCCTATTTATACCTAGGGGTTTTTAGGGTTTTCTTTCAAACCTACTGTATTGGCCGCACTATTTGCACACTTCCAATGATCATTTCACAAACCAAACCTCGCCGAAATTGATTTCTTTTTCCACCATCAAACTTTTGACAATCCAATTACCTAATCAGGACAATTTCCATTTTTTTTCTGAATTTTTCAAAAAATTGTCATTTTTCTCGAGGGTGCATACCCTTAACTATTTCACACTGGGGCACGATTGGGGCGTGTTATTTATTATTCTTCGACACAAACACCGAAATGACATTATGTTAAAGAGGGGAAAAATGTAGACACTGAAAATTGTCTTAGGCCTGTGACCCTTAACTTCTTCATATTTCATTCATCTTTATTTGTCTAAGGTCATATGTCCTCTATTAATTAAATAACTTTAATTATTTAATTAATTCATTCTTACCTTTTTTCTTCCTTGATTAATTAATTAAATATTATTTATTTAATTACATCGCTAATTAAATTTATCTTCTTTCTAAAATTAAATAAACAATTATTTAATTTATTCCTATGACACTTTCGATTATAATTAAATAAACAATTATTTAATCTATTCCTTTATCCCTTCCTCTTGAGGTGGATTTGGAGTTGGTTTGTGGCACACTTGGGAGGTTCAAGGGGTGTTTCTCCGTACGGGTGTTGGTGTTTTTGATTATGGGGTTGGGTTTAATGGTGGTCGTTACGATTAAATTACCTTTTCTTTTGTTGGGTTCTATTTTGTTGATTCTGAACAAATGGGTGGTGGCAACTTTCTTGCTTTGTTTCCTGACTATTTTAGGTGGTGATTGCTACTTGGTTGCTGCATCTTTGTTGCTTTGGTGCCTGACTGTTTCAGGTGGTCATTGCTATATGGGTTGGATAGCTCTTGCTCACTTTGGAAGGGTTTCTGGTCCTGGTTAATGCCAGGTTGTAAGGGTTTCTGGTCCCGGTTAAAACCAGGTTGTTTGTAAGTTGCAGCGAGTAGTCATGTTTATCTCTTAGAGGCTGCTATGTAGCTACTATTGGTTAATGGTTTATCTTATTTGTAGCTTGCTTTCCTTTGTACTGGGTTTCAGGCCTCATCAAAACCTATTTTTTACCTCTAATCAAAAACTATAATTAAATTATCATTTTAAATTATTTAATTATTCTTTAGCCTTTTATCTCTTTAATTAAATAAATCTTTATTTATTTAATTTAATCCAAAATCTTGAATGTTGAATTAAATCATTATTTAATTCATAAAAAGATTTATCCATAGACTATTCCTCTATAACTAGATAATCTCTTTGTTATCTAATTAGTCATTTATCACTTAAGTCTAGATATAATTAGATCATTCAGTTATCTGGTGAGATAATATTTGATTATCTTTAATGAACAAACTTTCTGTGTTAATCAATCCATTATCTAGATTATACCTTATCTTCTACGAGCAAACCTCTATTAATTAAATAACTTTAATTATTTAATTAATTTATTCTTATCTTCTATCCATGTCAATCTTTATCTTTTACATGCAATCTTTATTCTTCTGTGTCTCGATCAGTTTCCACTAAAGATTAAATTATTATTTAATTTAATCCCCACCTTTTATGCTTTATCAGTCACACTAATTCAACCCTAACTCTATTGCATGCCACATCTTTTAATTTAAATTGTTAATTAATTATCTTTAATCTGACCCTATCATTCAAAAATCATATTTTCTATAAATTGGCTTTACCTTCATCATTATTAGTCCTCTCGAAATCTTATGAGTTTTGGAAGCAACTTTAGAATCTTCAATGTTTTGCTATTAACACTATCATGAGGCTATACTTGCATGCTTAAGAGAAATATGAGGGCATTTATACTACAACGAAATGGAGAAGTGCAATTAAGGTGATCCATGGAATGCATAAGGGGTTTGGTGAGATCTTTCTTTTGTTTATGCTTTATATTCCATTGTTCTTGATTGTTAGCTTGGGTTTAGTTTAAATTATGCTTTGAATTGCTTAACCTGTGAATTTTCCCTGTGCTATTAGAGACTTCATCTTTCCATTTGCACACAGGAGAGGTGACTGTTACATTATAGGATGTCTATACGATACTTCGATTACCGATTAGGGGCGAGAGTGTCTGCTATGATACCCAAAGGGGTTACAATGAGATCACTCATTATTATGAGCACAAGGATGTCAGACAACTTAGTATCGAGCATTATGAGATTAGATGACATGTACTTGAAAATAGATATAGTTGATTGATTGTTTGTTGTGTACTCTGATTGGTGGGATTGCATTACCAGACCGTTGAGGGCATGGGTTTCCTGTGGGTTGGGGGGAGATGTTAGTAGGGATGTTGGAGAGGCAGGTTGTGTATGCATGGGTCCTCTTTCTACTGGAGATGTTGTATTTCCACTTGCACAACATAGCTTACAAGGAGGTGCAGTCCACGAGTTGTGGGACTACCTTATTGATGATATGGGCGTGGGAGCACATTGTTGTTTTTTGTCCACTAGTTGTATATGAGCTAGATGGTCAATCTCCTTATATATTTTGTTATGCTGGGACTATTACATAGACTCATGTTGGAGACACAAGATACTGGAAGCACACGATTGATACTCTTGTTCAGTTTATATGGAGGCCATACATGGACTGTGCATAGTGGCTAGACGAGGATCGACACTTTCCTTTCTGCCGACAAACACAATATTTCATTGGGAGGACTGTTTCGAGAATACATATCATTGAGAGACACCTACCAGACAAAATGCTCTAACAGTTTGGTGAGATTCAGGATGTGTTGCAGGGTCGAGCTGAGTTTGACCGATCTTCAAGGGAGGTTCCTCTATGGGGTCCTATGGTTCCTGTAGTGATAACGGAGGCAGATATAGATGCACTGCAACCAGTACAATGGGGATGGCGGGGGTGGAGTTGCGAATGCTTGGATGACAGTAGCGTATGATGGCTGGTGGGCACAACATAGGCCTATGCCATAACAGATCCTGATCAACCAATGCCTATAGAGCATTGAGGGGCAGGCCCACGAGGTCGGCGTGGTGGCAAGGGAGGTGGTAGAGTTGATAGAGGTGGAGGTGATGATGGAAGAGGAGGTGGGAGGGGTGGTCGACGAGGTGGTAGAGGCTAGGGAAAAAATTTTTCACCCATCTATGAGGGTGAGAGGGAGGGAGATGATGCCACCATGTTGGAGGCAGGTGGAGGGGTGGAGGCCGTCACTGAGGAGGCAGTTGTAGAGGAGGTCGTTATTGAGGAGACCGTTGGAGAGGAGGAGTCTATCGGTAAGGAGGTCGAGTTGGATTCCCTTGATCTATTATGGGAAGGATACCGGGATGTAGATGATTATGTCAAGGAGGAGATGGGGGATCAAGAGAGAGAGCTCCAAGATCTGAATGTTGAGGAGTGGGATGTAGATGAGGGGGAGGCCACCATGGGAGGAGGAGGGTCCCATAGATCATCAATTGGCTGATTTGTAGGCCAGGGTGGAGGCCTTGGAGGAGCGAGTTAGAGTTGTGTCTGCGGAGAGAGATGAGATGCGACTAGAGAGGGATAGCACCTACTTGGAGAGAGATTAGGTGGTGGCACGAAGACAGGAGACAGAGTAGAGATTTGTGGAGTTTACAGCTCTTTGCACTGGACAAGCTACAAGTATGGCTCAGGAGTTGGTTAGGGCTAGTGATAGGGAGAGATATTATAGAGATTTTTATGAGAAGGAGGTACTTCCTAAGAGACAGGCTCCTAGTGCTTCTCAGGCCCTTAACAGTAGATCATGCAACAAGTCTTCCCACAACAGATCCCAGAGTAGTGGTGGTGTCCTAGGACCTCACAAGTCAAGAAATTATGATAGGCCACCTTCTGCACAACAATCATCAGGACCTTCTCGTTAGTCACCCCCTCATTCTCCTCATCAGAGTAGTGGGAGTTTAGCCTAGGGACATGTTATATATTTGTAGACATTGTATTTTTATTATAGAGCCTACAAGCTCCATTTTGGGAGATATATTATGACATTTTATTGTGACACTTTTTTTAGCGATATATATCATTTTTTGTGGTGATTATATGATATGTAGTTCTTTATATGATATGCATGTGTTATGGATGCCAATGTTTACTTTATGATGTTGATGCAACCTATGATATTATGTTGATTCTATATGATGATTGTTGGCAACCAGGATTGCACCCTCAGTCAAACTAGGCTTGGCTATCTTGTTGCAACATGGAAACACTCTTTGATTTGTGGGTAATCAATTGGTGAGAGAATCTCCAGAGTTGGTTGGTTCCCTCTAGCTAATCATCTAACCTATGAAATTTTTAGGGGAAAGGGATAGGAAGAAAGTTGAAAATGGAACCTACAACTAATGATGATCAACTAGATATTCAAAGATTATGATATAACTTAACTCACAACAACCTCTCATGAAACATTAGCTCTCACAAAT
Source organism: Sequoia sempervirens (assembly GCA_007258455.2). Classification (NCBI taxonomy): domain Eukaryota; kingdom Viridiplantae; phylum Streptophyta; class Pinopsida; order Cupressales; family Cupressaceae; genus Sequoia; species Sequoia sempervirens. The sequence goes on along the minus strand of VDFB02058242.1, from coordinate 426,032,014 downwards.
CACCTTAAGACATCTAGCTCAATAGTATTTTGCATAAAGACTCGTAGACCATTGAATACAATATGCAATCTGAACTATCTAAAATTCTTGCCTACGACCCACAATAATAAGACAAAAGAAGGATTCACAAGTTTGAATCACAAACAATCATCAAATTATTACTGTAAGAACATGACAAGAGAAAGAGAAAGGAAAACTCTGCTACTTATATTGAAATTGAAGGAGTAAGACACCAAAATTTGATTCAAAAGTTTGCAAAACTCTTTGCAATGCAGATGAGAGCAAGAAACATAAATCTGAACCTTGAGAAATTCAAAATTTCTCCAACTTATAGGCATCAAGTGACATCCATGGTGCAAAAATAGAAAAATCAGGCCCACTGCATCATCAAAAAGCAACTCATTCTGCATTTTTGAATTCAAGGAAAAAGCCTGAAAAGAAGGGGCTCTAACTTCTCCAAATAACTTCACCAAAATGGAAACTTCTCATCTCCAACAAGTTGATCCAAAAACTCCACAAAATCATGTTCAAAACTGCCCAAAATTGAAAATAGAAGGTTCAAACTGCCACCTCTTTTCCAAATCCGCCCAAGAACTAAAAATCAAAATAGAAAGATTCCAAGAAGACTTAAGTGTGTTGACTGCATTCTAAACATTAACACACACCAATGTAATTTATAGAAACATTACCATTAGTGTTGTTTTACAATCATATGCAGTTTCTGAATTACAATATAGAAAGCCTGATTGCATTTGATTGTTTTTCAATTCACCTCCAGTTACTCTGATTTTTCTTTTTCTATCTCCAAATGTTTTGACTTTTGCATCAATATTTGCAGAAAATCAAAATATTATACGAGCTCTCTACACACTTGATTTTTCTACAAAAAATCATAAAAATAATAAAAAAACCCCATCACATAAAGTGATTCAAAACCCAAGGGAACTCTAAAATATTCAGGACTTAGGAAAAAAATAGAGGGCCTAAAGTCATTGTTCAATTTTTTCCTAAGGCGAGGCTCATGGCATCAAATGTTTCTAAAGCATTGCAAAGGCTAACCCTAATAAGAGGGGCAATGTTCATGGTTTTACATTTGATTTTCTTTAAAAATCAGGAAAAAGAAATGCCTAAGGCATTCAACCTAGGCAACACATCAAGGCATTTGTTTTTTGAAAAGAAATGTGATTAAAATCACATTCGAATTAGCACATGGGGAAAACCCTAACACAAAAACACCTCAAACACATTTTTTGGTTACCATTTGCATTAGCCAAGTTAGGGAAAACAGGGCTTTGCTAGGTGCTACCATGGGAGTTAGGGTTTGGAGCCTTGGAGCTTGATTCTTCACCATTTTCAGTGCTATTCCTATTGATCCTTCTTTGCATTCGATGGTAAGTATTCTTATTTGCATGTTGATGCAATTTTTTACTCCATTCGATGAAGAAGAATGGCCTATAGGCCACGACTAAGACTAGTTTTGATGGCTTTTGTGTTTGGTTGTGTCGACCACCCCTTGTTATTCTTCATGGCCACCATGAGAGACTTTGCTTGAGCATTTGTGAAGGCTCAGCCATGGGTTTTGTTGTGCTTCTCCACATTGACATTCAAGGTAGACCTTCTCTTTTCACTCTTAAAGGCATTTCCCTCTTAAATAAAGCTTATTCAAGCTTTTCTTTACAAAGAATAATGAAAATTTTGTGGGTTTCTGAGATGGGCCATTGCATTGGCCACAACTATACTGTGTGTTCTCCTTCTTTTCTATTGAATGAAAGGTTATGGAGCTTGGCCCACAATGTGCAAATGAAAACATTTTTTAAATGAAAAAGTTTTTTAGATAAATGCTTTCCATTTATACGGGTTTCCAAAACCCCTCATGGTTGCGGCCTGTAGCTTTGATTTCACCAATTTATGAAAGCATCTTTGTTGTTAAGGGTTCGAACCCTTGATGTTTCTTCTTGTATCTATATTTTAATTCAAAACCCTAAGCAGGTATGGGACTTATGAAGGAAAAAATTTCCTTCTTAGGCTGCGGGTATGAGAGCATGAACTAGGGTTTTCCTCCATTATTTTTAGCTCAAATTATCCTTTCATCTCTGCACTCTAGAAAAATACTATGTAAAACTATGTGGGGTTTTCTCTAAAAGCCCGAGTTGGCACCTTTGCACTTGCATTCATTTGAAACCCTAACTAGTTCTACATAGGATTACTGTAGCATAAGTCTATTGTTTTGAAAAAACAAAAGAACTCCAATGTGAATGTTCAACACTGTCATTTCATTTACTCATTTTTAGAAAGCAATGAATTCTTTACATATGCTTAACTCTCAAGATGTAGACTTTCCTTGCTTTGAATTTACTCTTAGTTGAGAAAATCAATGCATCAACACAATAGAACTCAAACAATTTCCTGAGCTTTTTGCATTCACTGTTTAGCATGACTCGGTTGCTATGCTGTTGTACATACACTTGCTTGATGAACATACAAAAATTCACTCTCAAATGCACTTTACCTTGATATGTTTTGACTTGTCATGCAACATTTTCTTTCAACCACTATGGTATTTTTGTAGGTTACTTTGATGCTTGTCATCTCTTATTTCATGCACTTGAATGCTTAAAAAAAATGCACATCTAACTTCACATTTAATGAAACAAGGCAATGTGATTTTCCTTTATGTTTGTAGTATAGAAATTTTGAAGCAAAACTTACTCATTCTGCAAATTTTATCCATTGATGATGCTATCCTCAAGCTACATTCAGCTCAAACACTTAATGTGTTGCACCCACAGTCAACCATGCCTCTCTTCATTCATTCTATGCTTTTAGTAGCTCACTTGCAGCCATTGATAACTCCATCTTCTTGATGGGAGAAGCCTCCTTTTGGAACTCTTCATGCATTTTTATCTCCTAGATAGAAACATGATGATGTGAAAACAATCATTGCATGGAAGATTTTGAAATATAAACACCCGGTGATGATGATTAGAAGCTTCTTCATTTGTTTCAGTTATCATTTGATTTGTAATCAAGGCATTATGTATGCCTATTCACTATCACATTTTGTGATGATGCATTCCTTGATGATTCACTTGGGCAACTGATCACCTATGATCTTCAATTCATTGCATTTCAAATTTGACTATCCTAGATGATCACTTGCTTGAGTTCCTAATTATTTATGATGCACTCCTTCAGATGCATTTATCCTTGAGCAACATTGAATTGTTTCTTTTTTGAAACCCCTCTGTGGAATGTTGAGGGAAATCATGTCGGGTCTCAACCCTTGTGGGAGCCCATTTTACCCCACATGCTTTATGATATTCAAATTGGATCAGCAACATGACTTGTTCTATACTTGCACAAGAAACAAACAATGTTAGATTAAACGATAAATTCAAAAGTTTCTCATGATGTGTTCTCCTTGGTATTTTTTTTTACTCCTCTTGTTCTTGCTCAGTTGATTCAATGCATCATAGACAATATTCTACATTACTGTTGATGGACCATGTAGGAATGTTCATAGTCCAAGCTTTAACAAAAATTTCATCCACTTGCAAGTTCACTTGGAGCACGGAAGTAGAAAGGAGAGCCCAACTCTGGAGGCAGCTCAAAGGTACAACCAAACAATTACGATTATGTTCTTTCTTACATACTCTTCCTCCTTTTCAATCTTTAGTAGCGTAGAATATTCATTGTGGTTCATTGTTCTAGCTACTCCCACGACTTGTGTGGGACACTTGATTCTCCCTTTTACTCCAATGAATATAAAAACAACATTTATAAAATACTTGTTCAATTCTATACTTTCTTCTTCTGCAAACAACGTATGGAACATTGTGAATGAATGATAGAATGAAAACACTTCTTTTATTTATTATGCAATACTTAATGCTGCAAAATAATATAAGGAAAATGAAAACACATTGCACTTCTTTAAAACTTAACAATTCAAGCATTTGCAATGGTTAAAACATCTGCAAAAACAAACTGAAATTCTTCACCTTAAAATGAACTTGCATAACCAGCTCTGTCAATTTGAGTTGTGTGAAAAATTGATAACAATGATGCAGGCATTTACTTTTATGGTGTTATGAATGTCATGTATGGATTCTATGTTTATGATTATGAGATGCAATGTGATTTATGTATTTACAATGCCATGTGAATGTATTTATTGTGAGAATATGCTATGCAGTTTATGATGGTGAATGCATGTTATGCCATGGATTCCTAGATGGATGGATGTCTATATTTGTTTGTTTTCCAATGCATCATATATGTATGATTTAATATGTATATATGTATGGAAATGTCTAAATGATGTTTGTAACATGAATGCATATGCAAGATGCTTTATTTTTTTTTGTGTCACAAGACTCCATCATAATGCAAGAAAGAAATGTTAGCACGAAAGATCTGGATGTTAGTGTTAACAATCTTCAATATTTTTCCAAAACATAATAGGCCTTGCATTAAATCATCATTGGGCGTTAAATGATACAAATGGACAAAAAACACCATGATATGAGATAGAAAAAGGTGTGCAAGGTCATCCACCTGCTAAAAATAGACAGTCATAGACAAGGAATGTCCTAACTCATACTAAGGGAAAAGTTTCCTCGATCTTTTTGTCAAGACAAACTGCAGACAACAAACAAATAAAAGATGAGTCATGAGACATCATCGCTCCTCTAAATCCTTCATGGGACATCCACAAGGAAGCTAGTAACCTAACTCAAAGACAAATCCAAAAGACAATTGACAAATAGCAGTCAAAGAAAAAGAGTCCCAATACATCCTTGCTTCTCTAAATCCTTCATGGGACATCCTCGAGAAAGCTAGTAGCCAGACTCAAAGACAAAAAAGAAAAGATAAGACAAAAAAAGCTACAATTTCAACAACCAGTAAGAATATTTGCCAAAATTTTATCATGTTTGTTGTTTAATTGATGTTTGATAAAGCCTAGTTTCAAAAATGACACATATTGTATAAAACGTCGAGTCTGGTTTCGATCATGTGACCACCTGTATAAGGAAATGATTAAGCTTGATTTTAGAAAGACACATATCTTATAAGATGTTGAGTCTGGTTTCGATCATGTGACCACCTGTATAAGGTAATGATGATGCTTGACTAAATGACAATGTCTATTTTTAGGAAGGATACATCCTGCATAAGACATAGGTTGATTATTTTTGTTATTGCTTTGACAATTTGTTTATTTGACTTGATGACCTTGTTGATTTATTTGTCTTGTTGATGTGTGACTTGTCTTGATATTTTGACAATTTTTTGTGTTTGATGACAATGTATGACTTATTTTGACTGACACGATGAACCCTAAAGGACTGACCTAGTTCGGCCTCAGGTTGCCTACATTATACACGTAGAAACCTCGTAGTTCAACTAGAATTTGATCGACAAGACTGACTGAAAAAGATTTGATTTATTTGAAGATATTTGATGTGTGTGATAGTGAATGTGACAAACCCTAATGGATTGACCTAGTGCGGCCTCAGGGGCTCATCAATTGATGGCCTTGCCTACATTATACACGCAGACACCTTGTAGTTCGACACGACTAATGACTTTGTCTTATAAACAAAGGATCGAGTCATGATTTTATATAGAAAAACCTAAAAGGACTGACCTAATGCCTTGGGGGCACATCGATAGATGGCCTTGCCTACGTCTAGTCGCAGAGGCAACGTAGTTTGACAATGACAAAGACTGATTGGTGCGACTGACTCTGACTCTGTTTTTGGATTTTTGACATGTTTTGATTTTTCATCTTTTTGAAGTTTTTTGATGTTTTTGGATTTTTTTCAAGACATTTTTGTGATGTTTTTGGATTTGTTTAGGACATTTTGTGATGTTTTTGGATTTTTTCAGGATATTTTGTGATGTTTTTGGATTTTTTTAGGATATTTTGTGATGTTTTTGGATTTTTTCAGGACATTTTGTGATGTTTTTTGGATTTTTTCAAGACATTTTGTGATGTTTTTGGATTTTTTTGATGGTTTTACGCCCTCAAAACAACCATTGTAAGAACCAAATGATGTAAGTCAAGTGCCTGCCCCTAGTTAGGTATAAGACCCATTTATTATAAATAGGATGGAATGAGATATGAAGTGTGCTCAATGTCAATCATTCCAAGTTATGGGAAGGACAACCATTTATTATGAGTGGTATGTACAGGTGGTGGATAGGAAAGATAGGTGATATGACTGAAAAGTTAGGTTGGAATGATGGTAGACAAAGAAGCAGAGTCGACTACACATGGCACCTATTTGCAAGGTTTTCACCATGGTACTCATCCAAAGCGCCACTGAAGTGGTTTTCACTATTGGACGACTTATTTCTCTTTACTATTTTCTTGATTTTTTCAATTTTTTTGATGTTACCAAGATGCTTGTTTGCCAGGTTTTCCCCTAGGTAACAATTTTGAAGGATGTTGATTAGTGCTGATAATGGTTCTCCTTCAGGAGTAGAGAGCTGGTATGCTCCTGATATAAAGGCTTCTATGACAATATAGGGTCCTAAACAGTTTGGTTCAAAATTTCTTGGTTTTTCTCTTTCTGCTTGATTCTTTGGATTTTCCATTAAAACTAGGTCACCAATGTCAAAATTTTGATTCAATACTTTCTTGTTGTAGCTACAACGAAGATGGTTTTGATATGCTTGAAGGTGATCTAATTAATTTTGTCTTTGTTCGTTCAGGAACTCTAGCTCATGTAGTCTTGACACCCAGTACTCTTCATTGTCAATATGCCCTTTCAGAGATACCCTTAGGGAGGGAATCTCAACCTCAATAGGCAAGATGGCCTCAGAATCAAATACCAAGGAATATGGAGTGGCATCAGTGGGAGTGCAGATGCTTGTGCGGTAAGCCCATCTTTAGGGTTAAGCTATAAATTCCAATCACGACCAACATCATTGACAATCTTTTTAAGGATTTTGAGGATTGTTTTGTTAGATGCCTCAGCTTGGCCGTTACCCTGTGGGTAATATGGAGTGGAAAAGTGGTGTTGGATATGGAATTCCTCATAGAGGTGACACACTTCTTGGTTTTTAAATGGGTGGCCATTATCCGTGATTATGGATTCAGGAATGCCATACCAAAAAGTGATATAGTTAAGGATGAACTTAGAAATTTGTGTGCCGGTAATGTAGGTCATAGGAATGGCTTCAATCCACTTGGTAAAGTATTTAGTCACAATACTGATGAATTTATGATTGTTGGGGGATGTAGGATGTAGGATGTATCTTACTGATGAGGTCGAGTCCCCATTGGGAAAAGGGCCATTGTGACGTTATTAGATAGAGCTCTTGTGTTGGTGCATGTATCAAGTCTCCGTGAATTTGGTACTTTCGACATTTCTTGACAAAGACATATGAGTCCTTTTCCACCATAGGCCAATAATAGCCCAGTATCATAATCTTCTTAATGAAGGTGGGACTGCTAGAGTGGGATCCACATATACCCTCATGTACCCCACACAAGGTCGCTTGTGCTTCTTCAGTATCAAGACATCTCAATGGGGTATTATCTAGGGAACATCTATAAAGGGTATCTTCGATGAATATGGTATACTTGGAAGACTTACGGATAAATGTCCTACATTGGTTGTTCGAGAGGTCAAGGGGTAGGATTTTGGCATGGAGGTAGTCGTATATGTCTTTGTACCACGGGGAATTGGGACCAACAAGTTCACACACCATCTCTGAATCTGGGATGTCAAAGGCAGGGACCAAAAGCTGTTCTACCAAAAAATCGAATTTAGGCATGTTTCTAGGTATGTCCAAAAGTGAACCAATGGTTGCCATGGCGTTTGCTGCCTTGTTCTGAATGTGAGGTATTTGATGAAAGATGATGTTGTCAAAATATTGTTTGAAGCTATTTGCCATCCGCTTGTATGGGGTGAACTTTTCATCTTTGGTTTCATAGTCATCATTAACTTGTTGGACCATGAGCTAAGAATCTCCAAAGACATGTAGATGCTTGATCTTCCATTTGATTGCCATTCATAATCCTGTTACAAGAGCCTCATATTCTGCTATATTATTGGTGAATAGAAAAGCAATTTTGAATGACTTAGAAATAGTGTCACCCTACGGTGTGATAAATAATATGCCAGCCCATGAACCATGATTTGTGTGGTACCCATCTTGAAGTATAACTTCCATGTCATTCTTGTGTCAAGGGTGAAGATGAATTCATTAGGAAAATCTGAAACTAGAGGGTGATCTACATTAATCGGTGCGTCTGCTAGCTGGTTAGCAATAACTTGTCCTTTTATAAATTTTCTTTCTACATACTGGATATCATATTCACTGAGCACCATTACCCATTTAGCTAGTCGTCCTATTAATGTTGCTTTACTAAGGAGATACTTCAATAGATCTATCTTTGCGACCAGCATTGTTTGGTGGTTTAACATGTAGTGCCTAATTTTTTGAATAGCGAAAACTATTGCAAGACAAGCACGTTCTATGGGATTGTAATTTAGCTCATAACCTACCAAAGTGTGGCTGATATAATAGACTGCCCTTTCACGATCCTCATTATCATTGTATGCAAGTAAGGCTCCTAACACTGATGTAGTTGCTGAAATGTAGAGTATCAATGGTCTTCCATTAGTAGGTGGCATTAACACTGGTGGTGTAAGTAGGTAATCCTTGATCTGTTGAAAAGCTTCTTGGCATTTACCTATCCATACAAATGGTGCCCCTTTTCTGAGTAGATGCTAGAAGGGATGTATCTTGTTTGCTAATTGCACTAAGAATTGTCTGATAGACTGCAGTCTCCCTTGTAATGTCCATAGTTGACTTATATTGGCCGGTGGAGGCATTTCCATTATAGCTTTCACTTTTGCTGGGTCCACTTCAATGCCTTGTCTAGAAATGATGTATCATAGAAGTTTTCTTGATTGCACGCTAAATACACATTTTTTTGGATTTAGCCTCACTTTGTATTCTAGTCTTTGAAAAATATTATCTAGAACTCATAAATGATCAACCCTTGTCAATGATTTAGCTATCAGATCATCCACATAGTCTTCCATGAGAGTGCCTATGAGATCATGGAAAATAGTTGTCATGGCGCATTGATATGTTGCTCTGACATTTTTAAGTCTAAAGGGCATGCCGTTCCAACAATAAGTTCCCTATGGAAAAGTGAAAGTTGTCTTATGTTGGTCTTCAGGTGTGATTTTGATTTGATTATATCCCAAGAAACCATCTATAAGGGATAACATTTCATATCCTGCTATTAGGTCCACAATCATTTCAATATTTGGCAAAGGAAAGTCATCTTTAGGACATGCTTTGTTTATATCTCAAAAATCTATACAAATGAGAATTCCCCCTGTTGGTTGTCATTGGTACAAGATTGGAAATCCATTATGTATAGTCAATTGATTTGATAAAGCCGACATCCAACAATTTCTTTAGTTCAACTTTGACTAATAAAGCAATTTGCGGGTGCATTTTTCTTAATTTCTGCTTCATGGGTTTAACACTTGGTTATAATGGAAAATGATGTAATACCAGGTCAGGATCCAGTCTAGGCATGTCGGCATATGACCATGCAAAGTTGACCTATCTTTTTGTGAAGTTACAAAATTCAAGTTGCTCTGTTTCTGTCAAAGATGCCACAAAATAGATTACCCAAGGATTATCTTCAGTGCCTATGTTGATGTCCATAGATTCCTCAACTAACATTGTTGAATTTTCTTGAGCAACAAGGAGAATGTTCAAACCTCCATCCTTGGGTGCCTTAGAGAGGTTTTCGCTTGTGGATGCATCTTATTTTTTTATTTTTCATCGTCCAAAGGTGCCTTTCAGTTTTCACCTAGGGACTCGTCATTTTTATTTTTTTCATTGTTTTTCTTATTGTTTCTACTTTTGCGAATGGAGGGGTGAACATAATCCCCAAAATAAGTCATGTTATCCAAGTCTATGGGAAATCCAGTCTTATGGTCACCACTAGGTATGCCTTCTCGCAGTCCCATGAACTCAGCTATTGCTTCATCGTTCTCAAAGGTATCTAAGATGGGGATGTCTTGTTGATCCCAATTGATAAGTTGGGGATATACCAGGGGCATGTCATCATCATAAGTATCAAAGGTAGAGGCCGATAGGGTGAGGATAGACTTGTTGACATGGTCACAAAAGTTTCTTATTAAATCCTCCTTATTCTTTTTCTTGAGAATAGGTAGATTCTAAGATGGACCCACTGTAAAGGTTTGGTTATTAGAAGTGGATTCGTCGGGTTCCCAAGAGTCAGGATCAATGGATTCCCAAAAGTAATGTTTAAGCCATTCTTCTTTTTTCAAATACGTTTGAGGATGGGAATTAGGTGGATTTTGCGAGGAATTAAGCATTTGGTCAAGTTCCCCAAATAGTTTATCAAGGTCCATGAAAGAGGTGGAGGATAGGGAATCCCACTCATATTCATTAGAGTCAGGGGAATGACAATAGCGTTGGTCAGATGGCTCATTAGATGTCTTGATAACTTTGGAAGCACTTACTTCCTCTTGTAAAGGCGATGCAGTACTAGAATTGCCAATCTGGAGTAGTTGAAACCTAAGCCCTAGGCCTTTCAGCCATTTAGAGACAACGATAGGTTCAGTCCTCCCATTTTGATGTAATCATAACCTACTATGTCCATTATATCCTTTATCTTGCATTATCTTGAAACCTTTTCCATATTGATCTGTGGGTATCTGAGTAGGCGAAGGAGGTTCTTCATTGTCTTCTTTGTATAACCAAGAAGTCATATCTTCTTTGTTTATAGCTTCTTTACTTAGTTCCCCCGATTTTGTGAAAGTCGTTGTGGGAGGGATGTGTATGGTGACCATATATTTTCTCCTATCCACTGTTGGTAAACTGTATGATTTGGGAGGAACGAAATGGCTAACACAATAAGATGCTTTCATATGATACTCTCCACAACCCTTATATTGGATCTCGACCTTAGGAGTGGAAGGTGGTGGTTGGGAAGTAGATGTTTTGGAAAGAGTGGATGGATCGATATACTGGGATGAGTTAGATGATGAAGCCTCCTAGTTTATAGGCACCTGTCGTTGAGGTATTTTGCTTAGGTTGGTGCAATACTGGAAAGGATTAGGATTTCCATCTATCATGATATCGGTGCCATTATATGGGAACTTAGGGCATTGATGGTAAGTGGAAGGGACGACCTTCATAGCATGTATCAGTTTCAGCGAGGTTTAGTTTGTGAAGTGATCGTTGGAAGTGTGCAAATAGTGTGACCAATACAGTAGGTTTGAAAGAAAACCCTAAAAACCCTTAGGTATAAATAGGAATTGGGTAAAAATGAATTCATGTTCACTTTTCAAGTTTGAAAACCATTGATTTTTCTCTAGATCCATCCAACAAAATGTCTCTTGTTTTGTACACCGAGCATCGTGGATATTGCATTAGGACTTTCCGACAACTGACCGACGCAAGACCCCCAATATGTACCCCAAAACTGACTTTTGAATTTTGATTTTTTAGACATTTCTAGGACATTAAAGTTTATTTTGCATATCCGTCATTTCCCGTTGGCCACAAATGCGTTTGTATGCAGCGATTTTAGGAGCAACTTTAGAATCTTCAATGTTTTGCTATTATCATGATCTTGATGCCATACTTGCATGCTTAATGAAAATTTGAGGGCAAGTATCATACAACGACGAAATGGAGAAGGATAATGGAGGTTATTCATGGAATCGAATGTGTGTTTGGTAAAATCCTTTGTTTATGCATGTTTTATTGTTTTCCATTGTTCTCAATTATTTAGCTTTGGTTTAGTTTAAATTATGCTTTGAATTGCTTAACCTATGAATTTTCCCTGTGCTATAGTTTCTAGTTTAGTGAACCTCAAATTTTAGTACCAAGTTCCTCATTGTTTATTATTTTTGTTTCTACTTTCAACAAGTCAAATTTTATATTCATTTTATAGTAAATAGCAATGGTTTATTCTCTTTCTAGTTTATTAGTTTTCCTAGATAACTTGAATAGTTTTTAGTTAAAAAATTAGACTAATTAACATAAGTTACTCTAAACAGTAGCAAATTAGTTCTATATAAAAAGGCTAGTTAATCTAAGTGTAGTATTCATGAAATCATTTGGCAAAAGAAGCTAGTCTACCTTTGCTAAGTTAAGTTTCATATGCTACAAATAGGATTTGAAACATAACTACTGCATTAATGGCAACATGGTCTCCCTCATCCTCCAACATTGAATTTGTGCCCTTGAGATAAATAATGGTTTTTGGCTAGGAAAATCCTAGTTTGGTAGTTGTAATGGTCAAATTATATCATGAATGAAATCTTGGTAGTTTGAAGGGAGTGGTTGGGGTGAACATGAAGAAATAAAAAATATGATGAGTGTTAGGCATTTAGAAAGAGAGTCATGGTGTTTCAATGTTGAATTAAATATAACAAAGAAGTCCATAAGTCCTTTAAAATTTTGTAGAAGGGGTGAAATGTTACACCCTGTTGTGTGTTTACCTTTACCCATTTACTATTACTATGATTGGTTAAAATATTGAATATATGAATGTGTTTGCAATTATGATTGGAAATCATGTGCTTGTACTTTGTTTAATTGTATCATTACAAGAATAATGAATGAATTCCAATTTGATTTGATGTTATATTGAAATGAATATGTAGAAAGGATGTTTCTTGAATTTGATATTCCAATGATGATTTATATGATGCAAATGATGGTATTGTGAATGACTAGCTACTATTGCAAATGTGTTAAGTTGAATGTAGATACAAGGATCAGGTCTGTGGAAGGAGGGAAAGTATCACTTAGGAGAAGGATTTGGTCTGGTAACCCTTAATGAGGCCTAAATTGAACTCACACACACTCACATATAGAATGATTAAGTCAAGTCATAGTTTTGGGAAATTGGTAAGTCATTCCTTAGTTTGGTTTGTTCATGTAGTAGATAGGTTGTGATCTCATTTGAAAGTGTTTGGATTTGTGTTAAGTGCTTGGTTGGTGAAAGCTATTTCTTATATGTTCTTTATGTAATCAACTAGAAATATATACATAAAACGCATATATATATATATATATAAGACCATGTACATGAGTTAATACGTACATGAATATATGAAGGTAGACATACCTCTACATGCTCATGGATGGATTGCACATGGGAATGTGAGGGTATCAAATGGAAAAATAAGACATGTATGTATATGGATATATACATCAAATGCATATGTGACTAATAGGTTGGAAAATATATGTGAATGATTGTATATATGCGATATATGCATATATACACATATTGACATACGTGTATGTATTGACGTAATGGGATTCCCATACACGTAAATCAATATATTATGTATATGTACATATGTATATAAGTATATACATATAATTTTGTTTTTATAAATGATACTATGGAAATATGCACTCGAATATTAAATGATTTATTATTGATTGATGTTAATGAATATATATATATATACATATACATATATATAGAAATATCTATATATGTGCACACACACACACACACACACACACACACATATATATATATATATATATATATATATATATATATACAAATATATATAAATAAGTTATACATTGTATTAAGTGCTCAAATGAAAGTATTATAGCATTGTTATTAACATAGTGCATGTATACATATAAAACTCATGCCATGGAATAAAGAATCCAACACATAAAGCATAGCAAGTAAACATAGTGGTTAATGTGAATATATCACAAGAAGTGTATAATATGTATAAACATGAGAATAAGACCCCACGTGGATTGTTAAGTCGATAAGCATGCATTAAATGGAGTCAACACTTTTGTTAAGTGTTGAGTGTAAAAGATAGACCAAGTCAAAAGCTTGAAACATAGAAACAAGAATAAAACTTATTCTTTTGTGTGAAGAAAACAACCAATTTAATAGGGAATGAGGCATTTTGGTGGCACCAACTTATGAATTGCTTTAACCAAATAGAAGTATGTTGCTGCAAGTTGATTTTCTATTTGATAAGCATGTGCGAAAATGAACTGGTCAAACCATAGCTGGCTCAGTAAGAGGTCAATCTATTATTTCATTAGCTAAGTATTTACTTGAATCACTGCCACCTTTCTACTGGAAGTGCTGAGTCAAATTATATTGTTGTGTGGTGTCAATCTGCTTAGCATACCTGTAGGCATCAATGTCTTATGTTTTTGTATAAATAGATGAGCTACTCTTCTCATTTGGACATCGATCATACTTTCATTCTGCTATTTTTATATCGGAGTTATTCATTTTTAGAGTTGAGAGTAAATTGTGAGATTAGAGTAAGAGAGTTATTGTGAGTTACTTCTTGAGTGGATTGGAGTATTGAAGAGAAGCTTAACAAGCTGATATTGGAAAGGAACGAAGTAGAGAACCAATTTGGTCAATTGGAATTAAGCGTTCACATGCATGTGGTCTATTCTTTTGTGTTTTTCTATTTGGAAAGATTGAATGTTAATATTTGTTTTGTGTGGTAAATTCTAGATTTGCTAGTATAGGGAAATATTGACATATCTTATTTGAAGTAAAAGAATATATTTTCTTTTTGTCAATGTGATTGAAATATATTGTTTGTACATACTCCATATCAAGGAGTGATTGTGTTCTTTAGTATTTAATACTAGGAAACGAAGAAATGTAATTAGCTATGAAGTTATTTGTTGCAAATTGTTTGTGGAACCAAACTATAGGTAGTACATAGGTTACTCATGGGTATAGATAACCTTATGATGAGTATAGCTTATGTGTAGGAATGCACTTAATAGATATGTTATAAAAATAAAAGGAATAGGTTGTTCCTGTGGTTAAAGAATACCTCAAGAAGGGATTACCTATGCATAGTGTACAATTGATCTTGAGAAAAATCGAGCTAGGGAAGTGTATGTGATCTAGGATGACTTTTTATATGAAACTTTGGCCAAAGTAGTGTAATTTTCCATTGGTTACACTGTCAATTTCATTGTGTACCTTTTATGCATGCTAGTTCATGATTGCCATACAAGTTAGGATGTATACAAGTTATAGTCATGTAGGGCACAACACTGAGTTTCGACAGGCCAAAGTTATCAGGTTATCAAACCAACTTCTTCATCAAAGGGTAGGGCCATCTTGCCATATGTGGCAGTTGTGTGGGGGAGCAAATAAGAGTCTTTGGTTGGTGGAAAAGCGCTTGCATGATGCTTCCCCTCTTTAGTTGGTAGCCAAGGTTTGAGGGAATCTTCTCAGATCATTGTACATCTATTGCCGATATTACTGAAGGAAGCTTAGAAAAGCTATGTATGTTTTATTTGTAATGTCTCTTTGAAAGAGTGTAAATATTTTTGTTATGGAAGATAATTTTTTTGGAAATATTGTTGTGTTATTTATGCTCATTGAATCTCTCTTTGGAAGAATTTTTTTTAATGCATTGGGAAATGTACCGAGTTTATTCACTTAAAGGTAAAATTTAGAGAATTTATCTTTGTAGAACAATTGGCATGTTATATGAAATGAATAAAGGAAGTAAAATGGAGAAAAGTGGACAAAAAATGTGGTAATGGTCATTGGTACATGATGTTAGGGTGAAGAATTGCATGTTTGAACTTGACTTCCACAGAAGAAGAAATGAACAATAAAAGGTATTTAGAGCTTTTGCTAGAAATTGATGTAGAAGTGGAAATGAGGAGTAGACATTGGAGAAAGTTTTAAAGCCCAATTAGCATCCTAAAATAAAATATCAAATGGAAAAATGTTGGAAAAGATATGGTAACCAAAGGCTTGTGTGCTTAGAGGTGGACAAGAATTTTTAAGGGGGAATTGAATATGGTGCAAGATAAACTTGTGGAAGTGAAGAAGGGAAGTAGGCATGAGGAGAAGGAAGAAATAGGGATCCAGTTTGAATGTACATAAAAGGGAAGGGATGGGATATTGTGGGGTTGTAGGATAGGAAGGGATGTAAAGAAATATGAATGGGGAAGGGAATTCTAGACAACCACAAAAAAATTGCAAATCCACAAAGTAGGAATTGGGAATCAAAGAAAGGGAATGGGAGAAATCAAGGGGTTTGATGTAGAAGTGGACATGGGAACATGACATAAAAAGGAATTATAGGAGTCCATCATAATCTCAAAAATATGAGAAGCAAAGGAAATGGAAGAAGGGAAGGGCCCAACAAAGGGAAGTTTTATAGATACTAGACATGGGAATGGGATATTGGACAATAAATAAATATTTGGTAGTCCACCAAAAGTTTACTAATGACCAAAACCACCCAAAAATTACAAATTTCTTTGGATTTTATGACTTATAACACATAATATGAAAAACTAAGGAACTGATAAAAATGACCATAACCAACCCAAACTTATAAGACTTCTAGCATTTATCATAAATATATATTATCTATGTGACGGAAACACAAAAACTAATCTAGGTGTGTAAGACTAGGACTTCATAAAATTCTTACATTGCTAATTTGGGTACCAACAAACCTAAATATAATGCCCATATAAAGCAATTGATGTTCGATACCAATTTATTCAAGAAATGGTTGAGGATGCTAGATGTTATAGAAAGTGAAAACCTAAGAGAATGTCACAAATTATGGATTATTAAGCTAGTGATCATGTAGAAGTTTTAGCGCAGAGAGACCATTGGTCTCTCATATTTGAGAGCTTGATTGATTATGTTTCGTAACCATGTCATTGCAATGCAAATGTGAAATGGGGGAATGTTGGGATTAGGTGCCACACACCTTGCAAATTATAGAAAAGTTATAATAGTTTTATTTAATATTGATAAATAATTTTTATCTCTCTAGGGAACATGGAGAGGGATACCCCTCTTTGTGATGGAAAAATTATATATTAGTTATTTATTATTCCACATGTAATTGTAGCAATATTTAAGCTAGGAGATAGTTTTAGGGAGATATTAAAAACTAGGTAGATTAGTATGGATAAGAATGCATGAGAGAATCTTCTATTGGTGGATCTTATGATATATCTAGGTAATCTTCCAAAGGAGAACCTAGGATTGGTATCTTGGTCAATTTGACCATTATGAAATGATCCATGACACTTATGATGCATGAGGTGAATGCAAGATGCATAATCAAAGTTACTAATAAAGGTATGCTGACCATTTTGGTGAGACATGAGATACCCCATGAAGATTTGTACACCTAGTTTTAGGTGTGGTATTGGCCACTTATTTTGGAATATCATTCATGGTATCTTGTATCCATCTCTCCTATAGATTAGTGTCTTGAGAGGTAGCATTATTATATTGTTCCATAGATTATTTCGAGCATCATTATGTTGATAGATTCTAAAGGGATAACCTAATGTATTGTAACCTAATTTATTATTAATACAAGCTTTGGTCTCTTTGGGTGTGGAGTTTTTCCTTGAAATATTTTCTCCACATGTTTCTTTCTATTATAAAACTTGCATCTACCTTATGGTTGATTTCCATTTCCATTTATGAGCTATCATTTATTATTGAATTTGGTTACATTAAGATCGAAATATCTCATTTTATAGTTACACTCCATTTCAACACTTGCATCAAGAATCTCCTACGCTAGATTCTTGATGCTTTCTTCATCAATTATCTCTTTATATTGATACCAACTCCCTCCTACATTGGGTATTCACAAAGCTTGATCCCCAATCCTTCCTACATCACACATCTCCTAATCTATACCCTACTTCCTCATTATCTTCCATTTATCCCTCTTGGTCCTACAAAAAATTACATCTCCTCGTATCTAGAAATCCTTGTATCCCATTTCCTAAACCCACATTTCCAAGCCTTCAAAAAATATAATGCTTTTGTACTAAGTAGAAATCCTCTAGACCACATTTTGACTCTCGATTCCCTAGTCCCTCTTGTCATTTCATCCTATAGGTATGTAAACCCATAGATCCCCATCATATTGCACCATCAACATGCGAATTTCCAAACTTTTCACTTTGGATGTCATTAGTATTATTTTTCTACTCATCTTGTAGTCATGCATTTCCTTGGATCCTCGCCTTCAATTAAACCTTTTCATGGACCCTCATTATTTGAATGAATAGCTTCATTTACCACATCACACAACTAGGGATATCGTTAATGGCCTCATTTAAACATGGTAATTTGGAGGTAAACTTTCAAATTCATACCAATATGTGTGTGCCTCATGCTAGAACTCCAAACCCCATTTAAGTTAGAAAAATTCATCATTTTGCATCTTGCCATTTCAAACAAACTTTAACTTGTAGAGCTAAGCACTTGTGTTCACCTATTGGATTGAAGGAAAATATCCTTAGATTCTAGAGATTAGTGGATGAAACCTCATTGATTTTCTAGATATTGGAGGATGAAAACCCTTTGGTTCTTTGAGGGAAGCTTCCTATAGAGGTTGTATTTACACTTCAGGGTTGAAGAATCTTAGGATTCTAGGTACCTTAACATTTTAGGTATTTTAAAAAATATTTGTAATCATTGTCATATTTGTTATCAATAAAATTTCATTAAATCTTTGTAAACATTTGGATAGTAAATATTTGATTGAAATGTTTTAATGGAACATCCAATTTTAGCATGTTTGTGTGACCATTTCCTTTTTGTTAATAACATCTTTTACCAAAATATTTTGTGCAGATTTTAGATTTAAGTGTTTCATATGATATTGGTTGTGGGTATTTTAGTTTTGAGCATTTTATGAGTATTTTGGGCCAAGGATCATCTCAACTCTTCACCTTCAATTCTCATAGACTTCATTATTGTTCATACCTATGCATTTGGTCTGGACACCACATTGTGGTATAAGTAGTGTAGTTCAATGACATGCATTGATATTCCACCACCACTATCATCTCCTACTTCTACCTAGTCTAGAGTTGCTTTAGTGAGAGCTTCTAGTGACTTAGTGTAGTAGGAACATCCTTTTTTTATAGAGGAAACTCATTGGGAGGAATACTTGACAAATATTTTAGGTTTATTTTGTGAGTCCCATGTTACAAATTTGGAGGACAATATTGAGGAAATTTTCTTCCTTTGTAATTAAAATTAGACAATAATTGTTATCTCATCTTCTCTAGATACCATGAGGGCACATTCATATCCTTGTATTAGTTCTACATCTATTCATGCTTCTATTGTGGTACACTCTATAATTTTAGAGTCCTTAGATTTGACTGTTACCATTGGCACATTCCATAGGAGTATCGAGTTATCATTGATTAAAATATCTTACTTGAATTGAGAGCATATATGCATCGAGCCCTTAAATAATATTTTATTTTTCTTATTAGTATTTATCATAGTTTAATAATGGCTTGGAGGGCCTTGGATAGTTTCCAAAGACATTTATCTTGTGATTTCTTCCCTCGCATTCCTTTCAAGAATGGGAAGATCTTCTACAATCATTGTTGACTTTATTTCATGCTAAGGGGAGAAATTTTATTTGATGATCATGGACCATCTTCAACATGGTATATGTCAAGCATCTTCTTTCAATATTGGATAATACACATTAAGGGGATATTGCATGGTATTTCTTGTTCTCCTTCTTTCTCTTTTAAGGAAGTTTTTTTTCTTATGGGGTTTTATCCTTCTTAGTCCTTTGAGAGGAACTATTTTGTACCTAGGCACCTAACATAGCTACACATTTGGGATCCATTCCATTAATCCTTCCCACTTAAGCAACACTAGGGGTGTGTTAGTGCATATATATTTTCTTACATTTAGTCAATTACTTTAATAACACATTATTGTGCACCTAGGACAAGCTTACTTAGGCAAGTATCTACTTGGTTATGCATGTGACTCGAACTTTCCTTGTTTGGAATAGATATACTACACATGTGACTACAAGTTTTATCATTTGACATTGGTTGTACATTCACATCTCTTGGTGTTCAATGTCCTATATATACTCACCTGCAGTGCACTCATGTACATTCTTGTAAATACATTTGCATCCATATTAAAATAATAGTCATATAGTATTTCTACAATCTTCAATTATGCTTTTGCTATGGTGAATTGTTCGTGCCATTGAACTCTAGGAGGTTTGTCCCATGAGCAAATATTACAAAATTAACATACCCATGCTATTTCCCATTTATTATTTTGCTCACCTTGGTGGAATGTCTTTAATGCAATTACACATTGATATGTGGCACACTATTGTGCTAAGTTTGATTTGTACTTCCATACCTATCCATTTTTTTGTTTACTTTCATTTTTTATTTTCCCACACATTTGTTATGGACCCTTCATTTATTACACCCCATTCATACTCACCTCAATACATTTACTCTCTTCTTGGAGATTATCATTTCACTACCTAGTCTCATTTTTGCGTTGCTTATGATTGACTTTGCAAGATGAGAATGAAACTCAAACTCAAATTCTAACTTGTCCCTTTTCACTAGCTATTGTGGGTTGATTGAACATATGCTTGTACAACAAGTTGATATGCCTTGGCATTTAAAGAAATTCAATGTGCCATTGATTTACAATAAATAGTACATGCTAGGAATATGTTTCACAAGGAGAAACCACTATAACACACTTTAACTTCTAGACTTTTAATTGAATTAAATTAACATTAAACCTAAGATCACCATAATTCAAGGCAAACGACATATTTACTTGGGTGTCCTACATGCCATTCCGTGTTAATAAATGGGTAGTGCTAGAGGTTAATAAAATTAGATTAAAAATTGGCTGAGTGAAGTTATCGCAATAGAGGATACAATATCCTCTCATGCACCAATAGCTATCATGGTGTTGTGAAGGGAGGATCTTTTCTTTTTGATTTTTACCCATTTCTTGTTAACTTAAACAATTCTTAAATTTGTAGTTAAAAATTGATAGAAATATTTAGTTTAACAAGAGGATCTTTTCTTTTTGATTTTTACCCATTTCTTATTAACTTAAATAGTTGTTAAATTTGTAGTTAAAAATTGATAGAAATAGGGGAGAGGACCCATACCTAAGCATGTTTCAATAGTTGTGATAGTAGTTGTTTATATAATGTCCAATATTTTTATCAATATTGGACCAATAGTTGTGACTTTAAAGTTGTCATTGATGATGACTACCCATGATGACTACCCATAATTAAACAAAATGTATTCCTTTGATCTAAAAAGCAACCAATCATGTGATTCCACATCAACGCTCAATAAAACATGTGAATGCACAAGTATTGGTCTCACTTTTTTTGGGGCCTTTTTGGACACCTCGACAAAAAGCATGCTGATGTGGCCCTAAAACCTTAGTTATAAGCAAGGGACTTGCCAAGTAAGCTGCTCTAAAAAATTGGGAGTGATTTGAAATTTCCACATAGGATAATTAGAAGCGTGAAGTTAGGGTGCTCAACTACTGGGTCCTTTCCCCTATTTAGTTTAACAAGAGGATCTTTTCTTTTTGATTTTTACCCATTTCTTGTTAACTTAAACAGTTATTAAATTTGTAGTTAAAAATTGATAGAAATATTTAGTTTAACAAGTCACATCAAAGAATCAACCAATATATTGATACAAAAGACAAATTATAATACATGCTTTGCTTTAGTGCACGTTTTTATTCAAACTTTCCTTTTTGAGATGCTTTAAATAACTCTTCAAAGAGAAATTAGTATGTCTATACCATTAATGCCTAAATGCCTCAACAATAACTTTCAAAATCTTTATTCAGCTCCAAAAACATACTAATTCTTTTATAGAAAGAAAAATTATCATTTAAAAATCTTATGAAAGTCACAAAATTAGGATGGTGAGCCGGATACCTCTCCTCTAATTGCACCATACCCTTTACCTTCTTTTAAAGGACCCCACATGCCTCGGGAATGAGGAGTCTGTTGGTGTGGGTCCCGCTTGCCATACCTTTAAATGGCAGATTTTAATTACAGAGGAAGCCTTACCTAATTCCATTGAACGCCCGTGGTTTCCAGGACTGCTTAACTGGCAGAGAAGGACAAGTGGTGCGCTGCGGTTGGGGTGGTTCCCACTCAGCTCTCCGCTGTCAAAGGGGGCACCTTTCTATCAATATCACTTTGATTTGCAATTACCCTCATTCCCTCATTCAAAACCGCTTTGTCTTTCTCTGCGCTTGTGCCCTCTCATTCTTTGGTTTTCGGGTGGCAGCAATTCAGGTATTCTTTTAAGCATTTAACCCATTAATGAACCAACGTTTTCTCTCCATTCCGCTTTTATTGAGCTTAAATTACTGGCAGATTTATTAGAGCTTCTAGTCGTTTTATCAAAGAGTTTTTGTGATTGGGTTTACAAACCATTTTTTTTAAAGCTTTTAAAAACAATGTAGCATTTAAATGATGTGGATTAGGGAAACTTGAAATCACAGCTTTAGGGATTGTGTGCGACTTGTCTGTATGCAATTGGGGACATGGCGGATGTTTATTAGATTCTGTTTATATTAGAGGAGACTGTTAGATCTTTTTGTGGGTCTCTTACGAGTGCGGATTGTATTGTAAAATCTGTAGATCGTATGCAAACAGCCTGGTGTGGCCCTCTGCAACACATGGGAATAACTTCTTTTAAGAAAATATTGCTAGATTTCTCTCAATTTGAGCCATATCTTTTCAGAATTTGTGTTTGCTTGGCTCTAAGGTGTTGCATTCAACCATTTAATGTTTCGTCTCGCCCCATATATGAATCTGGAGACTGTTTGTGTGAATATATATAAATATCTCACATATTTATTCATTGGTTATATTTTATTAAGTTTATAATTACTTTTTTGTTTGTTTTCATCCCTTTTCTTATTTTCCTTCCCTCTTCACTCCCTCTTCCTCACATATGTCCCTGGATCACCGGTCCTCCTGTCCTTTCCCCAGAGTCTTAGCTTCTTGCATTTCATTTTTCATTGCCTGATGATAGATATCAAGTGTGATCTGAAATGTTAATAAAAAACATACAGAATAGATTACAGGAACAATCTTTTGAATTCTATATAAATATCGATTTATACTCAGATGTAGATTGGAAACCATAGTGAAGGGTTTCTAGACACTTTCTCTGTTTTAAATGCTGTGTGGAATACATGCGGCAGTGCTTGTTATCTGTGGCATACAAATTTGATTTTTAAATGTGCCAGTTACAGCATTAGTTAGGGAGTTTCTTGTTGCAATTTTTTTTTCAGCCCATGACCTAGGTTTCTCCATAGTTGCAGGGCTTGTGAATAACGGGAAGAACCTAAGTTCAGAAACAATTCCCAATGGCTTCTGGCAACAGCTGGGCTGATCAATGGGACTCTCATAATGATGATTACAATAACTCCAATGGACCAAAAGAGAAGGATAATGCCAAAATGGCAAAAGTTAAAGGTGCTGCATCTGTGGGATTTGAAAAAGCCAAGGTAGTTGCGAGTTCTGGAGCTCAGAAGGTGAAATCTGGAACAAGCACTGGAATAAAATGGATAAAAAATCAATATCAGAAAAAGACCTCCAAGTAATTTTTATTTTCGATTGTAATCCATATCATGCAGATAATTCCTCTCCAAACTCTGCAAATACGAATGTAATTAAGTCTGAATGCTTTATTCATTGCACTTTGTTTTAGTCTGCATATAAGCGCTATTCATTGCAGGTAGTTTGAACTGTTTATGGGGATACGATGTTGTTTGGGTCTTCCTTGAGACATTTTGAAGTTTGGTTATCACATGATTTTGTTTTTTAGAACTGCACAAGCGTGCAATTTACATTAACTTTGATTCTTGAATAAGCAGTACAAAGATTGTGTATTGACTTTTTTCTCGATTTGTAAGGATATTACAAAAGAGAATATACATGCCGTTTACATTCATAAGTTTGATGGTTGAGCATTGATTGCAAATCTATCATTTGAAACTTATCAAGCAGCTACATGGCATTATTTGCAATGTGAATATGAACATTTGTATTGTTTATCCCAAAGCTCGTACAAGACTAGGAAGTTTGGAAGGTTTTTCAATCAAATTCTACTTGATTTCATCAATCATTAAACACCGTTCCTTGGGATCACCAAATCATCAACATGCACAAGGATCATAGATTATTTCGTCTCTTCATTTGTACAAGTTTGGTTCTACTTTGTTTCTGTAGAAACCACTTAAACATACATGTTCATTAGTATTAACTATTAACGTTCTAGTGTCAGTATTATGTTAATTTCAAGGCTAGTTCTTTCTTCTTTATGTAACAGTCTTCTGGATGCACCGCGTATCTTTCTTCCTCAATGCTTTCATTGTAGAATACACTTTTTAGTTCATTTGGTGATCTTTCCATCTAGTTTTGCTGCAAGTGCAATTTTAATCTTGAATGTCAGAATCTTTGCCTTTGGTGTGGATGTTTGTTTGTAACTGTGAATATTTTCTTTTTGTCTAAGCTTTTCTCTCTACTACACGTTTATTTATTTATTTGTTAGATTTGTACTACAATTTGATGTTTTTATTTTTGTGTAGTCTTCTAATCTCAGATTTGTACGTAGATTGAAAAATCTGCAGCCAGCAAGTCTTTCTTCATCTAGGCAACTTGACAACTCCTTGCTTTTCTAATAAAAGCTTCATAATTTACATTCATTTTATTTATTGTCTTTCTTTATAGCGGGCTTCTCAAACAGAGTTGGGCTTAAATAAATTTAAACAAGATTTATTGCTGCCAGATTTAAATTAAGCTATTTGTTATTGATCATGTATGCTTCTGGATTCAACCGTGTGAACGTTCTTCACATCATTGTTTTGGATCATACTCTAATTTGTTCCTTTCATCCTAATTCAAAATGTTGATGTGAAAAAGCTTTTACATAATTAAGTCCTTAAACATACATGACCACTAATATGGCTGTGGAAATATGGTGTCTCTTGCCTTTCATTATCAATGTGCACTTCTTCCTAGATGCTTTCATTCAAGATCACACTTTTCCATCCATCTAGTTGTGATGCAAGTACTAAAGCAATTCTGAAAGTCAGATTCTTTGCCTTCGGTGTGGATATTTTTTTGGTACTCTATGCTTTCTTTTTGTTTAAGCTTTTCTCCACTAATATGACTGCATGTTTTATTATCTTTTTGTTAAGTTTGTAGTTGGATTGATGTTTGATATTTACACTTTTGTCTATTAATATTACTGTATATTTTTATTCATCTTTAGATATTTAGATTTGTACTTGGATTGAAAAGCCTGCATCCTAGAATTCTTTGTACATCGAGGCAATACCACAAGTTCTCTTTGTTTTTCTAATCAAAGGATCGTACTTTACATTAACTGTATTTACCCAGTCTGTCTTTGGTGGCTTCTCAGATGGAGTCGGTTTTAGAAGAATTTTGATCAAAAGTCTTTGTAGCCAGATTTACTTGGGCCTGCAATTCTCAATGTGCACTTCTTCCTCAATGCTTTAATTCATCGACACATTTTTAATATCTATTTGGTGATCCCTCCATCCAGTTGTGATGCAAATATAATGCAATTTGGTATGCCAAAACCTTTGCCTTTGGCATGGATGTTTATTGTTGGCAAGATTCTCTACTAATCTCACTGTATATGATATATCGTTTTGTTAGATTTGTACCCGGATTGGATTTTTTAAATTTTTGTGCATGCCCTTTTTAAAACTAATCTCACTGTATGTTTATTTATTTTTAACTTTCGAGAATTGTAGTTGGATCGGAATGTCTGCTGCCATTAACTCTATTATCAGTGAGTCAACGTGACAAGTCCTCACTGTTTTTTTAACTCGAATCATCATATATTAGTCATTGCATTCACCCACCTTGTCTCTTCTTTTGGCGGGCTTCTAAAAAGAGTTGGGTCAAGAAGAATTTAAAGCAAAATTTGTCAATGCCAGATTCACTTCCGTCCATTATGTTACCAAGTTCGGAGTCCTTACTGAAAATGCTAGTTATTTCACTTTGGCAATTTGATGGATTGTTGCTATTGCTATACTGTTTTATTTTGTCTGATGAACTTGAGTTGACAGAATCTGAGCTTTGGCACTTTAACTTAAGAAAATTGGCTATCAGAAGGGCTTTCTTTTACAGCTAAGAGTGTTGACACCACATCCATCTTTTCAACTTGTGGTAAATTCTTCTCCATTGAGGAATTGGGTTCTGTGCTCTACTCATGGTTTTATCAGTGCAGTTGGATATGACAATTATCTCTTTTGTTTTTAAATTTTAAACCGGCAATTTGATGGATTGTTGCTATTGCTATACTGTTTTATTTTTCTGATGAACTTGAGTTGACAGAATCTGAGCTTTGGCACTTTAACTTCAAGAAAATTGGCTATCAGAAGGGCTTTCTTTTACAGCTAAGAGTGTTGACACCACATCCATCTTTTCAACTTTTGGTAAATTCTTCTCCATTGAGGAATTGGGTTCTGTGCTCTACTCATGGTTTTATCAGTGCAGTTGGATATGACAATTATCTCTTTTGTTTTTAAATTTTAAACCGTTCAACACAAAAGCCTCAGATTTTAACTATAATCAAGATTCACTTTTATTTTTGTGTTTGAGGTTTTTGACATTTCTTATTTGAAACAGAGTTGCAGATGGTATGCTGTTTCCTTCGTCTGTCTTTCTTTTCTTTTTTTTTTTTTGAAAAAAAATGGTTATATTAAATTTAGAATTTAGAAAATTTACATAAAAGATTTCCGCATAACAACTAGTGAACTATCATTAAAGTTTACAAAATAAAAATTCAAAAAGGTTTCCTACAACACCACCATTTCTAAGAATAGAAGTCAGAAAATCATAAAGTCACACACATCCAAAATACATAGAAGAGCTATCAGCCCAAATCATTTTGAAGAAGCTTTAGAAATTACAAAGAATGAGCCAAAGACATCCATACCGTGCTAGTTATGATCAACATCAAATGCCCATTTAGCCAAACAATCAGCAACAATGTTACACTAGAAATATGGGTGAAAGAGATGGAATCAAAATTATGTGATAATCAAAGAATTTGTTTCACACACAAAGCAAACCTCCAAGAAGATTCATAAAACTTTCCATTATTCGAAAGAAAAACCAAAATCATGGAATCTATCTCACGTATAACACTTTTCAACTTAGTTCATAGGCTTTCTCTAGGGTCACACCTCCATTTGATTATTAGTACTAACCTTTTCATAGCATAAGAGAAGAAAAGTGAATCGACCTTACACTATCTCCAACTCCACCAATTCTTGTTGCACCAATATTGCCTCATGAAGCCCTGTTAGTATTAATTTAAAAAATCCAAACGATGGAAGACCATTTACCTTCTCTAATCATCTTATTAGAAGCCCTGATACTAGAACTATGATTAGTGGAACCAATCAAATGTCCCAAGTCTAACTTCTTTAAAATTAGTTTGTTAGGAGATAGTACTTCATCCCCAAAGAACTTAGCCATTAAAGTTTCTTTAACATTATTTATAACCTTTTGCCAAAAACACCCAATAAGACTTTGATAACTTTGGAAGATTTGAAGCAAGCCTAGAGAATGGAAACATGACCTATGTCCCAGACAACTACATGAATGGAGGCCAATGTAGGGGTCGCCCTAAGCTAGCCCAAAAATTAGATTGAGAAGTAGCATCAACAAAAGGTTTATTTACAATATACCACCATTGCTTGAACTTTGAAAGAAAAGATGAGAAGCACATTCCTCACTAGCCTCACAAAGCATTCATTTGGAAGGTTCTTGGAATCCTCTTTTTCTAATATTGTCCCAAGAAAAATATTTATTTTGACAAAGAGCCAAATAAAAAAGTTACACTTTGATCAACAATAATTATATCAAATTTTTCCACTAAAAGAAAACCTCATACCCATTTCTCAAATCTTTTGTCACTAGATGACCTCATATCCATTTCTCAATTCTTTTGCCACTAAAAGAAAACCTCATGCCCATTTCTTTCCTGTTCTAAGAGCTGGTATCCATCATAGACCAAATAAACTATTTTTAAAAAAATCATCATTCATTGCTTTAATTGTTGTATACGAGTGAATTTGCACTCCAAATTCCCCTTTTGCCCTTCTCCACTTTAGAAAACCAAGTTCAGAGGCTTAATTATACCTAAGCCCTGTTGCTTTCATCACACTTGGCGCCTGTTTTGAGCGTCGGTGGGGGAGTTTCATCGGAGACGCTCGCGTGGCGCGCTTACGTACTTGGCAGATTCCTGCGGCTGAACTTGCAGAGGTGTTACACTTCTCATTGGGAGTCAAGTTGTAACGCCCTCTTCAGTCGACTGACCCGAATATGGCCGTTTTCTTCATCTCCTCTTCAAATTCTCTTCTACATTCAATTCAACTTCTTCAGAACCTCTTCACTTCATTCACAAGCTCACTTTCACACTTTTGCACTCACTCCAAACATTTCAAGCACTCCATTGCAACAACTTCACTCCATCACTTTGATAGAGCAAGTTGGGGACAACACCATTGCAGCAGGGGCTCGAGTACTCTCATTTTCTCCTCCAAGCAGCCTTGAGTGCTCTTGGTGGAAGTGGTAAGCTTCCCTTTCCTCCTCTATCACTTGGTTGAGTAAGCACACTTACTGTTTTGTAGTGTTTTTGGTATTCTCTATTATAGTACTTTCTTTATCATACTTGCTTTCTTGGCTGTACGTGAAGGTGGAAACACCAAAACGGGGGTTTGACTGAGGCAGACCCCTATACAACCACCCAACATTCTCCTCCTTTTTATGTGTAGGTGAACGTGTTCTCAAGGAGCTAGCTGGCGAACGAGTTTCTTTGTGAGATCCTTCTTGCCACCTTGACTCTTGCATTTTTGCTTTATCACATTATAGAGTATTTTGTTTACTTAATCACGTTATTTTGGCCCTTTAGTAGTAGTTAGCTAGGCTGTTAGCTTGTTTTCTTAGATTTGTCCTTGTCTCTATAGTTGTCTGGTCGAATGGACGCCAACGCACTTTAGAGACGCCAGCGCGCCACGCTGTCGTCCAAGGACTACGCTTTCGTCCTTGTGCAGAGAGCTTCCTAAGGTGTAGTGTTGAACTTGAAAACCGGCTTGCCCAGCCCTGTTTTGCATTTCAGGTTTGTAGAGTGATTGAAGGGCCTTATAGTCATCATCATTCTCGTCCCACATATCTTAACACTCCGTTAAGCTGAGGTAAGTTAGGGCAGCCTTCCGCATCTTCGCCCTTCGTGACCTGGGGCCTTGCACATGGTGGTCCCCCTCTCTTACAATTGTATATCTATCTATGGTGTGTGCTTGATTATCTTGATATTTCGTCTACAAGTGTTGATTGAATTGATTAAAGGTTTATAACTTAGACAACCTAAAAGGTTGGATACAGGTTTAGTATAGATGACCATATAAAGTCAATCTCTCTATATACACATAAATTCAAGTTATAAAATTCCTTGATGTGTTTAAATACAAATGCCTTAGACTAACACACCAAATTTAAGCTTCATACTTTGTTTAGCAGCTTTGTTGAAGAATAATTTTTCTTTTTAGTTTTAGTAAATAAAGAATTGTTGGGAAAAAGTTGTTTCAATTTTGTTTTTCCAATGTTCATATTTAATCATTCAATTGTATTTATTTATTATTTGTTCATATATTTTTGGGTGGTTTTATTTGGAGTGACGCTAGTCATCATTTGGAGTTTGTAATTTGATAATATATAATTATCATTTAGTTATTATGGGACTTGTTAAATACAATTATGACTTTTTTTTTAAGGTGTATAGGATTTGTCAAATTAGAAGTGCTTGAAAAAGGGAAGTTAAGTGTGGACTTGGAGAATATCAAGGAGATATTTAGTTTGCATATGTGTGTTACCAAAAAGATGGATAAGACCAAGTGGAATGCTCTAGTTGGAAGAAAAAGTTTCTAATTTACATTTTAGACAAGTCTTCTTGATTTGGGCGTTCAGTGTATAGTTTGGAGATGTATGCTATTTTGGTATAATTTTGTAAGGGTTATAATATCAAAATTCTTTTGAGTTGTATTATTTTTTTCATGTGAAGGTTTGAGCTTGTTGGTATATTGTGATTGGATTTTATACTATGAATAATTGGTTTGAGTTTTGGAGGTTGGGTTTTTCTCCTAGGGGATTTCCTAGGATAAGTATTGTGTTTTGTAGCAAATATTTTTGCATGTGTATTTTTTTTTTTTGATGAATAGACAATTATCTATATTAATTATAAAGATAAAAATACATATTCACAAAAAAAGTGGGTGGTAAGAAGGCACACTCCGAGAGTCACATGGGCAACGCCCAAAAAACCAAAAACCAGTCACATGGGCTTAGCCTAGAAGTCCAAGATTACAAACATAAAAGAAAAAGACCATTAAGCAGCAGTGCCAACAAAGCCAGGAGGGTCTCTGTCATGTATTTTTTATTTTGAAAAGTGTTAGATTTTGTATGCATGTCTCTACTCATCGATTAGTGCAATAATTGTTTTTGCTATCATCTTCCTTTCAAGAACACATTTTTTTTATTTTTATAATTCATATTTTTATGTCTTCATAAGTTTTATGTGCTCACATCACACATCAAAATACATCTTACATTGCAATGGATCCCATGCTTAATCTAATTCTTTGGTCCAAGTCGGGGAACCAATTTTTATTTCTTATGGTGCACTTTTGTCTTCCTTTGGGTTTCCTCTTTGGTGAAATGATTTAATTATTTTTAACAAATGGTGTACACCTATTTGCCATTATTGGTAGTAACATTGTCTCATTATTGTTAACTTCAATTCCTTGTGTTGTAGATTGATCCAAAAGAGCTCATAGTTTGACAAAATGAAAATATTTCTTCATTCTCATTTGTGTTGTTTAATTGAATTTTTAATACAATATCTCAGTTACATCATTTGAATATTGAGATATATCTACTACTTATATGTAGAACTTATGCTTTTAGTGAATATCATGGTCTTTGTGACCAAGCCAATTGTTAAATGCTTCTCAATCTTGATTCTTTCTTCTTTGTATCTTTGTGTAATTTTAATTTCATTTCATTGCCAATAACCAACTTTCACATTTTTTGATATTCTTAATGTTTTGGTTGCTAATATTTTTTTAAGACACTAGCTTTTTGTAGAGATATGTATGTCTATCTTCTATTTACATAAACATGATGCGTAAAAGTTTATAAAGAAACATTAATAATAATAAAAAAAACAATCTTCTTTTGATTCTCTTGTGAAATGAAAATGTTGTGAAAGATTATTGATGCTTGTATACAAATCATCGATATATGATTTTACTACATATTTATTATATCCACAAATCTCTTCTACCAACTTGATTTAATAGATATACTTCAAATACTTATCAAAATCCTCAATTAATAAGCTATTTGTGATTAGAGAGGGATGATCCATGTGATTAGAGAGGGGTGATCCCATAAATATACATGTCTTGAATTTTCTCATTGATTTTCCCTTAAAAGTAAATAAAATTGATTTAAACAACTTAATTAATTTTGAAATTTCATTATATATGATACAACAAATAATTTCAATAACTTTCAAATAAAAAGTGATTAAACAATAAAGCTATGAACAACTTGGGTTTTCACTCTTAATTCCTTTATGAATTTTAAAAATGAAGATGAATCTTTTGTATAGAAAAAAATATTTCACACAAATGGTTTAAGCTTCTATGCTAGAAACGAAGCCAGTTAACGTGTAGTAGAATCTATGGTATCAACAATATATCTCATAACTGTACCTTCTCTGTGTACTTTTTTGGTTGATTGTATATCATATAGTAGTAGTTTAACTAGTAATGTAAAGAGTCCTTGATGACCTTGTTCACGAGACTAGTTTGTGTTATCTATCACAGTTCAAGGGCTTCCTTAACTTTCTTGAATAGTCAAATCATTTTTCTCGACAACCAACACATCCCCTCTATTTGCCTTTGATTACAAGGATATTTTCAATAGTATTTAGTTTCTTCAAAGCAATATGTTTAACTTTTGTAATGTTCCTTTTATGGGAAAATAAATTATTTGAGTATTAAACTATTAAAGTTATTTAGAGTAATATGTTAACATAAATGTAGAGATTAAGTAAATAAAATATAAATATTTAGTTGATTATGCCAAGATTGATTGGTTAATATGTAGAAAACTTAGGAATGATATATAGATTTATAAAATCATTATTTTTCACTGTGGGCCACTTTTACAATTGCAAGTTCAATCACACGTTTGAGATTTGACTTGCAAAAGTGTATATTTGATCTAGATGCATAAGTTTGTTTTTTGTAAATCACTAAATGTTCACCTTCAACTCACCTTTAATGCTTATATATGTTTTTGCATAAAAACTTGGTTGTGTGGTCAAGAGTTTATTGATTGAAAGTATGCCTCCCATTGACCAAACCCTTAGGGTATTGAGTCAACAACTTTTGAAAATGATCAAAGACAACAAGCAAATATGTAGAAAATTCCCTAGATGTCAATGTGAGCAAGTAATGTAGTAATAAATGCTTTAACTATGTAAATGCATGTATCTTGAGTGCTCTTGTTAGATTATTTCTTTGGGATGATCAAAATGAATTAGGGTTAGTCCTTAAGTACAACTCCACTAGACACATAAAATGTTTACAACTTCAGGCCAACGCATAATAACTAATTGGAAAGGTTAGGTTTCCCCTAGATTTGAATTTGAAAACTAAAAAGAACTAGGGTCATTTTCATGAATCATGTAATCAACCAAGGTATTTGTACAAATTGTGGATTTGACCCCTAGATGAGTAATGGATAACATTGAGGATCAAGACCAATCCATGGGAAAAAGTCTAAATAGAATAAGGTTAGATTTGGATTATGTGTAAACTTTAATAGAAATCATGATACTTGCACATATATCATTACATAAGGAATACCTAGGTCAATGCGACCACAAAACAAAGGGGAAAAGTGCAAGGTATGCAATTTTTACCATTACATTTTTCCTTAAATTTTACTTGCATGCAAACTACTATGAGGATGCATGTGAAAGTAAAATTAAATAACCAATTGTGAAAGTAAATTTATTCTCATAAAAGGGATATATATAAGGATATGGCGTTACATCTCAATATATGTTCTTTTGAAATGAGTGCACCATCTTGGAAACCATTAGAGAAACCACAAGGGTTTAGAGGAGCCAAGGATCACTTGAAACATCAATTACCTTCCACAAAAGAGAGAAGAAAATGCAATTTTTTTAAAAGAATAATACAATGCAACCTTGATTATGAGCATATGATACATCTTGTACAATTAGGGAACCCTTGTATACATAGGAAATGATGAGACACAAGACAAACTAAGATGGTGACATGTGTCTTAATCTTATGATATGAGACACAGATCGTAAATTCCCCAAGAAAACTTAATTATACTACTGTGAAATGGTCCCAAAAGGATACAAGATAGGTAGAATACCTTGTTCACACTAACAACCTCCCTAAGTATAACTTAGAGAGAATGAGAAAACATGCAAATATGAGTCTCAATGAAAAGGCTTGATGTTGAACTCATGTAGAAAAGAATCTTTTGTAATTGGAGAAAGGGAGAAAAACCCATATGAAGAAATACCTTTTGAAAATAGAGTAAACAAGAAAGAAGTGAAAGGAATGATGGAAGGACTCAAGATGAACTTCTAAGGACAACTTTCCTCACTAATGTACAAAAGGAACTCTTCGAAATATGAGAAGGATAAATTCCCATATGAGAAAAAAGTACCCTCCCATAAAAGATAAGAAAAAAATCCACACATCCCCGCCTCAATGTAGAATCTCTTGCACTAATAGTAGATGCTTGACATTGAATGTTGAAGATGATCTACAACTACCAAACAACATTTTTTCCCTTAGGAAGGAACACATCCAAATATATATGTAGAAGAGATTGCTATTTCAAATAGGAATATGAGAGAAGAAAAAAATGACTTTATCTTTGAAATTTGAGCTCAAGTTTTGTCATATTGGTGCCAAAGGATGTCATGATCAAATTAGGAACTCCAAGACCAATCAAAGAATATGACAATACAAAACCATATGGAAATTGATGAAGAACAAGATCCAAAGATAATGATGAATCCTTTGAATATTTCTCAAGAATCTCCAAGACCATGCCGACTTGTGACAGAGAAAGAATACAAGGGATTAAATGTGTCCTCATGGCATTTGAAGAGGATGATGCAAGTCCATAGGAGCTAACATCAAAGAGGAAATTAATGTCTTCAAGTGTCTCTTCCAAATCTACAAGATGAGACTCACAAATGAAACTTGATATATCTGTTAAGGGGTGATCCCTCAATAGTGCATTCCACTTTTTGGCCAAATTAGGACATTGAAATCAACATTTTAAACCAAATTTCCACTTTTTGACACCTATAGAAACCATACTGTTAATAATTTAAAGATGATGTGAACTAATGATTTTTGAGATTTCATGTGTAGATTACAAATGTATTTAATTTAATTTTTTATGAAATAATTTGTGAGTTCTTTAATGTAACTTTTAATAACTTGGTTTTTATAGTTAACAATATTTTTTTATAAAGTGATGCTCCTTTCGTAAAGCATAACTAAATACTTGTAGAAAGAATGAAATTGTAATTTTAAAAAATAGATTCATAGCATGAATATCTAGTGCACATTTATTTTTTCATAATTTTTTGTTATATAATTTTTAATAACTTTTTGAAGTGATATTGACTATAATTAGACAGGTTATTTTGTAATGCATAATTTTTTTTGTATGCATCCAGATTAATTTTTTTTCTTGAAATAAGAACATCAACACCTAGTGTGCAAATATTTTTAATTTTTTTAATGTATTTTACTATTTTTCCATGTGTATGGAACAAAGACCTTGGCAATTGCAGAAAAACCTATGTTCACTAGAAAGTAGAAAATAAATATAATAATTAAATAAAACATATTTAAAATTATACTTGTTGGAAATCTTATTTCGAGTGTTATGATCCTACAAATTATCTTGTCATATTCATTCCATTTGTTGGTCCAAGCCAAGATTAAAAATACCTTGGTAATTTTATAGAATAAGTGTAGTATATTGGTGGAATCGTTTGAGGCAAAAGATAATTAGATTCAAGTCTTGGTCAAATGTTTAAAAACAAATAATCGCTTGCTCTTTAACATATATGGTCCTTGCTCTACTTTTGGTAAGAAACAACTTTGGAGACAACTCTCCTCAATCTCCTCTTCGGCTAAGAATGACTTTATGATCTTTGTGGGGGATTTTAATGCCATTCGTAATGGTAATGGAGGACTTTAATAATTTTATTCTTAGCAATAAATTGTATGATTGCCCCCCCAAAAATGGTAACTTTACATGGACAAAAAAGCACAAATATTTTTCTTAGATTGCAGAGAGGTTGGATCATTTTTTACTAATTGATAATTGGTTGAATGCTACATGGGATTTTTCCTCAATCATTCATACTTTAGTTGGATTGGATCACTTCCCTATTTCCCTCAATCTTTTTGAAGAAAGAGTTTCAAACAAGGGTTACTTTAAATTTGAAGCAATGTGGTTTAGAGATGCAGACTTTATTCCTTTCTTGAAATCTTGGTGGTCAAATTGCCCTTTCATAGAAGGTTCTAGAATGTATCAATTATGCAAAAAGATGAAACAAGTTAAGGATAGAATTAAAGAGTGGAATGTAAATCACATCAAGAATATTTTTCTGAAAAAAATAGAGTTGAGAAGGAATTATCTGATATTTATGAAACTACAATTAAGAAAGGAATGGATGCTTCTTTGTGTGACAAGGAAAAACAATTGAAATTCAAACTAGAGGAGATTCTTGCAAGGGAGGAATGTTATTGGAGACAAAAGTTGAGAGAAATCTGGTTAAAAGAAGGGGACGAAAACTCAAAATTTTCACGCATCTACAAAAATTAGGAGACAAACGAACATGATTGTCTCTATCCAATCTAATTCTAGGGTCACACTTGAAACAAAAAAGGAAATTGGTGCTGAGGCAGTTCTCTTCAAAAATCTGCTTGCACCAAACAAGCCTAAAAAATCCTTTATTGATAATGTGGTAATAAACAATATTCCTAGATTAGTTTTTGATGATAAAAACAAGTGTTTGATGTCAGAACTCTCTTTGGAAGAGGTAAGAGATGTGGTTTTCTCAATGGCAGCTAAGAAGGAACTTGGTCTAGATGGTTTTATTGCCTTATTTTTCCAAAAATGTTGGAATTTTATGGGCAAGGATGTCCTTCTTGCCTTGGAAGAATCTAGAAGAAGCATAAATGCATTAAAAGAGTTCAACTCTACACTTATTGCTCTCATCCCAAAGAAACCTGATCCTTTTTAGTTCAAAGACTTTAGACCCAATGCTTTATGCAACACTATATATAAAATCTTAACTAAAGCAATTTCTTTAAGACTAGCTAAGTTGCTCCCTTCCATCATCTCTGTAGAACAAGGTGGCTTTATACCTAGGAAAGACACTCCGAAAGGTGCTATTCTAACACATGAAGTTTTGTATTCAATTATGTTGGATGAATCCCTAGCTTAGTTTTGAAACTAGACATGTTGAAAGCTTACAACAACGTTGACTGGGATTTTTTAATGGTTGTTTTGAAAAAAAATGGATTTTTTATAGCTGGTGTAAGTGAATCTACTCTTGTCTCTTGGGTGCTAGACTGTCAATAATTGTTAATGGTTCCCCACAAGGGTTTTTTGGTCCGACCTAAGGTGTTAGACAGGGTGATCCCCTCTCCCCATCTTTGTTCATCCTAATGGTTAAGGGTTTGAGCAGATCTATTATTGCTGCTTGCTCCTCTAGGTTGTGGAAAGGCATTTCTGTTGATCCTTTTCCTATGCCAATTTCTCACTCCCTCTTCACATATGATACTTTGCTGTTTGATCAAGCAAGCATAAAAGAAGCAAAGGTAATAAAGAAAGTCCTAAATGATTATTGCTCCTTCTCGGGTCAATTTTTTAATACAAAAAAATCCAAAATATTTTTCATCAATGTTAATCGATGGTTAAAAATCAAATATTAAAGTTTTTGGCATTCATGTGTGAGTCTCTCCCTTGCAAATACCTGAGAATCCCCTTTTTCTCAGGCAAAGAAAAACACAATTTCTAGGAAAAACTAATTACTTCCACGTCTAATAAGAGCTTGCTTTGGAGATCTAAATGGCTCTCCTTTGTAGGAAAAATGGTAATGATCAAAGCAATTTTGCAATCCCTTCCGATATATTTAATGTCAGTTCTGAAACTTCCTAAAAGCAAGGGTTTGGCTCTTCAGAAGGTTTGAAGAGAATTTTCATGGGAAAAATGTCACTCGAAAGAAGAAGCTACCATTGGTAGCTTGGGAATCTATGTGTAGATCCAAAATTTGTGGGGGTGTAGGTCTAAGAGACCTCTTCCTGAAAAAAAAAGCTCTAGGTGCTAAGCTAGTTTGGAAAATTTATTCTTAATCGGACACCAAATGGTGTCAAATTATGAGGAAAAAATACTTGAATTCCTTGGATAAAGAAAGAATATTTACACAAAGGGATCTCCCTAGCAGCTTGAAAATATGGAATTTCATTTCTTTTTGCAGATCTGTCATCCTTCCACACCTTTCCTGGTTAATCAACAATGGTGAAAAAGCTTTTTTTTTGGGAGGATGCTTGGAATGGGCATAAACCTCTTAGGTTTCTTGGAAATTGGAGCCAAATTGAAACTCCCCTCAAATCTCTTTGGGGTAACAAAGTGAAAGATTACCTGGTTTTTGACCAAGGGGCCCCCTTTCAGGATGCAAAATGGAAAGATTTTAGTTTTCTTCAGGTTCCAGCTTAATTAAAAGAATCTCTATTATCTGAACTAAAGAAAAGAAAAGTCTTCTTATCATACAAACAAGATGAAATAATTTGGACCAAATCCAAATTAGGTTGCTACAATGAGAAAGATGGTTACAATTCTTTAATGGATTCATCCATTTCCTGCCCTTGGCCTTTCAGGCTTTGTTGGGGTTTGATGTTCTTCCCAAAGTTGGTGCTTTTGCCTGGGTTGCTCTAAAAGATAGGATTATGACTAGTGTGAAGTTGGATAGGTTAGGAATAACTCCTTTATTCCCACGTGTAATGTGTGGAAAGGCATATGAATCCACAGATCACCTTCTCATTGGTTATTTTTTTTCTCATCAGTGCTAGGTTTGGCTGATGAAGAAACTGGGTTGGGTGAGCCCTCTTCATAATACTATTTTGAAATTTTTTCTTTGTTGGCCGTTGTTATTCTCTAATTCCATGTTTTCTTGTATGTGGGAAATATGTCCTATTATTGTTTGGAACCTATGGATGGAGAGGAACAATCGTACTTTTAGGAAAAATGCCTCATACTTGAAACAAGTACTTTAAAAAATCGAAATATAGATTTCGAAAGTGATAATGTCAAGCATCTATAGAAATGTACAGTCAAAAAATAAATCTTTTTCTTCCTGGGACTCGCTTGTCCTAAAAAATGGACCCTTTTAAAACCTCCTAAACCTGGCTTTGTGCAAAGTAAGGGCTCTCTTGCAGAAAGGAAACTTGTCAAATGGTCTCCACCTCCACAAGGTTTCATAAAATTGAATTTTGATGGTGTTTCTAGAGGCAACCTTGGGAAATCAGGGGCTTCTACAATTCTGAGAGACTGGCAGGGCAATTGTGTTAGTGATGTGTGTGAATCTTTACAAGAGGGAACAAATAATGTTGCTGAATTTAATGCTCTAAGAATAGGGTTATAGTTGGCTATAAAATTATCAATTTTTCATTTAGTAACTGAGGGGGATTCTATGGTGACAATATTTTCTATATCAAATAGAAGATCAAAATAATGGAATCTAGACTATCTTTTATCTCATATTCTGACCCTGCTTGGTAAGTTTTCATCCTTTCAGATAAGACATTGTTACAGGGAAGCTAACATTCTTGCAGATTTATTGGAAAACAAGGCTATAGATGATCATATTGATTTTAAAATATACTTGAGGCATGATTGTGTCTCACTTTTATCATGATTATGGTTCTTGTGGTGAGAGGTATCGTTCCAAATTTTTTCTTACTTCTTCATTAGGAACGATAAATATTCGTTCTCTTCCCAATGTTCTCTTGTGGCTGGAATTTTTATCCTCCTAGCACCTCTTGCCCATGCATGGTTCTGGTGGTGGTCATTTATGGTATCAATGCTTTAAGTTCTTAATTCAAATTCATTCAAAAAATTTGGCCATTATTCTCATATGCATTGTTGCTAAATTGGGGAGCACTATTTTTTATATACCTAGGTTCATTTTCGTTTGCCCGTGTGGGGATGCCTCACACTGATGAACGTTAGTGAATGGCTAGTTTTAGAGGATCCTCCACTAGGGGATACTAATTCTTAATATTGTTGATATGACATTCCATATTATGGATTTCTATGTTCCTAACATCTGGGCTTTTTCCTAGTTATTGGTACACATCCAGGCTCTTATTGTTCAGTCTTGGGCCTCCGCACCTCTTAATTGTACAATGAGATTCTCGTTTCTTAAATACTCCTTTGTGCGGATGCCTCCCACATAGTTTGTGGATATTTTTTGGTCTATTAATATCATTTTTTGGATGCTTTTCCTCATGAATTATTGGTGGTCTTCTCTGAGCTGAAGATGGAGGCATCCTTCAGAGTTTATATCCCTGCTTATTTCCATGAGATTAGAGATTCTAATCCTTTATCAATTGATACGCTCAAGATATCTTTTATAATTGAATGCAGTAAAGTTGTAGATGCCATTTCCATGATTTTAGGTGAGGATTGGATGGATTTCCCTTCAATGGTTTTGCCTCACGAAATTGTCTCTCATTTTATTTCTAATCTGATGGATATCCTTTGGTGCACAAAGATGGTAAAATATCTTGCAGGTACTTATATCCTCCCTCATATTTTTCCACTTTTGGACCTCCATCCTATTCTTGATAGGTATGATCTATGACATGGGTCGAACATGGTAGGTGGTGTTCTCTACCGCCAATTGTTACTTTCTAATAATTCAATTGCAATACTTCTCAGTTCCATGGCACATGGGTTTTTGGATGATTTTCCGTATCAATTCAATTGCAGACTTGACAAGCTACAACCATGCTTGGGTAATAATGTATGTGTTATGTTACATAATCTATTTTATGCTGTTTAGTTTCTCATTAGGTATGCTCTGGTTGAGCCACACTGAAAGCCTTATTTCCCTCCTCCAAAAGATATCGCTTCATCTTCAGAAAGTGGTGTTTGAACATTCTGTGGTTGAATAGGGTTATAAAGGCTCACTACCTTTCTTCTTTTTGAGCGAAATTAGGGTTTCAGGCTTATATCTTCAAATTTGAACAATTATTTGTTCTTGGATGCATTTTCTGAATCTTCTTTCCCAATTTTGGTATCTTCTTGGGGATTTGTTCTTCGACAATGCAAAAAGAAATTAAAACTTCTCTTGTCATGCTTTGAGAATATGGTTGTTGGTGGAGTTTTTTTGTTATCTTGAAGATGGAAAAATGTTTTGTAATGGCTTGTAAGGAGCTTCTTTGTTTTCCCTCTGCATTTTCTCCGGGCATGCTTGGGATTTTGGTCTATGTCGATGCATATACTTGATGTAATTCTATCTGATGGGTTGTTGCTTTCTAAAAGTGGAAACTTGCTTTGTACCTGCTCATAAAGAGATCAATCTTATGTTTTGATGATGCATTTGTTAATTCCATTAATAAAAGTTTAGTGGCTTGCCACTTTTGTTTAAAAAAATACAAAATTTTGAGGAAAGTTTGTGGCCTAAGGTAGAAAGATCACTCTTAGGACCTTCTTTTAAGGTATTCGAGGACCTTCAAATAATAATTTCCATGGTTTTTCAAAGACCTTCGAGAAAAGGTAAATTCCATAAATGGAAAAAAAGGACCTTCGAATGAAGGCCCCTTTCTATTCCTTTAATGGTAATTTACATAAAAAGGAATAAAAATAGATATTCAAACGAAGGTCCCTTTCTATTCCTTTTTATAGCAATTTACATAAAAGGAATAAAAAGAGACCTTCAAATGAAGGTCCCTCTTTTTTTTTCATTTAACAAAATTACCTTCATTTGAAGTTTTTTTTTTTATATTTTCAACCTTCAAACGAAGGTGTTTCTTGACTCAACTTTGAATGAAGGTAACTTTGTTCAAAGAAATACCTTCAAAAAAAGGTGTTTCCTACTTTTCATCTCAATCCAAATTACAAAATCTAATGTCTCAAGTTTGGGACTCACTATTATGGGCTTACCCCAAGAAGCTATATTTGGAAGATTGATATGAAGATCCTATTGTGTTGAATTATCCTAGGAAGTTATATTTGGTGGGGAACTTATTTGTGCTAATTGGTGTCATAGGAAATCTATAACATTATCCCAAACATTAAACTTTTGAATTATGACCTTATCTTTCTCCACCATTTCATGCACAAAGTGAAATTAAACATCAATGTGCTTTGTATGAGTTTGCTACATGGAATTATTGGCCAAAAACATAAAACTATGAATTT
The DNA here is from genome assembly GCA_007258455.2 of Sequoia sempervirens. NCBI lineage: Eukaryota > Viridiplantae > Streptophyta > Pinopsida > Cupressales > Cupressaceae > Sequoia > Sequoia sempervirens. The sequence continues at coordinate 425,990,480 of VDFB02058242.1, read as the reverse complement.
AACATATGATCTAAAACATCACAATAAAAAATAACTCCTATATAATCTCTATAACATAAAATTAATATAGATGTAGAAACATTAAACTTTTAATAAGTAGGAGAAGAATGCCACAAGTCTCTAGAACCTTAGCTGATGAAAGGATACCAAGGTTCAAATGACCATATTGAACCTCTTGAAAACTATCCACATTAGATGCTTGAATGTGAATACTAGTCATAGGGTCCATTAGTCGGAAGACAAAATAGTGAAGATACCGGTCGAGAAATCATACCACATTTTGGCACAAAGAACTTCAAAGCATAATATTGTAAAGATAGCATATAGACTAGGGGTAGGATAGATGGTTCATGTCCCATCCCATAATTATATGTATAAAGGAATATATGAATGACAAAATATAAGGAGTAAGGAAGAGGATATAAGTAATAGATAAAGAGAAATACATGTACAAAGACTAATGTATGAAAGGATGAATGTATAGAGGTTAGATAAGGATTAAATAGGAGTATAGGGGAAGATATTTCATTACACCAATTTTGATATGATTAAAAGAATGAATACTAGAGTTCTATCTGTGTGACGCTATTTGTTACTTTATCAATCCATGATTAGATAAGGATATGTGTTGAAAGAATGAAGAAGGATCCCTTAATGTGTTGTCATTGATGCCAACGTTGGTTGTTGATATCTAGACTAATCTAGTAAACATAATGCAGATAAATTGATAGAGTATTTTGGTCCGCATTTGCTCACATGATAAGATCTACTTATGCGGTGATAATATGTTGTTCTTGACCATTATTTGCATCTATGCTCAAGATTTCAGATGTTTTGGATGTATAGTTTGAAAGATACAAGTGACAATAGTTTGGCATACAGTTTTGGCTATGTACATCGTAAATGGGTATGTGTAATCTGGTCCACATTCTTCCTGTGATAGGAATCAAACTTTGCAATTTTGGGAGATTACTTATAGGTGTCAATACATTATATGTTCCAGATGGCACATGACTATGTGATCAGATTGACCGCTGGTGTTGATTAGTTAGCGTATTTTGTGATTAGGTCTGATTCCTGGCCAACCTAATGCTTGGCATGTGTTGCAGTGATTAAATATGTTATGTAGATTTTAGTGAGATCTATTTTAGGTCCATGCCAACCTAAATCAATTTTTGCACATTTGGTTTAAGCTCGAAGATGTTTTTGATTCAAGTGTGGAGCCGACAAGACAATTTTGGTTTAATTTTGATTTAATATAGGGCTACATCTAATTAGGCCAACCTAATTGATGTATGTGGATGAATTGGGTATACATGTAAGACAATTTTGAGGTTGTAGAACACACATGACATGTGAGCAGGTGGATTTGTATGTGTATGATTCGAATAACAACAAATATATTGTGAATGTTGAGCAACTGTAAAGCAGATCAGTGTTTTGTATTTTGTATATGATAAAGTGCATAGAGTTAATATATTGAGATTCAAAGGAACTAAATTCAACACAAGGAAGGTGTATTTTGTATCAGTTCACATATTGGCTATGTGGCCATTCTATCTTATGTCTATTCTTCTTTTTGTGGCTGTGATCCCTATTGGATAGTGTGTCCTAACAGTGAGCCTTTTGTAATATCTTATTATCAGTTATAATATATTATGATCTAATCCTCATCGTGGTTTTCCCTTTTTGGGTTTTCCACGTTAAAATACTGGTGTTCATGTTTGATCTTGTGATTTTTTCATGCTTTCATTTATTATTACTATTGGATGTGTTTTTTTAATTGGATGGATTGTGATCAAATGGTTTAATGGAATATTGATTCACCCCCCTCTCAGTATTCCAGGTGTTCAACAATATGTTCGATTGCATTGGTGTTCATCCTTATATTACTGAGTTCGGGGTATAAACTACAACACTTAGAAAATACTTGGGCCTTATAACTTTGATGAGGGCCACACTACCCAAAACCCACACAAAACACAATAACAAATATCAACACAAAAAATGCAAGATAGAAAACAACCCACTTTCAATTATTTTCAAAAAATGAAATTACAAATTTAGAAATTACAAGGCTACAACCTCATGGGCTTGATTCATTACATCAAAATCAACTCTGAAAAGAAAATATATTATTCGGATCCACAATCTGCACTTATGGAGCCACCTCCTATAACCTCCACTCAACCCTTTATTTTACACCAATAACCACCTTAGAATCTTCTGGAAAGTGTAAATTTCCCCTTTTGTTTGGCACTAAAATTCCATCCATTTAATTTCCCACCCAAAAAGATATTTTAATGAAATTCACTTTTTAGTGGGGCAACTTTCCGAAGCCATAATTTTTCACTCGGGTGTCCGATTTGCTATTATAATATATGGTTGGAAAGCTCTCGAAGAGATCTATAATGCTGAAATCACCTGAAGGTCATTTCATCCTTTTTTCAAGCTTTTCTGCTAGGGCTTCTAAGGTTTTCAAATTTGAATTTGAAGTTGTATTGGAGAAATTTCTTAGGACAAAAACTTTAATATCTCCCAAATGGTATAGGGTATTGAGATGATTCTTCTCCTACCAAAAATATTTTTCAATTCCACTCCTTGGGGTAAATTTTTAGGTCCATACGAGCATGTTTAGGATGAATTACTAAAAATAGTAAGTGACCATTTTTTCACCTTTTCTGACTTTTGATTATCTTACACCCCTTAAGTGCCATAATGGGACTCAAAACAACTAAAGAAAATAAGGAAAAAAAACATATTTTTTGGTCATGCAACATTTCCCCTACTAATGCAGGAGCATCTAGGTGCATGGGCTATCCTGCAAAACAAAAAAATAAGTCTTTTATTTAGTTTTGTCTTTTTCAATTTTGGGTTTGTTTCTATCTTGTAGGCATGAATTAACTCTCCTTCATCAACCTTGAAAAGGTCCCTTCTTTCTACACTTTGTTTGGCTCCAAATTCAAATGAAATGTGAAGGAATTAGGTGTAATTTCACATTACACAGAGAAATGAATATTTTTTATTTTTATTTTTTGTAACTCCCACAAAGAATTAAATGATTTGGGAATAAAATATTTTCCATGATGTTGGTGTTTAGGGAGTGGAGTTGTTGGATGATGAATTGGATGGTAATTTTTGGAAAAAGTTTGAATTTGCCTAGAAAAAACATTAAAGAGGCCATTTGCATGAATTACCAGGCCAGAATGGAGGAGGTAGAGGTTTGATAGGCAATTTGGGGAAGAAGGAGATTGTCTGGGTCGTGGTTGTGAGAACCAGTTTAAGTAAATCGGGCATGACTTTCTCATACGCCAATGAAATCAAGATTTTCAAAATGTTCCAAAAAGCTGAGAATGAGGCACACAAAACCCATGTTGGCATTTTAATAGATTCATGATAATCAGGGAGCAGTGAAGGATAGAAAGTGACGGGTTTGTGGTGGAATTTTGTATATTTGTTCTTAATCTTTCCTGTAGATGATTTTTGTAGCATATGGAGATTATGTGGAGGATTAAATGTATGTCTTTTCATGATATTTTCCTGGTAATGAAGAAATTTGCAGCAAATTAAAAATATTCATTCATGGATTTATGTTAATGAAGAGTTTGGATTTCTTTCCTGTAGCTTTCCAGTAGCTTTGAAGACTAAATATGAGATAGATGACTTGCATAAATCTTGTTGTTGTGTACATGAGTTTTTGAATGTTATTTCAATGGATTTCTCTATGGTTTTAATTGAATGAATGTGCAAAAATTTAGAGTTTGAGAAGTTGGATTGAATAGGTTGCAAGATTGGGTGGCTTGATAAGGTTCCCTGGTCTTGAATGCATCAAATGGTATCAGAGCAGGAAGATTGGTTGGGATGTGTTGTAGCAGTGAGTAAGTTAATTTTCTTGGATATGTGTTGAGAAAAAAAATTGAAGGATTGGGGTTTGTTGGAATGTGTGAGTGTGAGTTTTGTTGCAGGTATCAAAGAGGATTTGTGACTTTATCCTCTAACAGAGGTTAAAGCTGGGTAGAAGGTGCACGAGAGAGGTGTGTCTTTGAGAAACTATCTGTTGGGTAGAGGATAAACAAGAGAGAGAGATTGTTGCAAGGAGGACTTGTAACTGAAGAGGGACTTGTGAGTCTCTAAAAATGGCTTTGAAGAAGAAGACAAGATGGGTCATTAGATATGTGAGAATGTTATTTTGGGAAGAGTATTGGGAAAAAGTGAGAGAAAAGAAGCTCTTTGAAGAGTTGAGAAAGATAGAAGTGAGATTGGATGCCCTTGAGGAAATCTTGGGAATGAAAAAGAAAGCTACAGTTGAAGAAAATCAGGAAATAGATGAAGTTAAATTACATTGTTTGTTTCATAATGAGTTTGCAAATAATGATTTGTGTGTAGGAAATGAAGAAGGAAAAGAAGTTGTAATAGAGGAAAACAAAGAGAATAAAGAGGAAAAGCAGAGGTTTGGCAAAGAGGACAAAGAAAATGAGAATGTTGAAGTGTAGTGTAGTAACCCTATGGTAGAAAAAGTATGGAGAGAAAGTCATGTGGGAGTAGCCCACACAAATGCAGATGAAAGAAAGCAAGGAAAGAAGAAAGGCATAAGGAAAGAATGGAGAAAGAAAGAGGTAGCAACATATATGCATCTTGTTGATGGTATAAAAGAAAATCAAAATGAAATTGCATACACAGGAAAAGAGGTTGCAGCAGCAAAAACAAAGGTATTATCTCCTTCTTTTGAGTTTTGCAAAGTAAATATTGATTTGCATGAAGAAAAGATAAATGAATATGGTGATTATGAAGTTGGGGCAGTGATTGGTCCTCAGAAAGATATAGATATAATGAATAAAATAACACCATTGAGTGCAAGGGAGGAGGTAGAAGAAGAGAACAACAAGATTGTAGTAGAAATTCAAGAAGAAGAAGTTGTTGCAACAATAGAGAAATAAGAAAACACACAGGTAAATAGTCATGTTTATGATATTTTTGAAAGAAAATTTGATGTTAAAGAGATATGTGAATTTGTGTGCTTGAAAATGAATGAAAAGGATAGTATTGATGTAGTAAGTAACAATGAAGTTATAGAGGTAAAAGAAAGTGAAGTTGTAGCAAAGCTTGGTTCAATGAAGGACATTGAAACAATGAAAAGTTTGGGGCAGTAGTTTGAAGAAGAAAACATAGAAAGGAAGAAAAATGAGAAAATTGAAGGAGACAACAAATGAAGAAGAAGATAGCTTACAAGTCCAAATTGCAGTAGTTGAAAAGGAGTGAATAGCTTTGATAGCAAATGAAACAAGAGTTGTAGTTGACAAAGAGGTAAAGTTTCAATTTTTAGAGTTATTTGATGATAAAATAAAATTGATCCACATGAGAATAACATGGTTAATATGAATAGATATGAGAATACTAAAATGGATGATACAGTAGTAGGGAAAGAGGAGAAAATAAGGGTATTTGATGATTTTGAAAAATTTAGTGATGTTGATGTCAAAGCTGATTTGTATTGTGATAAAATGGTGAAAGAAAGAGAAATGGGAGAGATGATTAGGAGCAACAATAACAGGTTTCAAGCTGAAAAACATCAAGGTATAATGAATTTTATTGACATAGAAGAAGAAGAGGATGAAGGAAGAAAAGGTAAGGAAGAAATGCAGATGGAACTCATTGATTTCTATGAATTTGTTAATATCGATTTGTATACAAGTTTTGAGAATGATAAAATGGAATGAAAATATGAAATATGGTGCAATCAAATAAATTTAATGAGGGGAAGAAAAAGAGGAAGGATGAAGGAAGGAAAAGATATGAAGATTCAGAGTAAGGTGAAGAAGAAGAAACAAGTTGATAAAGAAGAAAGATGTTTGAAGAACAAACACAAGATTTTCAAATGTCCATGAGTTTCAACTCATGGAACATTTCTTCTTACGCTAGGTGTTTGATGCAAGAGCATTTGGGTGCATGGGCTATCCTGCACAACAAAAAAAAGTCTTTTATTTAATTTTGTCTTTTTCAATTTTGGGTTTGTTTTTATCTTGCAAGCATGAATTAACTCTCCTTCAACAACCTTGAAAAGGTCCCTTCTTTCTACACTTTGTTTGGCTCCAAATTCAGATGAAATGTGAAGGAATTTGGTGTAATTTCACATTACACAGAGAAATGTATATTTTTTATTTTATTTTTTGTAACTCCCACAAAGAATTAAATGATTTGGGAATAAAATATTTTCCATGATGCTGGTGTCTGGGGAGTGGAGTTGCCGAATGATGAATTGGATGGTAATTTTTGGAAAAAATTTGAATTTTCCTAGAAAAAACATTAAAGAGGCCATTTGCATGAATCACCAGGCCATAATGGAGGAGGTAGAGGCTTGACGGGAAATTTGGGGAAGGAGATTGTCTGGGTCGTGGCTGTGAGAACCAGTTTCAGTAAATCAGGCATAACTTTCTCATACGGTAACGAAATCAAGATTTTCAAAATGATCCAAAAAGATGATAATGAGGCATGTTGGAATTTTAATAGATTCATGATAATCAGGGAGTAGTGAAGGACAGAAAGTGACGGGTTTGTGGTGGAATTTTGCATATTTGTTCTTAATCTCTCCTGTAGATGATTTTTGTAGGAGATGGAGATTATGTGGAGGATTAAATGTATGTCTTTTCATGACTTTTTCTTGGTAATGAAGAAATTTGCAGCAGATTTAAAATATTCATTCATGGATTTATGTTAATGAAGAGTTTGGGTTTCTTTCTTATAGCTTGCCAGTAGCTTTGAAGACTAAATATGAGATAGATGACTTGCATAAATCTTGTTGTTTTCTACATGAGTTCTTGAATGTTATTTTAGTGGATTTCTCTATGGTTTTAATTAAATGAATGTGCACAAATTTAGAGTTTGAGAAGTTGGATTGAATAGGCTACAAGATTGGGTGGCTTGATAAGGTTCACTAGTCTTGACTGCATCACCTACACCACTGGATACTCCTGCATCAGACACCTAGGGTAATTTGAGAAGTGACCTTGATGAGTCCAAATAATGACTCAATTTTGATAGGGTTTATCATATATTTGTTGTTGTTACTATGGACTTTAACACCTGGTTATTGACACTCTCTATGTTATTTCCCTAAATTTATGAACTCTGGGCATGAATTTACTGTTACTCATTTTGTTATTTTCTCAAGATTGACTGAGTTTAGAATGTTTGTAAACTGAAAAGTGAAGTGCACTTATTTTCTATCTTCTCTATATTGCATTCAATTGTATAAACATAAGAATCAAAAGAGATTACAAATTTTTTCATTTATACAAGTGCATACAATATGGAAAATATTTGCACAAATATTTATGAAAAAGGTAATCTTTATTGATACAAAAGTACATATTTGTCTCACACAAGCCGTGAGACTTAACTTGTCAAATGAAAATGAAGACCGATTTATACATTGATGGATAACGAAAAAAGAATGCACACATAGGGGAAGAGGCCAGTCATTGCCTGATGATTGGTTCAAAGTCTGTTGCTTTGTTCTGTCTCTTGCTTTGAGTTGCCTTGTGTCCTCCTTAGCTCCATGCTCCTAGTCCCTACATTCAGAAATTGCAATGATGTTAGAGCAGCGCTCTAACCAATGTCAGTCTCTAACACTACATATACATGCACCCATGAATGTATAAATTGCCCCTCAAATACATTAAATAAGCATGTAAACTGTAAATGTCCAAGAAAGCAATAGGACCATCTAGTCCTTCAGGCATATGCATATATTTTTCTAACTGTTTGTTTCATGTGCAGATATAGGAAAAGCAACATGACTATTTCATCAAATTTCAACACGTGGGATAAACGTGGCTCCCATAAGGGTTGAGCCCGACGTGCTGCTTTGTTATGCTTCAAAGTGACATTGAAAGATAATTCATCAGAGGGTTATAAAAGAGACAATGATTATGAACCAATGGAGGACTCAAGTTCTCAATAATATATGCCAAGAGTATAGTACAGAGGGTACAACAATAACAGTGTTAAAGGGTAGGTGGAAAAATCTTTTATCTAAGAGCAGGAACAATGCTCTTATATCATAATAGTGGTTATAATGAGCAATGAACAATGGAAAATTATGCTGAGTCAGAGTTGTAGTAGTTAGGACAAGAATAACATTTATAATCATCATAAAGGTTAGTGGTATGATGTGTTATGAGAAATCCATCATAATCAGAAACATTGTTCATGATAAGTGACCTTGACAGTGTTTTGACCGTGTTACACTTCTCAAAAAGGCAGTCACAGGGACTGTAATAAGATACAAAAGGCATAGTATGAGATGGAAGATTAGTCACAATTAATGCATAACAACAACAGGACTAGGGGATTGTGATCATAGTGAAAAGACATTTACCTTTGTGCCAATAATTTAGGACAATAATAAAGAGAAAAAACAACACCTATAAGTTTGTTTCACTCACAGGAAATGGCAGTGCAAGAGGAGTAAAAGCAGAGTAAGCCATTTTTAAAGTCACAAAGGGAAGTCCCAACCCTCAAGCATCAGGGGACATAAGGAAACGACTTCTCAACAAGCTTCAGGTGGAGCAATGACCAGGCATATGGAGGGATATAGTCATGCAGTATCAAGTATCTTTGATAAGGATGCCTCCTTATAATGTAGCATCTCGTGGTCACAACTAGGATCATTACTTTTGTAGGGATGAAATACATGAACATGCTTATAAGCAATTTGGGCATACACAGTCATAATGACTATTTAAGAGCAAATGATCAAGTGAATGAACAGTATGTTTATGCTTGTCAAATGACAAAACTGCAGGACAAGAGAACAATAAATAATTTAATGATAATCTATTGCAAGGTGACAGTCCTATGTGAAGGATGATTCTACAGTTATCAAGTAGAGTAATGAAAAATAGTGATTTGTTTCTCATATAATACTTATTACACTATCATGTTTGTCTTAGACTTGCAGGGTTTGTGGAAGTAGTGATGAACTTAGTGCTTTTGCTTCCTTGGAAAAGTTCAACTCAAGTGGCAAGTTAATAATGGATGGTATCAAGAAGATGATATGGATGCTCAACACGAAAAGCCACATAATATTGACATATCAGCTCAGACAGAGAGTTCAGATCCCATTTTCTTAGATGATAATGTAGAATAAGCAAGTCAATGGAATACAAATGTGTGAGAAGACATGAGGGAAAATCAAACATCCACGACCTGGGTGGTATTTAACCCTTTTAAAGTGAGAACGAAGCTCATATGGGTCTACATATGGCATACATGCAGTAACAAAAAGGATACATATGTACAAGAATATAAATCTCAGCATGTGTTCAAGAGCGAACTCAGGGTTTTTTTCTAAACCATGACCACAAGATCTCAAAAATAAGTGTAAATCGAGCCATGAAAGTCAAAAAAATGAGCTGGAGTAGTAAGACTTCTAAATGTCGAGCAAAACCACAGAAGTAGCAAAAGCCATGGTAAAGTGAATGATAGTGAGAATTTTACAGAAATAGAGATGGAGGCCACGACCATAATAGAAAAATGAGAGTAAAATAGAAAATTTGTGCTTGTAGAAAACTAATTTGAGCTTGTACATATTGCTTTGCATGAAGATTTGTCAGAAAATCCTTTGAGATGACAGAGATCCTCCATGAAAAAAAGTGCTTTCATCGAAACCCCTTGGTATGGAAATGCCGCTTGTTTGCTCAGAGTGTGGAAAAATGGAATGGCGTTGATAATTTTTGAGTTAGGGTTCCAAAAACCCTAAAGAGGCTGATTATCAATAGGACATTTTTGCCTTTATTTAAAAACATTTTTCTTCATAATTAATATCTTTTGTGCAAAGATCATATTCTTTATGCTTTTCCTTCCATAAATTGCAAGTTTAAGTCAAGTATTCTTTTACATATGTCGACCAAGTCATCCCTTGTTTATTGCATTGAAATGTACACAAATAATAAAGTGATATGCTTATAAATCACTTTAATATTTGTTGCTTGATTACAAGATAGGAGGCATTGTATTTAATGTTTGAGTCAAAAGGATTTAGAATGTAGTTATACTTTGCAAGTATATTGGAGGTTGGTTGAGAGAAGTTGGCAAACATGTGCCAAGCATATAGGGAGCATTTAATTGCTTTTTGAGAGGTTCAGAGACATTTGGAGGGAATTTAGGCCTTTTTTGACCAAGTTAGGAGTTAGTTTCTTATGCCTTTATAGTAGTGTTACCAATTTTTTGCTATCAGCTCAATTGGTGGAGCTGACTAAATACTGTTATATTTGAAGGTGGAAAATACAATTATTTCTGAATATGCTAAGTGCTGATTGCATCTTGTTTATCATTTTATAAGTGACAATTATGCATTGAGATGAGGAAATAGAGTTTCAAGAATTGTTTATCATTTTATAATCAAATGGAGTACAGGATTGAGCATTCAACAACAAAGCATTTCAATTGCTTTCTTTTATTTCATAAAGTGATTCATATTTTCAACATTTCATTTGATTACAAAAATTCAAATGGTGATAAATTCAAATGATGGTACAAAATTGCATTATAAATGCATTTTATTTTCAAAATGAAAAGAAGAAAGAATGAAATTAAATATCCACACAAGCCGTGGTTTTAGTTGTTCCATTCATGAAAAGAAAGGAAATATACAACTGAAAGAGAAAGTGACAAGTAACATGGGACATATCCGTCATTGCCTGATTCGATCTTCGGTTGATGCTTTGTAGCTTGCTCCATCCTTCTTCCGCTCCTGAATGTTCCTACAAAAGATTAAGAAGGGCGTCAATTAAGAGCTCGGGATATGAACTATACTACATGCCATACTAACAGAGATATATTTCAATCCTTGCAATGCATAGAACCAGCTAAAGAAAAGTGTAGAAACATGAGCTGAAAGAGATACATCAACATCATCATATATTATTTTATGCTAACATCGTTTGTTTCTTTGTGCAGGTATAGGGAACATCATGAAGCTGATTATCATTTGAAGATCAAGCATGTGGAGAAAAACGGGCTCCCACAAGGGTAGAGCTCGGCATGCTACCCCTTATTCATTAAAAGTGGGCTGAGATAGAGATTGCAATAATCATATTCATCAAGAAAGGAAATATACAACTGAAAGAGTAAAATAGAGTTCATCCATCAAGTTATTAAGCCGACTGTTCACTCATTACAATCAAACACGTTTCTGAAAGCTATAGGTGAACAGTGTGTTTAATCAGCTCAATCAATTCAACTGAGTACATTCATCTCAAACACTGCTGTATGGTTTATTCTTCTACCATAGTATTATTTGTTCATCATGTTCATAATATTGTGCAAGGTTCAACAGTGTTCATGCTCATGACAGTGATAGTGAATGGACATACATAATGCCTCAACAAAGAGAAATGTTACAGGTTTTCATTTCAGAAGAGAGCAAGGCATAAAGCAGTTTTAAATAATGGAGCATAAAAATGCATGAAGAGTGCCAGATAAGAAGTAGTGATAGCATCTAATCAATGCATGAACAATTCAGCCATCTATTAAGTGGTGGAGCAATCAACTTGTTTGTAAGTACATAATACAATGATCAACAAGTAAAAAGTCATTTCCAGAATGACTAGAGTTTACAAAGGAAATGGTATGAATGAGGGTTTGGAGTGCATCCATGAAGAGCGTAACTGTGAGTGCATAAGGGACTAAAGCAAACAAATAATCTACAGAGTTAAATTAAAAATATTTCTGTGCAAAAGGATGGTTCAAAACAACATGGAAATGACACTTGAAAATGCAAACAAATACAGATATATGAAGGAGGTGCTTTTGAAAGTGTTAGTTGGATGAGAGAGAGTGCAGTCTATGGAGCTACAATAATCTAGTTTATGATGCATTAAATGAAATGGATACATTAACTTTAAATAATATCAGGAGAACAAATGCATTGTACAGAAAGGAGGTTTGTTGCAGATTTAAATACATGGGTTTTCATAAAATGTAGTTTTCCTCATTACTTTCAACATTCCCCATTTGGCTTTTCAAACAAATGTACATATTTTCACCTGATACAATTTAAATACATGGGTATTTTTATGGAGCAGCAAGATACATTTTTCCAAAATCTCATATACCTGTGTGAGGGTTTTCAACAACAATACAAAGGAGGAGTGCTATCTTTTAAATACCAGTTATCATAGTGGGGTTTTTGTTAAGATAAAATTGAATGCAGTGCACAATTTCAAGCTTTTGGCTCCCAGAATGAGTACACCCAGGTGGGTTTGTCAAAAAACAATATTTACACGGTATTCTCATGGACGAGTTGTAATACAACAGAAAATGCATCCAAACAGACTTATTCTTCAAAACAAAAAGAACCCATATGGAGGAAATTAGGAATTTCAGAATGTCAAAAGAAATTCCATATTAGGTCAGGCTGAATTTTACACGAATATCAAATAGATATATTTTTGTCTTTTTTCATATACCCACATCGGGGTTTCGAATTTAAAAACAAGATATTCCAATTTTCTGAGATACCCATGTGAGGGTTTTTTATAAAAATAACAAAAAGTAAGAGAAATCATGGTGGGTTGAGCTTTAGAGGAGGAGATAACAAAGATAGGTGAGATTTCTTCAAAACAATGAATTCCCACTTCTAGTTTTGTTTCTAAAAGTGCAAAAGGAAGTAGAAAAACATGTTGGGTCGAGCCCAAAAGTATTCAGAAAGCTCTTGTCAAGTATGCTCATGGCGCAGCTTGGAGAAGAGCTTTTAGCTCTTGAATGGTATATCATTTCGTAGTTAGAAGAAAACTCATGTAAGTTCCATAAGATTTGAGGTTACCTGAAGCAAAATGACAATCAAAATGCATGGAATTCTTTATAGAAATCTAGATTCGAGCTTATACATGGCGCGACCTGTAGATGGCCTTTAAATTTATAAATGAAAACAACATCTTTGCAGGAGTATATGAAGCTTTTAAGCTTCTGTTTTGTAGAAAGAAAAAAGGAAGAAACAAGGCTTACCATGCGTGCCTAAAGAGGACCAAGATGGCCGCGACTAGCTCTCAATGAGCTCAAACACATAGCTTCCAAAGCAGGATCAAAGTTCCCATAATGGCATTCCAAAGAAGATACAAACAAAGCACATAAAATGAAAAAGAATTCATCATGATGATCATCACATGCTGTTGCCTAAGAGGCCATCTTCTCATCGAAACAACCTAAGGAATGGAGAGATAGCAGTCAACAATACTTACTATAGCTGGAGGTCGAGAATGATCAGAATGAAGGCTTGAATGGAGGCTCCAAATCAAAACCCTAGCATACATGGTGGTGGCGGCTGTAGAGCATTCTTTCCAAAAGGTCTTCACTTGCAAAATGATGCGAAATAGTAGGCCTTCTTTTTGTTTTGTTCATTAGGATTTCTCAAACCCTAGGTCAACTTAGGGGTATTTTTGTCTTACATTTAAAAAAAATACCAATGCTAAGTTAATACCATGGTGGCAGATTACATATATGATTAGGTTTCCCTTTTACATCGATACCTAAGGCATTTCATTATGCTTTGATTTTATGCCTTGTATTCATTTTTTGCCTTAGTCTTTTAATTGATTTTATAGAAATCAATTACAAGGGAAAGATAAAGGATTTGCCTTGGTTTTATTTTGTAAGACAAATATTGCCCATATTTTTATGATTTTTTTGAGAAAAATCAAGCATTGTAAATGGAGATATAAGTTGTAATATTTTGCAAAAGATTTCAAAACAATCTTTAATTGCAAAATTAGGTCAGATTGAGAGAATATAAAATCTGTAGATCATGTAAAGCATAATTAAAGCGATATCTTATAAATCATTTTATTCTTTACTATTTTTAGCATATTTTTAAGAGGGACTGCCTTGGTCGGATTTGAGTTGCCTGCTGGATGGATAAGTTGTTTTATTTGCTTTAAAAGTAGATTTAGTCTATTTTTAGAGGTTGGACAGTGTGAACATGGAAAAAGTGAGTTTTTTCTGCTTTTGTGCAGACTTTTGAGATAGTTTTGATACCTTTTGCTTGAGCTTTCTTGGTGAGCTCGGATTAGGGTTTTTGGAGGGATTTATCTTGAAGAAGACTTAGCTTTCTTCTCTTTCACAGTTCAGATTCTAGTTTCTTTCTCTTACAAATTTTTGAGCTTGTAAACTTCTTTGTACTCAGGTTTTGAGAGTTTCACTCCATCTAATAAAAAGCAACATTCCTATCTCCAATTTCTGTCTCAACTTGTAGTTTTAGTATGATGTTTATATTGTGATTCTGTTTACAGATCCTCTTTATGTCCTATTATTGTAGATCATTGATGCAAAAAGTTCATTTGTTGCAGGTTGCATGCTGTGTTTAAATCTAAACCTTCATGCAAATCAATTTTGCACTAGTGTTCATGAGAGATTGTGAATTCATTGCTGTTTTTTCTGAAGACTGTTTGTGGGTGAAATATCAAAGTCATTATTAAGTTTGAGGATCATTTTAAGTTATAAGTTTTAACTTCAGCTATTCTCTATCCCTTTTCCAAGAAAATCACTTAGAATAGGATTCATCTTTTGGAGAAGCAACTCACTCTAGAGATTCTCTTTTCACATAGATCACCCACATCTGAAAAAGAGTTTCCATGTTTCAACAGATAGTCTGATTTTTGCAAATTTGACAAAGGGTGCATATCTGATTGATAACAATTTTTTGTACACCTGGTGGGACTCTGAAAGGCATTTCAGAGAAATTTTAGAGTTTTTAATTTGCTGATTGGTGTATGCAGCAGATTTGTTTAACCTTTTGGAGGCTCATTTCAATATAGCTGGTGACTCCGATCCTGATTTTGCATGCTAGTGCAGCCTGCGCATGAGAAAAATACAGACCAGATCAAGTACTGCACCTTTCGAATATTGAGAGCTCTCCCCACCATGAAGAAGAGGCAGAACAACAAGGAATCTCTTTGAGACACCTGCGAGATCGAAGTCAACACCTTTTGTTTTCAGCTCCTTGGTTTTATCACTAGGAGTATCAGTTTTGATATCGCAAGCACCACTAATGGCAGTGCCAAGGCAACACCCGTTCGCACCTTTTAATGGAGGAAATCCATTAGAAATCACTCAACATGATGACATCCCAGTTGCAGCCCTTAGAAGTCTGCCATACTTCACCGGGGAGGACCTCACTACACCGGTTGAGCATATTCATGATGTAGCCACCTTATGCTCGGTTCACAACATCATGCAAGAAAATGTCACGTTAAGGATTTTGGCTGCATCGCTCAAAGGGAAGGCATTGCAATGGTTCAGAGGTTTCACAACCAACTCAATTGCGACATGGGATGCATTAGGTAACAACTTATACCAATATTTTGCTGATAAATCTGATAATCTGTCTCTTTTAGAGCAATTGAGTACCATTCAAAGGGCGCCACACGAGCACTTGGCTGATTTCAACTACCAATTTCAGAGAACCTGGGACAAGATTCCTGCAATGGTAAAACCTTTACCAGCACATGCTTTTCTGTTTTACTTAAAAGCTTTGAATAGTAAGATTTCAGTCATGACTCAATCTATGGGTGGGCATACACTCCCTAACACTTATGACATAGCCATTAGAGCTGAGAACTGTATCATCCAAGCTGGAGACATAACCCCTCAACCTCCTATGCCCTTGTTTCTAGAAATATAGCCACCTACCCCTATTGCTGTACCTTCCTTAGTTGCTATCCCGCTTGTTCCAACAATAGGTTATCATAACGCAGCCCAAGAAATTGCTGCTCCAACCCAAAACTAAGAGTTTCAAGAGATTAAAAGTATACTCAAGACCTTTAGGAACGATCTTGTGAGCATTAAGAAGCAAGTCGGTCATGAACATAAGCCTTATCAAGCCCCCTATCAGCAAAACCAGCCTAATAGGCTTGCTTTTCAGAATGATTACCAAGCCCAAAGAAGGAATTTTAACCCTAGGCCATTCCAACCATATAATCCAAACACAACCAATTCGTGAAAGTTGTGCCCCAAAATAATGTTGCCCAGGATTTCGATTGGTGTTATCCATGCAATTAGCCCCATAACCAATTAGCGTGTGCTAATGGAATGAGAAATTAGGCTTTAATGGTTCAAAATAACTATGCTAGTTCAAAAAATATTGCAGATCAGAATCAAGAAGAACAAGATAACATGGAAGTTGCCTTGCCAAACTAGAAGAGCTTTGAATTTTGTGGCATGAATGGTCAAGATTAGAAAAATTCTTCCATTTCGGCCAATACTAGATCGAAAAAGAGAGCTATGGATTCAGGGCAGCAAGCTGGAAATTCACAGTAGCAACCTTCAAGAGAAAACCAATCCATTCCTTCGTCAAATGTTAATGCTGCAGCACAACCTAAAGTGCAGATTTTGCAAAGAGGCCAAGAGATACATGGAAAAGAGCAGTCTAAGAGCATTCACAACCTTCACAGAGGCAAAACGATGCTGCTGTCATTAAAAACCAGCAGAAGGTAAATTCTACATCATTTAATATTGTTGAGCACCTCAGAAAAACTACTGTCAGTATGTCAGTATTAGATGCTTTGCACCTCCTCGGGCAAAAAGGTTTACTGTAGGAAGCTTTAGCTGAGTTGTCTATTTCTAACAACGCTAATCAAGGAGCTGCAAAAGTCTCACTTGCAAACGATCTAGAGGTTAAGAATGAGCAAAAAGGTAAAGAGATAAAGCCTCCTCCATTTTACTTAAGTATGATTATTGGCGATAAAATTGTTCATAACTGTATGGTAGACTCTGGTGCCAGTAGCTCTGTTATGCCTAAAAGCTTAGCTGATAAGTTGGGTCTTGTTTATGAGCCTAACCCCCAGAAGGGCGTAGTTCAATTAGATGGGTCTGTTGTTAAAACTACTGGTATTATAAAAAATTTGGCTCTTACTTTGCATGCATCCCCAAGTTTTGCTATTCATTAGGATATACATGTCATTGAATTGCCGCCGCACTTTGCCATTTGTCTCTCGAGGGATTTTACAACCAAGTTGGGTGGGTTTCTATCTTCTGATTGGTCTCATTTGTTTTTTAGAACAAGGTATGGTACAAAAGTGACCATAAAGTCTGATCCTCTCGCCAAAGACCATATCGAACCATATTCACCAAATCCTATAAACGCTAACCTCTACGCCACCTTTGCACTGGAGGAGCAAACCATGACCTCAGACTGCGACACCCATATAGAAAATATCAATCTAGATGAACGGGCAGCCGAAGATCACGAGCTTGATCCATTTCAGCACACATATGAGATAGGATTAGGAGTCTATATGATTCGAGAACCTGATTTTGATATGCCTAATCTTTGTAAAGAGGAGGAACAATTTGCAGAAACATAAAACAAGCTTTGGAAGCTTTATTTCAATGGTTCAAGAAGCAGTATTGGTGCTGGAGGTGGGGCTATGTTGATTTCACCAGAGGGAGATAAATACTTTTCAGCCTGTAGATTTGCTTTCAGCTGTTCAAATAATACAACTGAATATGAAGTGTTGGTGCATGGCCTCGAATGGGCCCGCAAAAGAGGTATCAAACATTTATGCGTTTATGATGATTCATAACTAATTGTAAATCAAATTAGAAATTTAAATGCCGCAAAAAATGATTTGCTTAAGAAATATAAGCACCGTGTATGGGATTTGATGGAATATTTTGATGCTTTTAATATCATTTCAGTTCCTTGTAATGAAAATAAGCATGCTGATAGGCTCGCTGCCATAGGAGCCCAATTTGATATTCCCAATGAGATTCATAAAGTAGAGGCATGCCAATATGTAAAAATAGTGGTCAGACCTTCCGTGCCTAACAATAATGTGAGCTGAGAGGTTTTTGAAAATGATGAGCAAATTGTAAATTTTTTAATTGCTGAAGCTGAGTTTGCAGATGGAAACCAACAAAAATGGCAGCAGCAGTATGACGAACAGATTGTGTAGTTGAAGACTAACAAGCTGCCAAAAGGATTGGTGACCTTGGAATCTGTGTTCAATTCAGATGACCAAGCACAAAAAGACAAGTGTGGCTTGATCGTTAAGGAAGAACATTATGCAACCATTGAAATCTTCAAAGGAAAACTTCTTAAGCTGGGAAAGGTATGCAATAAAGAGGAACAACAAGCATTTATTCTGTTATGTCAGAAATTTAGTGATGTTTTTGCTTGGGAGTACAAGGATTTGAGAGGTTTTAACCCAGAACTACCCCAACATACTATTGAATTAGAGCCTGGTGCAAAACCAGTAGGGTAGAAACAAAGACCTCTTAACCCCAAATTAGAACACCTTATGAAGGCTGAATTGAATAAATTAGTTGAGAGTGGTATTATTTTTCCTATCAAGCATACTTCTTGGGTGTCAAACTTAGTTCTAGTTAGGAAGAAAAGTGGGGAAATCAGATTATGTGTCGATTTATAAGATTTAAATAAGGCTTCATTGAAAGACCACTACCCACTCCCTTCCATGGAGCAAATTCTGTAGGTAGTTTCTGGTTCTGACATATTTTATTTGCTAGATGGTTACTTAGGATACAACCAAATTCTGGTTAAGCAAGAGGATCAATTCAAGACAACATTTACAACTAAGTGGGGCACAATGGCCTACAAAAAGATTCCTTTAGGCTTATCCAACGCTGGAGCAATGTTTTAGTGAGCGATGGATATGGCCTTTCACGGCCTTATGAACAAGTTCCTTCTAGTATATTTAGATGATATTATTGTTTTTTCCAGAAATGATAATGAACATCTTGATCATTTAGAACATATTTTTTAGAGATGTAGAGAATTCAGAGTGTCTCTTAATCCGAAGAAGTGTATATTTTCAATGCACGAAGGTAAAGTCCTAGGACATGTTTCAAAGCAAGGTATTTCTATAGATCCTGAAAGAGTCTCTGCAATTCTTGAATTTCCATTACTAGCTCATAAGAAAGGATTGCAAAGCTTTCTTGGAAGAATCAATTTTGCGAGGAGGTTCATACCGAATATTGTAGCTTTGCTGCAACCTCTCACTTCTATGCTTAAAAAGAATATGCCTTTCAGTTGGACCAAGGAAGGTAAGAGGAGCTTTGAGCAGATAAAGGAAGCCCTTGTAGCTGCTCCTACTCTCATCAATCCAAATTTTGACAAAGACTTCATTATGTATGCCTTTGGAGGAGTAGATACTGTTTCAGCCATGTTATGCCAGCAAAAAGATGAAGGCTTGGAGCAACCTGTAGCATTTTTCAGCCAGGTATTACATGATTATGAGGTGAAATATTCTTTTGTCGAGAAGCATGTTTTTGCTGTTGTGAGAAGCCTTAAAAAATCCAGGCATATGTTGTCCAACAATAAGATCCATTTGCTGGTTGCTCATTCAACTGTTAAGGATTTCTTACTTAACAAAGATATTAATGATAAACGTGTTGGTTGGATTACTAAAGTAATGGAATTTTACATTGATATAAAGGTAACCAAGCTTGTTAGAGGCAAGGGTTTGTGTGAACAGATTGCTGGAAATGAAGACAACTCAAAAGGAGCTGAAGATATGGATACGGTGCTAAATAATGATGTTGCAAGTGTTGTTCCAGCGTTTCCTACTACCTAGTTACAACAAATGATGCACTATTTACAAACTGGTGAGTGCCCCGAAGGCTTAGACAAGGAAAAAAGAAGGTATTACAGATTACAAGCCATTCCTTATGCAATTATTGACGACATTCTTTAAGAGAGATTTCCAAGGTATCTTATTGAGATGTATTCAGCCTGATCAAGTTGACAAGCTTTTAGCAGAATTTCATGATGGGCCTTTAGGAGGTCATTTTGCTGCAAGAACAACAACCCTGAAAATTATGCGGGTTGGTTACTATTGGCCAGATTTGTTCAAAGATGTTATTGCTTGGGTCAAAAAATGTGAGAAATGTGCTTTATTTTCTGGAAAAAAAGGCTTGCAGCACTGCCCCTGCATCCGATTTAGGTGGAATATCCCTTTGCTAAGTGGGGCTTAGATTTTATTGGTCCTATCAATCCGCCTTCAAGCGCAGGTCATAAGTGGATACTTACTGCCATAGACTATTTTTCCAAATGGACCGAAGCTGTTGCTTTGAAAGAAGCAAACGAGACTTCTATACTTAACTTTTATCAGGACCTAGTCTCGAGATTTGGAATTCCAGATTCAATCATTTCTGACAATGGTTTGGATTTTATTGGTTTGAGGATTTCTGATTGGTCAGTTAGAAATAATATCTATTTAAACACATCTTCTAATTATTATCCGCAGGGCAATGGTCAGGCGAAATCTACAAATAAGAATCTGATTTAGATAATCAAGAAGACTGTTGAAGACAATCAAAGGACATGGCATGACAAGCTTAAGTTAGCCCTTTGGGCTGACAGAATAACTCCTAAAAGGGCCATTGGTTGTTCTCCCTTTGTTTTAACTTATGGAAAAGAAGCTAAGTTACCTGTTTCCATTGAGTTTCCGACTTTAAGTTATGTTAATGAACTGGAATTGCTAAATGAACAACCTCTTGAGGTGAGATTTGCACAGCTAGTAGAGCTGGAGGAAACTAGGAAGGAAGCTCTAAGGCAGCTTGAGATACATCAAGCTCAGATGAAGAGTTATTTTGACAAAAGAGCAAGACCACGTGAATTCATTGTTGGAGATCTAGTCTTCAAGTGGAATGAATTTAAAAGTAGACCTAGATGACATTCCAAATTCAATGCAATTTGGGATGGGCCTTATGTGATCACGGAGTGCAAGGAGCACAACGCATTCCAACTTTTTAAGTTGACTGGAGAGGTGCTGTCTATCCCAGTTAATGGGATCCACCTCAAGCATTGCCTCTAAGATAAGTTCTATCTTGTAAATAAGTAGAGTAGTTGTTGCAATAAGTGCTTCCAACGCAAATTATTTTCGGTAGTTTTGCTTTCCCTAAGCGCTGCTACGCATGTTCTGTTGGCCATCAGGGCCTGTTAGTTTGCTTTCAGTTCTGTTTCATTTTTTTTGCTACTGTTTGGATGTTGTTGTTCAAGTTTCTAAGTTTCACGAAGGGGCAGATTTGACTCTGCGCCCAATGGAGTGTTTTAAGGCAACTGATCTATGCTTAGCCGACAAGCATTTAGCGGAAATCGCCAAAATGTTACCAATTTTTCGCTATTAGCTCAATTGGTGGAGCTGACTAAATACTGCTATATTTGAAGGTGGAAAATATAGTTATTTCTGCATATGCTAAGTGTTGATTGCATCTTGTTTATCATTTTATAAGTGACAGTTATGCATTGAGATGAGGAAACAGAGTTTCAAGAATTGTTTATCATTTTATAATCAAATGGAGTACAGGATTGAGCATTCAACAACAAAGCATTTCAATTGCTTTCTTTTATTTCATAAAGTGATTTATATTTTCAACATTTCATTTGATTACAAGAATTCAAATGGTGATACATTCAAATGATAGTACAACATTGCATTATAAATACATTTTATTTTCAAAATGAAAAGAAGAAAGAATGAAATTAAATATCCACACAAGCCGTGGTTTTAGCCGTTCCATTCATGATAAGAAAGGAAATATACAACTGAAAGAGAAAGTGACAAGTAACATGGGACATATCCGTCATTGCCTGAGTCGATCTTCGGTTGATGCTTCGTAGCTTGCTCCATCCTTCTTCCGCTCCTGAATGTTCCTGCAAAAGATTAAGAAGGGCGTCAATTAAGAGCTCGGGATATGAACTATACTACATGCCATACTAACAGAGATATATTTCAATCCTTGCAATGCATAAAACCAGCTAAAGAAAAGTTCAGAAACATGAGCTGAAAGAGATACATCAACATCATCATATATTATTTTATGTTAACATCGTTTGTTTCTTTGTGTAGGTATAGGGAACATCATGAAGCTAATTATCATTTGAAGATCAAGCATGTGGAGAAAAACGGGCTCCCACAAGGGTAGAGCTCGGCATGCTTTCTACCCCTTATTCATTAAAAGTGGGCTGAGATAGAGATTGCAATCATCATATTCATCAAGAAAGGAAATATAGAACTGAAAGAGTAAAATAGAGTTCATCCACCAAGTTATTAAGCTGACTGTTCACTCATAACAATCAAACACGTTTCTGAAAGCTATAGGTGAATAGTGTGTTTAATTAGCTCAATCAATTCAACTGAGTACAATCATCTCAAACACTGCTGTATGGTTTATTCTTCTACCATAGTATTATTTGTTCATCATGTTCATAATATTATGCAAGGTTCAACAGTGTTCATGCTCATGACAATGATAGTGAATGGGCATACATAATGCCTCAACAAAGAGAAATGTTACAGGTTTTCATTTCAGAAGAGAGCAAGGCATAAAGTAGTTTTAAATAATGGAGCATAAAAATGCATGAAGAGTGCTAGATAAGAAGCAGTGATAGCATCTAATCAATGCATGAACAGTTCAACCATCTATTAAGTGGTGGAGCAATCAACTTGTTTGTAAGTACATAATACAATGATCAACAAGTAAAAAGTCATTTCCAGAATGACTAGAGTTTACAAAGGAAATGGTATGAATGAGGGTTTGGAGTGCATCCATGAAGAGCGTAACTGTGAGTGCATAAGGGACTAAAGCAAACAAATAATCTACAGAGTTAAATTAAAAATATTTCTGTGCAAAAGGATGGTTCAAAACAACATGGAAATGACACTTGAAAATGCAAACAAATACAGATATATGAAGGAGGTGCTTTTGAAAGTGTTAGTTGGCTGCAAGAGAGAGTGCAGTCTATGGAGCTACAATAATCTAGTTTATGATGCATTAAATGAAATGGATACATTAACTTTAAATAATATTAGGAGAATAAATACATTGTATAGAAAGGAGGTTTGTTGCAGATTTAAATACATGGGTTTTCATAAAATGCAGTTTTCCTCATTACTTTCAACATTCCCCATTTGGCTTTTCAAACAAATGTACATATTTTCACCTGATACAGTTTAAATACATGGGTATTTTTATGGAGCAACAAGATACATTTTTCCAGAATCTCATATACCTGTGTGAGGGTTTTCAACAACAATACAAAGGAGGAGTGTTATCTTTTAAATACCAGTTATCATAGTGGGGTTTTTGTTAAGATAAACTTGAATGCAGTGCACAATTTCAAGCTTTTGGCTCCTAGAATGAGTACACCCAGGTGGGTTTGTCAAAAAACAATATTTACACAGTATTCTCATGGACGAGTTGTAATACAACAGAAAATGCATCCAGACAGACTTATTCTTCAGAACAAAAAGAACCCATATGGAGGAAATTAGGAATTTCAGAATGTCAAAAGAAATGCCATATTAGGTCAGGCCAAATTTTACACGAATATCAAATAGATAGATTTTTGTCTTTTTTCATCTACCCACATCGGGGTTTCGAATTTAAAAACAAGATATTCCAATTTTCTGAGATACCCATGTGAGGGTTTTTTTAAAAACAACAAAAAGTAAGAGAAATCACGATGGGTTGAGCTTTAGAGGAGGAGATAACAAATATAGGTGAGATTTCTTCAAAACAACGAATTCCCACATCTAGTTTTGTTTCTAAAAGTGCAAAAGGAAGTAGAAAAACATGTTGGGTCGAGCCCAAAAGCATTCAAAAAGCTCTTGTCAAGTATGCTCATGGCACGGCCTAGAGAAGAGCTTTTAGCTCTTGAATGGTATATCATTTCGTAGTTAGAAGAAAACTCATGTAAGTTCCATCAGATTTGAGGTTACCTGAAGCAAAATGACAATCAAAATGCATGGAAATCTTTACAAAAATCTAGATTCGAGCTCATACATGGCGCGACCTGTAGATGGCCTTTAAATTTATAAATTAAAATGACATCTTTGCAGGAGTATATGAAGCTTTTAAGCTTCTGTTTTGCAGAAAGACAAAAGGAAGAAACAAGGCTTACCATGCGTGCCTGAAGAGGACCAAGATGGCTGCGGCCAGCTCTCAATGAGCTCAAACACATAGCTTCCAAAGCAGGCTCGAAGTTCCCATAATGGCGTTCCAAAGAAGATACAAACAAAGCACATAAAATGAAAAAGAATTCATCATGATGATCATCACATGACGCAGCCTATGAGGCCATATTCTCATCAAAACAACCTAAGGAATGGAGAGATAGCAGTCATCAATACTTACCATAGCTGGAGGCCGAGTATGATCAAAATGAAGGCTTGAATGGAGGCTCCAAATCAAAACCCTAGCATACATGGTGGCGGCGGCTGCAGAGCATTCTTTCCAAAAGGTAATCACTTGCAAAATGATGCGAAATAGTAGGCCTTCTTTGTGTTTTGTTCATTAGGGTTTCTCAAACCCTAGGTCGACTTAGGGGTATTTTTGTCTTACATTTTTAAAAATACCAATGCTAAGTTAATACCATGGTGGCAGATTACATATATGATTAGGTTTCCCTTTTACATCGATACCTAAGGCATTTCATTATGCTTTGATTTTATGCCTTGTATTCATTTTTTTCCTTAGTCTTTTAATTGATTTTATAGAAATCAATTACAAGGGAAAGATAAAGGATTTTCCTTGGTTTTATTTTGTAAGACAAATATTGCCCATATTTTTATGATTTTTTTGAGAAAAATCAAGCATTGTAAATGGAGATATAAGTTGCAATATTTTGCAAAAGATTTCAAAACAATCTTTAATTGCAAAATTAGGCCAGATTGAGAGAATATAAAATCTGTAGATCATGTAAAGCATAATTAAAGCGATATCTTATAAATCGTTTTATTCTTTGGTATTTTTAGCATATTTTTAAGAGGGACTGCCTTGGTCGGATTTGAGTTGCCTGCTGGATGGATAAGTTGGTTTATTTGCTTTAAAAGAAGATTTAGTTTATTTTTAGAGGTTGGATAGTGTGAACATGGAAAAAGTGTGTTTTTTCTGCTTTTGTACAAACTTTTGAGACAGTTTTGATACCTTTTCCTTGAGCTTTCTTGGTGAGCTCGGATTAGGGTTTTTGGAGGGATTTATCTTGAAGAAGACTTAGCTTTCTTCTCTTTCACAGTTCAGATTCTAGTTTCTTACTCTTACACATTTTTGAGCTTGTAAACTTCTTTGTACTTAGGTTTTGAGAGTTTCACTCCTTCATCTAATAAAAAGAAACATTCCTATCTCCAATTTCTATCTCAACTTGCAGTTTTAGTATGATGTTTATATTGTGATTCTATTTATAGATCCTCTTTATGTCCTATTATTGCAAATCATCGATGCAGAAAGTTCATTTGTTGCAGGTTGCATGCTGTGTTTAAATCTAAATTTTCATACAAGTCAATTTTGCATTGGTGTTCATGAGAGATTGTGAATTCATTGTTATTTTTTCTGAAGACTGTTTGTGGGTGAACTATCAAAGTCATTATTAAGTTTGAGGATCATTTTAAGTCATAGGTTTTAACTTAAGCTATTCTCTATCCCTTTTCCAAGAAAATCACTTAGAATAGGATTCATCTTTTAGAGAACCAACTCACTCTGGAGATTCTCTTTTCACATCGATCACCCACATCTGAAAAAGAGTTTCCATGTTTCAACAGATAGTCTGATATTTGCAAATCTGACAAAGGGTGCATATCTTATTGATAACAGGTAGACTTGTCTAAGGTTGATTGTTTCAACAGATTGGAGCCTTTTTGGAAGAAGTTTAAGGCCTAATTTTAAGGCTTTATTGAGGCATACGAGTTCATGGGTTTTCTAGTTCCTATTTTGGAGGAATTGTTTTGAGTGAGCATATATTTCACTTCACTTTTCATTTTGTGAGGCAGTTCTAACTTATTCTTTTTTTGCTTTATGACTTCTAGGAGTCCTTTGGAGAAAAGGACAGAGTATTGTAACTCACTTATAGGCATATGTTGCAACATTATACCTTGGAGATTCAATAAAGTACAGTAATTTTGACCTTCTCAACGCTGTTTACTATGTGAAGTTAAGTGATTGATGTATATTTTTGTGATTTACACTCTAATCCTTGAATGTATGTCTCATCTTTAACACCTCTAAATAGAAAATGCATGATTAGTATAGGTTGTAGGCTGTGTCATATTGTTAATCAGTAATTAGTTGTGAGGACCTTTGTTTTTCCTTCTAATTTTACAAACAGTAAAACCTTCCTATGAAATATTGATATATGAACATGAGAAAGGTGAGTTGTGTCTTCGGAAAAGCTGTTTTACTGAGCTCATTGTGTATGTTATGTAGCATGCATGTCACATAGTTTGGTTTATCACCGTAGAATTAGGTTTCATTTCAAGTTCTCCTTTTCCCCTTTTTCATCTGTAAATATTTAGTTTAGGTGATAGCAAGAGGAAGCTAGCCTTCTCTGGATGTTGACCTCTACTTATCAAGTAATCCACAACTTTAGAGGTCTTCCCATGTTACACTGGAATGTTGAATTTCATATTCAACAGGGTGCAAATCCAGTAGTTAATAGTTTTGGCACTCCTGGTGGGAGACAAACTAATTTTTAGTTCATTTAGTCCTTAATATTACTGTTGTTTGGTGTGTACAATAGTAATTTTCAGCCTTTTGGAGTCAGGTTCAACACACTTGGCGGCTCTAGAAAGAAGATTTCTACTAGTTTCAGCAGTCAAGTTGCTGGTATGTTTCAAAGTTTTAATAGAAGTTCTCATTTATCAGTAAATTTACAGTTTTTACAAATGCTTCAATATGTCCACATTTCATGAAGACATATTCTATTACCATCCATTTGAAAGTAACCAACACCTTCAACATATTTTCCATCCACCCACCCCTGCATAGTCATCTTGTCAACCCTACTTTAATCAATTCCAAAGTAATGAGCAAACTGAGTTTGCAAACATCAAGAGCATTTTGCTTGATTGGACCAAGAAGCTGGCTGAGATAGAGAGGTAACAAGAATATGCTTTACAATAGAAGGAGTTGGCTTACAATACCCATTTTCATGAACAACAGTTGCTAGCACAAATTTACCAATATGAGGAAGATAAAAAACTCTCCCATTTTCCTATAAGTCAAGATGAGCTTACCAATAAGCCTTCTTCCTTTAAGATTCCAAGTTGGAAAGAGCCATCTGCCCTACCCTGTGAGGTTCCTCCATCAATCATTCAAGTGAAACCATGCTTTGATATACAGAAGACTGATGAAGAATGGCCCATTAATCAAGATGACTCACTCATCTTGGAGAGAAAAAGAAATATCAATCCATTGCATTTAGCCCTAGAGAATTATAGATTAGAACAAAAAAGGATTGAATGAAAAAATACTTTTCCAGATGAATCCTTGAATGTTCTAACGAATCAACTTTCTTGCTTGGTAAAAGATGATGAAGATGTTTTAATGGTTCAGCCATGACGACAGGTTGAAATATTTAAAGAAGCTGAGCAATAGGTGCATTCTACAAATTGGCTAGGTGAGTTACTTTCTTTTATTCAGCTCGACGAAGATGTGAGTCGGATCATAGCAACAACAGTTTCCGAACAACAAGAGACTAAACGGTGTGAGAAGTTGTTGATTGAAGCTCAGCCAACTGGGAATGGGGTTTTGAATCAAGTGGAAGAGTGCAAAAGTGAACCTTTTGAAGAACTTGGAAAGCTGGTTGAGAGCTGTAATGAGATTAAAAACAATATTCTTCCATCAGGGGTTCATAAAGATAATGAGGAAGACCTGTTTTGGCACGAGCTTGAAGTTTTTGTTTCTAATATGGTTAACAATGATGAATCAAGGAATATAAGAGAGGTGGATGAGTTTGATAGTATTGTTAAACCTGAGCAACCCATTCATAAGCTTGAGCAGGTCTTGGAGCAACAAAGTAATGAGATCCATTTGCATGGAGTGTTGGCTCATGAACAAAAAAGTGAGAATAATCTTGACTTGACTGATCAAGAAAGCAGTCATAAAGAAATTTTAGAGACCAACGATGGATTTGATGAAGATTTATGCATAAATATCATAGACCATTTCTGCTCAAAGTTGAATGACCTGCATTCGAGTGTTTCCAATCAACAAGATGAGATCAAAGAGACATCTCAAAAGAATGTACCATGTTGTCCCAACCAATAAGTGGAAACAAATGAACATGAGGAACTTGGTGGAAAAGAGGCTGATATGTTTTGGCATGATGGGATACCTTTGATTGTTGAACAAAGTGAGGAAGACATGCCTATGATGACACAAGATTTGGAACAACTATAGAATATTCAATGGTGTGATGAGTTGCTGAATCATGAAAATCAATATGAAAACGAAGATTTGTCTCATGAAGTATTTTCATTTTGGGATGATCTAAGCTTTGTTCTAGCTCATGAAGAAGCTTCTTTTTTTCCAACTTTGAATATTGAACAAAAAAAGGATGTGGAACAAAAACATGATTTGGAACATCAAGAAACCAACATGAAGATTTTTGGATTCATTCTTTCTAGAGGATGCCCAATTAGGCATCTAGCAGACATGGAGGTCATTGAAGCACTAGCAGTCGTGCTTACATCCAAGCATGTCAATGCAGCAAAAGAAGAACATACCAAGCTTACCTTTTCACTTCAGAACAATAATATGCACGATCAGTATGAAGAGGTAAGTGAATATGTTTTCTTTTTCCAAGAAAGATTGCAGCAGCTGAGCAAATATTTGTCATTTTTCCATCTTGTTTGGGCTGCTCACAAACATGTGAAACATTGTAAATTCTATAGAAAAGGCCGCTACTTCACTCAATCAATGAATGGTTTTGTCTGACCTTATGTTTTTTTTTGGTTAGTGTAGTGTAGGTTTCAGTTTAGTTGTTGTTTTCAGTTTCCCTAAGTGCTTTTCAGCACAGTTAGTTAGCTTCTTGCTACTGTTATAGTTTTCAATAAATTCCAAGGTGTTCTGAGTCATCTTTATTGAGTTACAACATCGAGTCAAGTTGTTTTCAGATATGTTTAGAGTTTCTGAGTGATCCCGTGCTCAATGGATAGTCTAGGCAGCTGGTCCTAATGTTTAGCGGGAAAATATATAGTAGATGTCACCAAAAATGTTACTCATTTTGTTATTTTCTCAAGATTGACCGAGTTTAGAATGTTTGCAAACTGAAAAGTGAAGTGCACTACTTTTCTATCTTCCCTATATTGCATTCAATTGTATAAACATAAGAATCAAAAGAGATTACAAAATTTTGCATTTATACAAGTGCATACAATATGGAAAAGATTTGTACAAATCTTTATGAAAAAGGTAATCTTTATTGATACAAAAGTACATATTTGTCTCACACAAGCCGTGAGACTTAACTTGTCCAATGAAAATGAAGACCGATTTATACATTGATAAATAACGAAAAAAGAATGCACATATAGGGGAAGAGGCCAGTCATTGCCAAATGATTGGTTCAAAGTCTGTTGCTTTGTTCTATCTCTTGCTTTGAATTGCCTTGTGTCCTCCTTAGCTCCATGCTCCTAGTCCCTAAATTTGGAAATTGCAATGATGTTAGAGTAGTTCTCTAAGCAATGATGGTCTCTAACACTACATATACATGCACCCATGAATGTATAAACTACCCCTCAAATACATTAAATAAGCATGTAAACTGTAAATATCCAAGAAAGCAACAAGACCATCAAGTCCTTCAGGAATATGCATATATTTCTCTAACTGTTTGTTTCATGTGTAGATATAGGAAAAGAAACATTACTATTTCATCAAATTTTAGCACGTGGGATAAACGTGGCTCCCACAAGGGATGAGCCCAGCGTGCTGCTTTGTTATGCTTCAAAGTGACATTGAAAGACAATTCATTAGTGGGTTATCAAAGAGACAATGATTATGAACCAATGGAGGACCCAAGTTCTCAATAATATATGCCAAGAGTATAGTACAGAGGGTACAACAATAACAATGTTAAAGGGTAGGTGGCAAAATCTTCTATCTAAGAGCAACAAAAATGTTCTTATATCATAATAGTGGTTATAATGAGTAATGAACAATGGAAAATTATGCCGAGTCAGAGTTGTAGTAGTTAGGACAAGAATAGCATTTATAATCATCATCAAGGTTAATGGTATCATGTCTTCTAATAAATCCATCATAATCAGAAACATTGTTCATGATAAGTGACCTTGACAATATTTTGACAATGTTACACTTCTCAGAAAGGCAGTCACAGGGACTGTAATAAGATACAAAAGGCACAGTATGAGATGGAAGATTAGTCACAATTAATGCATAACAACAATAGGACTAGGGGATTGTGATCATAGTGAAAAGACAATTAACTTAGTGCCAATAATTCAGGACAATAATAAAGAGAAAAAACAACACCTATAAGTTTGTTTCACTCACAGGAAATGGCAGTGCAAGAGGAGTAAAAGAAAAGTAAGTCATTTTTAAAGTCACAAAGGGAAGTCCCAACCCTCAAGCATTAGGGGACATAAGGAAACAAATTCTCAACAAGCTTCAGGTGGATCAATGACCAGGCATATGGAAGGATATAGTCATGCAATATCAAGTATCTTTGATAAGGATGCCTCCTTATAATGTAGCATCTTGTGGTCACAACTAGGATGATTATTTTTGTAGGGATGAAATACATGAACATGCTTATAAGCAATTTGGGAATACACAGTCATAATGACTATTTAAGAGTAAATGATCAAGTGAATGAACAATATGTTTATGCTTGTCAAATGACAAGACTGTAGGATAGGAGAACAATAAATAATTTTATGATAATCTATTGCAAGGTGACAGTCCTATGTAAAGGATGATTCTACAGTTATCAAGTAGAGTAATGAAAAATAGTGATTTGTTTCTCATATAATACTTGTTACACTGTCATGTTTGTCTTAGACTTGCAGGGTTTGTGGAAGTAGTGATGAACTTAGTGCTTTTGCTTCCTTGG
The DNA here is from genome assembly GCA_007258455.2 of Sequoia sempervirens. Taxonomy (NCBI): domain Eukaryota; kingdom Viridiplantae; phylum Streptophyta; class Pinopsida; order Cupressales; family Cupressaceae; genus Sequoia; species Sequoia sempervirens. The sequence continues at coordinate 425,959,612 of VDFB02058242.1, read as the reverse complement.
AAAAGTTCAACTCAAGTGGCAAGTTAATAATGGATGGTATCAAGAAGATGATGTGGATGCTCAACACGAAAAGCCACATAATATTGGCATATCAACTCAAATAGAGAGTTCAGATCTTGTTTTCTCAGATGATAATGTAGAATAAGCAAGTTAATGGAATACAAATGTGTGTGAAGACATGAGGGAAAATCACACATCTGTGACCTGGGTGATATTTTACCCTTTTAAAATGAGAACGAAGCTCATATGGGTCTGGGTATGGCATACATGCAGTAAAAAAAAGGATACAAATGCACAAGAATATAAATATCAGCATGTGTTCAAGAGCGAACTCAGGGTTTTTTCTAAACCATGACCACAAGATCTCAGAAATAAGTGTAAATCAAGCCATGAAAGTCACAAAAAATTTAGTTGGAGTAGTAAGAATTTTGAATGTCGAGAAAAACCACATAAACAACAAAATCCATGGTAAAGTGAATGATAGTGAGCATTTTATGGAAATAGAGATGGAGGCCATGACCATAATAGAAAAATGAGAGTAAAATAGAAAATTTGTGCTTATAGAAAACTAATCTAAGCTTGTACATATTGCTTTGCATGAAGATCTGTCAGAAAATACTTTGAGATGACAGAGATCCTCCATGAAAACCTTCCAAAGTGCTTTCATCGAAGCCCCTTGGTATGGCGATGCTGCTTGTTTGCTCAGAGTGTGGAAAAGATGGAATGGCGTTGATAATTTTTGAGTTAGGGTTCCAAAAACCCTAAAGAGGCCGATTATCAATTGGACAGTTTTGCCTTTATTTCAAAACATTTTTCTTCATAATTAATACCTTTTGTGCAAAGATCATATGCTTTATGCTTTTCCTTCTATAAATTGCAAGTTTACGTCAAGTATTCTTTTACATATGTCGACCAAGTCATCCCTTGTTTATTGAACTGAAATGTAAAACAATATTAAAGTGATATCCTTATAAATCCCTTTAATATTTTTTGCTTGATTACAAGATAGGAGGGGTTTCCTTTAATGTTTGAGTCAAAAGGATTTAGAATGTAGTTATACTTTGCAAGTATATTGGAGTTTAGTTGAGATAAGTTGGAAAACATGTGCCAAGCATATTGGGAGCATTTAATTGCTTTTTGAGAGGTTGAGAGACATTTGGAGGGAATTTAGGCCTTTTTGACCATGTTAGGACTCAGTTTGGAGCCTTTTTGGAAGATGTTTAAGGCCTATTTTTAAGGATTTATCGAGGCATACAATTCATGGGGTTTCTAGTTCCTATTTTGGAGGAACTGTTTTGAGTGAGCATATATTTCACTTCACTTTTCATTTTGTGAGGCAGTTCTAACTTATTCTTTTTCTGCTTTGTAAATTCTAGGAGTCCTTTGGAGAAAAGGACAGAGTATTGTAACTCACTTACAGGCATATGTTGCAACATTATACCTTGGTGATTCAATAAAGTACAGTAATTTTGACCTTCTCAACGTTGTTTACTGTGTGAAGTTAAGTGATTGATGTGTATTTTTGTGATTTACGCTCTAATCCTTGAATGCATGTCTCATCTTTAACACCTCTGAATAGAAAATGTATGATTCATAAAGGTTGTAGGCTATGTCATATTGTTAATTAGTAATTAGTTGTCATGACCTTTGTTTTTCCTTCTAATTTTGCAAATAGTAAAATCTTCAGATGAAATATTGATATATGAACATGAGAAAGGTGTGAGTTGTGTCTTGGGAAAAGTTGTTTTACTGAGCTCATTGTGTATGTTATGCAACAGTGCATGTCACATAGTTGTGTGTATCATCGTAGAATTATGTTTCATTTCAAGTTCTCCTTTTCCCCTTTGTCATCTGCAAATATCTAGTTTAGGTGATACCAAGAGGAAGCCATCCTTCTCCGGAGGTTGACCTCTACTTATCAAGTAACCCACAGCTTTAGAGGTCTTCCCATGTTACACTGGAATGTTGAATTTCATATTCAACAGGGTGCAAATCTAGTAGTTAACATTTACCCCTGCAACCTTTGATGATATTTAACCTACTATGTGATATATCTATATTAGTTTTACATGTGATTGAATGAATGTTATTCTAAGGTGATTATGGATATACAATTGTATTGTGCACGCTAATGTCATTATGCAGGTTCACATTAAGATGCAGATATAATGAAGCTTGCAAATTTCATGCTAGCTGGCCGGTTGCTAAAGAAGTCAAGGAGATGGTCATTAAAGAGGTCAATGGAGGGAAACTTCCAGCTCGTGTGGAAGTTGTAACTTACCTTTAAATGATTATGTCTATTAGTTGAGTAGATTTAGGAGGTGTTATTATGATAGATCCTCGTTAAGCCAAGACTGGTTTGACTAAAGTCTTGTGCATGCATAACTTCCTTCCTCTTTTTCATGCTTTCAATAAATGGCATCCTCCTAGTTTGTTGGAGTTGATCACCTAGTTAGTTAGGGTTAGTTAGAAGCTTTCCTTCTATAAATAATGATCATATGTCCCTCTTCACAAGGTTGGATTTTTTTATATTGTACTTGCATTTTTAGTTTCAAGGAATACAATCATTTTGCTGATATGATGTAATCATGTTTTCAATGAATAAAATGATACTTTGATTTGCTACATCTAAGTTAGCTTAGGGAAGACTCATTCAAGGGGGTCCACTTGGTGAGAATTCCATCCATTCAGTTTAATAGTTACTTTTTGTTTAGTAATTAGTTACGGTCTTAGCAGCTATCTATTCCTACAGCCATTGGAACTCTGTTCTGTGTCTGTTCCTGTAGCCAAGGCAGATAGAGTAACTTCCTAACTATTTGCTAAGATTTTTATTTCTATCATTCATTTCAGTTCAATTTAGTTGTTGATGTTCAGTTTAGCTATTGATTCATGCTCAATACTTATGCTAATTCCTTTCAAGCATTTATTTTTAGTACTGTTTCCTTTCTAGCTATAGGATAAGAATGACTACAATTGAGTCCTAGTGCATAGACAGTGCTGACCCATTTCAAGTTCACGTCCCTGGGTTGACAATGAAATGAACCTTCATGATGAGCAAGATAACTACTTAGTGCAAATATCTAACCTCTAAGTTACAACTTCAAGGGCTTAGTTATTGAACCATTAGAGGAGGCCAACAACCTTGTCACTTCATTGGTGTTGGAGGAAAACCAAGATGGTCAACCTATGCCTTAGACAACCATGTTGAATCTTCAACAGCAATTCCCTTCCATTTAACTAGATATTCTTCATACTACCTTTTTCTCGTACTTCTACCCACATGGCTATCCAAGATTTCTTCTATATCTTCCTTCTTTGAAGTAGGTGTTGAAATATTCCATTGTTCTTTTATTGGTCCATCCTCCATATCACTTTCATGATACTCTGTCAAATCAACAATGTTGAACATAGGAAAAATATTTATTCCACTAGGAAACTCTACCTCATAAGCATTTCCAGAATCATGCTTCTTTAGGATCTTTCATGGTCCAAATTTCTTCATTTTCAGCTTGTTATAAATTCCCATCAGAAACCTTTCTTTCCTCAGGTGAACCATGGCATCATCTCCAACCTGAAATTCTTTAAATATCCTCTTCTGATCAGCCTTAGCTTTTTACTAAGAATTCATCTTATTGATGTGATTCCTTACCTCTTCATGCAATTTCTTTAAGTGCTCTAAAAAATCCGCAGCCTCAACACTACTCTTTTCTCCTTTTTCCATATTCCTCAACTCATAAACATTCCTTGGACTACTCCAATATACAATATGGAATGGGGATTTACTAGTACTCTTGTTGAAAAAATTGTTTTAAGAAAATTCTGCATGTGGTATAATCAAATCCCATCCCTTGGGATTATCTCCTACTAAGCATCTCAATAGGTTTCCCAAAGTCCTATTCACCACCTCTGTTTGTCCATTAGTCTATGGATGGTGTACAAAACTAAATTTCAAATCTGTCTTCAACTTTTTTCATAATGTCCTCTAGAAATAACCAAGAAATTTGGTATCTCTTTATGAAAATATTCTCTTGGGTAGATCATGTAGTCTCACTAGCTCTCTAAAAAATAACTCTGCAACATGAATAGCATCACTGGTCTTATGAAACAAAACGAAGTGTGCCATCTTCAAAAATCTATCTAGCACCACAAATATGGAATCATGCCCTCTTTGTGTCCTTGAAAAACCAAGAACAAAATCCACACTAGTGTCTTCCCATGGCCTCTCAGGTATAGGTAATGGCTGATACAATCTAGTATCCTGACTTGTTCCTTTCACCATCTGACATACTCTACAACTTTGTACAAACTTCCTCACATCTTGCTATAAATATGGCCAGTAATAATTCTCACTAACAAGAGAAATGATCTTATCTCGACCAAAATGTCTAGCCAATCATCCACTAAGCTTCTCATTGATTAGATTCTCTCTCATGTAGAACTCCTTGGAATGCATAATTGACTTCCTCTAGACAACCCATCTTGGATTAAGAAATCCAACCATTTTGTCCTATCCAATGTAACAAATTCCAAACAAGCCTTTCAAGCTTCTGCAAAATTTGGATCTTCAAGATACAAAATCTTGAGTTCATTGAACCCAACAACCTCTATGCTTATCTCTATCAACAAATTTTTCCTTCTACTTAAGGCATTTGCAACTCTATTGGACCTTCCACTCTTGTTCTTCAAAACAAAAGTATAACTCTGTAAAAACTCAACCCATTTTAAGTGCCTTTGATTTAACTTTCCTTGACTATTAAGATACTGCAAATCTTGAAGATCAGAATATAAAACAAATTCTTTTGGAAACAAATAGTGTCTCCATTTCTTCAAATCCTAAACTATAGCATAAAACTCCTAATCATAGACAAAATATTTCTTCTTAGTATCATTCAAATTCTCACTTAAATAGGCAACATGCTTACATTCTTGACTCAAAATAGCTCCTATGGCACTGCCACTAGCATCACAATCTACTTGAAAGACCTTATTGAAATATGGAAGTGCCAAAATAGGTTGCTTTGTGAATTTATTCTTCAACATATCAATTTTTTTTGTTTGTTTTTATAGTCCATTTAAAATCCTTTCTATCCCTTCTCATTGCTTTAGTTAGAGGTGCACAATACTACTGAAATTCTTAATAAACTTTCTGTAAAAACTTTCTAGAACATAAAATGACATTACCTCTATAACACTCCTTGAGGTAGGCCATTCAATGATAACTCTCACCTTCTTTGGATCCATTTTGAGCCCTCTACCAAGACAAAAAATCCCAAATACACCAACTCTCTCTTCACAAAACTATATTCATTCAGATCAATAAAAAATTTCTCCTCGCTTAGATTCTCAAAAACTCTTTGGATATGCATCAAGTGCTCCTCTAATGTCTTATTGAAAATAAAAATATCATCCAAATAAACAATAACAAATTTTCCTAAAAATTCTTTCAATACCTCATTCATAATCCGCATAAATGTGCTTGGTGCATTGGTTAGCTCAAAAGGCATGACTAACCACTCGTATAAGCCCTCCTTGGTTTTGAAGGATGTCTTCCATTCATCTCCTTCTCTAATCTAGATCTAGTGATATCCACTCTTCAAATATATCTTCGTGAAGTACTCAGCTCCACTTAAACAATCCATAATGTCATCCATTCTCAGAAAGAGAAATCTATACTTGATGGTGATCTTGTTGATGGCTCTAGAATCTATACACATCTGCCATTCCCCATCCTTCTTTGGTGCTAGTTTTTGGGAAAATGTGTCTCAACCTTGCAGTTATATATAGTTTATTATTGATAGGATGTATGTTGGTATATGGTGATTGATCATGCAAATACTGTACACTAGTAGAAAGATATGGGGTTCGTGGCATCACCCCAAATTTTTTTCATTGACACATCAAGGTTTTCTCACTGACATGTCAAGGTTTTTTCCCAATGACACGTCAAGGTTTTTTCCTGCTGACACGTCAAGGTTTTTTTCCTGCTGACACATCAAGGTTTTTCTATTAACATGTCAAATGAAAAATGACCTTGTAAAACCCTAATTCTAGAAGGTTCCAAAAAAACTTGTTATAAGCAGTTGGGATGTATGTAGATAGGTGTGTATCTTGAGAGTCTGATAGCGGTCATGTTTCCTCTTGATCTTTGGTGGTGATACTCATGTGAGAAGCTTTCTATGCAATTATATTGTAATCTTTTGATTTTTGAATAATATATTAGGTGGCTTTTGGAGTGGGGTTTTTCTTCGAAAAGGGTTTTCCCCACGTAAATCATTGTGTTGTGGTATGCATGACATTTGTGTTTATTTATATTTAATTTTTTGTAACTATTAAAGATCTGTAAATTTTTGTATTTTTCTCCTCTCAAGATTAGTGTAGGAAGTTGTTCTACTACCTTAACTTCCTTACAAGTGGTATCAGAGCTTGATCACCTTTGGTTTCTGTTGTGGATTGGGTTTTTTGAACTAATTCAGATTTTAGTGGGAGATTGTGCAGAAGACACTTTGTGATCTTGTTACATGAATTTTCAAATGGCAAGTTCATTAGGGAGAAAAGAGGTGGAAATTTTCTTTGGAAATAATTTTGAGATGTGGAAGCTAAAGATTGAGGATCTGTTGATAGATCGAGATCTGTGGGATGTTGTTGATGAGAATGTTTCAAGGCCTATAGATCCTACTCAAGCTTCTCAATATGATGTTATGGATCGTAAAGCCAAGGGTCTAATAAGATTGTGCTTGGAAGACTCTATTTTAATTAATTTCCATGAAGAGATCTCTACACAAAAACTGTGGAAGAAGCTTGGTGAGATGTATTAGGCCAAATATTTAGTGAACAATATTTTCTTGAGGAAAAGTTGTATTCCTTGAGAATGGAAGAGGGTGGACAAATCAAAAACCACCTAGAAGCATTCAATATGTTGGTGGCTCAATTGGAATCGGTTGGTGTCAAAATGGATGAGGAGGAGAAATGTCAAATCTTGCTTTGTTCTTTTCCCGATTCGTGGGATTATCTTGTTATGGCTATTAGGAGTACTTCTATAGTATTGAAGACTAAAGATGTGGTGGGTTCTTTTCTTTCTAAAGAGATGAGGAGGAAGGTATCCATCATTTCCAAGGAAGCCCTAAATGTTTGTGGAATACCTAAGGAAAAAGGAAAGAAGAATGAGAAGCGTGAAAAATCCAAGTCCAAGGGGAGATCCAAATCTCTTGGAAAGTCCAAAGTTATTTGCTAGAACTCCGGTAAGATTGGACATGTTCGTAAGTAATGCAAAGAAAAAAATAAGAAAAAGAAGAAATTTGATTATGATTCTGAGTTTGAGAAGGAAGATGGTGACACATTCATTGTAGCTTTGGCAACTCGTGCAGGTAATGAAGCATGGTTAATTGAATAAGGTGCATCTTTTTATATGACCTTTAATAGAGATTGGTTTTCTAAATATGAAGAATTTGATGGAGGTAAGGTGTACTTGGGTGATGAATCTCATTTAGACATTTTTGGCTATGGTAAAGTTAAAATTAGGTTTCCTGATGATAGAATAAAAAGGATTAATGGTATGTTGCATATCCATGGATTACCATGAAATTTGTTATCTATGAGCAAACTAATAGATGTGGGTGTTCAAGTAGTATTTTCTGATTGATGATGCAAGAAGGTTAGTGGTGCTATAGTGATTGCTAGAGGTGTTAGATATGGGACATTGTATAAGCTTGATGCATGCACTATTGAGTGCAATAGTACTTCTGTGAAAAGAAAGTCTGTAGAAGAAGTGAGGGTTTCACCTTCAATAGATGGTCATGGATTTTGGGTACCCAAGGGTGCTCTTTCTTCTGAGACAAAGTTACCTATAGAGAAAAATATGTTATGGCACCAAAGACTTGGCCACATTGGAGAAAAGGGTCTAAGGACCTTGAAAATTAAAAACCTTGTTGAAGGTTTGTCTAATTGTAATCTTGAATTCAATTTCTGTGAGCATTACATTTATGGAAAAAAAATTGTGTTCAATTTTACTCGATTTCTCATAAATCTTGTGGTGTATTGGATCTTATTCATTTTGATGTATTTGGTCTTGTAGATGTTCCTTCAATTGGTAAATCCACATATTATGTTTCATTTATTGATGATTATAGTAGAAGGACATGGGTATATTTTGTAAAGAGTAAATTTGAAGTTTTCAGCCGATTGAAAGAATTTAAAGCAATGGTTGGGTTGAAGACTGAAAAGAAAAGAAAATGTTTGAGGGATGATAGTTGCAGTGAATTTTTCTCTAATAATTTTTTGATAGATTCTATAAAGATTATGGTATTCATAAACAAAAGACAACTCCGTATTCTTGACAAAATAATGGAGTTGCAAAAAGAATGAACAAGATACTGATGGAGAAGGCTAGGAGTATGTTGAGTGGTGCTGGCCTAGAACAAAGGTTTTGAGCTGAAGCTGTTGCCACTTCCTGTTACTTGATTAACATGTCTCCTACATCAACTCTTGTTGATAAGACACCTATAGAGGCATGGTTAGGTCACAAGCCTTCATTAATACATCTTAGAGTTTTTGGTTGTGAGGCATATGCACATGTGCCAAAGGAGAAGCAGAAAAAGCTAGAGAACAAGGCTATGAAATGCATCTTCATCGGATATAGTTATGGTGTGAAAGGATACAAGCTATGGGATCATGTTGCACAAAGGGTAATACATAGTAGAATTTTTATTTTTAGAGAAACTAAGCCTTCTTCTGTTACATTACAATCAGAACTAAGTAAACAAGAAGATATGATTCAATTTCCTTCTACACCTAAGAAAGTTGAATCGAGATCCAAGGATAGACAAGAAGTTAAGGAGAGCTCATCTAGCTCTGGATCTTCAGAAGAGGAGGAAGAACCTCCAACTCAACTTGTTCATAGGTATACAAGGCATAAACAACCACTTGAAAGGTATTCACCTAATTATTGGAGATGTATTTTTGCTTTGAATACTAACATGGATGAACCCAAATCTGTAGAAGAGGCTCTAGGTATGAATGATGCAGAATCCTGCAAGATTACTATGGATGAAGAAATGGCATCTTTGGAAAAGAATGATTTAGAGGTTGAGGAAATGGATGTGAAAACTGATTTCCTTCATGGTGATTTGGAGGAGGATATTTATATGACATAGCCAGAGTAGTTCGTGGTGAGAGGTAAAAGTAAGTTGGTTTGCAAATTGAAGAAATATTTGTATGGCCTAAAATAGAGTCCTAGGATGTGGCACCAAAAAATTGATACATATGTGTTGAGTTTGGGATTTGAGTAGTCTAAATCAAACCATTGTGTTTATTATAAAATTGATGGTGATCGTTTCCTATTTATTGCATTATATGTTATTTATTGGTAGAGGGAAAGGTATGATTTTAGAACTAAAATATCAACTTGCTGCTAAATTTGAAATGAAAGATCTTGGTGCAGCTAAACTCATTCTTGGGATGGAAATTAAAAGAGATAGAGTGAACAAAAATCTATGGCTTGGCCAAAGAAAGTATGTCAACTCAATTTTACATAGGTTTGATATGAAGGATTGTAGACCATTGTGTGTTCTTGTTTCAATTTGAACAAAGTTATCTATTTCAGATTGTCCAACATCTCCATCAGAGATGGAATACATGAGAAAAATGCCTTACTAGTGTAGTTAGAAGTTTGATGTATGCTATGGTTTGTACTAGACCTGACATTGCTCGAGCAGTGGGAGTTCTTTCCAAATATATGTCTAATCCCGGTAGAGTTCATTGGGATGCAGTTAAAAGAGTCTTTAGATATTTGTGGGGTACCTAAGATTATTCCTTATGTTATTATAGTAATATGACTAAAGACGAGATTTCCCTTGATATTCATGGTTATATGGATTCAGATTGGGCAGGTGATGTTGATAGCAGAAAATCCACCATTGCTTATATTTTTACTTTCTTTGGTGGTGAAATTAGTTGGATGAGTAAGCGATAGGCTGTGGTTGCTTTGTCCACTACTGAAGAAGAGTATATGGAAGCTACTCATGCTTGTAAAGAAGCCATTTGGCTTAAGATACTATGTTTAGATATTGGAATAAAACAAGGTGCAGTGAAAATTTATTGGGACAGTTAGAGTGCGATATGTCTAGCCAAGAACCCGATATTTCATGCCAGGACCAAGGACATTGATGTACAATATCATTTTGTTAGAGATATAGTAGAAGATGGGAAGGTGAAGCTGGTTAAGGTAGAGACTTTGATGAATTTTGTTGATTCTTTAACTAAGCCTATGAGCATAGAGAAGTTCAGATGGTGTTAAGAGACTATGGGCCTTCCGGCCCCTAGCAATTAAAGAGATGATGGTTACACCCTCACATTGCTCTTGCAGGGTGTTCAACAAGTGGTAGATTTTTTGGGAAAATGTGTCTCAACCTTGCAATTATATACAATTTATTGTTGATATGATGTATGTTGGTATGTGGTGACTGATCATGCAAATACTGCATACTCGTAGCAAGATATGGGGTTTGAGGCATCGCCCCAAATTTTTTTTCGTTGACACGTCAAGGTTTTTTCCCGTTGACACGTCAAGATTTTTTCTCGACAACAAGTCAATGTTTTTCTATTAACACATCAAATGAAAAATGACCTTGTAAAACCCTAATTCTAGAAGGTTCCAAAAAATCTTGTTATAAGCGGTTGGGATGTATGTAGATGGGTGTGTATTCTAAGAGTCTGATAGCAGTCGTGTTGTCTCTTGATCTTTGGCAATGATACTCTTGTGAGAAGCTTGCTCTGCAAGTATATTTTAATCTTTGATTTCTGAATAATATATTGGCTGACTTTTGGAGTGCGGGATTTTTCTCCTGAAAGGGTGTTCCCCATGTAAATCATTGTGTTGTGGTATGCATGATATTTGTGTTTATTTTTGTTCAAGTTTTTGTAATTGTTAAAGATCTATAAAGTTTTGCATTTTTCTCCTCTCAAGATTAGTGTAGGAGGTTGTTCCGCTACCTTAACTTCCTTACACTAGTAATGTAGGTACTACACATGGAATCAAACTCTCTCTAATCATTCCCTTTCGCAACAAGTCTTGCACTTGTCTGTTCAAATCTTTACTCTCCACTGGAGTCATACGATGAGCTACCTTATTTGGAAAACTAGCTCCAGGAATCAGGTCCATCTGGTGGCTAATATTCCTTACTAGAGGAAAACCTTCAGGCACATTATCAAAAACAATATCCTAAAACTTGTTCAACAAATTCGAAACATCTACATTTACCTCCTTAGTATCTTCTTTATCAACTCTAGGAATCAATGCGAAACACATATTCTCATGTCTCATCCCTTCTAGGAACTTTCTTCCATCAACCAAACAAATCCTTGCATTACTACATACCTTTTCTTTTTCCTCCTTCAAGGGTTTCAAATTATGATGAATGCCATCCTTTGTCAAGGAATAGGTGTTGGCATGTGCATCATGCACCGCTCATCGATCAAATTGCCATGGTTTGCCTAACAACATATGACAAATATCCATAGGCATAATATCACATAATACCTCATCATGATAATTTCCAATCTTAAACTTTACTAGACATTGTTCATTTACCAAAGCTTTATGGTTCTTCTACAACCAATCAATTTGGTAAGGACTTAGATGCCTTCTCTCCAACTACAACTTACTAACCATGTCTTCTGAAACAAGGTTATCAATACTACCTCCATCAATAATCACATTGAAAACTTTACCTTCACACTTACATCTTGTACAAAATAGATTCCTGCTTTGAGTTGGTTCTTTCTCCTCATTCAACAAGGCTCTTTTGGTAACAAGAACCTCTCCTCTTTTTGCATCCTCAGAATATGAAGACTCAACATCTTCGTCTACATGTGTAACTCGTGCATTACCCTCAGGCCTTCTATTTTTCATTTCTTGATGTTGAGGACACTCATAGGCTCTATGTCCTTCTTCTTCACACTAGAAGCAGATTCCATGAAAGCCTCCTCTTCCTCTTTGGTCTCCATTATTCTGGTCATGAGGATGATATGAGTTATCTCCTTTTTAGTTCTGGATGGTATTGGATCCTTCTCCCTTCTTTTGATTTTCACTCTGGCCTCCATATGACCATCCAATAATCTGTCCACCACGACCTCCACCTCTTTGCTTGCTTTCAAATCTTCTGTTCACTTTTTCTGCTACCTTCAAAGAAAACTGGTATGCATCTTCAATGGTATAAATTCTTACCAAACTCAACTCTTCTTGAATACTCAACTTCAACCTATTTATTTAACGACAAAATTCTCCTTGTTGGCCTCAAAATGACTTATTCTGATTAAAACATAGTAGAATTCTTCCGTATACTCCTTGACATATTTTCCTACTTGTTTCAACCCTTGCATCTTCTTCAATAAATCTATCTCATAGTCCACAAGAATGAACCGTCTTTTTAATTTTTCCACCATCCGGTCCCATCTTGTTATTTTCTCTATTCCTCTTCAATTTATTTCTAGATGTACCTCTTTCAACCAAATATTCACATGACCCTTTAGCTCGGTCTTTAAAAATTTGACCCTCTCAAAATCTTCCACCTCCTCATACTCAAAGTACTCCTCCATATCGTTGATCCAATCAATCAACTCTTTTGGGTTAATATTTCCAAAAAATGTAGAAACATCAATCTTTGACCTTTTTCCTATCTTAGAGATGGCCTTAAATAATTTGACTTGCTCAAAATCTATTGCATCTTGTTCTTCTTTGAACTATTCTTCACTCTCTGCTTCATCTTCACTTTAATCTCCTCTTCTTGGCTCAAACCCTCGAGACAACTCCTCTTGGAATTCTTGAACTTGTCTCTATAGGGCTCTAAAACCATCTTCTGATACAAAAATATTACTTCCACCACCACAGTTTCTTTGTGAGGCATTCTGATCAATTTTCTCAGAACCCACAACCACAAGTCCTAGTGCAAACTACCTCATGTTCAACGATCTGTTTACACACTTAGGAAAACCCGCTCTGATACCACTTGATGAGGGACATGCCACCCAAAACCCACACAAAACACAATAACAAATATCAACACAGAAAATGCAAGATAGAAAATAACCCACTTTCAATTATTTTCAGAAAACGAAATTACAGATTCATAAATTACAAGGCTACAACCTCATGGGCTTGATTCATTACATCCAAATCGACTTTGAAAAGAAAATTTATTATTTGGAGCCACAATCTACACTCGTGGAGCCACCTCCTATAACCTCCACTCAACCCTTTATTTTACACCCATAACCGCCTTAGAATCTTTTGGAAACTGTAACTTTCCCCTTTTGTTTGGCGCCAAAAGTCTAGCCGTTTGATTTCTTGCCCAGGAAGATATTTTACTGAAATTCACTTTTCAGTGGGGCAGCTTTCTGGAGCCATAAATTTTGACTCGGGTGTTTTATTTTCTATTATAATATATCATTGGAAAGATGCCAAAGAGATCTACAACATTGAAATCACCCAAAGGTCATTTCATCCATTTTCAATATTTTATGGGGCTTCTAAGGTTTTCAAATTTGAATTTGAAGTTGTATTGGTGAAATTTCTTGGGATGACAACTTTAATATCTCCCAAACTGTATAGGGTATTGAGATGATTCTTTTTCCATCAATTTCTTTTTTTAGTTCCACTCCTTGGGGTAAAATTTTAGGTCCATATGAAGCATGTTTATGCCAATTACTAAAAATAGTAAGTGACCATTTTTCACCTTTTTTGACTTTTGACTGTCTTACACCCCTTAAGTGCCATCATGGGACTAAAAAAAAATAATGAAAATAAGGAAACAATTTTTTTTTGGGTGTTTAAAGATTTCCCATACACCACTAGATGCTCCTGCATCAAAATTTTATATTTTTTCCCTAGATTTCTTGATAACATTGGTTCCATTGCAGGGACCCTAGTTAAGCAATATAACAAACAAAGCAGCCAATTTTTTTAAAATCAGATATTAGAGAAGAAAGATAATCTAGAGAAGAAAATAAGGAAATTAATAAAAATTATGAAAACCTGAAAGAACATCCTCTTGGCGCTTACCCTAGTGGAGGGGGTTAGGCACCAAGGGGATGAAGAATGGAAAGGTGGAAGATTCTAGAAGGAATCTCAAAAAATATGTGACTCCTAAGAGAAAGGATACCAAATAACTATCATAGGAGACGATAAAAGGATTAATGGAACTCCAAATCAATCACACCCATGAAAAAAGGAAATAAAACAACCACAAGAAAGATTAGAGAACATATTGAATTTTTAAGAAAATTAAACATGATTAGCCCAAATGGAGAAGATAAAATATACCAATAGAGGATTGAAAGAGAAGAAAGACTCTGCAAAAGAATGGAAATAATGGAGAAAATGAGAAGTGAGTGCAAAAATGAGGGTGTTGTTGAGTGCACCAAAGGGGGTGATGCCAAGGGAAAAGAAAAAGAAAATAAGGAAAATAATTGGTAAACTTTGGAAAGATTAGAGAATTTTTGGGAAAAATCAAGACAACTGATAACTAGCTTAAATAAGAATATGGATGACTACAGATAATCAAAAAAAATTGTTATTATGACCATGCCATAAGATAGAAGCTCTATTATCACCATAATATTTTGGAAGTCTAACAATAATACTAGACCTATCAAACCTTAATATCAACTTGGATGATAAATTTGTGGAATTTCTTAAAACTGTGAAGAAAACCCTATCTATTCAAGGAAGTTTCTTAGAAGAATTAGCCAATAAAAGTATAAGGAAATTACAAGAAAAAGAAAGACGAAAAAGTGGAGAGAATAGATTGAATATGGGTGAAGAATCATGTTTACCATTAACTAAAATGACACTAACAATAAGAAAATAGTCCTATTCTTTCATCATTGCTCTTGCAACTTCTTGAACAATCCTATTCTTTCTTTCAATCACTCCATTCTGCTAAGGAGTCCTAGGAGAAAACGAATGTATTTTTATCCCATGAATCTCACAAAAGCTATTAAAATCATTGGAGGTGAACTCTCCACCTCTGTTAGACCTCAAACATTTGATTTTCATATCCATTTCATTTTTAACCAAAACTTTGAATGCTTTAAAATTATTTAGAGCTTCTATTTTTTCTTTGAAAAAAGTAACCCATGTCATTCTAGAATAATCATCAATCAATAGCCTGACATACCTGTCACCTTGAAAAATTATCTGGTAGGACCACAAAGGTTTGTATGTACTCCAACATCTGATAGTATATTGTTCCTTGACTTTGAAACTTCTTACTTGCTTCCCAATTTGACATTCCTTGTAGATAACATTGATGGGCTTTGTAATCTTTGGTAGATCTCTCACAACTTGAACTGAACTAATCCTCACTAGGTTATTGAAATTAATGTGACACATCCTTCTATTCCATAACCAATTTTCATTGATCTAAGTCATAAAGCAATGACCATTAACACCAAGCCTTTTCTGATCTCACATCCATCATCTTGAAACATAAGATTATATCCTTTGCTACACTTTTTTCCAACACTCAAAAGGTTATGTCGCAAACCCTTAACATAAAGAAAACCATATGTATTATGCTTTCCATAAAAAATAATTGAACCTTTTCCACATCTCTTAGTAGATGTATCATTACCAAACTTTACTAGACCTCCTTCATATTTCTCAAGTTTAACAAACTTAATTTTTTCATCGGTCATATGATTTGAGCATCCACTATCAATAATTCAGTAGTTCTCCTCTCTAGCATGACAAGCACTCACCATAGTTCCTTTAGTGTTATTACCTGCTTCCAGAGTACTTTCCTTCACACATCTCTTAGAGTTAACAAAATTAGTTCCTTATTTAATAGACATGAAGAAGAATTCACCATCCTCATCATTAGCATAATCAGATTCATCATTAGATATACTAACATCTTCTCTAACATAGTAAATTTTCTCATTTGCTTTACCTTTATTTTCTTTATTCTTGTCATTCAAAGCTCTATTTGGACATCTCAAAGCATAATGACCCATCTTTCCACAACTAAAACATTTGAAAGATAACTTACCTTTTTATTTACAAGTACCCTTTTTGATTCTTCTTACAAAGTTTGCTTCAACATCATCGAGATCCTTCTGATCTGATTCCTCAGTATTCTCTAATTTTTTAGCCTTAAAAGAAGTCTCAACTTTTACATTACTTGGACCAAATTCTCTCATTTGAAAAGTAGATAAAACACCATACAACTGATCTCTAGAATATTTGCTTAAATCTTGAACTTCCTCAATAACATAAAATTTATGACTATAAGATTTAGGAAGAGTTCTCAGTACCTTCTTTACCACTTCTTCTTCTTCAATATTTCCACCAATACCTCTAATGGAATTGAAAACTTTGTCCACCTTCTACAAATAGCTTGTAATGTTTTCATCTTCAGACATCTGTAGGTTCTCAAATGCGATCTTTAGATTTTGCATCTTAGCTTGCTTGAACTTATCATATCCTTCATAAATACTTTCCAACTTTTTCTAGATCTCTCTAGCAGATTTCATACTCATAACTTTCAAAAGTTCAATGTGAGAAAGGCCACTTAAAAGAGCATACCCTGCTTTACCATTGTTCTCATAGGATTTGATCTCATCATTAGTTTTGGACCACCACCAGGCATAGTATATCTAGTCTCAATAGACTTCCAAACTCCAAATCTAAGAGATACGAAGAAACCTTCCATCCTAGTCTTCTAGAAGCCATAGTTTGATCCATCAAATAAAGGATAATCCCTCTTGTGTGCCATCCTAGATCTACTTCAGGCGGTTAAGCTTTCTTCCAAGGAACCCTGATCTGATACTGTAAGGAAATTTGGGGAGCGTCTAGTGAAAACTCCATACAGTAGTGCCTTCAGTAACTTTCATTTTGATTAGGTTGCCTCAAAGACATGTACAACCATGTCCTAAAGCGGAAACAGACACAGTTATTTCCCACATTAATCCTTCTGAGAGAAACACATGTAAATTCAACAGCAATCAACAACACACATGAAAGATACTATAGAAAACAGAACACAAAGATTTTATGTGGGGAAAATCCTTTCGAATAAAAAACCCCACACTCTAAAGATTGAGCCATTATATTATTTAGCAACAAAATGGTTACAATACAAATTCAGGTTCATAGCCTCTTCAGAGATTCATCTTGTTCATTCTGGAAACAATTGGTAGCATACTCAACATGAGAGATCAACCATGGCATTCATGGTCAGAAGAGATTCCAGCAACAAAACTTGCTTCTCTCTTCTACTTCGACCTCATGGCTTCGGCCTTTCGGCCAACCACTCGGTCCTCTCTATCGCTATCTCTCTGGCTCTCGGCTCTTCTGCTCCTTGGCTTATCAACCTATCAGCCTACTTCTACAGAACGTCCAATGCATATGTATATGCATTCATTCTTTTTTAGGCTCTCTGTGAATCGATTCAAGATCACAAAACAATAATCTCCAACTCAGCATCATCATCGTAACGAAGATGTTTCCACTTCCTTGGTTCAACAAACGGTTCACGTTCTGCCTTTTTGGATTGGTCCACATTGCACCACGTAGGACGATCTTCCAATGGTCAAAGGAATTCAACCTGTGTCGCATGTCGGTGAGACACTAACCGTGTCTCCCCAATGCCACAGGACCGATTGCACATTCATCGCCAAGAGTCCTCACTATCGGCAAGAGGTTATATTGAACGCCATGAGTTACCGATATCCTTTGCACTTCTATCGGCAACCATCAAATAGTCGGAAAGACCTACTGCTCTCACCAAGACATCATGCCAAAGCTCACAAGGTATTTCGAAGAGTTCATCAGTCGGCAAGACTATCGCTCTTCGCCCAGACATTATACCAACGACTCCAAGTCATATCGACCTCAACATTCTCATCGGCAAGACAATCGCCATTCGATGAGACGTCATACCAAAGTTCAAAGGTCATATCGATGCTATATTTTTCATTGGAAAGACACCCGTAGTTCACCAAGACTTCATACCAAAGTCTTCAAGTCATGCCGACATGAGTATTCCATTCGGTGAGACAATCGTCTTTCACCAAGACATCACACCAAGCACTTCATGTTATAACGAACACTGAGTAGTCACCAAGAGTCATACTGACATCAAGTTTCCCATTGGCAAGACAATCACTCTTCGCCAAGACATCATACCGATGTCTTCAAGTTACACCGCAGTGCTCGACAGTTGGCAAGACATTCGTCTTTCGCCAAGACAACACACCGAGCAAACATGTCATATCGAAGTATCAAAGAGTCGGTGAGACTTATCATCTTCTCCAAGACCTTATACTGAGGTCTTAAGTCACCCCGAGCGCTGCATTCACCAGTCGGCAAGACTTATGTCTTTCATCGAGACCACATACTGAGCGCTCATGTCTTGCCGAGTTGGCAAGACATTTGACTTTGCCAAGACCTTTCACCGGGCGCCGAGAGCTACATTGATGACTTCAGTTGCATCCCCGTCGACAAGACCAACACCTGTCACCAAGACTTCACGCCGAAGTCTCCAGGTTACCCCGAGCCTATCTTTCGCCAGGAGTCATGCCAAACACATCCCACACCGTCGGTGAGACAAATGCCCATCGCCAAGACTTCATAGTGAAGCCTTCAAGTCATACCGATGACTCCATTCGCCGAGACATCTCCCGGTTGCCAAGACTACATGCCAATAGGAGCAAGTCATGCTAATTTCCATATCGGCCAGACAGACCAAAGGTCATGCCGATATTGGCAAGACTTCCTATCGTCACCGAGACTTCTTCCCGAGAGTTCAAGTAACTCCAAACCTGGTTATCGGTGAGACTTCTCTTGGTCGCCATGAGTTCTTGCCGAATCCTTTTATTATCCTGAAGATTCCAAGTCACCATGAGTCTCCTCGAAACCCGATAACAAACCCTTCTGTCGCTGAGACATTTCCACTTTGCAAAGGGTTACAGCGAATGCACCAAGTCATAGTGATAGGTCCATTCGGCAAGATAGAAGCAAAGTCACAGTGACATGAGCAAAACACAAGATTACTGAACTGTCAGTCGGCCAGACACCATGAATGTCACAACGACCATGCTTTCTCAGAGGATTCAGCCTCTGAGATTGAGGCACATTTTCTAGCAGATACCAATTGTTCAATGCACAAAAGTCAACTGAGAGGGGGAATGAATTAGTTGTACATTAAAATATCCATATCAACTTTATTAACCCTTAATATGTTAGAATGATTTAGCATGAAATAAAATAACATAAACTAAAACACATCAACACCATGCACAATAGAACACTTGATTTACATGGAAACCCAAGAAGGGAAAAACCATAATGAGGATTAGCTCACAATTAAAGTAATTGCAACACTGATTACAATAGTCTCACTACCAGAGGGATCATACTTAGAAGAAAGAAGGGCTCACTGCTGATGACTCACTACCAGATTATAGAAAAGAAGAAAGAAGAATTTTATAATGAGAAATTCATCTCAATGCAACATAAAAATCCACGACAACATCACCAACACATTCACAACCTTTTTGAAGATTGTATACACCTTCTGCTCATTGCTTCCAATGGTCAAATTCATTAATCTCACACTAAACTTCAAAAATTTACACTTCACAACTCTGCAATTGGTATCACACACATCACCACTTAATTCTCCATCAACTCAACCCTTATTTATACCATCTTCAACCTTGAAAAATTTCTCCAAGGTTTGCTATGCACTTCAACTATGCAAATTCAAATTAGCACGACACCAAAAAATTATTGTGGTGGAAAGGAATGAAGGAAGACCACATCAAACCTTAACTCAGACCTTAATACATTCATACATGCCATGCCACGCTTCCACAATCACCGAATCAAATAAAAAATTAGTGTAAACACCCAAGGTCAGTCAAAATTGTGTAAACACCATTAACATTTAAGTGCATGCTTCCTTAAACCCAAAGATGACTCATGGTCGACACACAATATTCAAACACAATCTAGAATATTCCAAAGACACCCTGAGATCCAAAAAATTCCTTCACAACAACTTTTACTTGAAGAATGTACACACCTAGTACACTCATACAACCTTCCATACTCTGTAACTCAAGAAACCAACTTTCAAAGCATCAAACCATGAAAAAATTTGACTATACGTAGATGTGATCATTATTAGTACACTTCCAAAATCACAAGACCAAAAACCAAACTGCGAAGAAATGCGGAGCAAAACCATTTCTCCTAGACATCACTACAACAAACAGTTCACACATTGGTGAACAAAACTATCTCTATACAACAATCCAAACCAAGGAATTTTGGATATAAAACCTTCAAACACCTCTAACCAACATATCCAAACCACATAAGAAGATCTTCAACACAAATTTTTTTTGAAGCAAAACTAGAACACAACTCTGTATAGAAAAACACCTTTGCAACACACCATTTCCTATTGTATTCAAATTTTCTCAAAAGCACTTGGAAACCAAGTATCAGAGACACATAATCATCATCTTCAACATTTCCTCATCACCACTATACCAATTGTAACTCAATTATACATCCA
The DNA here is from genome assembly GCA_007258455.2 of Sequoia sempervirens. Classification (NCBI taxonomy): domain Eukaryota; kingdom Viridiplantae; phylum Streptophyta; class Pinopsida; order Cupressales; family Cupressaceae; genus Sequoia; species Sequoia sempervirens. The sequence goes on along the minus strand of VDFB02058242.1, from coordinate 425,939,033 downwards.
TATAAGCTTATCAAAGCAACACTAGAGGTTGACAATAGTAACATACTAATGACAACATAATGCAACTGATCAAAGCATCACAAGTTGAAATTAATGACAACAAAAACATAAGCTTGTTGACATCAATGACAACACCAACTACTTATACTTGCAGTATTGTGATGGTTTCTAAAGTATCCCTTAAGGATTATATAAGCATTTATGTGAGACTTGGGAAAGGAGGGAGAACATTCAAGGAGAGAAGATAAAAGGAAAAAAAATTAAAAGGGCACAAAGGAGTGAAGGTTAGGGTCATGGGTGGGCATTGAAACTTTTGGAGAAGGGGTACACAGGGGTGTGTCCAACTCGGGGTACAATGTACACCCATGAGTTTCTTGGCTAGGGCTATGTTTACGTCGTGAAGGTAGGCTGGGTTCTATGTAAGAACCAATTTCCTTTGGGAGTGCTTATGTTAAGAAAATCCTAGACCTATAACCATTCCTTTGAGTGCTAGATAACAACCTCTCCATGACTTTTAGATAAGTATTGAGAACCATTGATTCGATAATATTGGAAACATTTTCTATATGATTTTGGTGTTAATATGATTAATATGTGTGGTGTTATTTTATTTATTGTGTTAATCATTTAATTGTCACATGTTTGTAATTTATATTAATTTCACATTTATTTTGAAAACATTACATAACTCAAATTATTTAATTCTAATATTCATTATATTAATCCACTACTATTACTTAAATAACTATTTGGAGAATAGGGACATCACATTTGGTATCAGAGCCTAATGATTGGGCCTTAATACCTTCAATTTTCAATAATGTCCAAAAAAATCAAAATTAGCATAAGGGTCTTATAGAATCAAGTCTTATGACTCAAAGGTTAGGAAAAGTGTATAATGCTAGGCATACACAAGGATGATTTTAAACATTGGATAATATGAAATATATATATATATATATATATATATATATATATGTAGAGGAGGGGGACCGACCACTCAACAACTCTAGGTCACAGATAGCTAAGAGTTTAAGGCTTCCCTAATCTACCTCAATCATGCAGGTGTTTAGGAAACTGTTTGATGTCAATGATAGAGAATGAAGAGCACTGTTAGTGCTTCTACCACTCTGCTAACCCGAGAGTTAAGTTTTGACTAAGCGAGCAAGTTTCAGGAACCTAGACTGTACCTTAGACAACTCTCTACCAAAGGACAACATAAAATAGGGAAGACAATGTGAAGCACTAGCGTCTCACAGGTGCACTGACATCCGTACAAATAGATAGTGAGAGGATAGTCGAAGGTGTTTAAAACCTACTAACAACTTAGGGATTGAGGTTTAACGAAAATGATAAAAGAAGGAAATAATAGAATGATACTAATAACGAGAAAGATGGCATGAAAATGATAAGGACAAAGGTAGTGAAGATACAAATCATGAAAATTCCAATTTGCTAGCAAGCTCCACGTGAAAAATCACCTAAACACAGTAGAGAAGGGAAAAATGTTGGGGCTATTTCAGGGCTTGCCATAGTCAAACCCCCATTTTGGTGTTTCCACCTGCATGGAAAACCAAATAGATAGAGAGATAGAAATATGATAAAGAAACTATGCTAGAAAGTAAAATACTGAATGGTACGAGAAACACTATGCTTCTCAAATCCAACAACAAAGTTATAGTAAGAAAGTAATACCACCCTCGACCAAACGAACTCAAGGCCAATGAGAGAGGAATGAAAGTCTATAACTATGGCAAGGTCGATGTGGTTGTAGCGACACCGAAGGGAGGTCTTGCAAGACACCAAGTTGTAGCTTTTGTGCTAGATGTGAAGAATGCTGTGATGTTGGAATCGTGAATCCAATAGTGCAACAAGTAGCTTGAAGTTGTGAGAATGTCAAGAATGTGAAGCAAGATCGAATGGGTGTGAATAAGATGGATTGAAGATGAAGAATAGCTATTTGAAGGTCAATTAGGAGGGAGAGAGTCATTCAAAGGTCAGTAGAAGGGCACAAGGGTGTTATGTTTCACCACCAATGGAGAACGTAACACTTTTGTAGATTCCAGAGGCAGGAATCCTATCAGGATGACAATGCACTGCGTGCACGCCCCTGATAGAAGTTCCCCCACCAACACTAAAAAAAAGCACCAAGTGGATGGATTTCAAAATGAGGACGTGGAATTACATGGTCGGATTTGATTTTTCTAAGGTGAAGGATGTAAAAGGGGAATTTGCAAGGGGGTGCAAATTCGCTCCTATACATTTTTCCCCCACTTTAGTGAACATGAGTGCTAATGAGTGATCGGTAAAGTAAGTAAAAAAAGTTCCAAGAAAATATACTTGAACCGTTGAGGAAGGAGACTGCGATCTAGCGTGCTCGAAAGTGTAGGGAAAGAAAATGGCTCCATAGGTACTCTCTCCTGAGGAGGATGGAAAAAAGTGCACCGAAGGCTCGTAGACCAATGATGGACAAATCCCGTAGGATTAAAATGCTTCACAAGTCCTCAGGCTCGCAAAGAAGGCGCCCCCAAGGTACTCTCTCCCAAAGGAAGCCTGATGTGAGGGGAATCAATAGAGTCAGATTGGAAAAAAACTTCACAGGTGCACCTGCAAAGCAACATGTTAATTCATAGACAAAACATGTTAGATAACAAAAAGCCACGTAGGAAGACAAGAAGACAATCATGCATAAAACCAACAATTGAAGGAACATATTTCAAAGGGGTCCCTCAGGAACCCTTCAAAAGAAGAGGGGGTCCACTCAAGGGACACAGTTTTGAAAGTGTAACCATACTTTTTGCAAATCAATTCAACATCAAGGAATCCTTTTGAAATATTTCACTTCATCAAGGAATTTGAAAGGAAGAAAGCTCCCTTGCAAGGGGAAAGTCAAGACCTCTCCCAAAGGAAAATGTTCTCCCACCTCGAAGGAAAGTTTGTCAAATTATTTCTTTACAAACCCAAGATGAAGGAAAAGTATTCCGCTAGGGGTCTGTGTTGATGAATGCATTTTTTGAAAAATATTTTGAAGATAAAGATAAAGATTTTCAAAAATATTCGTTGGCCACCGAATGCATTTTTTAAAAATCAAAGCAACATGAGAGGCTCCCCTTAGGATGGTGTGTGCCAAGCACAGAGGCACGTGACATCCTAAGTAGAGAAAATCAAGAATGGAAAAGGAAAGTGATGTTGTAGCCTACGGAACATAGCGAGATGTAACCATGGTAATGTCATCGCACACGTGAGGGATATGACATATGCACCACAACATCATGAAGCAAGAAAGGAATAGAGAAAAATGTAGAGAAATTAGATAGCATAACGAACAAGAGATAGAGGTGATCTAATAGTTTGGGGTCAGAGTTGCTCATAAATATAGATAAATAAGTATAATAATATATAAATGAACTGTCATCAACCTCCTACTATATCAGACCATGTGAAGAAGGCACATAAAGACAAAGTAAAACTAAAAAAAATAGGGCAATATGGAAGGGAGGCCTAAATACCCCCAACAATTTGCATCGTCCCTAATTGTCGAAAATCAATACACAACAAATAGAAGAATGATGTGATAGATAGAAGATTAAGTTTCACGACATAAAAAACTCCTGTATCCAAGAACCTACAAGGGTGAAAAAGGTCATCGAAGAACACATAACAAAAGCATGAGGGAACACAATAAACACACACACACAATCTAATCTATAGATAAAGAAGAGGTGCCCCCCTAGTCGTCATCAACCAAGAGGTTGTCATTCTCCCAATCTAGATCACTGTAAGGGGAGTGCAGACGAGCCTACAAGGGTGAAATATCAAGGGGGTACCCTCCAACCCTCCTGAAACAAGAGCCAAGGAAGAAGGTCCCTCAAGGTCTTGTCTGCTTGATTCCCATGAGGTGAATGCCACTGATCTCGCAAAAATTGCCGATAGGGCTGAGACCTCATCCACAAAATTAAACATGCACTTCATAGGAGTGCCATGCATCAACTCAATGGGTGAGGGATACACTGCTCGAGATCCATTGCTAGGTTCATCGAATGATTCAGGAGAAGTGGAAAACTCTGGGGATGCTGGGGCTTCCTCTATCACTAAGACAACACAAGCCAATGCTAAACCACTCTCTGAAGAAGGTGAACCCTTCTTCTGACCCCCATTACTAGTAGGGTTGTCCTCCATATTTTTCTTCATTGGAGTATGCGAGATCCCCAAAAATGAAGAAGAGGGTGCAGAGGAAGAGGAGAAAACTACGACAAACACCACCAAGGTATTTGACATGTCCACAGATTTTAAAAATGGCAGGATGTTTGAAAGGGACATCAGAAGGGGAGGCTCAACCGAAAGAGAAATGAACACCTGCACCCTCTTTGGGTGAGGATCCTTGATGCTCATAGGGGGAGCTGGAAGCAAAACCAAGGCTGAAGGAATTGAAGTAGAGATGACAGAAGGGGAGGATATGTAGAAGAATATGCTAAAGTAGGAGTTGTCGAATCCTCTTCCTTCTTCTACAAGGTGGCATGGTCAACAACTAGAGCCTTCCTCCGACGCTTGCGCTCATGTGCAAGGGAATTTCTACGACTTCAAGAGCTAGAGTCCGTAGCCTAAGAAGGGAAAAAAGACTCCTTTTCGACCATAGGAGTATCCATCATGGCCATTTCTAGCAGAGGGAGGGACTCCTGGATGGGAGTAGGAGGAGGAGATGGAGAGGATGATGGAACAATAGTGGGGGGAGCAGGCTTGAGTGCCTCAGCGATGGGACTCTTCCCATTCACTACCTTATAGGTAAGAGTAGTAGGAGGCCGCAAAGGCTGAGACATAGAGGATGCTACACGGGGACCCTTCCCCTTACCATACAAAATGGGTTGAGGCACCATGGGTAAGACAAGAAGTTCGAATGTTGAACGCTTGGGATTTCACCAAGCGGGCACCATCGGGCTCCCCAAAAAATGGATAGGAGAAAAATCTAATGGTGTCGCAACAAGACGAGAGGAAGTGATAGGTGGGGAAATGAAAGAGGAGGAACCTTGAGCGTGGGTAGGCTTTCCCTTCCCCTTTCAAGAGGAAGAGGTAGCTTGTTGTTGCACCAGAGGAGGAGTCACTTTCAGCTGTCCTTTGCCCCCAATTTTCTACTTTACGTAAATCTAGTAAAGTAGGTTCATTCTAGGAGGAAGAAAACCAACTGGGGTGAGCCAAAAATGATCCAAGGAATAACCCTCATGGGATACCAATGGCTGATATCCAATGTCATGCACAACATGCATGACACCTTCATGGGAGAAATTCAAACATTTGTGAATAACAAAAGCAATTTCGTTCATGGAAGCCATTCAAGGGATGCCCAACTTCACTCTAAACCTATCGGATTCTTGAATGACATTGAAAGTGGTATCCACAGCCCTAGGTCCAACTAGGATAGAAAGAGTTATAGAACCATATAGAGTAAGAGAGAGACCTCATGTGTATATATAGTAGTTTTTGTTTTCTCTTATTGCTCCCTTTGTAATGAATTTATCCACAAAGTCTCCTCCATAATAATATTCACTCGACTCGCGGGATCCACAAGGACTCCCATTACGATGCTTCCATTTACACGAGCAAGAAAGTAGAGGGGGGAGGGTTTGTTGTTCATGGGTAAATCCTACAAGGTGAAAGTCACATTTGGTGAGCCAGTCATAGGTTGAGAGGTAGGAGGAGTAACCAAGCCCACATTTACGTATACTAAGGCCTTAGGAGAAGCATCAGAAGGATTGATAATTAAGTTCATAGAATGAGATGAAAATGGGTTCGTATAAATATGCAACTCACTATTCGCCTTATCCACTGAATTATTAATATTTTGCTTCTTCCCATCGAGATGGATGGTACCGTCATCGATGCGATCATGTATCTCATGACACAGGTGCATGCAATGTTTGGTATCATGCCCATGGACACGATGGTACTGGAAAAATGCGTTTCCATCATACCAATCAGGATAAGGCTCCTTCAAAGGTCGAGGATTTTCTAATGTTATAATCTAATCTATCAATAACTTTTGCAAAATAGAAGAATAAGATTCAGATAATTTTGTAAACTTTTTTGTTGTGCCTGAGGTGTCGATTGTTAGTTGCAACAACTACATTTGCAACAGTTTTACCTTTACCTAAAATGGATACTATATATTTTCCTTCAAAACGGGAGTGTGAGGAGGATCCCCTAAATTGAACCACCATTTGCTGGAACTCCTGCAACATAACACATAGATGTGCAAAAGAAGGATATTATATCAAGGAAAATTTCTCATACCAATCTCATTGCAGGTTGCTTATGAATACCTTCTGCACATCTGAATCAGGAAACAGGTACGAGATTTGTCAAAAGAGTGCTTGGTATTGCACAATAAAATCTATTATCTTCTCGTGCTATCCATGCTTACATCGGACAACATCTAAGAAGGTCATCTTCAGAATGATGTTAGCCTGGAATTATTGGAGAAACTAATTGAAAAGCTGGTAGAATGAGAATACAAAATTGTCAGGAAAGGAACAATACCAATTGAGTGTTGTATCCTTGAGAGATCGAGGGAAAATTTTAGACATTAGCGCATCGTAGTGAAAGAAATTCGTACACATGGAGTTAAAATATGATACGCGTATTTGTGGATCTCCTTTACCATCATACTTTTCAGTACATTTTGATTCATATGGTTGGTAAGGGGGCACATAAGCGATATTTTCATGGAATGGAGGATGAAAAGCCATGTTTCCATGAAATGAATACATACTTTTTCATTCAAGAAGTTGAAAAGACAGAAAACAAAATTTTCTTCAAATTTTTTGAAACATACCAAAATTGGTACAGCTGAAACCAGTAAACTTGAACCTGGAGTCACCAGATATGTAGATTTCAATCTCTTTAAGGTCTGAATGTTGCTGATTGCATATCAAAATAAACAATAAAATGTGTTCTTTCTAAACTGTCTAATTTAACAGTCCCACCGGGCTTGCCAAAATTGTTATCTATTGAAACTGCACCATGTTCAATATAAAATTCAACATTCTAGTGTAACATGGGAAGAACTCTCAAAGTGTGGGGTTTGATAAGTAGAGGTCAACCTCTGGAGAAGGCCGACTTCCTCTTGGTATCACCTATTCTAATAATTTTGAAAGGAAAAGGGAGAATGAGTGCATGAAAATGAAAACTAAACCCTATGGTGATACACCAAAATGTTACTTCAATAGGAAATTCAGATTTTAGTACACTTACATACAATGATTTGAAAAACAAACTTGCACAACTTATTTTTATGTGCTTTGCATAAGTATCTTATAAAGAGGTTTAATGCACGAGTTTTTAGGAGGAAGTAGACTTCACAGCTAAAAAGAAAATCTACATTCCTGACACAGATTATAACTTGCAACAACACATTCTCTGCGAAAAAGGTGCTTAATATGAGACACAATTACCAAGAAATGGAAAAATATTTCACAAGTAATTTAGTCAATCAGGATGCACACAATGAAGCAAAAATAAGAAGGAAAAAATAACTCCATTCAATGATTCTTAAGGTCTGTACTATATTCCATGTCCAAATGAGTTACAAAACTCTACAAAATTCTGCCAAAGGACCAAAAGTCACTAAGTAAATAAATGCAAAAATAAGCACTCTTTTCAGAAATGAGTTACAAAAGCAATACGTATCAAAGGTCCAAACAGTTGCACAAAAATAGGATCTAGAAGCATCGATTCCCATAAGCCTTCAAAAAGCCTACTTTCTAGCCATTAAAATTCATCCAAAAAAGCTCCAAACAGTTGGAAAAGTCAAGTCCAACATGATGACACATCAAAAAGGCTCCAAACTGAGTCAAAAAGCCCAATTTTGCACCAAATGTTTTCCAAGTGCTTTAAAAGGTCAAAACAACCCCCAAAAAACCAAATAAAGGCTTGCCTACATTCCTTCCACATGTTGGCCAACTAAAAATAACCTCACTTCATTCTTGGAATTGTCATCAATACAAGCATGACTTTTCTCTCCTCATGACTTAGTCATATAACCACATGCCCCTATTTGTATTCAAGTCATAGATAAAGCATATTTCCTTCCCTCATTGCCATACGTTGGAAACCTCCTATGACTTATTCATCTGGACATATGTCTCTATTTTCATTTAAAGGATGACTTAATTTAAATGATTTATAAATCATCATTTAAATTATGCATTTACAATGTAAAGTAAAATGCAAAAAAAAAAAAAGTTTTTCACCCTTCATGTATCGGTATGGACAAAAAGTGAAAGGAATTAGTAAGTCAAAAATTGACTGTCATGTTTAAGTCATCTTTCACACCTCATGCCTAAAGTAGAAGGAAAAATTAAAAGTCACGGGGGTATTAGTTTGTATCATATTTTAAAATAAAAGTAAAAAATGCCACAACCTCATCGGCATTTAATCATAGGGTTTAAAACCCTAAAAACAAAAGAAACACTGAGGCATCTTTTTTTTCATTCTTGGAAGCTTCATGAAGAAGCTTGGGCTGCCATTCATCAAAGGATATGGAGAGCTCAACTTGCAACTTCTGGAGCCTGCAATGGTGAAGCCACGCATGGTATGACTTTATTTGCAAAAGAAATATATTTCTCCTCTCTGTCTGTGTCTTATACGCTATTTCAAGCTCCATTATACAGAAAAATAGTGAAAATATTTAAATTTCTATCTTCTATATTCTTTTTCTTTGTGTTTTTTTATCCATTCGAGCTTCATTTATGCAAAAGTGATGAAGATATTTATTTTCCAATTTATTCTTCCTTCATTTTGCAATCAAACTGAAGATTTAATAAGAACCCTAGGTTGTGGGTTTCATCATCTACCTTCTGTTTCGCCGAGGGTTTTCTCCTCTCTGTATCCAACCGTGATTTTCAACAGTGCCATAATCACCTTTAATATCATAAGATCATGTAAGATTATAATATGAATGAGATTTCATGAGGTGCGTGGGTAGTTAAATCAAGAGCTATCTTAGTTGAATGCTCCACAATAAAAAATATGCCTTTACTTTCTCTGTATTTTTTTCTTGGGTAAACATTTATGTTACCATGGCATCTTTTAGGCATCTGGGTTTCCTTCATTGTCTGAAAAACTCAAAGAATTTAATGCCATTACACATAATGGACAAAGATTCTACACATCCTTTGCATTTCTTTATGAACACTACCGTTGTGACTTGAAACCTTTGTTTGGATGATTCATTGCTGTCTTAAATATCTTTATTGCATATTCTATTCCATCTACGATCCCATGATCTTATAACAGTGAAAGTTGGTCTTGTAGCAGTGATATATTTTCTTTTGTAGTGTTAAGTGTCTTGATAACTTTCAATCACATTAATCATGAACAAGATTATGACATTGAGTCCTTGTTTATATTCATTACTATCAACATTCTTTTGATTCTAGAATAGTGCATTAGTGTGGTGACTTGATTAGTGCCAACTGCTTTGATAGCTATTTTTATATTTGACTCAATTTAATTCCATTAACTATGTCATTAATGTGCTAGTATCACCTTCATAGCTTCATGATGATCATATTTTGAAATGACTAACTTGAATCTATTCTAGAAAGATAAAATATTTCGCTGCATTTTATACTGTATTGACTTACATGAATCAACATTTCATTCACTGTAATTGGAAACTTATCCTTCAGAATAAACACTTACTCTTGTTCAGTGATGCCCTGTACTTATTTCCTGCTTGAAAACTTCTGATTTTCATGTGAAAAATGTTGTCTATTTGAGAATTCTTAATAACTCAAGATACTTCTTCCCCATTTGGAGTGATCAACTCTGTATTTTCTACTTAGAACAATTAACAAAGTAATTACTTTGATCTATATCTTTCCTGTTCAAAACTTACTTGTTTGATGGTGATTAATAATGCACTTCAGTGACTTAATCTACAACAGTGTATAATATCTTTTAAAAAGATAAATACAATATGCATTATTAAGCAACTTTGATAAACTGATAGAGTTTTGAAGACCATGAATGAATGCTCTTTGCATATGCATATTCATCTCTTAAATAACTTGAATGAGCTCACTATTTGACAACTCAACATGCTGAGCTCAACCCTTGTGGCAGCCACGTTTTAACCCACATGCTAAATTAAGATGAATAAAACAAAAACATGATTACACCTATAGCTGCACATGAAGTGAAAAAGTTAGAAAAGACATGTATGTTTTAGATGTGTTTGATGACTCCAATGGTTTTCTAGAACACCTAAAATATACACATGACTTATTTAATACACATTATTGTATACACTTAAAAATGGTCACATCATAATAGTCTGGTAATTAATTAAATATTCTTAATATTTAATTAAATCTCTAAATTCAATCTACGTATAAATAAATTTAAATAATTTATTTATATTGTTATTTTCTTTCATTTCAATTAAATAAATAAGTTTATTTAATCACTTTTCTTATCCATTTCTTAATTAATTAAATAAACATTATGATTTATGTATATTAATTATCATATAATCTTGGCTTGAATATTTTATTCAAATAAAGATTAAGTATTCTTCTATTCTAGAAATCTTCTAATATTCCATTTACAATTAAATATTCCAAATATTTGATTAATCCTCTAAATTCCATTCACAATTAAATATTCCAAATATTTAATTAAATCTTCTAATGTCTATTCAAATCAAATATTTCAAAAATCTTTTAATCCTCAAAACTCACACAAAATTAAATAAACTTATTTATTTATTTAATTTGGAATTATCTGCAACAACCGTGAAACAACTTCAAAACAAAAAATTAATTTCTCTGTTTTTGAGCAAAATTGTTCCCGTGGGTTGAAGACAAACCTCCATTCTTCTCTCCAACCTCCCAACATCTTCCATCTTCCTCTCAACCTCTCCATCTCTCACCATTCAAAATTACTAGACAATCTCATAGCCATTGATCTGTGCCAGCCAGGCTCTTGCCTGTAAAAATCTATAAAAGGGACTGTCGGGTCTCTGAAAAAGATAAAAGCTTTCATACAGGAAAACTATAGTCAAATAGCCTTCCAGTATTCATAGCCTTTAGAATCATAGCATAGCATAGTTTAGCATATTAGCAATCCATATCATGGCCTATCATCCTCATATCTTAGTTTCAGAAGCATCCATAATCCATAGCCCCTGTGCATAATTTACAGCCCCTGTGCATATCCGTATCAACATTTCACTCCACCATCATATAGGATAGAGAAGTAAGCTTCCTTTGCATACTTGTTCTGCAGGTTGCCATTCTAAGAAGCTTTGCTTACACTATCTGAGAGCAACTTCAAGAGAATCACTAGAGATAGAGGACAATGGAACGATTCTGAAGAAGCTTTGTTTGAATTCTCTTTGATTTCATATTTTATCTTGCTTTCTTTAGTTTAATGTTGCATTGGTGTGTTTATATTGTTTCATTTTGATACTAAAATTTCCCACACACATTCTTGGCGTCCACCGTGGGGCACTTGCCCCAATTTTAACATCTTTTCGTAAGTTTTTCTAACAAGTTACGGCTAGAAGAGCGTATTAGCGCATTAAACACGCTTTAGCGCAATTCACACCCAGTTTAGCGCCCTTTAACTCTGTTGCAGTGCCCATCAGGCATCCTATAGCACCCATCAGGTATCCTGCAATGCTCTTCAGGCATCCTACAATGCCCATCAGGCATCCTACAGCGCCCATCAGGCATCCTATAGTGCCCATCAGGAATCCTGCAGCGCCCATCAGTCATCCTGAAGCGCCCATCAGGAATCCTGCAATGCCCATAAGGCATCCTGCAACACCCATTAGGAATCCTATAGCGCCCATCAGGCATCCTATAGCGCCCATAAGGAATCATGCAGCGCCCATCAGTCATCCTGCAATGCCCATTATGTTTGTTTTAGCGCATTTTTTTATTTTCAGCATAGATTTGTAAAGTCTGCAATTGTAATCTGTAATTTGAAATGAGATTTGACTGGATCCGATGCAACCGCGGCCAGTAAGAACTTTAAAAGAATGAACCAATCCTAGGACAGTCACCTAATTCAAAATCAAGCAATCCTAGGATAGTCACTTAAATGGAATGAATCAATTGTAGCATAGTCACTTCATTTTCTATTTTGGACTAAAAAGAACTCCATGTCTTTGTGAAGCAATATCTTCACCTAGCATAGACAATTGTTTACTTGGGCTTAAAATTGAATTCTTGTTTGCTTTGATTAAAACGGTGATAGGCCTATGCTCTCCCCTTAACTGGGTGATCAAAATGCCAAACTCATCTATTTCATTTCATGCAATTTCAAGCTTTGATAATACCTTTTAGAAGGTCTGCCGTAGTGGGAAAAAGTACTCACCCTACGGGAACGACCTAAGTGGGAACAACTAAAGCCAAGTTTTCCAACCCACTTTAATCAAATGTGGATGGTTGATGAAAATCCCATTCAACGGTAGTGTGCATTGATAACCATCCCCAAAGCCTTTGTTCTAAAGGTTGGGAGGTCTCCTAAGGGAGTATATCATTTGCCGCACCGAACGAAAACCATTACTACGAACTTAGTGTAGTATCCAACTGAAGTCAATTTCCGAACACCATAATAATCACAGTGCAGGGGAGGGAAGAATTTACCCCCAAGATACTCACCATATAATTGCCAAGGACCATTTGCTCAGGGGATCCGGTATCCACTTTCGTCACTCTGAGTACGTGCCTGGAAAAGACAAAAACACGGGCACCCTTTCGAGGGTGACACGACTCTGTGAGTCGACGCAGTTTTAAGATGTGGGCTGTTGATTACTATGGTGACTTACTTGAGTACTAAGAGTGAGTCTGCTTGAACTATCTGTCATGTGTAAAACCTGTGAAAACAATTTTTGAAAAATATTTTGATCATTCACTTGATGTTTAGTATAGGACTTAAGAACAACTATTCTACAACTTGCTTGATGTGTCTTCGAAAAATTAATTCAGTAAAGATCATCCAAAACTTACAATTACATTGATTACTCCCATGTTAAGAGATTGGAAATCCACAACCTTTGTTAAGAAATCCATTCTCAAAAGAATAAAAAAGCCAAAGAAACCACTTAGCTACAAGAAACTATTGAAGAAAAGACAATTCTTGTACCAAAGTCGAAAGGTTTTACTTAAACATAGAACCTTTATCCATCGATATCATGATTGTGTTAGAGGTTTCACTAATGATTATGCTATAGAACCATTATACTCACAAGTTTTCTTTCAAAGAAGAGCCCTTTCTCAAAGGCACAACCACATTCAGTGTATTCATTCTTCTTATCTACCACAACCCTCAATTGAATATCCCACTCATCCCAACCAAATCATTCACTAATCTTGAAAACAAACTAGGCTATTTAATACACTTATCATTTTTCGAGACTAGGATCAAATCTCAAAAAAAGTGCATCTTTTCAAACAAGTTTTTGATTATTGATTCAACTTCCCCAACAGGATTTTGATATCCTTTCATCTTGGAAGCCACAATCAAGAGTTAGAAAAATCATTTGATCATATCATAAGATTTTCATCTTATCAGATCAAGACATCATCATTTTTGCACTTATAAAACTATGATTTAAGTCTAGAAGAACATTTCAAAAGCATATTCCTGTTGTCCACTTTACAACATGGGTGATAGGGAGGAAAATCCTTTTCATAGGTTTCGTACTGGGAATAGTTCAAATAATGAAATAACTGATGAAATGATTAAGAAGTTGAACAGGATCCACAATTTCACATAATTTTGGACAAGATCTTAGAGCGAGATAAAGAAGGCTACTTTCTTTTTTTAGAAAACCAAGGTGCCAAATTTCCCTCTAACTACAATATGGAGAAAATTAAGGAAGATCCTGAAAAGACTAAAACTCCATTAAATGATCTTAGTAGTTTTCCCCAACAAATAAGAGCACTCCAAAGGAAAATCAAGGAAATACAAGGGGGCACAACTATGAAGTCCTTTGACGAAAATATGAATGTAACCTCTTCTCCTCCAAAAGCAACATGATCCAAATTCAATGTTTTTGAATTTTTGCAAAGGTTAAATGAGAAGCCTAAATCTAAGCCATCAAATAAAATTGACCAATCCTGTCATGTCATGCATTTATCTTCATCCCCCATAATTCAAAATGAACCTCATGATTCTTTCACTCAAGATAACGATTCCATTCAATCACCTTCTTCTATCATATCCTTTACATCCAATGATTCATTTCAATCTACACATCTGATCAAAACATTCTACAAACCCTTCCTATCTTTGATCAAGATCCCATCTCTCAAGAACCATATGATGATCCCCTCCTTTCATTATTCACCCATGATAATCCTCTTCCATCTCAAGAACAAAATGTTCTTCCAAGTTCTCCTTCCACATCATCTAATCAATCCATACCATCCCATGATTCTATTGCATCACAAGAGCATGATAGTTCTTTCATCCTATCTAATGATGTCTTACCAATTGATGATCAAGATATGATTTCTACAAAATTTCATGATTCCCTTCCTCATCAAGATCAATATATGCTTCCATTCAAGGATACCCTTTCATCCCATGAAGATGATTATCCTTATCATGATCAAGATATGCCTTTCATACCACTTCATAATCCTTTTCCAAGTCAAGATCAAAACACCCCATCATCCCCATGTCAAGAGCCTATCACACCTATTCAAGTTATCCATGAACCCCACACCTATAAATTGGGATCCTCCACCTTTATCCATTCTAGTTTACTTCCAATACCTATCCTCTCATCCATATCATATCCTCCTCAAAATGGACTCGCATCTTGTTTTACAAACAATGCATATCCCATGGGTAAACGAATGTGTGAAATTATGAATTACAAAGGAAAAGGTTTAGGCCTTCATGAGCAAGGTATCCTAAAACCCCTTTCTGTCCAAGCACATCCATATTCTCATGGCCTTGGTTATACACCTCATGCTCAACCTAGGTATCCTAGTCCATCAAACTCTCCATCCATCCTAGGTCCTTATCCTAGTCCATCAAAAATTCCATCTATCCTAGGTCCTTATCCTAGTTCATCAAACCTTCCATCTATCCTTGGTCCTTATAATCCCAACCCTAGCTCATCAACCCTTCCATCCATATTAGGGTCCCACATTTCTCCATCTCCTATTCTTCAAGAACAACAAAGGCACACATCCTTGATCCACTTTCAAAATTTTTCCTTCATTAACTCATCCATCATACCTCCATATCGTTCACCTCAATACACTCCTTCCATTTCTTTTGGAAGCAATTTGGATGCCAAATGTCAAAAGCTTCTATATCAAAATCCACATGTATCAAAGGATCAACATGTCTCCTCAAAGAGACATGCAAAAACAAAAGAAAATTTGATTCAAAATCAAAAGAAAAATTCAAAAGGCCACAAAGGCCCATCAAAGAAAAAAGGAAATTTTCAAAGACCACAAAGGTCCATAAATCAAAAAGAAAAATTTCAAAGGCCACGAAGGTCCACAAAGAAAAACTTAAAGTCAAAAGTCATGTGGATTCCTAAAAGTCTCATAAAAGCAATAAAATCTAAATTGGCATCCAAATTTGCTAATCCAAAAGCTTCCTCCAATTTTCCATCTAATAACATATCACCTTCCAAATCCATTTTTCCTTCATCACTCCATCGCCCTTCAAGGTGTGTGCCAATGCTAATCTGTCCAACCTTTCCATCTATCCATCAACAGGCCTTCCAACCTCCTATCCATTAACCAACATTCATACCCCATCATTCTCCTTTAATCCAAACTTTTGCATAAGTCCTTAGATTCTTCCATCATATCATTAATCTGCCAACATTTAGGATTCTAATTCCCATTGCCATGGTTTATTAGAGGGATATTTGGTTGTGAAACTTGATGCGTAAGTCCTTCCTCCATCTCCCTATCATCCATATCCTATCTTCCATATTCCTCTTGCACTCTACACTTAGGGACAAGTTTCATCCATCTTATCATTCATGGTCATGCCCATTCCTTACATTTCCACCTTTGATCTTGACAAGGTTAAGGATCTTCTTGAACATCATATATCTTATCTTATACACTCTATCCATATCTATCATTTGTACATATCTATCATATCCATATCATGCAACGAGAATTCTTGTGTTTCATCATGGCTTGATGAAATTTGTACATATCCATCATATTCAGGTTGTGTTTACACTGGGGGCAGAAACACAGATTAAACAAGAGAGGGGCAACGAGCTTTTAGAACATCACAAACGAACACATGATTTTCCAAAGCACAACATACATTGACACATCAAATTAACCACAATACTAAAACGATCACTCAATGCCAATGAAATCACACAGCATTGTCAAAACAACGTTAATCAAAACAAAAACATCAATGTTGATAACCAAGTTGGATGATCTTAATCTGAATAATGTTTGAAATACTTTAGAAAAAATTTGAATTGTTGGTTGATTTTCTATCATATCTCTGGAGCAATTCGATGATGTACTGAACTAGAAAAGCAAGGAAGGAGTATGATTTTTCTTTGTTTGCTGTTTGCGAGGAAATCATTAGTACTATGCAAATTGGTCGCGAGACATGCTCTACTAAGTATCATTGATGACATTTCAGAATTTGCATGGGAAACGGGTTAACTCTTGTCTGTTTATGCAAGCGATACTCAGGTCATCTCGGTTCAATTATACCTAGATGCTTGTATTATCTTGCTATATCAAAAATCATGAAAGCAATACTCAGGTCATCACTGGTGCTAACATACCCTTTGATGCTTGTATTAACTTTCAACATTTCAATTCTCTATGATGACACAAAAAGCACAAATAAGCTCTCAGAATGGAAATATTGTACAGATACCCTGCATGGTTAGTATAGATCACATTCATTCTAGAATCTGCATTTTTGCATTTCATAGATTGTTTTTCCCAAAAGCTGGAAAAGTATCAAATGTTTCATATCTTTTGAATAAAATGACTGGGCACAAAACACCTCCAATGAAGCCTGCAAGTACAGAGGGTAATCAACCTCCACGAGGTCATTCCACATGCCTCGATCACATCTCTATCCGCATGTACAAGCTGCGGAAAAAATCCTCCATGTCTTTGGGAATCGCTCCCGTAACTGCAAGACGCTCAATGTCTCCTGTTTCATAGGAAGAATCATTATGTCAAAGCAACATCAATATCAAATCATCACGACAAATCAATCAAATCTGAATATCAACCTATTTGTTTTTCATCATCATGGAAAGCAAATTTATCAAAATCCTATTTGTTTTTAACAACCTTAGAAGCAAACTTATCAAACAAACTATTTTTGTTTTTCATCATCATGAAAACAAATTTATCAAAATCTAGTTTGTTTTTAACAACCTTAGAAGCAAACTTATCAACAAACTATTTTTGTTTTTCATTTTCATGAAAACAAATTTATCAAAATCCTATTTGTTTTTAACAACCTTAGAAGCAAACTTATCAAACAACTTTATAAGCAAATTTATCAGCTACTATTTGTTTTCCAACAACCTTGGGAACAAATTTATCAGACAAACATCATCAAATCAGGGCATCGCAAAACACAAACAATCAATACAAAGTCATGCATTTTATCACATTCTATTATTGCAGGGGCAATTTAGGTCATCAATTTTTCATCTCATATCTTTTCACGTCAATTTCTTTACATCATGATTTTCGAACGATGAATCGACATTTTAAAAATCATAAAAATTGAAAAATTCCAAAAAAATCTAAAAAACAAAAAATCCACAAAAATCAAAATCTCATCGATTCATCGTCCGAGGGGGCATATACCTATCAACATTTAGCAATCAACATCTGGGGAAAAGTTCAAAATTCTTTGAAGCAATGCATAAAACACATCACTTCAAAGAGGGGCAAAATGTATACACCTAAAAATGGTCACATCACAATAGTTTGGTAATTAATTAAATATTTTTAATAATTAATTAAATCTCTAAATTCAATCTACGTATAAATAAATTTAAATAATTTATTTATATTGTTCATTCTTTCATTTCGATTAAATAAATAAGTTTATTTAATCACTTTTCTTATCCATTTCTTAATTAATTAAATAAACATTATGATTTATGTATATTAATTATCATATAATCTTGGCTTGAATATTTTATTCAAATAAAGATTAAGTATTCTTCTATTCTAGAAATCTTCTAATATTCCATTTACAATTAAATATTCTAAATATTTGATTAATCCTCTAAATTCCATTCACAATTAAATATTCCAAATATTTAATTAAATCTTCTAATGTCTATTCTAATCAAATATTTCAAAAATATTTTAATCCTCAAAACTCACACAAAATTAAATTTATTTATTTATTTATTTAATTTGGAATTATCTGCAACAACCGTGAAACAACTTCAAAATAGAAAATTAATTTCTCGTTTCGAGCAAAATTGTTCCTGTGGGTTGAAGACAAACCTCCATTCTTCTCTCCAACCTCCCAACATCTTCCATCTTCCTCTCAACCCTCCATCTCTCACCATTCAAAATTACCAGACAATCTCATAGCCATTGATCTTTGCCAGCCAGGCTCTTGCCTATAAAAATCTATAAAAGGGACTGTCGGGTCTCTGAAAAAGATATAAGCTTTCATACAGGAAAACTATAGTCAAATAGCCTTCCAGTATTCATAGCCTTTAGAATCATAGCATAGCATAGTTTAGCATATTAGCAATCCATATCATGGCCTATCATCCTCATATCTTAGTTTCAGAAGCATCCATAATCCACAGCCCTTGTGCATAATTTACAGCCCCTGTGCATATCCGTATCAGCATTTCACTCCACCAGCATATAGGATAGAGAAGTAATCTCCCTTTGCATACTCGTTCTGCAGGTTGCCATTCTAAGAAGCTTTGCTTACACAATCTGAGAGCAGCTTCAAGAGAATCACTGGAGATAAAGGACAATGGAACGATTCTGAAGAAGCTTTGTTTGAATTCTCTTTGATTTCATATTTTATCTTGCTTTCTTTAGTTTAATGTTGCATTGGTGTGTTTATATTGTTTCATTTTGATACTAACATTTCCCACACACAATTATGATTGGTTTTTGCATGCATAGGGTGAATGTGTATATAATGTTTGTAATCAGTCATTGCTTAGAGTATACTCTAACACCATTGTTTACTGTCATATGCAGGACTAGGGACGGAAAGGATCTAGAAGAGGCAGATGAAGTTAAGGACAACAACAGGATGATACAACACCAGTCAATACCAGTCATTCATAGGAAATGGTTGGTTACTTTCCTTCTATGCACATTCATTTTTTCTCTTTACTTATTCATGTATGAATTTTTTCATAATTTATATTGAATAAGAAAAGGTTAGTCTCATGGCTTGTATGAGACAATGTACACTTATACATTCAATAAAGATTTCTTTGTTCTGAAAGATCAAAATATTTCTTCTATTATATGCATGTGTATGAATGCAATGATCTATAGTTGTAATCTTTTTGGATTTTTCATTTATACATTTGAATGTAATGTAAGAAAGATAATAAAATGAATACCTCATTTTCTCATTTTAAAATCAATAAGCTCAACCTGATTTGAGCTGTAAGTGAAAAATGGGTAACATTTCTGGCGACATCTGCTGTATGTTTTCCTGCTAAACATTCTGAACAGTTGCCTAGACCTATCCTTGGGCATGGAGTCACTCAAAAACTAGGCTCATGAATTAGGAAAATAGATTCAGAACTTCTGTAACTCAAACTTGACAGTATGATGACACCATGGCCTTTATTGAAAACAAGACAACATAATGAAACTATCTAGATGTGCTGGAACAATTAGGGAATTGAAAATTGCAGCTAAACCTACCCTACACTAACAACAAGGCAAAACTATTTAAACAAAACCATTTACATGAAGAATGAAATAGCTGCCCCTTCTTCTCAATATGCAATGACTTGCATGCATAATAACTGCTAAAAGAAGATAATATATTGAGAAATGTTGAACAAGTTGATGCACCAATTCATGAAAGAGATAAACAGATTCACTTACCTCCCCAAATAGATCACATGTAATTTTATTCGAGGAAGGATAAGTGAGTTGAACATAATCTTGTTTAGCTGCCAGTGCATTCTTGATGCCATCTTCAGTCGTATCTTCATGTGTAGATACCTTATTAGACTTCATTTGGGCTAAGTACCTGATTGGACAACCTCTGGTAAGGGCAAAGCTTGAACTTTCCTTGTTGAACTCCTACTCATGAACTGCCATTTTATCACCTTGTTGGATAAAAAGGTGTAATCCCTGTGGGTGACTTGGTGAAAAAGTGATAACCTCCTCAATATATTCATGCTTTTTCAAATGATCACTCATTCCTTCGATAGAGAACAATGAGATAGCTTCCTCCAACACACTTTCAATCAACACATCAACCTCAGGCTCTTTTATACACCAAAAAGGAAGCTGCTTATAATTCTCATTATCACTGGAGGAATTGCATTCCAATTCAAGCTTGTCTTCTTCAATGAAAGAAGGCAATAATTCAAGTGGTGATGCAGTTTCAAGCTCCTCTGCACAATAGAATGGAAGTTCCTCTAACCATATATAACCTTGTAAATTAGGTTCATGAGGCTTCTCCTGTTGTTTTTGCACCTCATCAAACTTGTGAACCTGCTGTTTTGAAACACGATGATTTTCAAATTATTCTAATAGGATTGATTCCTCAACATCCAACTTTGAACAAAAATGCTCAATTATATCTTGGAGAACGGTATCAGGTTTAGTTTCATGATCCAAGGCTCTATTTTCTTGCTGATCATCATTAATCAACAACTCATCAGTTGGTTTGATGTCTTCCTACTATCCTGGAATAGTTTCTTCGGCTTGGATATCTCTTTGTGCTATCCAATAATGCTCCATAGCTAGATGCAACAGATTTGGAGTTCTAATCTCCTCCATAGGGAATGAGCTATTTTGATCAAGGGTCTGCTCCATTTCTATTTTCTGGTTGTTAGAGCATGATTTTGTTTGTATGATAAGTGAAGGAACCTCACAAGGTGGCAAAGATGAGCCTTTCCAACTTGGAGTTTCAAGGGTAGAAGTCTCAGCAATAGGTTCACTTGAAAACCCAGAAGATTTTTCTTGTTTGAAAATTTGAACCTCATACTTGTGAGCCTCCTCTACTTCCTCTTCTTTAATTGCAACTCTTTGCCTTTCAAAACTCTCTTTAGAATACTTTCTTTGAACCTCCTCATGCAACTTGCATTGATATTATAGGTAAGCCTAACTTCCTTGCACCCGAACTGACAAAAGCTTCATTTGCCCCTCCTTAGCAGCTATCTCGTATTTGAGACCTTCTTCAAACTACATCCTTTGTATCCTTAACTCCTAATCATAAGAATAGGCCTGTTCAACCATTTCTTGTTGTTGCATAATAATCCTTTTCTACCTCTTGATATCTACTAGCATTCTATTCATGTGAGATAACACTTTACTAATATTGTTAATCTTCATACAATCAAAATTTTGGCTCAAATCCCACAAAATATGATCGAATTGTTGGATCAAAACCAATACACTCTGATAAGGGTGTTCTTGAGGCTAATTATGTGAATAATCATCCTGAGGCTGCCAACCAAGACTAGTAAGGGTGGGTGGGTGGATGGCATATTGAACTTGCTGGTCATCTGCTATTTGCGGGCTATTGAGGACAAGACCAACAATACATTTTGACTCATATGGCTGGAAAGAGGGCACATAAGTGGGATTTTCATGGAATGGAGGATGAAAAGCCATGTTTCCATTAAATGAAGACATACTTTTTCATTCAAGAAGTTGAAAAGCCAGAAAACAAATTTTTCTTCAATTTTTTTGAAACATACCAGAACTAGTACTGCTGAAACCAGTAAACTTGAACCTGGAGTTTCCAGATATGTAGATTTCAACCTCTTTAAGGTCTGAATGTTTCTGATTGCATATCAAAATCAGCAATAAGATGTGTTCTTTCTAAACTGTCTGATTTGACAGTCCCACCAGGCATGTGAAAATTGTTATCTACTGAAATTGCACTGTGTTGAATATAAAATTCAACATTCCAGTGTAACATGGGAAGACCTCTCAAAGTGTGGGCTTTGATAAGTAGAGGTCAACCTTCAGAGAAGGCTGACTTCCTCTTGGTATCACCTATTCTAATAATTTTGAAAGGAAAAGGGAGAATGAGTGCATGAAAATGAAAACTAAACCCCATGGTGATACACCAAAATGTTACTTCAACAGGAAATTTAGATTTCAATACTTTTACATACAATGATTTGAAGAAAAAACTTGCACAACTTATCTGTATGTGCTTTGCATAAGTATCTTATAAAGAGGTTTAATGCATGAGTTTTCAGGAGGAAGTAGACTCCACAACTAAAAAGAAAATCTACATTCCTAACACAGATTATAACCTGCAACAACACATTCTCTGCGAAAAAGGTGCTTAATACGAGACACAATTACCAGGAAATGGAAAAATATTTCACAAGTAATTTAGTCAATCAGGATGCACACAATGAAGCAAAAATAAGACAGAAAAAATAACTCCATTCAATGATTCCTGAGGTCTGTACTATATTCCATGTCCAAATGAGTTACAAAACTCTGCAAAATTCTGCCAAAGCACCAAAAGTCACTAAGTACATAAATGCCAAAATAAGAACTCTTTTCCAAAATGAGTTACAAAAGCAATACATATCAAAGCTCCAAATAGTTGCACAAAAACAAGATCTAGAAGCATCCATTCCTGTAAGCCTTCAAAAAGCCTACTTTCTAGCCATTAAACTTCATCCAAAAGAGCTCCAAACAGTTGGAAAAGTCAAGTCCAACATGATGACACATGAAAAAGGCTCCAAACTGAGTCAAAAATCCCAATTTTGCACCAAATGTTTTCCAAGTGCTTTAAAAGGTCAAAACAACACCCAACAAACCAAATAAAGGCTCCCCTACATTCCTTCCACATGTTGGCCAACTAAAAATAACCTCCCTCCATTCTTGGAATTGTCACCAATACAAACATAACTTTTCTCTCCTCATGACTTAGTCATATAACCACATGCCCCTATTTGTATTCAAGTCATAGATAAAGCATATTTCCTTCCCTCATTGCCATATGTTGGAAACCTCCTATGACTTATTCATATGGACATATGTCTCTATTTGCATTTAAAGGATGACTTAATTTAAACGATTTATAAATCATCATTTAAATTAAGCATTTACAATGTAAAGTAAAATGTTAAAAAAAGAAGTTCTTCACCCTTCATGTATCAGTATGGACAAAAAGTGAAAGGAATTAGTAAGTCAAAAATTGACTTAGTCATGTTTAAGTCATCTTTCACACCTCATGCCTAAATTAGAAGGAAAAAGTAAAAATCACAGGGCATTAGTTTGTATCATATTTTAAAAAAAAAGTAAAAAATGCCACAACCTCATCGACATTTAATCATAGGGTTAAAAACCCTAAAAACAAAAGAAACATCGAGGCATCTTTTGTTTCATTCTTAGAAGCTTCATGAAGAAGCTTGGGCCAACATTCATCAGAGGATACAGAGAGCTCGACCTGCAACTTCTAGAGCCTTCAATGGTGAAGCCACACATGGTATGAATTTATTTGCAAAAGAAATATATTTCTCTTCTATGCCTGTGTCTTGTATGCTATTTCAAGCTCCATTATACAGAAAAATAGTGAAAATATTTAAATTTCTTTCTTCTATATTCTTTTTCTTTGTGTTTTCTGCTCCATTCGAGCTTAATTTATGCAAAAGTGATGAAGATATTTGTTTTCCAGTATATTCTTCCTTCATTTTGCAATCAAACTGAAGATTTAATAAGAACCCTAGGCTACGGGTTTCATCATCTGCCTTCTGTTTCGCCGAGGGTTTTCTTTTCTCTGTATCCAGTCGTGATTTTCAACAATGCCATAATCACCTTTAATATGATAAGATCATGCAAGATTATAATATGAATGAGATTTCATGAGGGGCGTGGGTAGTTAAATCAAGAGCTATCTTAGTTGAATGCTCCACAATAAAAATGCTGCCTTTATTTTCTCTATATTTTTTCTTAGGTAAACATTTATGTTACCATGGCATCTTTTAGGCATTTGGGTTTCCTTCATTGTCTGAAAAACTCAAATAATTTAATGCCATTACACATTATGGACAAAGATTCTACACATCCTTTGCATTTCTTTATGAACACTACCGTTGTGACTTGAAACCTTTGTTTGGATGATTCATTGCTTTCTTAAATATCTTTATTGCAGATTCTATTCCATCTATGATCCTATGATCTTATAACAGTGAAAGCTGGTCTTGTAGCAGTGATATCTTTTATTTTGCAGTGTTAAGTGTCCTGATAACTTTCAATCATATTAATCATGAACAAGATTATGACATTGAGTCCCTGTTTATATTCATTACTATCAACATTCTTTTGATTCTAGAATAGTGCATTAGTGTGGTGACTTGATCAGTGCCAACTGCTCTGATAGCTATTTTTATATTTGACTCAATTTCATTCCATTAACTGTGTCATGAATGTGTTGGTGTCACCTTCATAGCTTCATGATGATCATATTTTGTGATGAATAACTTGAATCTATTCTGGAAACATAAAATTTTTCCCTGCATTTTATACTGTATTGATTTACAAGAATCAACATTTCATTCACTGTAATTGGAAACTTATCCTTCAGAATAAACATTTATTCTTGTTTAGTGATGCCCTGTACTTATTTCCTACTTGCAAACTTCTAATTTTCATGTGAAAAATGTTGTCTATTTGAGAATTCTTAATAATTCAAGATACTTCTTCCCCATTTGCAATGGACAACTCTATATTTTCTACTTAGAACAATTAATAGATTAATTACTTTGATCTATATCTTTCCTGTTCAAAAATTACTTGTTTGATGGTGATTAATAATGCACTCCAGTGACTTAATCTATAACAGTGTATAATACCTTTTAAAAAGATAAATACAGTATGCATTATTAAGCAACTTTGATAAAATGATAGAGTCTTGAAGACCATGAATGAATGCTCTTAGCATATGCTTATTCATCTCTTGAATAACTTGAATGAGCTCACTATTTGACAACTCAGCATGCCGAGCTCAACCCTTGTGGGAGCCACGTTTTAACCCACATGCTGAATTAAGATGAATAAAACAAAAAAATGATTACACCTATAGCTGCACATGAAGTGAACAAGTTAGAAAAAACATGTATGTGTTAGATGTGTTTGATAATTCCAATGGTTTTTTGGGACACCTAAAATATACACATGGCTTATTTAATACACATTATGATTGGTTTATGCATGCATAAGGTGAATGTGTATATAATGTTTGTAATCAGTCATTTCTTAGAGTTTACTCTAACACCATTGTTTACTGTCATATGCAGGACTAGGGACGAAAAGGAGCTAGAAGAGGCAGATGAAGTTAAGGACAACAACATGATGGTACAACACCAATCAAGACCAGTCATTCATAGGCAATGGTTGGTTACTTTCCTTAACCAACTTTCCTTCTATGCACATTCATTTTTTCTCTTTACTTATTCATGTATGATTTTTTTCATAATTTGTATTGGATAAGCAAAGGTTAGTCTCATGGCTTGTATGAGACAATGTACACTTATACATTCAATAAAGATTACTTTGTTACGAAAGATCATAATCTTTCTTCTGTTATATGCATGTGTATGAATGCAATGATCTGTAGTTGTAATCTTTCTGGATTTTTCATTTATACATCTGAATGTAATGTAGGAAAGATAATAAAATGAATACCTCATTTTCTCAGTTTAAAATCAACAAGCTCAACCTGATTTGAGCTGTAAGTGAAAAATGGGTAACAAGGACAATCAAAGGTTTTGAAAACCTAGGGTGATCCCACAATAGTGGTTTACAATTTTTGGTGAAACTAGACATTGAACTACATTTTTTTAACTAAATCTTCACTTTCGGGCACCTATAGCGGCTAAACCATAAGGAATTTGGGAATGATGCAAACTAGTGATTTGTGACATTTTGTCTGTAGATTCTAAATATATTTTTTAAATTTTTTTTGAAATCATATTGTACTTCTTCTTCCATCTCCTTCAAAAACTATTTTTTAACAACAAACATCATTTTTAAAGGGTGACGTCACTGGCTAACACAATTTTTTTTCTATGAAGGATAAAATTCTATTTTTTTCAAATTTAGATTCGTAATTATGATATCTAGTGCATGGAATTGGTTTCATAGCATTTCATTGAATATTTTTTTCTTAATTAAGTTTCAAAGTCAAACTAGTTACAGTTTAGACATGATTCACTAGCTAAAACATAACTTTTTTTGTTGGATTAGGGACATCAATATCTAGTACACTGATATATATATTTTTTTTAATAATCTGCTATTTTTCCCCATGTGCAGAACATAGAGCTTGATTTTTGATGAAAAACCTATGTTTAATCAAACTAATATATATATATATTAAAACAAAAACATATTATAATTATATTCAATGGATAATTCGTTCTGAGGACTACCATCATCCAGTTGGGTCTGTGAAGTCTCCTCCATTTTCATCCTCAACCTAAGCTTCAAAGGGAAATTTTTTGTAGAGATTTGGTAGAAGAGAGGGAGAAGAGGGGAGAAGGGGGGTTCTATTGAACCAAGGTTTGCTAGAACTAGGGGGTTCACTAGAACCCCTCTTCTAGTGACCCCCCCTTTAAATGCAATTAAAAAATAAAACCCATTAAAGGGGGGTTCGCTAGAAGGGGGGGGGGAGGTTCTAGCAAACCCCCTAGTTCTAGTGAACCCCCTAAAGTGTTCATCCGAAAATGCATTTTTCCTTCCTCAACAAAATCATTAAACTAGGTTTACTAGAAATGATAAAAGTAGGAAATAATAGAATGACAAAAATAATGAGAAAGATGGTATGAAAATGATAAGGAAAAAGGTGGTGAAGATACAACTCACGAAAAGTCCAGTTCACTAGCAAGCTCCACCTAAAAAATCATCTACACACAGTAAAGAAGGGAAAAATGTTGCGGTTGTTTTGGGGCTTGTTGCAGTCAAACCCTCGTTTTGTTGTTTCCACCTCCACGGACAACTAGATAGATAGAGAGATAGAAATACAATAAATAAAATATGCTGGAAAGTAAAATACCTAACACTATGAGAAACACTATGCTCCTCAAATCCAACAACAAAGTAATAGTAAGAAAGAAATACCACCCTCGACCAAAGGAACTCAGGGCCAATGAGAGAGGAATGAAAGTCTACAACTGTGGCAAGGTCAACGTGGCTGCAATGACACCGAAGGGAGGTCTCGCGAGACACCAAGTTGCAACTTCTATGGTAGATGTGAAGAATGTTGTGATGTTGGAATTGTGAAGCCAATAGTGCATCAAGTAGCTTGAAGTTGTGAGAATGTGAAGAATGTGAAGCAAGATCGAATGGGTGTGAAGAAGATGGATTGAATATGAAGAATAGCCATTTGAAGCTTAATTAGGAGGGAAAGAGTCATTCAAAGGTCGATAGAAGGGCACAGGGGCATTATGTTTCATTTCGAATGGAGAACGTAACACCTTTGCAGATTCCAGAGGCAGAAATCATGTTAGGATGACAATGCACCACACAGACGTTCACACACCGTGCATGTGTCCCCTACAGAAGTTCCCCCACTGAAAATAAAAACATGCGCCAAGTGGATGGAGTTCAGAATGAGGACATGGAATTACATGGTCAAATTTTATTTTTCTAAGGTGAAGGATGTAAAAGGGGAATTTGTAAGGGGGTGCAAATTCACTCCTATACAATATATATTTAAATAAGTTATTGACCTATCAATCTATAATCTTAAAACATATGAATCATTTAAAAATGATTTAATTCTAAATTGAAGTCTACCTCTTCACATCATTTAAACAAGTCCTAAGTTAATCTTACCAATGACTTTTGTAGAATATCTCATTAGGTATCTTCAAAAAAAATCTTAAAATAAAGTTGATACATTCAAGGAAAGTATATTTTCTCTTGATGATTTAATATCTAAATTACTTGCATCATCATGGTTTGTCTAAATTAACTATAAAGGTTATTAAATATTTGAAAGGAATAGATTCATCTGAGAGCACTTAGAATGCATTTTTCATCTTATACAAAAATTTAAATCCCCTAGATGTTTTATACCTCTATTTTATTACTCACTTATAAAGGAATGGGTACTGGCCCTTTTAATAATAATAGTACATTTAGAGGGTATATTTCTACACAACCCTTACTTTTATTTGTGAAAGTTCACTCACGGGGGTAGAGGCGGGTGGCTGGCTGGAGAAAAAGGCATGAGATGAAGTTCTCTAGATAGTGAGTATAGTGGGGATTGGTTCCATAATGTTTTGGCCAATCATTTAATATGATTTATATCTCGCCCACCCCCCAGGGACCAGATCTCTTTCTATGGGTTTAGAAAAGGCACTAGCACGGGCAAAAATGGTCAAGGAGTCTACTGTTTGATTTCTTATAGATAGTGAGTATAGTGGAGATTGGTTCCACAATTTTTTGGCCAATCATTTAATAGGGTTTATATCCTGCCCACCCCCTGGGGATTAGATCTCTTTCTCTAGGACCCCCAATTAATCTACTCCCTAGGAGGGTCCCCCATATAAAATTCTAGATTGGTTATGGGTTTGGGTAAGAATCTATCCCATGCACAATTTTTCACTACTGACTAAGGGGTTGAATACAATGATGGATACCATTTGAAATTATTGATGACCGAACAACCCACAGGTTCCCCAATAATAGTCTACCTTGCTACGACTTCCATACCGACCAAGTGAATTAAAATGGCATCATAAATAGTTGATCTTCTGGCTAAGGAAAAGTAGTAGTGTTTGAAGGTGGGTTCCCGTCTTCACCCCCTCTCCTTGGAGAAATCATTTCTCACATCTCGACTAGTCAAAGCTGCTCGACTTTTTTTATAATAGTTTAGTTATAGTAGGGCCTTGACCTGCCTCAATCCTGGTGAGCCCCTATTCTCTATAGTGGGGGTTCAATAGGGCCCTAGGGCCCCTACCCCTACTATTATAAAGGGTAAAAGCCTTATCCTTAGCCTGGGTGGAGGGAATAGTGGGAGTTCAATTAGGCTAAACTATAACTAAAAACCAACTATAGTAGGGCACCGCTAGCCATAATATCAATCAAGTTGGTGAGCCATGTGATGGGAGACCTCCCCGCATGGTCCGAAGAGCACTTACTTCAATTTGAGTGGGGTGCACCGCTGCATTGACCATGGGTAACATAGCTCACTCAATTTGGTTAGACCCAAAATTCACTTCCGACCTTGTGTTTGATAGCTTGACCAAAGTGATGTTAATCACGGTTACATTTGTAAGTAGCTCAGTCCATCTCTATTCTGAGGATCCACATAGCCCTTGATTTATGTGTTATTCATCCATTCCCACTTTCTTCATGCTCATGCCAGTTATCGGGGTTAGCTTGATTCAATTATTCCTAGGATGGGAGGGGGTAGGTCTCACTTCCTATTTTCTAATCAATTTTTGGTTCACACAACTTTAGGCGGATAAAGTAGCTCTCAAATCTATGCTTGACAATCGAGCATGTGATTTCGGATTAGCTCTCAAGATTTTGGGTCGTTTCACTCTCTTTCAAATAGTAGAATCCTCAACCATTTTTTCTCATGCTAGTGCCTTTTTCGAACCCCACAATTCTTTCATCTTTTGCAATGTGTGACATGCCATTATTGTGATTTGTATCTCACTCTCTATTGGTGTTGTTGGAAAATCTGCACATATAGGATTGCATACTTGATTACCCAATGTGATGGAGGGTCCCACTCTAGTATCCGCTTTGATTCATGCAACTACTATGACAATAACATGCATTTCCATGATAGTGAGGTGCTCACCTCCATTTGAATACCCACCCACGACGTTATCTACGATTTCTTTTGCAGGGGCTATGACGTCATCCTCCGTGATAGGGAACTTGATTGCTTCAAAAGAATCTTCTAATCGTTAATGTTGCTTCAAAAATGGCTGAGAAGCTTCTAATTTTTCATTTGAGAGCACTTAGAATGAATTTTTCATCTTAAGCATTTATTTGAGACTTGGGAAAGGAGGGAGAACATTCAAGGATAAAAGAGAAAAGGAAAGAGAAATGAAAGGGGAATAAAGGAGCGAAGGTTGGGGTCATGGGTGGGCATTGAAACATTTGGAGAAGGGGCACACAGGGGTGTGTCCAACTTGGGGTACAATATACACCCGAGAGTGTCTTGGGTAGGGCTGTGTTTATGCTATGAAGGTAGGTTGGATTCTGTGTAAGAACTGGTTTCCTTCAAGAGTGTTTATGTTGGGAAAAGCCTAGACTTGTAACCATTCCTCTGAGTGTCAGATAGCAACTTCTCGTTGACTTTTCGATAAGTATTGAGAACCATTGATTCTATAATGTTAGGAACGTTGTCTATATAATTTTGGTGTTAATATGATTAATCTATGTGGAGGTGTTATTTTATTTATTGTGTTAATAATTTAATTGTCACATGTTTGTAGTTTATATTAATTTTAGATTTATTTTGATAACATTAAATAATTGAAATTACTTAATTCTAATATTCATTATATTAAATATG
>VDFB02058242.1:425729968-425908192 GCA_007258455.2 Sequoia sempervirens | reverse complement strand
TAGGATCTAGAAGCATCGATTCCCATAAGCCTTCAAAAAGCCTACTTTCTAGCCATTAAAATTCATCCAAAAAAGCTCCAAACAGTTGGAAAAGTCAAGTCCAACATGATGACACATCAAAAAGGCTCCAAACTGAGTCAAAAAGCCCAATTTTGCACCAAATGTTTTCCAAGTGCTTTAAAAGGTCAAAACAACCCCCAAAAAACCAAATAAAGGCTTGCCTACATTCCTTCCACATGTTGGCCAACTAAAAATAACCTCACTTCATTCTTGGAATTGTCATCAATACAAGCATGACTTTTCTCTCCTCATGACTTAGTCATATAACCACATGCCCCTATTTGTATTCAAGTCATAGATAAAGCATATTTCCTTCCCTCATTGCCATATGTTGGAAACCTCCTATGACTTATTCATATGGACATATGTCTCTATTTGCATTTAAAGGATGACTTAATTTAAATGATTTATAAATCATCATTTAAATTATGCATTTACAATGTAAAGTAAAATGCAAAAAAAAAAAAGTTTTTCACCCTTCATGTATCGGTGTGGACAAAAAGTGAAAGGAATTAGTAAGTCAAAAATTGACTTAGTCATGTTTAAGTCATCTTTCACACCTCATGCCTAAAGTAGAAGGAAAAATTAAAAGTCACGGGGGTATTAGTTTGTATCATATTTTAAAATAAAAGTAAAAAATGCCACAACCTCATCGGCATTTAATCATAGGGTTTAAAACCCTAAAAACAAAAGAAACACTGAGGCATCTTTTTTTTCATTCTTGGAAGCTTCATGAAGAAGCTTGGGCCGCCATTCATCAAAGGATATGGAGAGCTCAACTTGCAACTTCTGGAGCCTGCAATGGTGAAGCCACGCATGGTATGACTTTATTTGCAAAAGAAATATATTTCTCCTCTCTGTCTGTGTCTTATATGCTATTTCAAGCTCCATTATACAGAAAAATAGTGAAAATATTTAAATTTCTATCTTCTATATTCTTTTTCTTTGTGTTTTTTGATCCATTCGAGCTTCATTTATGCAAAAGTGATGAAGATATTTATTTTCCAGTTTATTCTTCCTTCATTTTGCAATCAAACTGAAGATTTAATAAGAACCCTAGGCTGTGGGTTTCATCATCTGCCTTCTGTTTCGCCAAGGGTTTTCTCCTCTCTGTATCCAACCGTGATTTTCAACAGTGCCATAATCACCTTTAATATCATAAGATCATGTAAGATTATAATATGAATGAGATTTCATGAGGTGTGTGGGTAGTTAAATCAAGAGCTATCTTCGTTGAATGCTCCACAATAAAAATGATGCCTTTAATTTCTCTGTATTTTTTCTTGGGTAAACATTTATGTTACCATGGCATCTTTTAGGCATCTGGGTTTCCTTCATTGTCTGAAAAACTCAAAGAATTTAATGCCATTACACATAATGGACAAAGATTCTACGCATCCTTTGCATTTCTTTATGAACACTACCATTGTGACTTGAAACCTTTGTTTGGATGATTCATTGCTGTCTTAAATATCTTTATTGCATATTCTATTCCATCTATGATCCCATGATCTTATAACAGTGAAAGTTGGTCTTGTAGCAGTGATATATTTTCTTTTGTAGTGTTAAGTGTCCTGATAACTTTCAATCACATTAATCATGAACAAGATTATGACATTGAGTCCTTGTTTATATTCATTACTATCAACATTCTTTTGATTCTAGAATAGTGCATTAGTGTGGTGACTTGATCAGTGCCAACTGCTTTGATAGCTATTTTTATATTTGACTCAATTTAATTCCATTAACTATGTCATTAATGTGCTAGTATCACCTTCATAGCTTCATGATGATCATATTTTGAAATGACTAACTTGAATCTATTCTAGAAAGATAAAATATTTCGCTGCATTTTATACTGTATTGACTTACATGAATCAACATTTCATTCACTGTAATTGGAAACTTATCCTTCAGAATAAACACTTACTCTTGTTCAGTGATGCCCTGTACTTATTTCCTGCTTGAAAACTTCTGATTTTCATGTGAAAAATGTTGTCTATTTGAGAATTCTTAATAACTCAAGATACTTCTTCCCCATTTGGAGTGATCAACTCTGTATTTTCTACTTAGAACAATTAACAAAGTAATTACTTTGATCTATATCTTTCCTGTTCAAAACTTACTTGTTTGATGGTGATTAATAATGCACTTCAGTGACTTAATCTACAACAGTGTATAATATCTTTTAAAAAGATAAATACAATATGCATTATTAAGCAACTTTGATAAACTGATAGAGTTTTGAAGACCATGAATGAATGCTCTTTGCATATGCATATTCATCTCTTAAATAACTTGAATGAGCTCACTATTTGACAACTCAACATGCTGAGCTCAACCCTTGTGGCAGCCACGTTTTAACCCACATGCTAAATTAAGATGAATAAAACAAAAACATGATTACACCTATAGCTGCACATGAAGTGAAAAAGTTAGAAAAGACATGTATGTTTTAGATGTGTTTGATGACTCCAATGGTTTTCTAGAACACCTAAAATATACACATGACTTATTTAATACACATTATTGTATACACTTAAAAATGGTCACATCATAATAGTCTGGTAATTAATTAAATATTCTTAATATTTAATTAAATCTCTAAATTCAATCTACGTATAAATAAATTTAAATAATTTATTTATATTGTTATTTTCTTTCATTTCAATTAAATAAATAAGTTTATTTAATCACTTTTCTTATCCATTTCTTAATTAATTAAATAAACATTATGATTTATGTATATTAATTATCATATAATCTTGGCTTGAATATTTTATTCAAATAAAGATTAAGTATTCTTCTATTCTAGAAATCTTCTAATATTCCATTTACAATTAAATATTCCAAATATTTGATTAATCCTCTAAATTCCATTCACAATTAAATATTCCAAATATTTAATTAAATCTTCTAATGTCTATTCAAATCAAATATTTCAAAAATCTTTTAATCCTCAAAACTCACACAAAATTAAATAAATTTATTTATTTATTTAATTTGGAATTATCTGCAACAACCGTGAAACAACTTCAAAACAGAAAATTAATTTCTCTGTTTTTGAGCAAAATTGTTCCCGTGGGTTGAAGACAAACCTCCATTCTTCTCTCCAACCTCCCAACATCTTCCATCTTCCTCTCAACCTCTCCATCTCTCGCCATTCAAAATTACCAGACAATCTCATAGCCATTGATCTTTGCCAGCCAGGCTCTTGCCTGTAAAAATCTATAAAAGGGACTGTCGGGTCTCTCAAAAAGATAGAAGCTTTCATACAGGAAAACTATAGTCAAATAGCCTTCCAGTATTCATAGCCTTTAGAATCATAGCATAGCATAGTTTAGCATATTAGCAATCCATATCATGGCCTATCATCCTCATATCTTAGTTTCAGAAGCATCCATAATCCACAACCCCTGTGCATAATTTACAGCCCCTGTGCATATCCGTATCAACATTTCACTCCACCAGCATATAGGATAGAGAAGTAAGCTTCCTTTGCATACTCATTTTGCAGGTTGCCATTCTAAGAAGCTTTGCTTACACAATCTGAGAGCAACTTCAAGAGAATCACTGGAGATAGAGGACAATGGAACGATTCTGAAGAAGCTTTGTTTGAATTCTCTTTGATTTCATATTTTATCTTGCTTTCTTTAGTTTAATGTTGCATTGGTGTGTTTATATTGTTTCATTTTGATACTAAAATTTCCCACACACATTCTTGGCGTCCACCGTGGGGCACTTGCCCCAATTTTAACATCTTTTCGTAAGTTTTTCTAACAAGTTACGGCTAGAAGAGCGTATTAGCGCATTAAACACGCTTTAGCGCAATTCACACCCAGTTTAGCGCCCTTTAACTCTGTTGCAGTGCCCATCAGGCATCCTATAGCACCCATTAGGTATCCTGCAATGCTCATCAGGCATCCTACAGCGCCCATCAGGCATCCTATAGTGCCCATCAGGAATCCTGCAGCGCCCATCAGTCATCCTGAAGCGCCCATCAGGAATCCTGCATGCCCATCAGGCATCTGCACACCCATTAGGAATCCTATAGCGCCCATCAGGCATCCTATAGCGCCCATAAGGAATCATGCAGCGCCCATCAGTCATCCTGCAATGCCCATTATGTTTGTTTTAGCGCATTTTTTTATTTTCAGCATAGATTTGTAAAGTCTGCAATTGTAATCTGTAATTTGAAATGAGATTTGACTGGATCCGATGCAACCGCGGCCAGTAAGAACTTTAAAAGAATGAACCAATCCTAGGACAGTC
This sequence comes from Sequoia sempervirens, assembly GCA_007258455.2. Lineage (NCBI taxonomy): Eukaryota > Viridiplantae > Streptophyta > Pinopsida > Cupressales > Cupressaceae > Sequoia > Sequoia sempervirens. The sequence goes on along the minus strand of VDFB02058242.1, from coordinate 425,903,860 downwards.
ACCTAATTCAAAATCAAGCAATCCTAGGATAGTCACTTAAATGGAATGAATCAATTGTAGCATAGTCACTTCATTTTCTATTTTGGACTAAAAAGAACTCCATGTCTTTGTGAAGCAATATCTTCACCTAGCATAGACAATTGTTTACTTGGGCTTAAAATTGAATTCTTGTTTGCTTTGATTAAAACGGTGATAGGCCTATGCTCTCCCCTTAACTGGGTGATCAAAATGCCAAACTCATCTATTTCATTTCATGCAATTTCAAGCTTTGATAATACCTTTTAGAAGGTCTGCCGTAGTGGGAAAAAGTACTCACCCTACGGGAACGACCTAAGTGGGAACAACTAAAGCCAAGTTTTCCAACCCACTTTAATCAAATGTGGATGGTTGATGAAAATCCCATTCAACGGTAGTGTGCATTGATAACCATCCCCAAAGCCTTTGTTCTAAAGGTTGGGAGGTCTCCTAAGGGAGTATATCATTTGCCGCACCGAACGAAAACCATTACTACGAACTTAGTGTAGTATCCAACTGAAGTCAATTTCCGAACACCATAATAATCACAGTGCAGGGGAGGGAAGAATTTACCCCCAAGATACTCACCATATAATTGCCAAGGACCATTTGCTCAGGGGATCCGGTATCCACTTTCGTCACTCTGAGTACGTGCCTGGAAAAGACAAAAACACGGGCACCCTTTCGAGGGTGACACGACTCTGTGAGTCGACGCAGTTTTAAGATGTGGGCTGTTGATTACTATGGTGACTTACTTGAGTACTAAGAGTGAGTCTGCTTGAACTATCTGTCATGTGTAAAACCTGTGAAAACAATTTTTGAAAAATATTTTGATCATTCACTTGATGTTTAGTATAGGACTTAAGAACAACTATTCTACAACTTGCTTGATGTGTCTTCGAAAAATTAATTCAGTAAAGATCATCCAAAACTTACAATTACATTGATTACTCCCATGTTAAGAGATTGGAAATCCACAACCTTTGTTAAGAAATCCATTCTCAAATGAATCAAAAAGCCAAAGAAACCACTTAGCTACAAGAAACTATTGAAGAAAAGACAATTCTTGTACCAAAGTCGAAAGGTTTTACTTAAACATAGAACCTTTATCCATCGATATCATGATTGTGTTAGAGGTTTCACTGATGATTATGCTGTAGAACCATTATACTCACAAGCTTTCTTTCAAAGAAGATCCCTTTCTCAAAGGCACAACCATAGTCAGCGTATTCATTCTTCTTATCTACCACAACCCTCAATTGAATATCCCACTCATCCCGGCCAAATCATTCACTAATCTTGAAAACAAACTAGGCTATTTAATACACTTATCATTTTTTGAGACTAGGATCAAATCTAAAAAAAAGTGCATCTTTTCAAACAAGTTTTTGATTATTGATTCAACTTCCCCAACATGATTTTGATATCCTTTCATCTTGGAAGCCACAATCAAGAGTTAGAAAAATCATTTGATCATATCATAAGATTTTCATCTTATCAGATCAAGACATCATCATTTTTGCACTTATAAAACTATGATTTAAGTCTAGAAGAACATTTCACAAGCATATGCATGTTGTCCACTTTACAACATGGGTGAAAGGGAGGAAAATCCTTTTCATAGGTTTCGTACTGGGAATAGTTCAAATGATGAAATAACTGATGAAATGATTAAGAAGTTGAACATGATCCACAATTTCACATAATTTTGGACAAGATCTTAGAGCGAGATAAAGAAGGCTACTTTATTTTTTTAGCAAACCAAGGTGCCAAATTTCCCTCTAACTACAATATGGAGAAAATTAAGGAAGATCCTGAAAAGACTAAAACTCCATTAAATGATCTTAGTAGTTTTCCCCAACAAATAAGAGCACTCCAAAGGAAAATCAAGGAAATACAAGGGGGCACAACTATGAAGTCCTTTGACGAAAATATGAATGTAACCTCTTCTCCTCCAAAAGCAACATGATCCAAATTCAATGTTTTTGAATTTTTGCAAAGGTTAAATGAGAAGCCTAAATCTAAGCCATCAAATAAAATTGACCAATCCTGTCATGTCATGCATTTATCTTCATCCCCCATAATTCAAAATGAACCTCACGATTCTTTCACTCAAGATAACGATTCCATTCAATCACCTTCTTCTATCATATCCTTTACATCCAATGATTCATTTCAATCTACACATCTCGATCAAAACATTCTACAAACCCTTCCTATCTTTGATCAAGATCCCATCTCTCAAGAACCATATGATGATCCCCTCCTTTCATTATTCACCCATGATAATCCTCTTCCATCTCAAGAACAAAATGTTCTTCCAAGTTCTCCTTCCACATCATCTAATCAATCCATACCATCCCATGATTCTATTGCATCACAAGAGCATGATAGTTTCTTTCGTCCTATCTAATGATGTCTTACCAATTGATGATCAAGATATGATTTCTACAAAATTTCACGATTCCCTTCCTCATCAAGATCAATATATGCTTCCATTCAAGGATACCCTTTCATCCCATGAAGATGATTATCCTTATCATGATCAAGATATGCCTTTCATACCACTTCATAATCCTTTTCCAAGTCAAGATCAAAACACCCCATCATCCCCATGTCAAGAGCCTATCACACCTATTCAAGTTATCCATGAACCCCACACCTATAAATTGGGATCCTCCACCTTTATCCATTCTGGTTTACTTCCAACACCTATCCTCTCATCCATATCATATCCTCCTCAAAATGGACTCGCATCTTGTTTTACAAACAATGCATATCCCATGGGTAAACGAATGTGTGAAATTATGAATTACAAAGGAAAAGGTTTAGGCCTTCATGAGCAAGGTATCCTAAAACCCCTTTCTGTCCAAGCACATCCATATTCTCATGGCCTTGGTTATACACCTCGTGCTCAACCTAGGTATCCTAGTCCATCAAACTCTCAATCCATCCTAGGTCCTTATCCTAGTCCATCAAAAATTCCATCTATCCTAGGTCCTTATCCTAGTTCATCAAACCTTCCATCTATCCTTGGTCCTTATAATCCCAACCCTAGCTCATCAACCCTTCCATCCATATTAGGGTCCCACATTTCTCCATCTCCTATTCTTCAAGAACAACAAAGGCACACATCCTTGATCCACTTTCAAAATTTTTCCTTCATTAACTCATCCATCATACCTCCATATCGTTCACCTCAATACACTCCTTCCATTTCTTTTGGAAGCAATTTGGATGCCAAATGTCAAAAGCTTCTATATCAAAATCCACATGTATCAAAGGATCAACATGTCTCCTCAAAGAGACATGCAAAAACAAAAGAAAATTTGATTCAAAATCAAAAGAAAAATTCAAAAGGCCACAAAGGCCCATCAAAGAAAAAAGGAAATTTTCAAAGACCACAAAGGTCCATAAATCAAAAAGAAAAATTTCAAAGGCCACGAAGGTCCACAAAGAAAAACTTAAAGTCAAAAGTCATGTGGATTCCTAAAAGTCTCATAAAAGCAATAAAATCTAAATTGGCATCCAAATTTGCTAATCCAAAAGCTTCCTCCAATTTTCCATCTAATAACATATCACCTTCCAAATCCATTTTTCCTTCATCACTCCATCGCCCTTCAAGGTGTGTGCCAATGCTAATCTGTCCAACCTTTCCATCTATCCATCAACAGGCCTTCCAACCTCCTATCCATTAACCAACATTCATACCCCATCATTCTCCTTTAATCCAAACTTTTGCATAAGTCCTTAGATTCTTCCATCATATCATTAATCTGCCAACATTTAGGATTCTAATTCCCATTGCCATGGTTTATTAGAGGGATATTTGGTTGTGAAACTTGATGCGTAAGTCCTTCCTCCATCTCCCTATCATCCATATCCTATCTTCCATATTCCTCTTGCACTCTACACTTAGGGACAAGTTTCATCCATCTTATCATTCATGGTCATGCCCATTCCTTACATTTCCACCTTTGATCTTGACAAGGTTAAGGATCTTCTTGAACATCATATATCTTATCTTATACACTCTATCCATATCTATCATTTGTACATATCTATCATATCCATATCATGCAACGAGAATTCTTGTGTTTCATCATGGCTTGATGAAATTTGTACATATCCATCATATTCAGGTTGTGTTTACACTGGGGGCAGAAACACAGATTAAACAAGAGAGGGGCAACGAGCTTTTAGAACATCACAAATGAACAAATGACGATTTGCGAAAGCACAACATACATTGACACATCAAATCAACCACAATACTAAAACGATCACTCAATGCCAATGAAATCACACAACGTGGTCAAAACAACGTCAATCAAAACACAAACATCAATGTTGATAACCAAGTTGGATGATCTTAATCTGAATAATGTTTGAAATACTTTAGACAAAATTTGAATTGTTGGTTGATTTTCTATCATATCTCTGGAGCAATTCGATGATGTACTGAACTAGAAAAGCAAGGAAGGAGTATGATTTTTCTTTGTCTGCTGTTTGCGAGGAAATCATTAGTACTATGCAAATTGGTCGTGAGACATGCTCTACTAAGTATCATCATTTTTGATGACATTTTGGAATTTGCATGGGAAACGGGTTAACTCTTGTCTGTTTATGCAAGCGATACTCAGGTCATCTCGGTTCAATTATACCTAGATGCTTGTATTATCTTGCTATATCAAAAATCATGAAAGCAATACTTGTCATCACTGGTGCTAACATACCCTTTGATGCTTGTATTAACTTTCAACATTTCAATGCTCTATGATGACACAAAAAGCACAAATAAGCTCTCAGAATGGAAATATTGTACAGATACCTTGCATGGTTAGTATAGATCACATTCATTCTAGAATTTGCATTTTTGCATTTCATAGATTGTTTTTCCCAAAAGCTGGCAAAGTATCAAATGTTTCATATCTTTTGAATAAAATGACTGGGCACAAAACACCTCCAATGAAGCCTGCAAGTACAGAGGGTAATCAACCTCCACGAGGTCATTCCACATGCCTCGATCACATCTCTATCCGCATGTACAAGCTGCGGAATCAATCTCCATGTATTTGGGAATCGCTCCCGTAACTGCAAGACGCTCAATGTCTCCTGTTTCATAGGAAGAATCATTATGTCAAAGCAACATCAATATCAAATCATCACGACAAATCAATCAAATCTGAATATCAATCATCATCATGGAAAGCAAATTTATCAAATCTTAGAAGCAAACTTATCAAACAAACTATTTTTGTTTTCATCATGAAAACAAATTTATCAAAATCAGTTTGTTTTTAACAATGGAAAACAAAATTTTTGTCAAATTTATCAAAATCCTATTTGTTTTTAACAACCTTAGAAGCAAACTTATCAAACAACTATTTGTTTTTAACAACTTTAAAAGCAAATTTATCAGCTACTATTTGTTTTCCAACAACCTTGGGAACAAGTTTATCACAACATCATCCGTTTTATAATTGCAGGGGCAATTTAGGTCATCAATTTTTCATCTCATATCTTTTCACGTCAATTTTTTTACATCATGATTTTCGAACGATGAATCGACATTTTAAAAATCATAAAAATCGAAAAATTCCAAAAAAATCTAAAAAACAAAAAATCCACAAAAATCAAAATCTCATCGATTCATCGTCCGAGGGGGCATATACCTATCAACATTTAGCAATCAACATCTAGGGAAAATTTCAAAATTCTTTGAAGCAATGCGTAAAACACATCACTTCAAAGAGGGGCAAAATGTATACACCTAAAAATGGTCACATCACAATAGTTGGTAATTAATTAAATATTTTTAATAATTAATTAAATCTCTAAATTCAATCTACGTATAAATAAATTTAAATAATTTATTTATATTGTTCATTCTTTCATTTCGATTAAATAAATAAGTTTATTTAATCACTTTTCTTATCCATTTCTTAATTAATTAAATAAACATTATGATTTATGTATATTAATTATCATATAATCTTGGCTTGAATATTTTATTCAAATAAAGATTAAGTATTCTTCTATTCTAGAAATCTTCTAATATTCCATTTACAATTAAATATTCCAAATATTTGATTAATCCTCTAAATTCCATTCACAATTAAATATTCCAAATATTTAATTAAATCTTCTAATGTCTATTCAAATCAAATATTTCAAAAATATTTTAATCCTCAAAACTCACACAAAATTAAATAAATTTATTTATTTATTTAATTTGGAATTATCTGCAACAACCGTGAAACAACTTCAAAACAGAAAATTAATTTCTCTGTTTCTGAGCAAAATTGTTCCGGTGGGTTGAAGACAAACCTCCATTCTTCTCTCCAACCTCCCAACATCTTCCATCTTCCTCTCAACCTCTCCATCTCTCACCATTCAAAAGTACCAGACAATCTCATAGCCATTGATCTTTGCCAGCCAGGCTCTTGCCTGTAAAAATCTATAAAAGGGACTGTCGGGTCTCTAAAAAAGATAGAAGCTTTCATACAGGAAAACTATAGTCAAATAGCCTTCCAGTATTCATAGCCTTTAGAATCATAGCATAGCATAGTTTAGCATATTAGCAATCCATATCATGGCCTATCATCCTCATATCTTAGTTTCAGAAGCATCCATAATCCACAGCCCTTGTGCATAATTTACAGCCCCTGTGCATATCTGTATCAGCATTTCACTCCACCAGCATATAAGATAGAGAAGTAATCTCCCTTTGCATACTTGTTCTGCAGGTTGCCATTCTAAGAAGCTTTGCTTACACAATCTGAGAGCAGCTTCAAGAGAATCACTGGAGATAGAGGACAATGGAATGATTCTGAAGAAGCTTTGTTTGAATTCTCTTTGATTTCATATTTTATCTTGCTTTCTTTAGTTTAATGTTGCATTGGTGTGTTTATATTGTTTCATTTTGATACTAACATTTCCCACACACAATTATGATTGGTTTTTGCATCCATAGGGTGAATGTGTATATAATGTTTGTAATCAGTCATTGCTTAGAGTATACTCTAACACCATTGTTTACTGTCATATGCAGGACTAGGGACGGAAAGGATCTAGAAGAGGCAGATGAAGTTAAGGACAACAACAGGATGATACAACACCAGTCAAGACTAGTCATTCATAGGAAATGGTTGGTTACTTTCCTTCTATGCACATTCATTTTTTCTCTTTACTTATTCATGTATGAATTTTTTCATAATTTATATTGAATAAGAAAAGGTTAGTCTCATGGCTTGTATGAGACAATGTACACTTATACATTCAATAAAGATTACTTTGTTCTGAAAGATCAAAATATTTCTTCTATTATATGCATGTGTATGAATGCAATGATCTATAGTTGTAATCTTTTTGGATTTTTCATTTATACATTTGAATGTAATGTAAGAAAGATAATAAAATGAATACCTCATTTTCTCATTTTAAAATCAATAAGCTCAACCTGATTTGAGCTGTAAGTGAAAAATGGGTAACATTTCTGGCGACATCTGCTGCATGTTTTCCTGCTAAACATTCTGAACAGTTGCCTAGACCTATCCTTGGGCATGGAGTCACTCAAAAACTAGGCTCATGAATTAGGAAAATAGATTCAAAACTTCTGTAACTCAAACTTGACAGTATGATGACACCATGGCCTTTATTGAAAACAAGACAACATAATGAAACTATCTAGATGTGCTGGAACAATTAGGGAATTGAAAATTGCAGCTAAACCTACCCTACACTAACAACAAGGCAAAACTATTTAAACAAAACCATTTACATGAAGAATGAAATAGCTACCCCTTCTTCTCAATATGCAATGACTTGCATGCATAATAACTGCTAAAAGAAGATAATATATTGAGAAATGTTGAACAAGTTGATGCACCAATTCATGAAAGAGATAAATAGATTCACTTACCTCCCCAAATAGATCACATGTAATTTTATTTGAGGAAGGATAAGTGAGTTGAACATAATCTTGTTTAGCTGCCATTGCATTCTTGATGCCATCTTCAATCGTATCTTCATGTGTAGATACCTTATTAGACTTCATTTGGGCTAAGTACCTGATTGGAGAACCTCTGGTAAGGGCAAAGCTTGAACTTTCCTTGTTGAACTCCTGCTCATGAACTGCCATTTTATCACCTTGTTGGATAAAAAGGTGTAATCCCTGTGGGTGACTTGGTGAAAAAGTGATAACCTCCTCAATATATTCATGCTTTCCCAAATGAACACTCATTCCTTCGATAGAGAACAATGATATAGCTTCCTCCAACACACTTTCAATCAACACATCAACCTCAGGCTCTTTTATACACCAAAAAGGAAGCTGCTTATAATTCTCATTATCACTGGAGGAATTTTATTCCAATTCAAGCTTGTCTTCTTCAATGAAAGAAGGCAACAATTCAAGTGGTGATGCAGTTTCAAGCTCCTCTGCACAATAGAATGGAAGTTCCTCTAACCAGATATAACCTTGTAAATTAGGTTCATGAGGCTTCTCCTGTTGTTTTTGCACCTCATCAAACTTGTGAACCTGCTATTTTGAAACACGATGATTTTCAAATTATTCTAATAGGATTGATTCCTCAACATCCAACTTTGAACAAAAATGCTCAATTATATCTTGGAGAACGGTATCAGGTTTAGTTTCATGATCCTCATCATGATCCAAGGCTCTATTTTCTTGCTGATCATCATTAATCAACAACTCATCAGCTGGTTTGATGTCTTCCTACTATCCTGGAATAGTTTCTTCAGCTTCGATATCTCTTTGTGCTAGCCGATAATGCTCCATAGCTAGATGCAACAAATTTGGAGTTCTAATCTCCTCCATAGGGAATGAGCTATTTTGATCAAGGGTCTGCTCCATTTCTATTTTCTGGTTGTTAGAGCATGATTTTGTTTGTATGATAAGTGAAGGAACCTCACAAGGTGGCAAAGATGAGCCTTTCCAACTTGGAATTTCAAGGGTAGAAGTCTCAGCAATAGGTTCACTTGAAAACCCAGAAGATTTTTCTTGTTTGAAATTTTGAACCTCATACTTGTGAGCCTCCTCTACTTCCTCTTCTTTAACTGCAACTCTTTGCCTTTCAAAACTCTCTTTAGAATAATTTCTTTGAACCTCCTCATGCAACTTGCATTGATATTATAGGTAAGCCTAACTTCCTTGCACCCGAACTGACAAAAGCTTCATTTGCCCCTCCTTAGCATCTATCTTGCATTCGAGACCTTCTTCAAACTACATCCTTTGTATCCTTAACTCCTAATCATAAGAATAGGCCTGTTCAACCATTTCTTGTTGTTGCATAATAATCCTTTTCTGCCTCTTGATATCTACTAGCATTCTATTCATGTGAGATAACACTTTACTAATATTGTTAATCTTCATACAATCAAAATTTTGGCTCAAATCCCACAAAATATGATCAAACTGTTGGATCAAAACCAATACACTCTGATAAGGGTGTTCTTGAGGCTAATTATGTGAATAATCATCCTGAGGCTGCCAACCAGGACTAGTAAGGGTGGGTGGGTGGATGGCATATTGAACTTGCTGGTCATCTGCTATTTGCGGGCTATTGAGGACAAGACCAACAATACATTTTGACTCATATGGCTGGCAAGAGGGCACATAAGTGGGATTTGCATGGAATGGAGGATGAAAAGCCATGTTTCCATTAAATGAAGACATACTTTTTCATTCAAGAAGTTGAAAAGCCAGAAAACAAAATTTTCTTCAAAATTTTTGAAACATACCAGAACTAGTACTGCTGAAACCAGTAAACTTGAACCTGGAGTTTCCAGATATGTAGATTTCAACCTCTTTAAGGTCTGAATGTTGCTGATTGCATATCAAAATCAGCAATAAGATGTGATCTTTCTAAACTATCTGATTTGACAGTCCCACCAGGCATGCGGAAATTGTTATCTACTGAAATTACACTGTGTTGAATATAAAATTCAACATTCCAGTGTAACATGGGAAGACCTCTCAAAGTGTGGGCTTTGATAAGTAGAGGTAAACCTCCAGAGAAGGCTGACTTCCTCTTGGTATCACCTATTCTAATAATTTTGAAAGGAAAAGGGAGAATGAGTGCATGAAAATGAAAACTAAACCCCATGGTGATACACCAAAATGTTACTTCAACAGGAAATTTAGATTTCAGTACTTTTACATACAATGATTTGAAGAAAAAACTTGCACAACTTATCTGTATGTGCTTTGCATAAGTATCTTATAAAGAGGTTTAATGCATGAGTTTTCAGGAGGAAGTAGACTCTACAACTAAAAAGAAAATCTACATTCCTGACACAGATTATAACCTGCAACAACACATTCTCTGCGAAAAAGGTGCTTAATATGAGACACAATTACCAAGAAATGGAAAAATATTTCACAAGTAATTTAGTCAATCAGGATGCACACAATGAAGCAAAAGTAAGACGGAAAAAATAACTCCATCCAATGATTCCTGAGGTCTGTACTATATTCCATGTCCAAATGAGTTACAAAACTCTGCAAAATTCTGCCAAAGCACCAAAAGTCACTAAGTACATAAATGCCAAAATAAGAACTCTTTTCCAAAATGAGTTACAAAAGCAATACATATCAAAGCTCCAAATAGTTGCACAAAAACAAGATCTAGAAGCATCCATTCTTGTAAGCCTTCAAAAAGCCTACTTTCTAGCCATTAAACTTCATCCAAAAGAGCTCCAAACAGTTGGAAAAGTCAAGTCCAACATGATGACACATCAAAAAGGCTCCAAACTGAGTCAAAAAGCCCAATTTTGCACCAAATGTTTTCCAAGTGCTTTAAAAGGTCAAAACAACACCCAACAAACCAAATAAAGGCTCCCCTACATTCCTTCCACATGTTGGCCAACTAAAAATAACCTCCCTCCATTCTTGGAATTGTCACCAATACAAACATAACTTTTCTCTCCTCATGACTTAGTCATATAACCACATGCCCCTATTTGTATTCAAGTCATAGATAAAGCATATTTCCTTCCCTCATTGCCATATGTTGGAAACCTCCTATGACTTATTCATATGGACATATGTCTCTATTTTCATTTAAAGGATGACTTAATTTAAATGATTTATAAATCATCATTTAAATTAAGCATTTACAATGTAAAGTAAAATGTTAAAAAAAAAAAAAAAGTTTTTCACCCTTCATGTATCGGTATGGACAAAAAGTGAAAGGAATTAGTAAGTCAAAAATTGACTTAGTCATGTTTAAGTCATCTTTCACACCTCATGCCTAAATTAGAAGGAAAAAGTAAAAGTCACAGGGCATTAGTTTGTATCATATTTTAAAACAAAAGTAAAAAATGCCACAACCTCATCGACATTTAATCATAGGGTTAAAAACCCTAAAAACAAAAGAAACATCGAGGCATCTTTTGTTTCATTCTTAGAAGCTTCATGAAGAAGCTTGGGCCAACATTCATCAGAGGATACAGAGAGCTCGACCTGCAACTTCTGGAGCCTTCAATGGTGAAGCCACACATGGTATGAATTTATTTGCAAAAGGAATATATTTCTCTTCTATGCCTGTGTCTTGTATGCTATTTCAAGCTCCATTATACAGAAAAATAGTGAAAATATTTAAATTTCTTTCTTCTATATTCTTTTTCTTTGTGTTTTATGCTCCATTCGAGCTTCATTTATGCAAAAGTGATGAAGATATTTGTTTTCCAGTATATTCTTCCTTCATTTTGCAATCAAACTGAAGATTTAATAAGAACCCTAGGCTGTGGGTTTCATCATCTGCCTTCTGTTTTGCCGAGGGTTTTCTCCTCTCTGTATCCAGCCATGATTTTCAACAATGCCATAATCACCTTTAATATGATAAGATCATGCAAGATTATAATATGAATGAGATTTCATGAGGGGCGTGGGTAGTTAAATCAAGAGCTATCTTAGTTGAATGCTCCACAATAAAAATGTTGCCTTTATTTTCTCTATATTTTTTCTTGGGTAAACATTTATGTTACCATGGCATCTTTTAGGCATTTGGGTTTCCTTCATTGTCTGAAAAACTCAAAGAATTTAATGCCATTACACATTATGGACAAAGATTCTACACATCCTTTGCATTTCTTTATGAACACTACCGTTGTGACTTGAAACCTTTGTTTGGATGATTCATTGCTTTCTTAAATATCTTTATTGCAGATTCTATTCCATCTATGATCCTATGATCTTATAACAGTGAAAGCTGGTCTTGTAGCAGTGATATCTTTTATTTTGCAGTGTTAAGTGTCCTGATAACTTTCAATCATATTAATCATGAACAAGATTATGACATTGAGTCCCTGTTTATATTCATTACTATCAACATTCTTTTGATTCTAGAATAGTGCATTAGTGTGGTGACTTGATCAGTGCCAACTGCTCTGATAGCTATTTTTATATTTGACTCAATTTCATTCCATTAACTGTGTCATGAATGTGTTGGTGTCACCTTCATAGCTTCATGATGATCATATTTTGTGATGAATAACTTGAATCTATTCTGGAAACATAAAATTTTTCCCTGCATTTTATACTGTATTGATTTACAAGAATCAACATTTCATTCACTGTAATTGGAAACTTATCCTTCAGAATAAACATTTATTCTTGTTTAGTGATGCCCTGTACTTATTTCCTACTTGCAAACTTCTAATTTTCATGTGAAAAATGTTGTCTATTTGAGAATTCTTAATAATTCAAGATACTTCTTCCCCATTTGCAATGGACAACTCTATATTTTCTACTTAGAACAATTAATAGATTAATTACTTTGATCTATATCTTTCCTGTTCAAAAATTACTTGTTTGATGGTGATTAATAATGCACTCCAGTGACTTAATCTATAACAGTGTATAATACCTTTTAAAAAGATAAATACAGTATGCATTATTAAGCAACTTTGATAAAATGATAGAGTCTTGAAGACCATGAATGAATGCTCTTAGCATATGCTTATTCATCTCTTGAATAACTTGAATGAGCTCACTATTTGACAACTCAGCATGCCGAGCTCAACCCTTGTGGGAGCCACGTTTTAACCCACATGCTGAATTAAGATGAATAAAACAAAAAAATGATTACACCTATAGCTGCACATGAAGTGAACAAGTTAGAAAAAACATGTATGTGTTAGATGTGTTTGATAATTCCAATGGTTTTTTGGGACACCTAAAATATACACATGGCTTATTTAATACACATTATGATTGGTTTATGCATGCATAAGGTGAATGTGTATATAATGTTTGTAATCAGTCATTTCTTAGAGTTTACTCTAACACCATTGTTTACTGTCATATGCAGGACTAGGGACGAAAAGGAGCTAGAAGAGGCAGATGAAGTTAAGGACAACAACATGATGGTACAACACCAATCAAGACCAGTCATTCATAGGCAATGGTTGGTTACTTTCCTTAACCAACTTTCCTTCTATGCACATTCATTTTTTCTCTTTACTTATTCATGTATGATTTTTTTCATAATTTGTATTGGATAAGCAAAGGTTAGTCTCATGGCTTGTATGAGACAATGTACACTTATACATTCAATAAAGATTACTTTGTTACGAAAGATCATAATCTTTCTTCTGTTATATGCATGTGTATGAGTGCAATGATCTGTAGCTGTAATCTTTCTGGATTTTTCATTTATACATCTGAATGTAATGTAGGAAAGAGAATAAAATGAATACCTCATTTTCTCAGTTTAAAATCAACAAGCTCAACCTGATTTGAGCTGTAAGTGAAAAATGGGTAACAAGGACAATCAAAGGTTTTGAAAACCTAGGGTGATCCCACAATAGTGGTTTACAATTTTTGGTGAAACTAGACATTGAACTACATTTTTTTAACTAAATCTTCACTTTCGGGCACCTATAGCGGCTAAACCATAAGGAATTTGGGAATGATGCAAACTAGTGATTTGTGACATTTTGTCTGTAGATTCTAAATATATTTTTTAAATTTTTTTTGAAATCATATTGCACTTCTTCTTCCATCTCCTTGAAAAACTATTTTTTAACAGTAAACATCATTTTTAAAGGGTGACGTCACTGGCTAACACAATTTTTTTTCTATGAAGGATAAAATTCTATTTTTTTCAAATTTAGATTTGTAATTATGATATCTATTGCATGGAATTGGTTTCATAGCATTTCATTGAATATTTTTTTCTTAATTAAGTTTCAAAGTCAAACTAGTTACAATTTAGACATGATTCACTAGCTAAAACATAACTTTTTTTGTTGGATTAGGGACATCAATATCTAGTACACTGATATATATATATATATATTTGATAATCTGCTATTTTTCCCCATGTGCAGAACATAGAGCTTGATTTTCGATGAAAAACCTATGTTTAATCAAACTAAAAAATATATATATTAAAACAAAAACATATTAAAATTATATTCGATGGATAACTCGTTCTGAGGACTACCATCATCCAGTTGGGTCTGTGAAGTCTCCTCCATTTTCATCCTCAACCTAAGCTTCAAAGGGAAAATTTTTGTAGAGATTTGGTAGAAGAGAGGGAGAAGAGGGGAGAAGGGGGGTTCTATTGAACCAAGGTTTGCTAGAACTAGGGGGTTCACTAGAACCCCTCTTCTAGTGAACCCCCCTTTAAATTCAATTAAAAAATAAAACCCATTAAAGGGGGGTTCGCTAGAAGGGGGGGTGTTCTAGCAAACCCCCTAGTTCTAGTGAACCCCCTAAAGTGTTCATCCGAAAATGCATTTTTCCTTCCTTAACAAAATCATTAAACTAGGTTTACTAGAAATGATAAAAGTAGGAAATAATAGAATGACAAAAATAATGAGAAAGATGGTATGAAAATGATAAGGAAAAAGGTGGTGAAGATACAACTCACGAAAAGTCCAGTTCACTAGCAAGCTCCACCTAAAAAATCATCTACACACAATAAAGAAGGGAAAAATGTTGGGGTTGTTTTGGGGCTTGTTGCAGTCAAACCCTCGTTTTGTTGTTTCCACCTCCATGGACAACCAGATAGATGGAGAGATAGAAATACAATAAATAAAATATGCTGGAAAGTAAAATACCTAACACTATGAGAAACACTATGCTCCTCAAATCCAACAACAAAGTAATAGTAAGAAAGAAATACCACCCTCGACCAAAGGAACTCAGGGCCAATGAGAGAGGAATGAAAGTCTACAACTGTGGCAAGGTCAACGTGGCTGCAATGACACCGAAGGGAGGTCTCACGAGACACCAAGTTGCAGCTTCTATGGTAGATGTGAAGAATGTTGTGATGTTGGAATTGTGAAGCCAATAGTGCATCAAGTAGCTTGAAGTTGTGAGAATGTGAAGCAAGATCAAATGGGTGTGAAGAAGATGGATTGAATATGAAGAATAGCCATTTGAAACTTAATTAGGAGGGAAAGAGTCATTCAAAGGTCGATAGAAGGGCACAGGGGCGTTATGTTTCGTTTCGAATGGAGAACGTAACGCCTCTGCAGATTCCAGAGGCAGAAATCATGTTAGGATGACAATGCACCACACAGACGTTCACACACCGTGCATGTGTCCCCGACAGAAGTTCCCCCACTGAAAATAAAAACATGCGCCAAGTGGATGGAGTTCAGAATGAGGACATGGAATTACATGGTCAGATTTTATTTTTCTAAGGTGAAGGATGTAAAAGGGGAATTTGTAAGGGGGTACAAATTCACTCCTATACAATATATATTTAAATAAGTTATTGACCTATCAATCTATAATCTTAAAACATATGAATCATTTAAAAATGATTTAATTCTAAATTGAAGTCTACCTCTTCACATCATTTAAACAAGTCCTAAGTTAATCTTACCAATGACTTTTGTAGAATATCTCATTAGGTATCTTCAAAAAAAATCTTAAAATAAAGTTGATACATTCAAGGAAAGTATATTTTCTCTTGATGATTTAATATCTAAATTACTTGCATCATCATGGTTTGTCTAAATTAACTATAAAGGTTATAAAATACTTGAAAGGAATAGATTCATCTGAGAGCACTTAGAATGCATTTTTCATTTTATACAAAAATTTAAATCCCCTAGATGTTTTATACCTCTATTTTATTACTCACTTATAAAGGAATGGGTACTGGCCCTTTTAATAATAATAGTACATTTAGAGGGTATATTTCTACACAACCCTTACTTTTATTTGTGAAAGTTCACTCACGGGGGTAGAGGCGGGTGGCTGGCTGGAGAAAAAGGCATGAGATGAAGTTCTCTAGATAGTGAGTATAGTGGGGATTGGTTCCATAATGTTTTGGCCAATCATTTAATATGATTTATATCTCGCCCACCCCCCAGGGACCAAATCTCTTTCTCTGGGTTTAGAAAAGGCACTAGCATGGGCAAAAATGGTCAAGGAGTCTACTGTTTGATTTCTAATAGATAGTGAGTATAGTGGAGATTGGTTCCATAGTTTTTTGGCCAATCATTTAATAGGGTTTATATCCCGCCCACCCCCTGGGGATTAGATCTCTTTCTCTAGGACCCCCAATTAATCTACTCCCTAGGAGGGTCCCCCATATAAAATTCTAGATTGGTTATGGGTTTGGGCAAGAATCTATCCCATGCACAATTTGTCACGACTGACTAAGGGGTTGAATACAATGATGGATACCATTTGAAATTATTGATGACCGAACAACCCACAGGTTCCCCAATAATAGTCTACCTTGCTACGACTTCCATACCGACCAAGTGAATTAAAATGGCATCATAAATAGTTGATCTTCTGGCTAAGGAAAAGTAGTAGTGTTTGAAGGTGGGTTCCCGTCTCCACCCCCTCTCCTTGGAGAAATCATTTCTCACATCTCGACTAGTCAAAGCTGCTTGACTTTTTTATAATAGTTTAGTTATAGTAGGGCCTTGACCTGCCTCGATCCTGGCGAGCCCCTATCCTCTATAGTGGGGGTTCAATAGGGCCCTAGGGCCCCTACCCCTACTATTATAAAGGGTAAAGGCCTTATCCTCAGCCTGGGTGGGGGGAATAGTGGGAGTTCAATTAGGCTAAACTATAACTAAAAACCAACTATAGTAGGGCACCGCTAGCCATAATATCAATCAAGTTGGTGAGCCATGTGATGGGAGACCTCCCCGCATGGTCCGAAGAGCACTTACTTCAATTTGAGTGGGGTGCACCACTGCATTGACCATGGGTAACATAGCTCACTCAATTTGGTTAGACCCGAAATTCACTTCCGACCTTGTGTTTGATAGCTTGACCAAAGTGATGTTAATCACGGTTACATTTGTAAGTAGCTCAGTCCATCTCTATTTTGAGGATCCACATAGCCCTTGATTTATGTGTTATTCATCCATTCCCACTTTCTTCATGCTCATGCCAGTTATCGAGGTTAGCTTGATTCAATTATTCCTAGGATGGGAGGGGATAGGTCTCACTTCCTATTTTCTAATCAATTTTTGGTTCACACAACTTTAGGCGGATAAAGTAGCTCTCAAATCTATGCTTGACAATCGAGCATGTGATTTCGGATTAGCTCTCAAGATTTTGGGTCGTTTCACTCTCTTTCAAATAGTAGAATCCTCAACCATTTTTTCTCATGCTAGTGCCTTTTTCGAACCCCACAATTCTTTCATCTTTTGCAATGTGTGACATGCCATTATTGTGATTTGTATCTCACTCTCTATTGGTGTTGTTGGAAAATCTGCACATATAGGATTGCATACTTGATTACCCAATGTGATGGAGGGTCCCACTCTAGTATCCGCTTTGATTCATGCAACTACTATGACAATAACATGCATTTCCATGATAGTGAGGTGCTCACCTCCATTTGAATACCCACCCACGACGTTATCTACGATTTCTTTTGCAGGGGCTATGATGTCATCCTTCATGATAGGGAACTTGATTGCTTCAAAAGAATCTTCTAATCGTTAATGTTGCTTCAAAAATGGTTGAGAAGCTTCTAATTTTTCATTTGAGAGCACTTAGAATGAATTTTTCATCTTAAGCATTTATGTGAGACTTGGGAAAGGAGGGAGAACATTCAAGGATAAAAGAGAAAAGGAAAGAGAAATGAAAGGGAAATAAAGGAGCGAAGGTTAGGGTCATGGGTGGGCATTGAAACATTTGGAGAAGGGGCACACAGGGGTGTGTCCAACTTGGGGTACAATATACACCCGAGAGTGTCTTGGGTAGGGCTGTGTTTATGCTATGAAGGTAGGTTGGATTCTGTGTAAGAACCGGTTTCCTTCAAGAGTGTTTATGTTGGGAAAAGCCTAGACTTGTAACCATTCCTCTGAGTGTCAGATAGCAACCTCTCATTGACTTTTCGATAAGTATTGAGAACCATTGATTCTATAATGTTGGGATCGTTGTCTATATAATTTTGGTGTTAATATGATTAATCTGTGTGGAGGTGTTATTTTATTTATTGTGTTAATAATTTAATTGTCACATGTTTGTAGTTTATATTAATTTTAGATTAATTTTGATAACATTAAATAATTCAAATTACTTAATTCTAATATTCATTATATTAAATATGTTGCTATTACTTAAATAACTATTTGAAGAAAAGGGACATCACATTTGGTATCAGAACCTAATGATTGAGCCTTAATACCTTTGATTTTCAATAATGTCCAAAAAAAACAAAATTAGCATAAGGGTCTTATAGAATCAAGTCTTATGACTCAAAGGTTAAGAAAAGTGTATAATGCTAGGCATACACAAGAATGATTTTAAACATTGGCTAATATGAATTATATATATATTGACCTATAAATCTATAATCTTAAAACATATGAATCATTTAAACATGTCTTAATTCTAAATTGAAGTCTACCTCCTCACATCATTTAATCAAGTCTTAAGTTAATCTTACCAATGATTTTTGTAGAATGTCATTAGGTAGCTTAAAAAAAAATCTTAAAATAAAGTTGCCACATTCAAGGAAAGTATATTTCCTTTTAATGATTTAATATCTAAATTATTTGCATCATTATGGTTTGTCTAAATTAACTATAAAGGTTCTAAAATATTGAAAGGAATAGATTCATTTGAGAACACTTAGAATGAATTTTTCATCTTATATAAAAGTTATTTAAATCCTCTAGATATTTTAACCTCTATTTTATTATTCTCTCAACATTACTCATTCTAGAATTTTAAAGTCTTAATCATTATCCCACAATCAAATTCAATGATGAGAAAAATGACACAAATTTATATATTGAATAATAATATCATTGGCCATAAACATAAAATTCTTTATGTTAATCTTTAAACTTTTGTAGATACATTGTATTTATGTAAATTATTTTGAGTTATCTAGTTTGACATTAAATTCCAACCAACCCAATCATTTTTTTTTAGACCACTAATCAACCAATATATATAGATCCTCGTAAGCATGTACATGTACAAAAGCTGAGAAAAGACGACCCATTCTTGTAATGAAAAACCTATTTGACATACTTGTTAATATAATGGTGTATCTCTTCTACCTTACATGTTCAACAAAATGAATGGACAGATAATCCAAGAGTTGTGCCCCTTTATTTTTCCAAAGGGTCTGGTCTGGTCGAGCGACTCTTCGATAGAGTGGAAAAGTTGAACATTTGGGATTCACCCCATATCATAGAGTCCATAATGGCTTATATACCTGATTGTCTCCTATTGATAATATAGTCTGGATAGTATTGAATCAGATACCTCCTTTAATCTCCCATCATACATAACTTCTTCTTTGCAACCTCCATCCGATCATTCCTGAATCTTTGATTCTTCTCACCAATCCATTACTTTGAGGGCAACACATTCCTATAAGTTGTTGCAGATGTTTAGGTTCTTACAATTGTCATGCATATATTCCTATAAGTTTGTTCGTTTTCAAAGGCATTTATTTCATGATATTTGATAATATAAGGCTTTTAGAGACATTAAGAGTGCTGTTGTTTTGGATAATATTATGTGTAGTTTATTTGCATCAACGTTTCGAATCACATTTCATGATCAATATAATACTTTATTTTAATCAATAGATTTTTGCATTCATATCGACCAAAGCATTTTACTGTAACGTTGTCACTCCTTTACATTACAAATTTAATATTTGAGTGCATTATCATGATACAACGAATGATATATATTGAGAAATCAATTAGGAAGGCTGACATAGAATATAGGTGGTCAAATCCTATTGCATCACCTAGGTTTAATGCATTGTGCTTTGACAAGAACATATTCTCAAATGCATGATCAGTGATAAAATTGTGATGGTGGTAAGTTGGCATACTTGTTGCCATAGCTATCTAAATGTATATATGTCACCGGGTCACATGATGGTTGCTAAAAAAAAGTGTGTGATGGGTCCCCTTCAATGTCACAATATGAGCCTAATGCCCATCAATTTTTCTCTTTGAGAAGCCAAAATGTGATGCATGATGGCCATCAATTTAACTCATCTTAAAGGATTAATGATTTATCATTGATTATTTTAATAATCTTACTAAGATATATTTTTAAAATCATCCTGATCATCTATTAAAAATTTGGTCCATTATAAAGGTGGAGCTTCACTAATCTCTTTAAATTGTGTAAGATTTAAAATTGAATCTTTTTTCTATAAATAATTTTCATCATGCTAAGACATATTTTCATCTTTATGATCTTACCTCTTATTAAGATATGCCCTAAGACGAACATAATTTATATATATTTTATTTTATCAAAAAAAAAACATATGTCTTCATAAAGCATGGCTTGTTTCTAGCATTAACAACCCTTCATAAACACTCTATATGAATTAAAGTATTGATTGATTTAATCCATACCCATTCAAATCATCATATCTATCAAAATTGAAATTGTTCCTTTGAAATTATAAGAAATATAAATTGGAAATTGAGGGAATTTCTCTAAATTAATAGTAGATATCAAATGCCCAAAATTTGAATCATTTATATCACAAGAAGCATAAAAAGATATCAAATGGCCAAATCTTGTAGGTAGATAATTCATGAATCTAGAAGGGAGGTGAAAACTTAAAATAAAGACAAATCAATTATCTTGGATGATTACTATATACAAATTAGTAGGAGTAGATAATAATATTGAATCTTGTTGATTTTCTCAAACCCTTTGTCTCTTATTAAATGCAAATATGTTTAAGATATCTTATTATTAAAATCACAATTGATTTTAGTAATTTTGATATTGTAGACATATAAAAATGACTTAACACATATCACACATCTTGAACGCCATTTTTTCATCATCAACATCATTATCATTTAATATCATTACATTTCACATCATTTACATCAAAAACCCTATTTTCCTCTATTAATTGAATAATCAATAAATTATTTAGTTATTTCACTATTTCATCATTAATCTAACTTTATTCCTCCTGATTAATTAAATAATACAAATTATTTAATTATGTCGCTAATATACCCTATTCTCCAAAATCAATTAAATTATTATTACTTAATAGTTAATTAAATAATTTTACCCTTTCTAAACCTAAATAATTAAATTAATTATTCAACATCATTCAACATAGTCAACATTATTTCAAAGTCAAACATGACTTTAACTTTCAACTCAAAATATTAATTAATTATCCTCACCTCTTTTGTGATAGAGCAAATCACGATCACTGATTACTCACTCTAATTGGCTAATTGATTCATCTATTTCCTAACTAACCCATCTATTCTTCAATCCCATTAACTATTCAACTTGATTTCCTCATTTCCACAAATTATGCAATCTAAATCCTCTGATGGTGCAATTAACATCCTTAATTGGATTGATTATAGAAGCTAATTGAGCAATCTATTTCCTCTCAATGGTTCTCAACCGTTGATCGAGATTTTGCATTGTTGTAATCTTGCACGTTCATCTCGGAACAAGAAATCTATAAAATAACCTTCTATCTTCTCACAAATCATCTAGAATTTACATAAGCGAAGTGTTGCACAATTACCTCTTGAGAACGTTATGAATTATCATCACATTCTAGTTCAACATTGTACACACATTGAAGCTTTTGCAACACATAATGGAGGATTTGCATTAATGCAAACACAATTCAACATCAATGCGAATACAAATTTGACATGGTATGGTAAGATTTGGTTGTTTTGGATTCATTTAAGGTTCTTAATTGATTGTTTGATTGAGTTCATGGCTTTCATTTCACATTTCATGAGTAATGGGTTTAAGGATTCTTAATCTTTTTTGAATTAGTTTAATTCATTTATTTTTCCGTATGCTTCACTCCCCCCTTATGACATTTGGCACACCCGGTGGAACCTTGGTCCTTGAATTTAACATTTTCTTTGAGTTTGATAGGTAGTTGTAGGTTCTCGGTTGCTTTTGATAAAATTGGAACATTTTCGCTCCAAACTTGAATGTGCTTGCTTCTTTCGTTTGGTCACTATTGACATAAACATGGGTGCTATTGACCTAAACTTGTGTGCTATTGACTTTTTTTGTTGCATATTTTCTGAACAAAAGTTTTTGAACTGACATTTTACAAGGGAATTATTGAACTAAGCTTGTTCGCTATTGCAGGGAACATGGTTGCTTTTGATGTATTTTATGAATTTGTCAATTTACAAAGCTTTTCTTTGATTTCACAGATTTACCTAATGCTATCGTGTGACTATTTTGTGTGTTTTGGAAGTTGCTAAAGTTTTTTGTGCAACCCTTGCAGGAGTATGGCACATGTTTCCATGAGAAAAACTAACGGTTTCATTACAAGGTTGGCAAACAATCCAAGGATAATTCAATTTTAAAACCAAACTTTCAAAGCTTTCTTAGTTTAAAGAATCTTTCAATTTGGTGTTGTAAAAATGAACCCACAACTTGCACACTTCAAATTGGTGATCTTAAAAATGAACTTTCAAAGCTTTCTTAGTTTAAAGAATCTTTCAATTTGGTGGTGTAAAACTAAACCCACAACTTGCACACTTCAAATTGGTGTTCTTAAATATGAACTTTCAAAGCTTTCTTAGTTTAAAGAATCTTTCAATTTGGTGTTTTAAAAATGAACCAACAACTTGCACACTTCAAATTGGTGTTTTTAAAACTGAACCTACAAGCTTTATTAGTTAGAACAAACTTCAATTAGTGTTGTTAAAATTGAACAAGGCAAAACTCACACTTCACTATGGTGCTTGTAAAATTGAATGCTCTTTGTTTTGATCAATGCCTTTCATTTTGTTGACAAAGGAACACTTTTCATTTGTTGACCACATTAAGACAAACGAGGCCATTAGAAACACTCAAAATTGGTGCTTAAAATTGAACAAATCCATTTTGACTTGCACATTACTGTATTTGACTGAAGTCTCAAATGCTTTTGATTTGTTGCACATAAAAAATGAATTGATATCTTCACACTTCAAATTTTGGACTAAAAAAGAAACCGCGATGAATTGTATACCGTGTTCATTGTGCTTGAATTTTTCACTAAGTGTTGCCATTAATTCCAAAGGGGTAGATTGTTGGCATATGGCTTCTAGTATTGTCATTGATGGCAATTGAAGTCATTGATCTGGTCCACATGTCAGCATTTGTCTATACCAGAAGGTAGAGTGAAGAACAGGGTATCCGGTTGAAGCTTGAATCTGTCAAGTAGTTTGCATTACCAAGTTATCTATTTTGGTTGACAACTAAGAAAACAGGGTATATGGAAAAGTTAGGGAAAAAGCATTTATTACAATAAAATTTAGGTGTGCGAGATATAAAAAGGGAGTTGAAACCCTCATTTTCCACTTTGTGTCGAAGAAAAGGAGAGCACTTTGCATTAGAATTTCAGAAGCGTAAAGAGAATTCAGTGACGAAACCCTAATCCATCAGGTACTTTGATTGTATTGAGAAATTTGGTGTACGGTTGAAGAATTTCTTTGGTATTTTTAAGTCATGTGTACAAAAGGTAAAATGAAACAATTCAAAGGAATGGTAAAATTGGATGAGTATTGCAGCGAGATGATTAGATCCGAAAGAAACATGTTGTCGAACAATGAATTGAAATGGTTGAATGAAGCAAAACACAAAAGCTTGGATATTTGGAATGAATTTCCTTATTTCAGAAACACAGAAATTGTTGAGTTCATTCTGACAGATTGAATGATGATATTCTAACTTTGGATAAACCCTACCATATCTTGAAAGAAGTGATCGCAGTTATAACCGGGTTATGCAAGGTTGGGGAAGTACCGAGGAAGAAATCAATCTGAAATAAAGAAGTTGAAACCCTAACTCGAGTAACTGGAGACCAAAGGGCATTGATAATATCCACAATTAAGGATTCAGTGATAAGGTACATTGCGCATGGAATATCTTACAAAACCTTTTTCAGAAACAGAGAAGGTGCTACTTTGGCAGGTGCAGTTTATATTTCACACAAGATGATAATGGAAGATCAAGATTTTTATCTTTGTTGATTGTTGAAAGATCAATTGACGGAGAACGTGCAGTTGAAAAAGGAAATAGGTTACCCTTTCAGGTTTGGTACTTTGGTTATATGCCTTGTGATGTATTTTGTGAATTGTTTACCCCTGAACAACAATGTAATGTGGGAAGAGAGTGAATCAATTTGCAATCAGATTTACATATACTCTAACAATTTGGAAAAATATGATCAAGTATATGAAAATTTCTTTAAGGGTTTGCTAAGAAAGTTTGGTTCAACTGGTGTTTCCATTCCGGTAAGAGGACTTGAAGTTGGTTCCTCCTCTGCTGAGATGGAGAGGAAGAAGAGAAGAACAAAGGAAATTGTTGTCTGTACTCCACCAACATACAAGACTCTAAAATTTGAAGGGAAGGGAAAATAACAACTGTTTGTGGACACACCAAATAAGGAATCCAATGAGAAATCTGAGGACACCCTTGGAAAAGAACTGAAAACACCTGAACCAAAACAAGAAAAGGCAATGGTAGAAGGAAGTGAAGAAGAAGGTGATCTAACCAAGGAAGATCTAATGCAGCTTATTCATGAGGAAGATGGAATGCAAAAGATTGCGAACATGTGGTCTATCAGACCTTCATATGAGCATGACATGATCTTAAGTGTACTAAGTGCTAATTTTGTGCACAATCATATCAAATTGCAGAGTTTGCAGAATAAGTTACTAGAAGAGATGATTGAATGTATCAAGGAAATCATGGACTCTAAATCTTAGAATAAGGAAGAAGAAGAAGTGATTCTACACCTGAAGAAGCATTACAAATTGTCACTTACCAAGCTAAAAAAGCACATGAATGAACTAAGACAATGCATAAGCACTGCAAACAACATTTATAACTATTGTCTTTGATGGCCTCATGCAATCAACAAGTGCAAAGAGAAATTGGAACAAATTGAAACAAGTTGAACAATATTGGTCAAAACTTTGACATGTCTTAGGATGTTGATGGTGCAATCAAGAAAATAATTTAGGAACTATAGTCAGAGCATACAAATGTTCAGAACACTAGGAACAAGATTGTTGACACTTTTTGGAAAGTGAAGGACATAACCGAATGCAGGTTGGAACAACTGATTGAGATAATGAGGAAGGGAGAAGTATTGGAAGATGTCTTCACCATTCTAGTATCCCTCACCAAAATTATCAACCAGACATCTGAGAATAACAACATGATCATAATCACTGGGATTGCAGTGGCAACATGGAAGAAGTTTCTTCCGGAGTTGAAGGAGAAGCACAAAATAATCTTCAATTAGCGGTTGTATTTCTTCAAGTTTTTGAATCAATCTTTGCTCAAGTAAGTTTTCGTTACATTTCAAAGGGGGAGAAAGGAAATTTTTGTCATTGATGTCAAAGGGGGAGAGAGAGCAGTGAAAAATGCCTTATCAAACCTAGGAGGAGTTTTATTGAGTTTTCTCATCGATGGCGTTTTGAAGCTTTGAAGGTTTCGACACTTAGTCATTTTTCACTAAGTGTTGCCATCAATGCCAAAGGGGGAGATTATTGGCATATGGATTCTAGTATTTTCATTGATGGAAATTGAAGTCATTGATCTAGTCCACATGTCAGCATTTGTCTGTACCAGAAGGTAGAGTGAAGAATAGGGTATCCGGTTGAAGCTTGAATCTGTCAAGTAGTTTGCATTACCAGGTTATCAATTTTGGTTGTGAATCTCAGGAAAGGTTATTGGGCATATAAAATGTCTTATTATCGAGTTTTGTGCTGTTGCGTCAATTGGTGTATGAGTTAGGAGATCTAGTTGTTCAATTTTCATTTTATCAACATATGAAGGCCAACTAAGTGAATGTTGGGTATTGTAGATGTTTAAGATGGAATTTTTTAAAGTATTTTTGTGTTTTAATATTTTGTTTGGGTCCTATCTATGCTATGGCTGACTTTGGTGGATGCACATTAAAATTTATTCATGATTTGAGCCGACAGTTGGAAGATATTTTCTATTTCATTGGAGCCGACATATATCGATTGAAATCTTGGCAGTAGATATATATGAGATCGGTTAATTCATTTTGTGTGCATGTGTGAAAGTTTGATATGTGTTGATGTATGTGCGAATATCAGAAGATCAGTTGAGTGATTTTATTTGTGCAGAAGAGGATTTTTGTGAAGTGAATTAAGGCAGAGCAGAGCGAAGTGCAGAATCAAACAGGAGGTCCAAAATCTAATCTATGAGCCTAACCGAAATTGTAATCAGGCATTTGTAGATACTATCTACTCAGTTCAACCTTTGTTGTAATCCAAATCCTTTGTAAGGTAGTGAGCCTTCCTGATTTTGAGCAGTAAGCTCTAGGTAGTGTGTCTAAATGCAAGTGCATTCCCATTTTGTAAAACATTATATTTGAGTACTCAAATTATGGATTGAGCTCCACCATGGTTTTTCCCCTAACAGGGTTTCCACATAAAAATCCTTGTGTTATGGTGTTGTGGCTTATTGTTTCATGTTCATGCATCTTTCTTTTGATTGAATGTCTTAAGCACCTGAAAGAATAGATTAATAAAGTATAAAATTGCTCAACACTGATTCACCCCCCCTCTTAGTGTTGCTTGAGTCCAACAAAACCAAGTGTATATCCTCTCCCCTCGCATCTTTTGATGATCTTGGGTGATGAAAAGCACTTTGGGTTTCACATTTGTTTTATTTTCAGCATCACCTTTAGATTGGTCTTGCCTTGAGATACATATCGCACTGAAGAACTTAAGGTGACTCAAAGTGGTATTTCCCTTAGGCTTCTATATAAATGATCAAGGATAAACACCAAGATCAAAATTTTGATTACTTTGTCGACAATGTCATTCAAAATGGGGAGGTGCCTTCAGGTATATAGAGCCCCTAATAGGAGTGGTTAAAGCCTTAAGTGGCTTGTTGGAAGTCTAGCAAGGTGGATTTTCCCCTAAGCAGTGACTAAGAACCTTGTAGTAGAGGCCACCCTTATTTCCAAAACATTCTTTGAAAGTGATGCATTAGAATTTACTTTCGAGAAGTTACTTACCAAGTTTTATTTATGGTTGAGACATAACACTCTCCATAATTTGCATGTAAAATCATCCCTTTGGGGCATGAGGTAATCCGACCTAAAAGAACATGCCTATCTCTAGGTTGTAATTATTGTCTTCTATAAACTTACCAAAAATGTCCATTACTTTAGATATCAAATACTTTGTTTGATTTAAAAAGAACACAACAAGAAAATATCAAACTTGGTTATCAAAATCTCAAACCCTTTAGATTTAGTGTGAATACCTTTGAAGAGAGCCCTATATTTGTGTTCCTTAAATATTTCTTGTTTTTCAAAAAAAATCTCTAAAGGCTTCTGAATATCTAGGTTTACATTTCAAGTTAGATTTAGACCAAATTCAACATTGGGAATTATGGTTTTAGTATCTTGACTTTCACAAAATTTGAGCTTTTGTTTAAATAAAATTTCTTAAGCTATAGACATTTAAAGTCAATTTTTTTTATTGTTGTGTTGTATCACTTGCCAATTCTCAAAACAAATCAGATCAACTAAAACATCAAAATTGCAAACTTGTCCAAACTATTGTCAAAACAAAAACTGGAAACAAACCTGAACAAAGTTTCTATTGCTGCTATTTCTACCACTATTGACCTAAATGTTGTTTGCTATTGCTCATAACCGTTGCTTTTGTTGTCTCTGTTTATGATAGTCACTGACAAAAGAAGGTTGCTTTTGAAAAATAGGAACACTTTTGATTTGAACAGAGTCACTATTGCAAACATTGCCACTATTGATTTGAAAACTATTGTTGTTGATTTGAACTTGCTTGCTATTGCTCAAAATTATTGCTATTGTTGTCTCTGGTTTTTGAAAGGCACTGACCAAATAGAGTTGCTTTTTCTAAACTTAACCGCTATTGCCAAAAAAACTGATTGTTATTGACCTAAAAGATTGCTGCTATTGCCCTATTTTTTTATGCAAATCACAGACTGATCTGAAACTAGTTAAAATCTTTGATATTTTTTGAACAAAACAGTCAAACCTCCAAAACACCTCATATTTGCATAATTTCGTATCCATTTATAAAAAAATCAAACAACATCAACCTAGTTTTAGGATTCAAAATCAAGACACAACTTGGATTATTCCTTTGCTCTCAATTTCTAAGATATCTACAGTTTGTTGTACCTCAAGGCTATTTCAAGTAGATCTTCAAACATATCATCTAGAAAAATGAAGTAAAATATCAGTCCAAGTTTTCTACACTGAGTCCCAAAATTAACATCATCTCCAAAACATCCACCAAACATCACTCATACTTGGTTTTTAGCATTAGAAACCATAGCAAAACATCAACAACTTTTTCCAAAAGGTTTCCTTTTTCACCATCTTCATCCATCATTATTTTAAATAGAAAAATATCAAGCATTAAGAAAAAGCTTACACTTCATGACCATCTAGCGTCCTACTGCTCCCGTTCAACAACCAAATCTTATTGCTCCTATTATACAACCAAATCTCATGCAAGTTGAAGGTGAACAATTGGAAATTGTTAATAGTTTGAGAAGTTTTATGTTTGTGAAAAAGGAAGCACCAACTCAGTGGAGAAACACGACTACTATTCTAGACAAAGAGGAACAAAAAGATGATCTTGTAGCCAGAAGACAAAAAGATGATCTTGTAGCCAGAAGACCAGTATTACCACCTCCTACGTGGAAATAGAAAATCCCAAAAAAAAACCATCATTCCATTCCATAGTTAGTGATCACAAAAATTCAACTAGTTCTTGGAATTGTTTATGACAACCAAGAGATCTCAACACAGAAAAAGATGGAATCAAACGACAGTAGCTTAAGTGCACCAAAAACCAACATCACTAATGAGGAAACCAACCCATGGGGTTATAAACCAAGCGACCTTACAACTCCTAAAAAAGAACCCTCATTTAAGGCAACACCAAACCAACCACCAAGTGATGAGGAAGTACTCCTTAGACACCAAAACATAATGATAGTCAAAATCAACTTCCAAATCCCAATGTCGTGATCATAGAAGAATACGATAATGATGAGGAACTCATTGATGAGAAACTATTAGAATACTCCCAAAATCCTAAAATGCAAAAGCTTATGGATAAGATGCTTGGGAAGAATTCAAACTCATATTTCCTCACATTAGCACAAAGTGGTGCAAAATTACCCATTGGCTTCAATGTGGACATCCTAAAAGATCCAAACCTTATTCCACTAGGGGATAAAATGGTGGTTAGAAAAATTCCAAAACCAATAACGAATCCCAACATACCACCATTATTTTCACAAAAGAATGATCAAATGTAACCCATGGATAACCCATTGTTTAAACCACCATCCGAAATTGAACAAGTGGTTGTGGCACAATGATATCAAGGAAATATAACCCAAATTATGCAACAAAACATGGGAAACCTTCCAATGGGACAACAAGGTGGAAACCCACCACAAGGTCAATACGTGCCACAACATACCTCACTATTGACCCTTCTAATAACTTGGAATATCATCAAGGTCACCGTCAAAAAAGTCAACCACAACAAGGTTTACCATCAAAACAATACCAAGGTAACCTTCAACAAAATCAACCACAACAAGGTGTACCATCAATGCAATACCAAGGTAACCTTCAACCAAATCAACCACAACAAGGTGCACCATCAATGTAGTACCAAGGTAACCTTTAAAATCAACCACAACAAGGTTTACCATCAATGCAATACCAAGTTAACCTTCAACCAAATCAACCACAACAATGTGTACCATCAATGCAATACCAAGGTAACCTTCAAAATCAACCACAACAAGGTTTATCATCAACACAATACCAAGGTAACCTTCAACCAAATCAACAACAACAAGGTTTACCATCAACACAATACCAAGGTAACCCTCAACCAAATCAACCATATCAAGGTTTACCATCAACAAATTACCAAGGTAACCTTCAACAAAATCAACCACAACTAGGTTTACCATCAATGCAATACCAAGGTAACCTTCAACCAAATCAACCACAACAAGGTTTACTATCAACGCAATACCATGGTACCCTTCAACAACATTCACAACAAGGTATACCATCAACACAATACCAAGGTAACCTTTCAAAACATTCACAACAACAAGGGATACCACAAACAAATTACCAAGGTATACCCCAAACTAAACATGTTCACCAAACTCAAAATTAAAATCGTTAACAACAACAACAATGAGGACCACAAAATCAGTATCAAGGAACACCTCAAAGTCAATATTAGGGTACACAACAAGAAACCAACCTACCTTATGTGAAACAAGGACCCAACATACCTAATACACAACATGGTCCTCAAGGTCCCATAATTACACAATATCCATTTTATGACCAAACAAATGTCATGGGAAAAAAAATCTACAATACCCAAAATCCTCAGGCAAGCACACCAAACAATCACATAAATGTGCAACTTCAAACACTTAATCAGTGGATATTGGATATACAAATTGGAAAGCCTAAGAAGAGATATTCTCTACAAGACATATTTCCATATCTGTTTGATCAAAATTTATCCATGGTACCTTTCCCCAAAGGCTTCAAAATATCAAAATTTGACAAGTATAGGGGGAAAGGAGATCCAATTGAGCATGTACATGAATTTTTAATATCTTGCATGGGACTACAACAAAATGACACCTAATTAATGATACTTTTTTCATGGAGTCTCAATGGGCCCGCTATAGGTCTTGATTCTCTTGTTTACCGCCAGGTATCAAAACATTTGATGAGTTATTAGATAAGTTTTTCAACCATTTCTTGTATAACATAGAATAGGACATAACAATAAATGACCTCTATAAAATCAAGCAAAGTCAAGGAGAAGCATTTACCTTGTACCTACAAAGATGGAGACAAAAAGCGAGCAAAATTAAGTGGTCCATTCCAAAGAAACAACTTGTCGATGTCTTTATCTCCAACATACATGCAGATATCAATTACAACCTCAAGTGTTATGCCCAAGCAATTTCGAGGAAACTATTGAAAAGGGTATACTTATTGAAAGAGCCCTTATTGCAAGGGGAGTGAACAAACTTTACAACCCTAAATATGAACCTTCTACTTCAAATGGCAAACCCAAGATATGAGTGAAGAACAAGAATGTTACCAATGATGGAGTAGTGGATGCTAAGGTTGTATGCAATGTAAAAACTCCCAATATGCCATAGAATTAGGTTCAAAAAACACAACAAGGTTATCAACAGAACAACCAACCCAATTATCAATAGAAAAACCAACTTAGTTATCCTCAGAACAACCAACCAAACAAGCAACAACAAAATCAAGGATAGGATAACGAAAGGAGACCACCTTGGAAATATGACCAACCACGAAGAAAATTTACTCCCTTAGGAGAATCCCTTGAGGTCATTATGCACAAAAAAGTCCAAAAGAACCTCATCAAAATTAATGATAGAAAAAATTATGAGGAACCCAACTTCAAATTCCCTTGGTATAACGAGAATGACAAATGTAAATTTCACAAAATCAAGGGGCATACCACGAATAATTGCATGAGACATAAAAAAATCATGCAAGATTTAATCAAAAAGGGAGAAATGGACATCAAAACTCATCTTAGAAATAAAGACCTAAATATCTACATGAATCCAATCTCCAACCATTCTAGGGAAAACAACAAAGGAAAGGAACACAATTACGGTAAGGCCAACTTCTCTTATGGCAAGGATACCATTCTAGGAAATATCTCTTGTGACAAACATACCATCTGTGTGGTAACCATATTAGGAAAAGATCTTGAATGTAATGTGACTACCCAAAGGGGAAGAGTAACCATCCAAGGGGCACCAACCCAAGTAAAATCCACAAGTAAGCCATCAAGTGACTATATCATTGTTGACCAACTTAAGAAAAATCTTGCCCTAATCTCCATCCTTGAGCTCTTCAAACTATCGCTAGCACATAAGGAAATATTGGAGAAAGCTCTTGTTGAAACGTCAGTCCCAAACAACCTTGACGCTAATCATTTTCAAGCCATGGTTGGTAATATCACATCCACCCATCATTTAGTCTTTTCTAAAAAAGACCTTTCGCAAAAATATTTCCACAACCAAGCTCTATATTTAGAACTACGTGTCCATAAACATAAATTCAAGAGAGTACTCATAGATAATGGTATAGGTCTAAACATTTGTACCTTAAACTTTATGAAATAACTAGGATACTCTAATGATGTGATAGATAAAAACTTGAGCATCACTATCAAAGCTTATGATGAGATGGAGTGAAATTCAGAAGGAACTATCAGGATACCCATTTAGATAGGACCGATAATAATAGAAACTATATGTCTAGTATTGGATCTTGAGCTTCCATACAACCTTCTTTTGGGTCAACCATGGATCCATGCCTTGAAAGCAGTCCCATCTACATTCCATCAATGCCTAAAATTTCCTTATGACATTAAGGAAGTTACCATATATGCTAACCCCGAACCTTTCCATTATTGTGCTAAATTGGAGGAAAAGTATAAAAAGATTAAGAAAATACCCATCAATGATATATCTTTTTACTCCTTTTCCTACATTGACCCAAAATCACTAGCTTCGTCCTCCACTAAACATCATCAATCGAGCTACCTAAATCTGATACCAAGATCCAAGTACTTGACAAAGGCTGCGGGGAATATCACTTCAATCAATCCTTTGCATTGGGATGCTTCCCCCAACACCGAAGACACATGGAGGACCGAAATATATCTCACATGTAAAAACTATCACAATGGTAGTCAAACCCACTATTTTAACGAAGTGGGGAGAAATGCATGATGAGGAAGTATGTGAAGAGGATCTATCTTCATGGATCTACAAAGAAGGACAGGAATAGCCATTACCTCCCCTTCCTATTGATGAAAATTGAAAATGATATCAAATAGTCAAAAGCATGGGATTCATTGGAAAAGGTGGCCTTGGTCTACATGGACAAGGTAGAAGAGATCCAATCATTATGGACCACCACCCAAAGAATCTTGGACTAGGTTATGATACATTTAATGTGATTACCCCAAAAACTAAAAACACATCTTATGAGGAAGGAGCTACTTCTACCACTGATGAGACATCTGATACTTTTGAATGTCTAGATGACTACCTGTATATCCAATACATGTTTGAAAACCTCAACGTCAATACCCTCACTAACGAATCTACATCTGATGATGACCATATCGAGATGGATTCCATTGAATACGAATGGGATTCCTGTGACTCTAGTGAATACAACTTAGATACCTTATGTAACATTCAAAAAAATAATGTCCCTAACCTAGATACAACTTCCATAAGCTTTGCAAATACCCATGAAAAAATATCCTTTCATTATCCACAGTTGCTAGATTGGGACCAACAACATCATACTCTGGTTTTGGATATATTCAAGAATGATGAGACTATTGCGGAGTTCATGGGACTTTGAATAAGTATACCACAAGGAGATCACAAAGTAGGGTTTGTAATGGAACTAGATCAAGGAGCATATTTTGAAGGGGATATTGTGTATTCCAATTGCAAAAATAAACTACAAAATTTAAAAATCGAAAGAAGGTCCCCTAAAGAAAACCATAATGTGGCTTTATCGGATCCAAAAAAAAGAAAAATAAAGGACACATTTGAAAGTGAAAACCTCTTTGAGGCAGCCGAAGATGGAACATTCAATCTCCCCACCATAGAATATTAAGAGAAATCAACACTCCTAGTTTAAGATGTCGAACCTATCAATGTTGGCACAACAGAAACACCCAAAATCACATATCATGCAACATCACTTGATTATGAAGAAAATGTGAACTTCTTAGCATTTATCAATGAAAGAAAAATAAACTTTGCATGGACATATGCAAACATGCTAGGGCTAGATCCAACATTGGTCGTGCATCACCTAGTAGTATTCCCTGGAGCTAAACCCATCAAGCAGAAACTATAGAAGATGCATCCACAAATAACACTTTTGGTAAAAGTAGAACTCCATAAACTATTAGATGTGGGCTTCACCAAGCTCATTGACTATCCTGAATGGGTGTCTAATCTAGTACCAGTATCAAAGCCCACTGGGGGCATAAAGATCTGTACAGAATTCCAATATCTAAGCAAGGCTTTCCTGAAGGATGACTTCCCTCTACCTAGTATCAACATGATTATAGATCTAACTGCAGAGCATGAAATGTTATGACTTATGGATGACTTCTCCGAATATAATCAGATCACCATATCCCTTGAGCACCAACATAAAATAGCTTTCACTTGTGCATGGGGAACCTTCTACTGGAACGTCATTCCATTCGGTCTAATCCACGAGCGATGACCACCATTTTCCATGATATGTTGCATACCACTATGGAGGATTATGTGGATGACATACTAGCAAAATCCATCAAAAGAGAAGATCATTTGGCCAACCTAGCAAAGGTATTTGATAGGCTAGAACAATACAACTTTCATCTCAACCCAAAGAAGTGCATCTTCAACGTGACTTTTTGAAAACTACTGGGTTACATAGTATTAAGGAGAGGCATCGAGGTAGATCCTTCCAAGGTAAAATCTATATTAGAAATGCCTCCTCCAAGAACATTGAAGTAGCTGAGAAGTCTACAATGTAAACTACAGTCCATTAGGAGATTCATTGCATAGTTGGTAGACAAGTGCCATTCATTTACCCATTTTTTACACAAAGACATACTATTTAAATGGGATGGTAGTTGTGATCAGGCGTTCCAACATGTAAAGGATTACTTACTCACTCCTCCAATATTGATGCCATCAATTCAAGATAAAGGAATGATCCTATATGTATCTACAACACTGAAAACATTAGGAGCTCTATTAGTGCAACTAGATGACAATAACAAGGAGAGAGCGGTCTATTATATCACTTGAACACTAGTGGGCTATGAATTGAAATATTCACCCATAGAAAGAGTGTGTCTATCTGTCATCTTTGCATCACAAAAACTAAGACACTACATCTTAAACAGACAAGTAAAGATAATATCAAAAATAGATCCCCTAAAGTATCTATTATAAAGAGCAGCTCTAATAGGGAGGATCGCTAAGTGGGTAATGATACTTAGTGAGTTTGACATAGATTAGATAGAAAAAAAAGCTATCAAAGGACAAATCATAGTAGATCAATTAGAAAAAGCACCGATGGAACATCATCAACCTTTAACAACATAATTGCTAGATGAAAGCATACTTTTAACTTATCTATCTAGCTGTTGGACCTTGTACTTTGATGGGTCCCACACTCAACAAGGCTCAAGAGTGGGTATCCTATTTCTCACACCGTATGGAGATAGTATACCTAAGACTTACATGATTTCTTTTCTATGTACCAATAACATCTATGAATATGAAGCGCTAATCATAGGACTGAAGATGGCCATAGAATGGAGGATAAGGGAACCATAGGTTTATGGAGGCTCTCAATTGGTAATAAGGCTGGTAAATGATGGATATCAAACAAAGGATGAAAAGCTTATGCCATACAAAAGAATGGTGGAAAATTTTAAATAGTACCTTATCATCATCACCTTTGAACAAGTTCCCCAGATCAACAACAAAGAAACTTATGCTATGGAAACAATAGGTTCACTTCTCGACATTCCACAAAACATTCCTAAATATGAATTCCTTTTGGAGCAACTCCTTATACCAGCATTCAATATCCTAGAATCAAAACTGGTTTGTGATATTGTTGGTCCTAACTCACCATGGTACTAAGATACATTTGACTATATCCAACATGGTATCATACCTCCTGAATTAACAACAAGCCAAAAGAAAACCTTTGTCTTTAGAACCTCCCAATTCACTATCTTAGGAGATACCCTATATAGACGAAGTCTAGATGGAACATTACTCTGATTTCTCAATGTGGAAGAATCACAAACTTCTTTACAAGAAGTGCCTGAAGGTATTTGTGGGTCTCACTCTAGTGGACCTAATCTAGTACAGAAATTGCTGAGAATAGGGTACTATTGGCCCTCAATGGAACACGAATGAATTCATTACTCAAGAAAATACTGTCAATGTCAATAGCATAGTGACCTTGTTCACACACCGAAATAGGAATTGAGACCTATAACAACACCATGGCCTTTCTCACAATGGGGATTAGACTTGATAGGTAAGATCTCTCTTGCTTCATCTAATGGGAACAAATTCATTATCACTGCAACTTAATACTTCACAAAGTGGATAGAAGCAATTCCATTAATGTACATAAGGGGAAAACATCTATATCCAAGTTTTCCTTTACTAGTAGAATTTGGCAAATAAATGACTACGTGACTAAAAATTTTAGTCACGACAACTAAAAATGACTAAAATCTACTAATTTTTTGTATCAAACTTTGTTTTTTGAGAGAAAATATTCCTAGACATCAATTTAGGCTTTAGCCGACACTTATGCATACAAATATATATATATTATAAATGCATAACAAAAATCAAACGATATAAAGACCACCATTTTCTCGTGGTTTTTAACTACCGTTTAGTTAGAAGAAATAGTCTGGGAAGACAAACAAAGGTTGAAGTGTTTTGAAGATGGAGATATATTGAGTAGTAATCAAAGGGCTTTCCTAGTAGAGGAATCTCTTGCCAGTAGTGCTTCAAAGTACGGGTCTAGAATGTGGCCAAATCTATCCTTCTATCAGAAAGCTCCCCACCTAGAAGTATGTCTTGATGATTTTGAGCTTTTTGTTGTGGATCATCTCAGAGGTAAGCAAACCATTTTAAGTTTGATGTATACGATATTCCTTTTGGGTATTTGAAAAATTTGATGCTGGGTGTTTTTTGTGAAGTACTATTTGGCTATTTGAATATATGATGCTGGCTATTTTTTTCTGGATATTTGGGTATGTTTAAAAACTAGTGCTCAGTATTTTTGTTATTGGTTGTTTGGGTATTTCGATGTTGGGTTTTTACTTGAAATGGGTATTTAAAAAAATTGTACTGGATATTTTTCGCTATTGAGATAGTTTTTTTTTTTAGAAACAAATGAGGTCTCAACCTTTTTTGGTATCACACGTAGTTTTCTAAATTTGATTTTGTTATCATTTTTCCCAGGCATTAAAAAAATTTGATGTTCGGTGAAATCTTTGTTATTAACTATTTTGGTATTTAAAAAAAGGACGTTGGACATTTTATTTATATGGGTATTTAAAAAAACTGATATTGGGTATTTTTTTGCTGTCGAGTTAAAATTATTCTGGAAAATGAACAATGTCTCAATATTTTTGGTATTGCAACCTCACCAATCCGCTATAGTTATGGTTTATGTTTCTACGAAGGCATAAGATTTGTACTAGATAGTCATGCTCTTACCAATGCTTCTGTTGGTATTAAAAAACAACCTTAAATCTTGGGTCAGAAAATTAGCTGTCTTGACATGGTGTGGTATGATCTTGGATTGTATCCTAGAGTGTGTGGGAAGCTTGTGTTTGATCATTAAGGTATGTAAGCCTGATCAGGGAAATGTATCCTATATAGCATGGGTCTTGATTTAATACTTCCCATTATGGTTATTAGCAGATCACATTATTATAGTTTGTGGTAACCCAAGATTGCATTCAAGTATGTAATAAACTTGGTTTGTAGTTTAAGCTATACACGTTTAAGTAACATTCATAAGGTTTAGAAAATCTTGATCACTCTCTCGAATAGCCCATTAAACATGGGTTATGCTTGAATGCACCACATAATTGATATAACACAACCACTTTGCATATCAACCAGAGTGATAGGCTCCTTATTGTAGCAAGACGTAATCGCTCTTGGATCATGCTATCATTACATCATAACTTGTTAAACTTGAGTCAACTTGAATGCACCCCATAATTTTTATAACATAGGTGCACCAAATGTCCACTGGAGTAATTGGACACCTAATTGTGATGAAAATGATTTATACATGAATGTGCTCATATGAGTGCTTCCATTTCTATCAAAACATAGCCACATTAAACTTGGTCACACATGAATGCATCCTGTATTTGTTATAGCACAACTGTGACACATGACCAATAGAGTTATGGATCACATAATTACAGTCACAAGAATTTTTTCATTGGTTGTGCTCTTATGGTGATTCCATTACCATTACAACATAACCATTTGGACTTATATTGCTCAAATCCTTACATTGTTTATTTTCTCTTTGGATGGATGGCAATTCAATGGTAGGGATTTGTATGCGGGTCATGCTCACATAAGTTCCTTCATCACCATTACACAAATAGTACATTGGAATTTCCTTTCTTGAACCTTTACTTCATTTTTTATTATTAGGGTTTCTTAGTGATTATTCCATTTCCTCGTGGCATATTGATAAAAGAAACCAAGCAAAAAATCATTCTATTTTTAGTTAACACCTGCTAACATACTTTTGGAATAAATGTTTGACTAGATTACTTCGAGTGTGAAGAATTTTGTTTTTTTCTTATAATACATTCATTGAGAGCTATAGTAGAAAACTTCTTATGCTAAAACCCATCCTGTAAACTTGCTTTAAGCTACATTTAAGAGACTTCATAGATTTTTTGTGATTTATATAACTTTTGTTTTGATAGTAAATGACATTGGATTCTTTCTGAAACTGAAATGATTTATTAATTATGGTTTTATGATGATTAAATGTTTTATTTAGAAGGGGTTAATATGTGGTATTTTTATATGCAAGAATAATAGATTGTGATGCAACGTTCAGGTATGGATGGTTAGGAAACCTTGGATTTCTATTAGTGATATAACCAAGTTGGGAGGTACGCTCCAGGAGTTCATATGAAGGAGGAGCTTGAGATAAAGAAATATCGAGAAATCAGATATTACACATGCGATGAAGGAGAGTACCTTGAGACAGTGTGAAACACTTCTGAGTGTTTTGGCTGGGAAGCAGAATCTAAGTGTAGGAATACAAACATCGATGGACTGAAACATTAGTTTCCACTTGATTAAATCTTAGGAGTTATTTGATTACTCTAGATTCCCAGTTGATCACTTTGAATATCTAACAGAGAAAGTTTTGACATTCTAAAGATAAAATGGGTGATCACACAATAGTGGTTTACACTTTTTGGGAGATCCTGATTTTTGCTGAAATCACATATTTTTAGAAAATATAATGATTTAAGCCTTGAAAAGTTCCATTTAAAGGATTCAAATTGAAGAGGGTTTGATCAAACCACTTTAGATCAAACCTCCTTGGATAGAACCCTACTAGTTTTAAACCATACCTATAACAGAGTCTCCTTTACACCTATCAAAATGCTGATTAAAAACCACTTTTGATTTACCTTTTGGGGGATAAAATGAATTCATTTAAAATTTATTTTTTGTAAGTATGTAGTCCTTATTATAAGCTTCCCAAAAGGTATAATTTTAAATAAATTTAATTTGATTATTATATTTATTTTTTATTTCTTGTGAATGTAGGTTTTTCACCGAAAATCAAGCTCTTTGTTCTGTACATGTGGAAAAATGGTAGATTATCAATTTTTTTTTGAAAAATATTAGTGTACTAGATATTGATGTCCCTAATCCAACAAAAAAAAATTGAATTTTGATACATACAAAAAAGATTATGTTTTAGCCAGTAAATCATGTCTAAATTGTAACTGGTTTAACTTTGAAACTTAATTAAGAAAAAAATATTCAACAAAATGCTATGAAACCAATTCCATGCACTAGATATTGTAGTTACGAATCCAAATTCAAAAAAATTAGAAGTTTATTCTTCATAGAAAAAAAGTTATGTGTTAGCTAGTAACATCACTCTTTAAAAATGGTGTTTACTGTTAAAAACTAGTTTTCAAAGGAGATGAAAAAAAAAGTGAAATTTGATTCCAAAATTTTTGAAAAAAATATATTTAGATCTATAGACAAAATTTCACAAATCACTAGTTTGCATCATCTTCAAATTCCTCACGGTTTAGCCGCTATAGGTGCCCAGAAGTGAAGATTTAGTTAAAAAAATTCAGTTCAATGTCCAGTTTGGCCAAAAATTGTAAACCAGTATTGTGGGATCACCCAAATCATAAATTTTCTTGGTCTAATTTGTGGTCCTACTATTATTTTGAAAAGTATGAAAGTTAAAGCTGCTGAAGAAGGTCAAGTTTATTGACTTATTCAAAAGTCTTTTTGCCAACTGTCATTCGCCACGTGCCTTATATTGATTCGTCCTTTGATTTCTTCTCATGTGTTTGTTAAATTTACCAAGAGTCTTGTTCTTATAAAAGACCAGGAGATGTTTCATTTTAGTTCAAAATTTGTGGATGTCGAAGAACCAAATTGTAAGGATTTGTCTTTTTAATTATCCTTTTTGACATTTGGCTTGATACAAATTGTTACTTTAGAATTATGGTATTGCTTTTCTTCTAATGTTTTCAACACTCATTTCAAGGAAGAGCTCCAAAGATGGTTCCTTCAGATGGAGACAACACTTTTCCGCTATAGGTTTCGTCTAGAAACACCAGAAGCTCAGGTACTATCATACTCAAAGAAAAAGTAGGAGTCACGCAATGACGAAATACTCATTTTTAGAGCTTTGGTTAAGAACTTTAAATGTTTGGCTATGTTCACAAAGAATGTTCATGGAGGAGTGCAAACTTCTTTACAAAGCAATTACCAATAACAGATAGACCAGTAATCGCCATTAGGAGGGATAGAAATTTAATCAGAATTGTTGCAGCATAATAGATAGTTGATACTGATATATCATTACTTCTAATTCGTAACAGTTATAATTTATTTAGGAGCAAATCACGGGAGTTCATACACATCATTGCCCCACCAAAATTGTTGGCTCTTTCATTACTTGTTTCATTTTATTTGATTCGAGATTAACCTCGCTGTATAAAGATTGTCTGTAATCACACAAAATCCTTATTCCGAGAAGAATGTTCGTGTCTTTCCTTATCATACCAATGAATAAAAAGATAGTCATTAACTTGACTTTGCAGATTATCACTTACGCTTTTCACCTCTTTCTGCGACTATTTCATTCATGAAGAATCTTCACCTCGCAGATCCTATCAGCATTATGGTCTTCTTTACTGGTGTCGTAGGATAGTCAGTTTTACTCAAGTATCACCGACAAATTTGTCCTGACAGATAATAATGTGCTGAAAATTTCTGTGCTGGCTCCCAGAAAAGAGTTCTTGAGAGTATAATGTGCAGTTTTGAATTAACCTTTTTCCTGAATTCCATATCTTTGATTGTTTATTTCAAGCTTGATGACCATCAAGAACGAGCAGACTTGGGATCTCTAAAAGCAGTTTTCCAATATGCTTAGCCTCTTCAGGAAGGCTTGCATTTATCTCACAAGTTAGGTATACAAAAATATTGTAGCCAATAACAAGAACACTTTTTCTTCTATGCCACTCACGAAGCATCACCAAACGCCTCAAATTTTTCAATTTTTTTCCCATGATCTAGTTGCTCTTAGCCAGTTTTATAATCTCTTCATATTCACAGTTTGAATGAATTTCATTCCAAAAGGTTCTTGATTTGTTTAGCATGTAAATTGGATTGTCAATACTCCACTTATTGAACTCTCTTTCCCAAGGGAAAAGCATGGTTTTTGGAGCAATAATCAAAGGCCCACTTCTAGGAAACAATTCGAGGTAGGCCTTTAGAAAACTTATTTCTCACGCTCCGGGTGTAGGCAAAACATTTCTCATCATTTCTCATGCTACGAGCACAGGAAACAAAAGAATTATAATGAGAAATGTTTTTCCTATGCCTGGAGCATGAGAAATAAGATTTCTAAAGACCTACTTGGAATTGTTTCTTAGAAGCAAGCCTTTTATTATTGCTAAAAAAAAAATGGTTTTCCCTTGGGAAAGAGAGTTCAAGAAGTCGAGTATTGACATTTTAGTTTGCATGCTAAATAGAGCAAGGACCTTTTGGAATGAAATTCATTCAAACTATGAATATGAAGAGATTATAAAATTGGCTAAGAGCAACGAGATCATGGGAAAAAAATTGAAAAATTTGAGGCATTTGGTGATGCTTCATGAGTGGCATAGAAGAAAAAGTGTGCTTGTTATTAGCTACAATATTTTTGTATACCTAACTTGTGAGACAAATGTGAGCCTTCCTAAAGAGACTAAGCATATTGGAAAACTGATTTTAGAGAGCATAGGTCTACTCATTCTTGATGAAGGTCATCAAGCTCAAAATATTCGATCAAAGATACGAAATTCATGCAAAAAGGTTAATTCAAAACTGTGCATTATACTCAGGAATTATTTTCCAAAATAACTTCAAAGAGATTTTCAACACATTGTATTTGGTAAGGCCTAATTTTTTCAATTGTTGCTTGGGGTTAAAACTCAAAGCTATCCTTGACACCTAGTAAAGTTATAGCTAATAGTAGGATCTACAGGCTAAGGAAGTTCTTCATGGATGAAATTGGGAATAAAATTCAGAATGGAAAAGAGAGTGGAAAAGTAGAATTTGATGAAACTCTTGCAAAGTTCAAGTTAATGATTGATGCTTTTGTTCATTGTTATGATGGGAAGATTATGAACAATCTTCTTGAAATAAAGGATTTTATTGTGATTTTGAGAGATCTTCTATACAACAGGCTATCTTAGATCAAATAAATGAAGCAAACAAAAGAGCCAATTTTTTTGAATTTGAAACAATGGTGTCTTATGTATGGACTCCTCTTGTGATTTGCTCCTAGAATAAGGTATAGAAATTTTGAATTAGAAACAATGGTATATGAACAACTATTTGGCCTATGTATTATGCTACAACAATTAACTACAGGTTAGAACATATCCATATCAACATAAAATAGTAGGTGCAATTCACCTCATACTCTATTCTGGTAAATGCATTGTAAGGAAGTTTGCACTCCTCCATGAACATTATCTGTGCACATCAGTATATTGGTTATTATATTGATCTCCTTTGTAATCAAAAGAACAGTGAAGTTCATTGCATAACTCATGACCATTTTGCAGTGCTATGATCTAGTGCTCTTTTACTTCTTACCCATCGTGTTCTCAATCACCATATACAAATGACTTAAAGGATAGATCTTTGTCACCGTTTCACTGTAACT
Organism: Sequoia sempervirens; assembly: GCA_007258455.2. NCBI lineage: Eukaryota > Viridiplantae > Streptophyta > Pinopsida > Cupressales > Cupressaceae > Sequoia > Sequoia sempervirens. The sequence goes on along the minus strand of VDFB02058242.1, from coordinate 425,860,196 downwards.
TTCATTGTTTGTTATGATTCAATCATTGTTTGACAATGTTCTTCCTTTCTCAATCCTATAGGACAAAGGACAATTCACAGTTTGTAACTCTTTAACAATGATATTCCTTTCAGTGATCTCAGTCACCTAATTCAATGTGTTATCTCCTTCATTTCTCAGTGCTAACAATGCCTACACAGTGTTTTCTCAATCACAGTTACAATGCTCCTTCATTTGAAGATATTATGTTGCTTAGATAGTAATGTTTTAGTGAATTCATATATATTTTTTTGCAAACATCTTGTTGCACTTGTAGAGTTTTTTTGTGCATAATATGTAGTTAAGATGCCTTCAAATGGAGCTCTTTTGCAGAGGCAGTAGGATAACAGTGTCAATAAATAACAGTGTTAGTGAGAGGTATGATAGTAGATACAATGAGAATGGAAGGTATAATGTTTTGACAATAAAAGAATCATTTATTTGCCACCATAGTGAAAAGTTAGCAATTGCATTTGGTTTGTTAAACATGCCCCTTGGTACAACTATTAGAGTTGTTAGGAACCTTCGAGTATGTTGTGATTTTCATACTGCATCTAAATTCATCTCTAAGATTATTTCAAGAGAAATTGTTCTGAGAGATGTGAACCATTTCCATCATTTTAAACAGGGATAATGTTCTTGTGGAGAATATTGGTGATGCTAAATGAAACAATTTGAAAAATAGGCTTGCACTATAATAATGTGCAATGCATCAGATATCTAGTAATAATGAAGGGACATCCATCAAAGCATAATAGCAAGGATTTTTTTGTCATATGTCATAGTTACAAGTGCCCTACTAGACATACATGAAAATGTGGAAGCATAGACAAGGAAAACAAATTGTTTCAAAAAACACCTCAAAGAAATGTGATATCATGGAATGCCATGATTAAAGGATATGTTCAAAATAGGTTTTTCTAAAAAGTCCTTAGAAAATTTTAAGAAAATGCAACCAGTAGGTGTAAAGCCCAACTCCTCAACATTTGAAAGAGTCACTGTATGCCTCCACCGCAACACCGCACAGTTTTTTGCTGGCATTCGCGATGATGCGAGAAAGCCTAAAGTCAGGATTTCCCGCATCACTGCTAGCATGACTTGAAGAATTTGTAGAGGAGCGGGTGCCTTCCATGATATCACATTTCTTTGAGGAATTTTTTGAAACAGTTCCCTTGCCTTGTCTATGCTTCCACATTTTCATGTATGTCTAGCAGGGCACTTGTAACTACAACATATGACAAAAAAATCCCTGTTGTTATGCTTTGATGGATGTCCCTTAATTATTACAAGATATCTGATGTAGTGCACATTATTATAGTGCAATCCTATTTTTCAGATTGTTTCATTTAGCATCACTGATATTCTCCACAAAAACATTGTCCCTATTTAAAATGATGGAAATGGTTCACATCTCTCAAAACAATTTCTATTGCATCAATCTTGGAGATGAATTTAGATGTAGTGTGAAAATCAGAACATACTCGAAGGTTCTTACAACTCTAATAGTTGTACCAAGGGCCCTGTTTAACAAACCAAATACAATTGCTAACTTTTCACTATGGTGGCAGATAAATGATTATTTTTTCTTCTATTCCACAACATTAAGTAAAATTATTGAATCTAAAAATACCCTCCTGCCTTCATTTTCCAAGCCAATTTCTCCAATTTTGCATATCTCTCCCATGTTTATGGATCTGATCTTTCTCCTACACAAAAAAACATGTACCAATTTATGCCCTTCAATCCAACTATATGCAGTTATCTTTTTAATTCCTCTATCTTTCATCAATCTCCTTACTATTTGAACCTCACCACACCTACCCGCTTCTACACAAATGTTTTAGAGAAGAAACATAAGTTGCAACATTTTTAGGATCGAACTAAAAAAATAGTGTTGCTGGAATACTCAGCCTATGTTCATAAATGATCCAAAGGCACCAAAGGTTTAACTGACATCTTAGTAATAATGTTTAGGGTGTCCTCAAGATATCCAACACGGGCATGAAGGTCAACCATGCACACCTAATGATCAACTATATATGTAATGCAATAAGGGTTACTAACCTTTAATATTAGTATTAACAAAATTGATAATATTTAAAAGGGGATCTTCTTTAAAATATGCTTTCAAACCTGATAACTATTTTTTTTTGTTTTAGTTTAGTTTTACTGTATTGGAGATGCACTAGGCACTCTTAATGTTACATACTTTTTGGATTATGTGCTTTCTTGAGTTCCATTGGCCATTCTTGGCCTCTAGTCGACATTGATATCTATGGTATTTCAATTAAACTTGGGGTCTACAATTGGGATATTTGCTAGGGAATTCAACTGGGAGTTGGGTGAATCAACAGGGTTTTGGACTTTTGACATTATTAGAGGGTTAATGTCTTCATTTGCAAGTGTCATGATAGCAAGTGAAGTGGGAATTTGCTATGGTCAAGCAGGGAACGACCTTCCAGCTCCTAACAAAGTATCCTAGTTAGTGAAGTTAGTGTTTGTCAAGAAGATAAGGATTTATGACACTAATGTGCAGGTTGTTACTTGAAACACATCAAACATTTTCCATAGTAATTTAATGTAAATCAAAAGATTGTTTCTTGGAAAGTTGTGGTTTTGAATCCTAATTTCCTTATGTGTAGGTCCTTCAGGAATTTGTCAACACTAGCATTGAGCTCATGATTGGGATACCCAATTCAGATTTGCTAGGTTTTTCACAGTACTAGAGCACAACAGATACATGGGTGACCAACAATATATTACTATACTACCTTGACACAATGATCACTTATGTAACTGTAGGGGCAGAGGTGGCTGAGAGCACCATCAATGTCTCATCCCTCATTTTCCCAACAAGAGATATGCTCTCCCATGCTTGGGATGAGATATAGGACCCTTAGGATTCATTTTTCAAGTAGTTCTTTCATGTTTTGGAGTTGTGTAAGCAAAAAATTGAGCATCGTAACTCAGTTTTCTCATTCACAACACTGAGAAACACACTTTGTAACAAATTTTTCAAAGAAGAGACACATATTTAAGTCTTGTATCTACTGTAAGAACACCTTTTCTTAATAAAATTTTAGTATTTATCCTTCTTAATAGCTATTTCATTATGTGCAAATGAATGATTAATTATGTTTTTCTGTGTTTTATGTTTAAACCTCAAAAGAATTGTCTCATTTCTAGCACTTTTAGGTAGAAATAAGTGAATAAAAATAATTAAATAAACTAGCAATTGCCTAAATATACTGCCAATTTACAGAGGAGTGAATAAATATGACTAAATATAATGAATATGAAACTAATAAACAATGTATCAATATACTACCAATTGACAGAAATCAACGAACAAAAAAAATTAAATAAACTACCAAATTGATCAAAATGATGATTAAAATTAATGACTAAATGCACTACCAATGGAAGGAAATCAGTGAATAAAAGTGACTAAATAAGTGACCAATTAACAACAATCAATGATTAAATTAACGACTAAATATATCAGTGAATAAAAATAACTAAATAAGTGACCAGTTTACAACAATCAATGACTAAATTAATGACTAAATATACTACCAAATCGATCAATCAAAACAACCAATAAATGACTAAAAATGGTTTATACATCAATCCGGTCATGTTATAAATGACTGGCAATAAACTACTAATGGTCGCATGATCATGTTTAGTTATTTATATGCAGTTTTTAGTAGTTTTTTTAATCATATATTGTTGTTTTTGTACTAATGCTTGAATTATCTCATATGTCGATATGGAATTCCCCAAACCATCATAACAGACAACAAAACCCCATTCAAAAACTAAGATTTCCATGAGCTTTGTTCAAAGTTTTCTATCCAACGATGATTCTCCATGCCCTACTACCCTCAAGGAAATAGTCAGGTTGAAGCATCCAATAAAACCACCCTAAAAATACTGAAAATGACTGTTAATGATGTCGGTCGTGATTGGAATTTGTAACTAAGCCTAACCCTATGGGCTTACCAAACCAACATTCATACACCTACAAGTGCCACACCTTTTTCCTTGGTCTACAGATCTGAAGCAGTCTTACCTATTGAAGTTGAAAACCCTTCACTGCGAATATCCCTGAAAGGAATGGTCAGTAGTGAGGAATATCGGGTGTCTAGATTGAATGAGTTGGAACTCTTAGATGAAAGATATTTAAGCACGTTAAACAATCTCTAGGTTTATCATAATTGGCTCAAACAAAGCTACAACAAAAAGATAAAAAATAGAACCTTTCAAGTTGGTGACCTAGTACTAAAAGAGAATCAAAAGATCCAACTCAATCAGGATGTGAAGGGGAAGTTTGAACCAAACTGGTTAGGTCCTTTCATCATCACAACAAGCTATGGCTCTAGAGCTTATCAATTGGCTACTTCTTGAGGGAGAAACTTTAGCCAAACCACTGAACAACAACCATCCTTAAAAAAATTATGCTTGAACACATCAGAGTATCTCAACAAAAAAGATAAAAAAGCAAAAAAATCAAAAGCATAAATAGTAAAGAGAAATAAAACATCCTTTAAGTGAAAACCACTTTGTGGCACTTCTAGGACAAGTACCGTAGTGAAAACCTGGTAAATAGGTGCTACATTTGAATAAGACCTGGATCTTTATCTATCAACACTATCTAAAGACCACCCCATTCATCCCAAATAAAATGTGTGACCAACCATGGCTCGATGATTGATCAAGTGTTGAACCTTGTTGCACCATCAAAATTTGTCACCCCTAATGATTGTAATTTTGTCTTGAATTGGGGGAAAATTCCTGAAACTGGTAGTAGATTGGATCCTTGTAAATCCCATCACGGTCAAAAAAATCAGCAATAAAAAACATCTAGAAAATAAACAAAAAAATCAAAACAAAGTCAAAAACACCAAAATCACAAAAACATATTATTTAGTCAACACCAGTCAAACTACGCGGTCTTTGTATGTATAACGTAGGAAAGGCTTATCTTTGATCATCCCTCGAGGCACTAGGTCAATCCCTTTAGGCCCCCTACTGGTCTCTAAATTTCCCTAAAACAACAAAAAAACATTAGATAAACTCCGAAAATCAAAAACGTCCTATCTCCATTGTCACTTATCCACAATAAGCTTTCCATTCACAATAAACAATCATCACCTTCAACCTTTGACAAAAAAAACAACAAATAAAACAAACATCAAAATCAAAAATTCCAAAGTGAAGATTGAAAAAATCAGATCACTATCAAGTTAAAACAATGCCTAAGTATAGACTAACATACTTATTTGAAAATCATTATCAACAATCCTAAAAATGAGTCTTAATGGATAAAACATTCCTACAATAGACATCATTAATGGATTTCATCATGGAACTGTTGTCATGAGGATTGCACCCAGATGCTAAGCTTGGAGGCTCAACAATCCTGTGAAACATGGAAACATCTTTGAGCTTGTGGGTTGCTCATAATGAAGATGAATCTCTAGATTATGGGTTGGTTCCCCTTTAGATCTCCTAGAAACTAATGGAATTTTGTGGGAAAAAGGAAGAAGGATAACTGATAAATAGGAAAAACTAATTCTAGGAGGTGATGCACCAAAATGTAAATAACTTGTAGCTTGATTCACAACTACTTTTCAAAAGATCCATTTACACAGCTTAGTTTGGGAAATCTAATAACATAAATATTTCATAAAAAGGCTTGAAATCTATCTTCTTTGAAGGAAAATAAAGTTTTCACAACTTGGAAGATTAGACAAAGCAATGCACAACCTATGACTTGTGATGATTAACTGCTATTGTATACATGAAACTATGAATGAGACAAAAATTTAAAGGTTTACTATACTTTAAACACATCAAATTTGCATCAAAATCATTCATAAGAAACACAACACCTGAAATAGAGAAGGTAAACACTTGATTTTATTGAATAATAGAAGGAATCTCTATAATAACTAGAAAAATAAGTTGAAATAACTACTGATGTATCAAAAATGTCAAAATATGTTGAGTTACAAAACTTCTAAGTCTCTCTGCAATGTGCAAGAGAGGACAAAAAAAAAGAACTGAGGAAAACATAAGTTTTCCCTCCTATAATACAAAATCAATCCCAAAGTGAGAAAAAGAAGTCAACTATAGTCAACTGCACTCCAAAATATCCATCCCAAGATGTTGCATGAGCAAAACAAAAAAGCCCCAAAAAGAGGTTCATAATTGCTCCAATTTGAGCTAATTTAGCTCCAAACTCCCCTTCTCAAGCTACTTGATCAAAGCGATCTCCAAAAACAAATCAAGTTGACTTGAAGTCAAAGATAAACACCTCAATTCCACTCCTGTTTTTGCATGATTTTGGGACAAGAATAAACTATTTGAACAAATATCAAAGACAATCAGTTATGATTTACTTTAATAAGTGTTATGTGATTGTTTATTCTTGTATTACATGACAAATATTACGGTAATTTATAAAATATCACCTTTAATATTTGTTTACATATTTATTTTTTTGTTAATCTCATGCAAAAATACAAGGGGAAAATTTAATCTATTTATCTGCTAACTCCTGTGGACTCCACATTTGTCACTAGGAAAATGTCAAGAAGGTCTTGACCAAGGTCTAGGTATTAGTCATCATGCAATTTATGAATTAAAGGTGAAAAATAACCTATTTTGGTCAGCCAAAATTAGGGCTTCATTGTGAAACACAAGAAAAAGTGTTTAACCTTAACACGAGCTCACTTTGTATTTGTTTCCTCCTATAAAGTTTTCATCTGCTACGCTGCCACCATGGAGTTTGGCTAGGGTTTGAAGAACCTGAGTGCTGTCTACAATGGTGGAACCATTCTTCACTATTGCTAAGCCATTTTATGTGAATGAAAGTGCTCTAGTTGTAACAAAAAGATGATGAAATCTGAGTATTTTCTGTGGTATTTTCTTTGAAATAAAACACTTTTAGCGTGGTTTCTTTGTTTAGATTGCACGATAATATCTTTCTCTGCATAATGATTTTCATTTTCTGAAATAGTGCAGATTGAATCCATAATCTAAACTTTTCTACAATGGCTTTTCCACTGAGGCATTTTTGGTTTCTAAAAACCCCTTCATTCTTTTGGAAATCTGTAAAACTACCTTGGAATCTTTTAAAACTCTGGAAGCTCCAAATTTTCATTGAGATCTTTATAGTCATCATTGTTTCCGATCATAAAATTGGGTAGAAAAAAGAAAACCTCGAAGCATTTGGTGCAGTTGACTTGTTGCGGCTTATAGAATGCATGAGATTTGCCAGTTTTTTCATCACAGCCTGCAAAACAATGGGGCATTCCTCTATCTATAATATAATGAAAGTCTCCTCTAAAATTACAGAGCTCTATGTGCCCTAGATACTTTCTTTTCTTCATGTGATTTGCTTGACCTATTTTCATGTGCTATAAGAGACAAAGCATGAGTATCCTCCCTTATTCTTAGCTTTTACCCTGCAAGGTCAAATGGGTCATTATATATTTTCTAAAATGTGATATATGAAGAAGAATAGTTAGCCAAGTGTATCTTGTATAATGCTAAATAAATCCTTCACTACCAAAGGTATTCCTCCTTTATATTGAGACGACAACATACTCCAGGCTGAAGTAAGAATAGCATGACCAAATTGTTGAGCATCTTTAATTTGAGTTTATTTTGAGGACTACCCTCTAATTCACAATAAAATCTATGATTGTCCATTATTCACATTATCACAGTCATTAAGGACTATACTTCTATTCATGGATCTTCAAAAGAGATTAATGAATGCCCTTGAACTATAATGAATATGCTTTGCTTTGACAGGGATTGTCCTTTGTTTGAATCCCAATGACAAATTTGAAACCTTTCCATTACTCAAAACTATGCATTAGGATTTTAATGATCACAGTCATGGTGTTGATATATGGATCCTTGAGTTTTCGTGCATGATTTTCTTAATCTTGCTTTGATCCATTGTTGCAGTTTTGACTATTCATAGCTCATTCTCTTTTGATGGATGACAATGTACTAGCATTCCACTAGATTGTGCATCTACTACAAACTCTAAAATTTTCTCTTGACCTACTATTCATGACAACACTCATGACTCTTACAATTGCATTTTGTAAACTTCGAAACCCTTTTGAATCTATGCATGGTGGTCATTATGGGTATGAGAGCCACTATTATTTCTTTCTTTAACCTCCATTGGCTATTGTGTAGATTGTCTTTGATTGTGGTTTCAAAAATCAAATGCTACTCTTTATGTTCTAGCTATCCTCTTAACACTCTACCTTCCAAAGTGACTTCCCCCTTAAGACCCTTGTGACAAGGTGATTGACTTTGTGTCTTTGCAGCTACTCCCTTAGCACTTAAAATGATTTCCCCCTGTGTCCTTCATGACTTTCACCTTAAAGTGGAATTCATACATCTCATCAACAAAAAGGAAGAAGACCGTCCTTTCTATCTTGAACTCTACCCTTTAGGTTTCTCTCACCATTTGACAATGGGCTCTTTATTATTGACTCTCATAGTTTTCAAACTACCTTTTCCATTGTGAACTACCTTCTTTGACTCAAGGTGACTGTCATCTCAATTAAGGTCTGCAATTTACAAATGATTGTCATTTAGGTATAAATATTGTCTTATTTTCATAAAGATTGCCCCTATCTTTGCAAACTGTCCTTGGCATGGTGGCTCAAAGAATGTCCCTTTGTGACCATTTACATCCTTCATTATATCTTCCCATTGCAAAGTGAAAGGACTGTCCTTCTAATTGGATTCCTTGTTTGCATTCAACTATTCAAATCTGCTAGTGCCTCATATTCATAATGATTGTGTTATGGGTTCCTTGTCTTCTTTAGTCCTCAATGCCATGGTGATTGTCCTTATTGCTTATTACTGTCTTTTGTTGTCCCTAAATGACTGTCCATAATTTCAAGACTCTACTTTTCCTTATGCATGGGCTACTCTTGTCACTAAATGGTTGTTCATTGTTCTTCCAAGGTACCTTATAGCTCTGTTTTCACTGTCCAATGAAACCTTTAGCATTGACATATTAAGACTGCCCTTCTTGAAACTTCATGACAGTCCCTTCTCTATTGCTGTGTCTTTTGCTTGTTCTTGAAATTTTTTCTCATTGTCTATGAATTGATCCACAATTTCCTTGCACTATTTTCCTTGTTGATGAGGTGGCTCTAAGATTATACCTGTACCTGGGCAGTCAACAAATAAGTTAAGAAAACTAAGAAGCTCAGAGCTTCTCATGATGATTAGATGATCTTGACTTTTCTTGGATCTTCTTGATAACTATGTTATGATCTTAGGGCACCTTTGAATCTTTGATTTGATGTTTAATAAGAGATAGGTTGTTTATCTGTTAGTTTTCCATATAAGAGACATGGAATCCTAAGCTCTAACATCACTTTCTTTGTCCCTTGCAGACACCTTTGGAGCTATCAACAAAGGAGTTGAAGATGCAGCTGATCAACAATTGGGTTCGTCATTCAGGCAATGATGGATCCCTTTTCTCTTACATGTGTTCTTTTACTTTCAGATGTACAATTTATCTTTTATTGCATTATATTAAGTTATTCTCACAGCTTGTGTGGGAAACTTATAAGCATAATTCTTGTAATGAATTTAAACAACTACTTTATGCAAAAGTTTGTGTACTATTTTTTAGTTTTTTAGATCATAAATTCAAATTAGCATAAAATTCAACACCACATAGAACAATGAACACAACAAATACCCTGGGAAAACCCTCCTACTCGAAGGAGAAAAACCCAACAAATAATCTCTTATATATATCAGATAAAAGTGCAGAATTCTGCATACAGTGTTTGGCCTTACACAAGGTTGAATAAATACAATAAATGGTAACACCTCTCCTTGATGCGAATCACAAATGAATACACTTCTTCAGTAATTTGGTCTACTACTAAAAGATGATTATTTGTTGCTTGGAGAAATGGCGAACTGCTGAAAGTGCGAACTTGAGTGAAAATGAATTAGATTAACTTGTGATCAAATGGGAGGACTCTATCCTCCTTATATACCAATCCAAGAGACCTCTCTCCTAGGATGGCTACTTGAAATAATAAATATCAAGAAAAATATATAGGCCGACCTGCCTTTAATTAGAATAAATTAAGGAGAAAATATCTCCCGAAGCTACCAAATGCTAACACTATTCCTCTTTTTTGTAAAGCAATTGCATAATGAAAATTGAAAATTCATTTCATGGCACTATTTGTATGATCATGAGTAACTTTTAGTAGAATATTTTGTGTACCTTTCTCCTTCTTCAAAGTAGAAAACATTAGTTTTGTCCTAGCCTAACCTGATTGGGCTGAAAAACACAATTAGAAAACATTTTTGGTGACCTCTGCTATATGCTTGCCTGCTAAGCATATTAGAATAGTAGCATAAATCTATCCATTGGGCATAAGAGTCAATTCCTATCCTTTGAAACTTAGAAAATCCTCCGTAACTCATCTATTATAATTTGAACATCAATAAAAATAACTTGTAAACAAACTATAATGGCTCTGAACAAGGCCAACAAACTATACAACAACACTTCTTGGAAAACAAAAACTGAACTGAAATAGATGTGCCATCAACACTTATTAATTGAAAAATCTACTCTATTATGGTACATTTTCAATCCTTTTCTCCTTAGAAACAAGGTTTGAGGTGAATCCCATTGACTGGGATAGGTAACACCTATCCATCCAAATTTAAAAGCTGAAAATCATTATGCTTCTTGCATTCAGTAATTACATAAGGGTCATCCCACATGGCATCAAACTTGGTATGCTTACTAGGTTTACTTTTAAGCTCATCCCACTTGAAAACAAGATCAACCTCCTTGAACACTCTTGTGACTACCTTCCTGTCAAAATTCCTTTTCATTTGAGCCTGATGGATCTCCAAATTCCTTAGTGCTTCCTTTCTTATCTCTTCTAACTCCATCACTTGTGCAAGCCTAATTTCCATAGGCTCTTCCTTTAACATTTCTAGCTCTTTAATCAAGTTCAAGGTTGGTAATTCAACTGAAATTAGAATCTTGGCTTCTTTGCCATAAGTAAGAACATATGGTGAATTACCTATAGCTCTTTTAGGAGTAATCCTATCAACCCATAAGGCTGATTTGAGCTTGTCATGCCAAGCTCTCTGATTGTCTTCAATCATCTTCTTGATAATTCTAATCAAATTCTTATTAGTAGAATCGGCTTTTCCTTAACCCTGAGGGTAACAATTGGATGAAGTATTCATAAATATAGTATTTCTAATAGACCAATTAGATACTTTCAAGCCAACAAATGCCAATGCATTATCAAAAATAATGGAATCAGGAGTACCAAACCTTGCAACTAGGTCCTGATAGAAGTTTAGAACAATAGTCTCATTGGCCTCCTTCAATGCCACAACTTCTAACCACTTAGTAAAATAATTAGTTGCAGTCAATATCCATTTGTGACTTGCACTTGAAGGTGGGTTAATTGGGCCAATAATGTCAAGACCCCACTTAGCAAAGGGCTATTATACCTAAATTGGATGCAAAGGCAAGGCTACACACCTTTTTTTTCCTATAAATAATGAGCATTTGGTACATTTCCTAACCCATGCATGTGTATCTTTAAACAGATCGGGCCAAAAGTAACCATCTCTCATGATCTTTAGAGTTGTAGTTCTAGGTGCAAAATGACCTCTAGAAGGTCCATCATGAAACTCCTCCAGAACTCTATCTACTTGACTTGAATCAATGCACCATAACAAGAATCCATGAAAATCCTTCGTATATAAAATTTCATCAATAATAGCATAAGGAATCACTTGGAGTTTGAAATAACTTCTTTTTGAGCTATCTAAGCCTTGAGGACACTCACCGGTTTCAAGATAATGCTTCATATCTTGCACCCAATTGGAGGAAGGAGCTGTAACATCAGTTTGTTCTTCATTGCTAAGTGTTAGGACAACTTTTTCTTCAACTTCCTTGCTTTCCTTTTCATTTCCAGCCAACTATTCACATAAAACCTTACCTCTTACAAGCTTGGTAACCTTAATTTGGACATCATATTCCACTACCTTGGTAATCTAACCAACTCTTTTGTCATTAATGTCTCTTCTCAATAGGAAATATTTCACTATAGGATGAGCAACCAACAACTGAATCTTATTGTTAGAAAGCATGTGTCTAAATTTCTTAAGACTTCTAACCACCACAAGTACATGTTTCTCAACAGAAGAATATATTACTTCGTAATCCTGAAGCACTTGGTTGAAAAATGCAACGGGCTGCTCCAAAACTTGTACATTTTGTTGACACAATATAGCTGAGATAGTATCTACACTCCCAAAAGAATAAAGAATAAAATATTTTTCAAAATTAGGATTAATGAGCATTGGAGCAGCAACTATGGAATTCTTGATTTATTCAAAACTTTTCTTTCCTTCTTTGGTCTAGCTGAAAGTGACATTCTTTCTCAACATAGAGGTTAGAGGTTGCAAAAGATAAGCAATATTTGGAATGAACCTCCTTACAAAGTTTATTCTACCAAGAAAGATTTGCAAGCCTTTCTTGTGAGCAGGTAAAGGTAAAGCAAGAATAACACTTATCCTTTTTGGATCTATGGAAATTCCATCTTTAGATACTACATGTCCAAGAAATTTACCTTCATGGATAGCGAAGATACTTTTCTTGGGATTCAATGAAACTCCATATTCTCTGTACCTCTCGAAGATCTGCTTCAAATGAACTAAATGGTCAATTGAATTCTTAGAAAAAATAGTAATATCATGTAAGTAAACCATTACAATTTTTTTCATCAAACCATGAAAATCCATATCCATGTCTCTTTGGAAGGTAGCCCCTAAATTGGAAAATCCAAAAGATATCTTCTTGTAAGCCATGGTTCCCCATTTTGTTATGAAGGTTGTCTTATACTGATCTTCCTCTTTTACCAATATTTGGTTGTACCCTGAAAAGCCATCTAACAAAGAAAACCTATTAGATCTAGCTACAATTTGTAAAATTTGTTCCATAGAGGGCAGTGGGTAGTGATCCTTTAGAGAAGCCCTGTTAAGGTCTCTAAAGTCAACACACAACCTAATTTCACCATTCTTCTTCCGTACAGGAACAAGATTGGACACCCATGAGGTATGATTAATTGGAAAAATAATCTTACTCTCAATCAACTTACTCAATTTAGCTCTCATGAGGTGCTCAAGTTTAGGATTCAAAGGCCTTTGCCTTTGTCTTACCGGCTTTACATTTTATTCTATCTCTATGGTGTGTTGTGCCAACTCTAGATTGAATCCCTTCAAGTCAAGATACTCCCAGGAAAACACATCAGCAAACTCTTGATAGAGTAAAATGAAAGCATATCTCTCCTCTATAGTACATACCTTGCCAAGTTTCAGGAGCTTATCCTTGAAGATCTCAATAGGCTCATAGTGCTCTTGTTTGATAAACAAACTTGAATTTTATTTTCTCACCTGATCATCTGAGTTGAAAATGGACTCAAGTGTTACCAATCCCTTTGGTAGCTTGTTTGACTTAAGTTGAAGAATCTGATCTTCATACTATTGAGATAAAATTTTATTGATTAGAAGCTAAAAATTCACCTTCTTCAATCAGGAAGCTAATAATCTATTCATCACTATAAAATACCTACCAATAAATGTTATTATCTGGAATAGTAGGTAACAACAACTTTGACATAGTTTTGAGTATCAACATTCTTCAACTCAGCTGGAATATCAAATTCAGCTCCCATGGCAACTAGTTTATCAGCTTGTTTATTTTGATTCCTTGGTATGGATAGCAAATTAAATGCATCAAACTCTTTGATCATGTCCCACACTCTATGTTTATACAATTTCAACAAGTCATTTTTAGTGGCATTGATATTCCTTAATTGATTGACCACTAATCCACTATCCCCAAACACCTAAAGGCACTTTACATTTTTCTTTCTAGCCCATTCTAAAGCATGAAGAAGTGCTTCATACTCAACAATGTTATTAGAACAAATGAAAGAAAAATGAAAGGTTGAATAATACCTCACACCACCTAGAGAAATTAGCATATCCCCTCCACTAACACCTACCTTGGTTCTTGAACCATCAAAGTATAAACTCCATTCTTCGTTATATTGCTATATTTTATGATCTTTTTCATCCTTAACCAGGTTCGAGACAACAAGTACATGCTCTTGAATCATGTAAGTACCCAGATTTGTTTGTTCCATATGCTTGTATGGGTCATCCTCATGGTTCTCAACTTCCCATTGATCTAAAACTAGATTAGGAATACCTTCAACCAAAGTGTTAGGCTCTTGAACAACTTGTTGATCTTCCTTACCTTGCTCATGATAAGCAAGATTTGCATTAGTAGCACTAGGCACAAAAGGTTCTATGTGATATTTAGCCACTAAGTCAAAAGTAATGGTAACCTTAGTGCCATAACTTGTCCTGAAGAAGAGATGTGACCAATCAGATGAAAGATAGCCTCCTAATTTAGCTGTGAAATATATGGAAAGACATAAAGCAAAATAGGGTGGCAAATCTATCACATAGATATCTTGTGGAATAGAAAAATTAGGACATACATGCAAAGTTAGATCTAGATTGTTAATTACACCCAATGTCTTGATGGCTGTCCCATATAACTGAACTACAACTTTTGATTATGGCTCATAGGTCTAATCCAACTTGTCAACAATCTACTTAGGCATCACTGAATTGCTAGCACTTGAATCAATCATACAGTTATGCAAAAGATGCTTGCCTACAATCAAAGTTACATAAAAAGGAGGTGGTTTAACCTCTTGAGTTCTTTGTTCAACCTTTTATTTAGGTGTACTTGCTAATTCTACCTTTGGTGGATCACTTAGAAGTGAAACATTTGGCTAGTCTATTTCTAGTTCATGAGATAAATAATATTCAATGTACTTTGTAATAAATCCTTTTGTCCCAGAAGAGCCAAGGAATCCCACATCAAAACACTGATGCTATACTTCTTCATATGCTCCAGAATGTTGAATGGAATTGAGCTAAATCTCTACTACACTTTAGGAGCAGTAGTACTTTTAGGTTGATTTTGCACAGGTGGAGCTTGAGTCTTAGGTTGATCTTTGTTCACAATAGGTTGTTTTCTAGAAAATATTTGGATAGGCTAAGTAGGAAATTTTCCTACATTTCCTTTTTGGCTCATGGAGGCTTGATTTGGTGTACTAACAGGCTGATGTCCTATTTATACAACTCTCTTCTTAGATCTTGTGTTCTCCGTTAGAAAGTTGTAAGACTGATTTTGATCTTGTCCTTAAGGATAGTTCACCCAACTGAACTCATCATGCTGCTAGTTCATTAAGGTGACATCATTCTAACCCTGATCTAGATAGGAAACTTGTTGTTCAATATTTTGCTTCTCAGAACCTTGTTGGACAATAAAACTATTTTGCACCATCAAGGCTTGATTCAACATCCCATTGAGACAAGTAGACTGATTGTGTGGTTGATTGCATGGAAAACACTAATCAGAATTTTGCACCAAGTTGTTCTGGATAGGAACTAACTCCTTTGAAGCACTAGGAATATTTGGATTATATGGTTGAAAGGGTCTAGGATTATAGGGATTTCTTTATGCCTATGAATAAGCTTGATAGGAAGGTCTATTAGGCTGATATAAGTTCTGATTTGGTCTAAAGCCCTGACTTTGTTACTTTTCTATGTTCACCAATTTGTTTCCAAAGGTCTGAAATAACCCCTTGATCTCCTACAACTCTTGAGATTGAACTGGAGCGACAATATTTTGAGCAGGTGCTTGATGGTTTAAGGGTGGAACAATAGGTAATGGAGCAATAGGAGACACTTGGATACGCACCAAAGGCTGAATATTAGGAAATATAGGCATTGGAGGCCTAGGTAAAAATTTTCCAGCTTGAATAAGACTATTCTTAGCTCTAATGGCAATATCAAATGTTGCAAGTAATGACAAACCACCCATTGATTGAATCATTACCGAAATGTCACTATTGAGGGCCTTGAGATAATACAAAAAGGCATGATCAACTGTAGGCTTCACAGAGACTGGAAGTCTATTCCAGGTCTTCTTGAAACGAAAGATGAAATCTGAAATTTGCTCCTAAGGAGCTCTCTTGATGGTGGTTAATTGTTCAACCAAAGAAAAATGATTAGATCTATCTTAAAACTTCCTATTCAAGGAATCTCCCAACTCATCCCATGCTAAAATAGAGTTCACAACTATATCCCTAAACCATTGAAGAGCCTTACCCTTCAATGAAGAAGCTAGGACCCTGATTGCAACATTCTCTTCATTAATGTGATGAACCCCACATAGTGAAGCGACATCTTTGATGTGCTCTATGGGTGTAGTCTGATCGTCACCCATGAAAATGGGTAAATTTTTGAGTGCAGCTACTGGAATATCATTATCCTGAGCCAAATTCAATGGGCTTCCCCGTTAAATGGCACAAATACAAAAACTCTCGCCATTAGAGCTACTGGTATTGTAAAAATAGGAACTTTTACTACAGGTATTGGTGAACTTGAAACTGATGATGCTGATCTAAAACCAGGAGGTGTAGATTGAGTACTTGGAGATGGACTCGATGCTCTTTCTTCTATCCTTCCTCTTCTTTTTGGTGATGATAGCTGCAAATATTCAAAAGGAATAGAACTTCTCCTTATTTGAATGCTTCTCATATGCTAAAATGCACTAGATCCATTCAAAACTAGCTAATAGAGTCGCCAAATATGAAATTTCTTCACCTCTAAAGGCTGGAATCACCACTGTTCATACCAAAATAGCATACAAAATGAAGCTTCTTGTGGAATTGGAATAGTTCATAGTCCCATCAGGCATGCCAAAAACTGTTGTCACGAGCATTGCACCCAAATACTAAGCTTGGAGGCTTAGCAATCCCATGAAACATGGAAAAATCTTCGAGCTTGTGGGTTGCTCATGATGAAGATGAATCTCCAGATTATGGGTTGGTTCCCCATTAGATCTCCTAGAATCTAATGGATTTTTTTGGGAAAACAGAAGGAGGAGTAGAACTGAGGTGTTTATCTTTGACTTCAAGTCAAACTGAGTTATTTTTGGAGTTCCCTTTGATCAAGCAGCTTGAGAGGGGGAGTTTGGAGCTAAATTAGCTCAAATTGGAGCAATTATGAGCCCTCTTTTTTGGGCTTTTCTATTTTTCTCGTGCAACAGCTTGGTATGGATATCTTGGAGTGCAGATGACTACATTTGACTTCTTCTCACTTTAGAATTGATTTTGTATTATAGGAGGGAAAAACTTATGTTTTCCTTAGTTATTGCTTTTTTTCCTCTCTTGCACATTGCAAAGAGACTTAGAAGTTTTGTAACTCAACATATTTTGACATTTTTGATACAACAACAATTATTTCAGCTTATTTTTCAAGTTATTGCAAAGATTCCTTCTATTATTCAATAAAATCAAGTGTTTACCTCTCTATTTTAGGTTTTGTGTTTCTTATGAATAATTTTGATGCAAATTTGATGTGATTAAAGTATAGAAAACCTTTAAATTTCTATCTCATTCATAGTTTCATCTATACAATAGTCATTAATCATCATAGATCACAGGTTGTGCATTGATTTGTCTAATCTTCCAAGTTGTGAAAACTCTATTTTCCTTCAAAGAAGATAGATTTCAAGCCTTTTTATGAAATATTTATGCGATTAGATTGCCCAAACTGAGCTATGTAAACAAATCTTTTGAAAATTAGTTGCAAATCAAGCTGCAGGTTATTTACATTTTGGTGCATCACCTCCTAGAATTAGCTTTTCTCATTTATTAGTTATTCTTCTTCCTTTTTCCCACAAAAATCTATTAATTTCTAGGAGATCTAAAGGGGAACCAACCCATAATTTGGAGATTCATCTTCATCATGAGTAACCCACAGGCTTGAATATGTTTCCATATTTCACAGGATTGTTGAGCCTCCAAGCTTAGCAACTGGGTGCAATCCTCGTGACAACAAAAACATCAAAACAACTATGGCAAGTGATACTGCAACACTGTTTATCTTTTTATAGTCTTATATTTTTTATTTATCTTAAATACCACATTCCTAGAATCTCTCGAGGATGTCCATAAGGATTTAGAGAAGAAGGAATGGTGGCATTAACTATCAATTTCTGTTTGTTCTATTGTTAGATGTTTTTGTGATACTACCATGGTGAATACTTGCTTTATTTTGTGTATGGAAGTTGTTTTGAGACAATTTGTGTAGCATTTGCATGTTAGGTACTTCATAACTCTTTGTGTCACTGGTCCAAAAAGGTTTTAACACAACTCAACCATATACTTTAACAAGGTTTTCGTATGTCTGGTATGAGGAAGAATATTATTTTTGTGTCGAAAGTTCATTCAATGGATACAATGCCACCTTAGTTATTAATACCTTGGTGCATCGTGTCTATTTTCTACATAAAAAAGGATTTCTTAATGATACAAAACCTCTATGTAAGCAAAATAAAAACTCATTAGTAACTAACAACATCAAATTTCTATCCATCTCTAAATCATCAAACATTTCTTCTAACAACTCCATCCTACATCGCAATATCATTAGTACCACATATATCCTACATCTACAAATTCATCGGTACATATCATGACCATAATAAAATGATAAAACATCACACATCATGTATAATCATCCATCACATACATATGATATCATCATAAATCATTCATCCATAACATATGAATACATCAAAGAAATACAAAAGCATCATTCAGAAAAATATAAATATCCATGATCATCTATAAACATCTCATAACACATCATAAAGCCAAATCAAAACATGGTATATCATATATCATCAAAAAATGGATAATGTCATCATCAAATTTCATGTGTGATACAACATCAAAGGAGATCAAAATAAATACATATATATGAGCCTCAACTGGGCCGATGAATATATATACAAAAATATGTCTACATAAGTCTTTGATACAATTATATGAAAGATCATAAACATAATCAGCCCTATTGGTCCTCTGGATGTGGAGATCTTCACTAATGCTCACTATGATGATGGGATGGATGGGGCATGATTGGAGACTATTTAATTAACTACCCACCCGAATTTGCATCTGTAGCTGTGCTCAGCTCACCAAACTGAGGATGTCTTTGTTCTATCGACACAAATGCCTCATACAAAGTCTGATAATATGTCACCTGCTTTAGGATCCCATCTCGCTCAACCTGATACTGGGGCAAGCGAATGGTGGAGGCCAAAGATATCTTAGCTATAAGTTTGTGCTGCCTCTCGATAGCCAACTCCTCTCTCAATGAATCTCTCTCCTAACGGAGAGTGTCCCACTCGGCTCTGAATGTGTCTCTCTCTTTCTAGTCTTGGTCAAAACCTATGCCTCAGTGTCTTGTCGCTGTGCAATCTCAACATCATGCTTTGCTCTAGTTGCATCTCTATCTATTGTCATCTACACTAACTGAGCTGCCATGTCCCCCTGAGGGGGAGGACCCTGAGGAGTTTGTGGTACCTAGTGTTGTTGTTGCTGCTACTAATCCTGAACATGTCACAGTTGCTCATGGGAAATCTAAAGACGATGCTATTCCTCTTGGCACCCAACATAACCTGCTCTGAATACACCCAAAACTGGACCTCCTAGAGGCATAATCAATCTCAAAGGTCTATGGAAGGTCCACTAACCATCAAACTCACGAGTTGTCCCAATATCTATAGGACCAACTTCCCAACCCCATGGAAAAGGTATCAATGCTTTGAATGCTGCCACTACCGTGCCACAATCCTCACAAGCCCCCCAAGTGGAATCCTCCTAGGTAGTACATCCAAATATGGCCATATAATCATTGAAAGGCCGAGTCTGGTGCTCATCAAACTATCTCAAAACTCTCTCTAATAAATATATCTCAAGCAAGAGATATGAGCAACTGATCAGAAACTGTGTCTGTCTATAGTAGACCAGTTGATCTTGATCATCTAGCCATGCCTCACAATCCCTATATGGGTGCCATATGAAATCAGTAACATCATAAAAAAATTCCCTCTAGTAGGACAACATGTCTGGCTAAGTATAATGAAGATAGTCATGGTATTGATAAGCATAAGGATCATATGCATCCTTGTCTCACATACCCTCTGATCGAGTGATGGAAATCCTCTTCTAGGCCAAAAAATGTAGCAAATTGGCTCCAGTGAATATACTACTGCTAGCTCAGTACACAACCTCATCTCATATCTCTATATAGGTGGGCAAGCATAAAATGTAGCCTCCTCCATCATCTGCTTGATAATGATACCCCAACCAATGGGGAACCTCTTAGCCCTCCTATCGGGCATCAAAGGTCCAATGATAATACCTGCTAACACGGGAACCATAGGATCAACACCATCACAAAGAAACCCCAAATCAATCTCAAAATCAACAACATGCAAATCCTCCACACCGAGTAATCTCTCCATCATTGTGGTACCCCTCTGAATGTCATACTCAATGAGCTCACCATGAATAGGGATCCTAAGAATCCTCCAAACATCCTCCAAAGTAATGGTGCACTCCCTAGTAGGGAAATTAAACAAAGAGATCTCAGAATGCCACCTCTCTACCAATGCAGTCATCATGGCTCAATGAGCCCTCAACAATGACAAGTGAGTAATATAATGTAAACCCACGACATCGAGAAAGTCTCTTTGTGTATCATCAAAATCGACCAACCTATCCATCAATCAAGGACATCGCTCTCACATAGACAACAACTTTATGGACAACCTGCAACCATTCAACACATATCATCAAGACTTTTGGGAAACTTCAAACTAAAACTAAACATTGCAAATCAATAGTTTTGAAGCAAAAGCATACTTTTTCTAGGCAATAGTGAGCATTTTTGGCAATAGCGCCAATATTTCTCAATAGTGATCATTTTTTGCAATAGCACCAATATTTATCAAAAGTCTAAAAAGCAACAAAAGTGCCAATATTTGGTAATAGCGCACATGTACTAAGCAATAGTGCTAATATTTCTCGATAGCGCTAAAAAATTGCAATAGCGACCTTCCAAAAGGTCAATAATGCCATTATTGTGCCAATAACGAAAAACTTGCTAAAAGTTTTCTATTTCTTAAAAACAAGTTCGAACATTAATTATAAAGATGAAAAAGGACGAAAGCAAAAATTAAAGGCATATGTACTGGAGCCCCCACACTAGTTGGTCGTTGATATACTCTGACTACCTCCGACCTGTGTGGAACTCCCGAAACTTGAGGCATCATGAATCACTATTTGCAAAAGAAAATTTCACAAAAAATCTAAAGGCAAGAAATTTTCAAATAAAGGAGTGCAAATGAGGGGTAATTTCAACCTAATTTACCATTTAAACCCCCCTAAACCCTATTTTTTCTACCTTGGAAAGTCTCCTAGGTCAAAATTAGGAGCTCCCAGGAACATTTGAACTATAAATGAAGGCCCTATGGCCTAATATTTTGTCCTCTACACATATGAACTATAATGAAACCTTGTCACGAGCCCAACCTAAAACTAACTTTTTCCAGCCAACCTCTCGAGGGGGCAACCCAACATTGTATTATCTTTTCGCTAACCGTCGAGGCGTAGTGGGGCATATAATTTTTTTCAAATCTTGATCTTAACATCAAATTCTTTGAAACAAAGCAACTAATACTTTGTCTCAAAGAGGGGAAAAATTTAGACATGTAAAAATGACCTAACACATATTGCACATCTTGAATGACATTTTTTCATCATCGGCATCATTATCATTTAATATCATTAAATTTCACATCATTTACATCAAAAACCCTATTTTCCTCTATTAAATTAATAATCATTAAATTATTTAATTAATTCACTATTTCATCATTAATCTAACTTTATTCCTCCTAATTAATTAAATAACACAAATTATTTAATTATTTTGCTAATATACCCTATTCTCCTAAATCAATTAAATTATTATTACTTAATAGTTTAATTAAATCACTTTCCCCTTTCTAAACCTAAATAATTAAATTAATTATTCAACATCATTCGACATAGTCAACAAACAAATATAACTTTATTTGTTTAAGTCAAACATGACTTGCACATTCAACTCAAAATGTTAATTAATTAATTCAAATAATTAATTATCCTCACCCCTTTTGTGATTGAGCAAATCATGACCACTGATTGCTCACTCTGATTGGCTAACTGATTCATCTATATCCTAACTAACCCATCTATTCTTCAATCCCATTAACTACTCAACTTGATTTCCTCATTTCCACAGATTATGCAATCTAAATCCTCTGATGGTGCAATTGACATCCTTAATTGGATTGATTACATAAGCTAACTAAGGAATCTATTTCCTCTCAACGGTTCTCAACCGTTGATCAATATTTTGCATTGTTGTAATCTTGCATGTTCATCGCAGAATAGGAAATCTATAAAATAACCTTCTACCTTCTCACAAATCATCTAGAATTTACATAAGTGAAGCGTTGCACAATTACCTCTTGAGCACATTAAGAATTATTGTCACATTCTAGTTCAACATCGTACACACATTGAAGCTTTTGCAATGCATAATGGAGGCTTTGCATTGATACAAACACAATTCAACATCAATGCAAATACAACTTCGACATGGTATGGTGAGATTTGGTGGTTTTGGATTCATTTAAGGTTATTAATTGATTATTTGATTCAATTCATGGATTTAATTTCACATTTCATGAGTAATGGGTTTAGGGATTCTTAATCTTGTTTGAATTAGTTTAATTCATTTGTTTTTCCATATGCTTCATTCCCCCCTTACGACATATATAAATCAAAGCACATACATAGTTATTAGGAAACATATATCATAATAAATAGATAAGTAGATTTAGGGATATGATAATCATCAACAACTATATAAAATATATAAGATGGGTTTATTCATGTGTACACACACATGCTTACACTTAATACTGTCAAAGTGGAAAATAGTGGGCCTATAACCCACATGACCCAAGATCATTTTTAGAATTGATAAAATATTAAGCTATTAGAATGCATTGGTTGAAATAATACAATATTTTATGAGATAAGGAGCTGAATTGTTTCTCTTAGCCTTGGACATGGGACATGTCAGTTTTTACAAGGGGAGAAACCACCTCTAATTTTTAAATGGTTATGTATAGTTATGCCATTGACCAAATACATTAAATTTTTTATTTTGATGATGTCCATTTGAATAGTCTATAGTTGCAACAATATCAAAAGATATACTAAGGGGCCTTGACTTATCTTCACAGATCATAATTCATAGAGATCTCAAGCCTAATCACATGGTAGATATTGGTGTCATTGTCAAATTAAAAAATACTAGACTATAATTATGAATGAAAATGGGAAGCCCAACAAAAGAATTATATATAGTCTCTTGGAATCACTACTCTAGAACTTTCTTGTGGTGAACCTCCTTACATGAAGAAATGTAGAAAGGAAAGAAAACTTTGAATGAGCCTAACCTCATGGAACATGGGCCTTGATGTGTCAACAAGATTAAGAAATAATAAGTGATGGGTCAGCCATAGATATTGGGTGCATTATAGTTAATATAGTTTTATTCTAGGTGGGTGCACTCCAGTTAAATTAACTGAAGTATTAGTTCTAATATTTCACTATATTCATGTCAAGCTACTTAGAAATATTACCATGTTTTATTCTATTGTACTTTATTTTTTGAATAAAAAGTGGGGTAAAAATTTATTAATTGTACATAATTTGTGCCACTACTAACCCCTCTAAGAGGGTACTAGCCAACCCAAGCAACTAAATCAAGAAAGACCATACAAGAACAAAGCCAAAGAAAATCCCCCTAGACCATGATTTATAGAGGCCTATCTTCGAGAATTAAATCTTTTAGTTACTTAGAACACTTTGAAGGTAAATTTTCCCAATTGTCAACCATCCAATCTCCCATGAACTCTAAATCCCATTTAGCCAAAAACCAACCACTTTATTCCACTCTCGCAGAATGTGGAGAAATCAGGCATCATCCAAAGAATTGCTAATTTGGTGAGTTTGGCACACCACCAACTCCAACTACCAATTAACATCACCAAGCTCCCACCTATTCAACATATTAATCAGGACTCGAGAATCTGAAATTCACAAATAATTTTGCTCCAGCCTAGTGCACATCTCCTCTCCAAAACCATAAGGATAGCCTGAGCTTCCATAAGATTATTAGACTGGTACCCTTGGAAGAGGGAGAAGAAGAACAAGGCATCACCTAAATAGTCCCTTCCAACACCTCCAACTATAGCAGGTTCAAGATTTTCCTTGGAGGAACCATCAGTGTTGATCTTGAAAACACTAGTAGGAGGAGGGGACCATCTCCCCACTCATTGGGTTTTCCTTTGGGGTTGACAAGTCCCCCTTGACAGGGTACAGACTTGGCCACCCCCAGAGATGCCAAGTCTATGCATCAGGTCCACCTCACCATGCTTAGAAGTGGTACAATCACACATTTAGCTCAAATAGTTTCTTGGATCATTCCCAGTATTCTTTGCCATAACTGTTGCATTCCCAACTATTTCCCCTAAAAGATCCTACAATTCCTTTTGAGCCATGCCTACCAAATAATGCAAGAAGGCCCAATATTCCACACCACCTGTAGGAAGAAGCTCTTAATTGGTGGCCTTCCTAGACTTCTCCAAAACTCAACAAGAGAAGAGGCATGCACACAAGTCTACTTCCAAACATCCCACTAAAGGTGCCAAATGGTCCGCAAGAAAGAGCATTAGAAAAATAAATGTGAAATAGTCTCCTCATCATTTCCATAGAGGAAGAAGATAAATTGTCCCTAGATACCTTGCTTGCATAGATTTTCCCATGTGAGACATCTATTATGAGCAACTAGCCAAATGAAAACATTACATTTGGTCCAAGCATACTTACTCCACACCTGTTTCCACCAAGGGACTTCGTAACCACCATATTTTTGCCTATCCAAAACCTGGTAGCTAGAGGCCACCAAGGACACCCCTCTTGGATCTAAGCCCCAAGAAAAAATATCACTAGTCCCCAAAGAGCTACATTGTCTTTCAACAAGAATACAAGCCAACTCTTCCTGATCCTCCACAACTCCACCCGCTTGCCAAACTGAGGGGTCCTTCCACTAAAACACTTCCACTTTACCTAACTTCCTACTCATCTTGAAATCCTCCACCCTGGACCATCCCATCACTCACCACCCCTCCCAGATATTTAAAAGTGAGGATCTTGGCCCAAGCTTGATCCTTACTATAGCATCAATGCAAATATAATTTAGTAGCCAATGCCTACCCTATGAGATTCATCTACCTCAAACCAAGACTACCCTCCTACTTCGGGCTACAAATAGTCTCCCACTTCACCAAACTTGACTTTGTGGAATCAAGGTTACCTGACCACAAAAAATGTTTAGACAAGGCATCCAAATCCCTCACAAAACTTAAAGGATCCAAATGAACCATACATCTATAAATTGGAATAGCCTACGTGATAGAGTTCAATAGCAAAACTCTGCCTACAAAAGATAGCCACTTGAGAGTCCAATGATTGAATTTTCCATGGAACTTATCAAGAACAACTTACTAGGTCCCTCCAGGGAGGGGGCCCACTGATAGGGGGATACTGAGATAGATAAAGGGCAACTTCCCAATTTGGAATCTGAGAATCTGAGCAATTCTAGACCGAATACCAAGAGGGGTGTTGAAGAAGAAAATATAAGACTTAGCTTCTTTAATTCATGGTACAATTTTGTCTTTTTGGTGATGGATAACATAGATAGGGGAAGCTATTCTCTTATAGATATATCAGTAATGGGATGTAATGCAGATTTACTACCCTTTTCCCTTGATGTCAAAGGGGGAGTGAAGTAGAGAAGTTTGTTGCCATCAATGAAAAAGGGGGAGATTGTTGGAAACATGAGCTCATGATGATGTATGGTGTTGTCATTGATGGCAACCCATTGTAGAAATGATGATGATTTATCAATATGAATATAGTTCAGAGAAGACCAAGTGTGTCTTGGGGAAGTTTACCAAGTCCTAGATCGAGATAGTGATGAAATAGAGGAACAATTTTGTGCTCGACATTGCAATATATTGTCATGTGGCTTTGAGGTGATAATGGTACATGTTAAAGGAGTCTATATCTAAAGTTTCAAGGTTGTATGTATTTTGTAGCAGAAGATATTAATGATAGAGTATTAGACTAAGTAGAGACATAGTTACAGTTGCAGAGTTCATGTTGGAATGCTCTGTATTCCGCCACAAATGATCATTATGCTTTGTGGATTTTAGGAATTGCTTGAAGATGTTAGATGAGTGTGCACTCTGAGTTTCAAGTGCTTTGGTGGTCTGTGTGTCAAGTTGTGGATGAATAGTTGGTTCATTCAGTTGTTGCTTCACTAGTTTTGTTGTGCGGTACTGACCTAAGGATTTTGGGTTCGTGCGGTACTGAATTGAGTGTGGATCAGAATCATAGGAGTATCTATAGGTCATACCAACCTATCTTGGTGAAGAACACATTTTGGTTACTTCCACAAGTTATTTTTGATGGATTTTTGAGCCAGCAGGTTATGGTGTCACACATTTCATCTAATTAGGTTGACCTAATTGATGATATGATTATTTGTGGAATATATACATATATATAAGGAAAATTTAGTGTGTGTAGTATAAGAGAAGATGTGTGAAGTGAAGTACGAATTGTGATAGAAGTGATCTTATGATAGTGAGGAGCATATAGCAAATGCATTGTAAGTAGTTCAAATTCTGGTAGTGACCCATCCTTTTTTATATCTTTTGTAATTCTAGAAGTGATCTTCCTTGGGCAGTGATCCCTCCTATTTTTTGGATAAGTGAGTCCTCTGAGTAGTGAGCCCTTTAGGTAGTGAGCCTTTTGTAATCTATTGTAACCAATTATGATATATTGTGAGCTAATCCTCATTGTGGTTTTTCCCTTTCAAGGGTTTTCCACGTAAATCTGGTGTTTTTGTGTTGAGTGTTGTTGTGCATGCATTAATTGTTCCTTTATTTTTCTGCAAGTTTAATGAGATTCTTTGTAATGCACTTTTAAGTAAATGAATTTCAGGGAATACTGATCCACCCCTCCTTAGTATTCCAGGTGTTCAACATATATACCCTATTCATGCCTTGGATATCACCTAGACTGTCTTAGACACCAAAATATATGACCTAGGTAAACTAATTAATTATGTATAGGAATATAATAGTGCTCATATGACTTAATTGAGAGTTAAGTAGCCACAAGATGACTACTCAAAGCCCTATACACACTATAAGATTAAGGCCATAACATTGAACTTGCCTCTCCTTAATGTAAAATGTTAATCTTTTTATGGAGAAGGATGATATTGTATCTTTACATCAATAAAAAACATAGTAGTTTTCTCTATGCACACAATGAGAACCATGGGTCAATTATTAAATGATTGATCTTGTGATGTATCCTTGGAATTGGGTGCCTTATTGTGAAGCATGTAAATGACCCACTTTACCTAAGTGTAGAAAGATGTAAGCTATGATACTTGACATGGCTTAAACCATGGACCTCTTTAGGACCAATACAACCAAGTAACAAACATTATCATCTTGTGTTAGATTCAAATATGAGGCTGCATGCAACTCAAATAGATCTTCTTTGAGTAGGTGTAGCAAACCATAATTCATATCATTATGTTAATTTCATAAATAAAACTTTGCACATGCTTGTAAAACCCTTAAAATATTCATATTATAATATAAAGGTGTTATGATGAAACGAAGGTAACACACATACATCTATGTACTTAGTATGAACACTAGTATAAGAATAAGCATCAATGGAACAAGCAAGATGATTGCAATAATATTTAAGAAAACTTGTGAAAGACAAACAAACATTCTGGTTGATGTAATATTCTTTGTACCGCCTAAGATGCTTCTACATCACTAATGATCTAAATATTATGTGTTTTAGGGAACGACACTCTAGATAAAGACCTAGATGCATTATATGTGTGTTGCAGCAACATGGAGACATGTGTTCTAGATAGAGAAGAATACAAGAACTAGAATAAACTATTTTATTAATCTACAAGTTTTATACCTAGCATAATATCAAGGGAGATGTATGGCTAGATGTATTTAATCTTATCTATTTAACTTTGTCTATTAGTTTATGTTATGTACATGTGTACATTTATAATTTATATGATCATGAAGATAAATATTGTTATGGAATTTGAACTAGTCATCCTTCTATGTATGACACTTCATCTCTACATAATTCAAATTATGGATGTACACTATGCTAATTGGTGACATGTCATTAAATGACTCTAAAAGGTGTGTGGGATTGATGCAAAATGTTTTATGCTAAGTTCTAGACTGTGTGCCCTATGTGGGCTAATGTGTGCAGGTGAAGATAAGGCATACATCTCAAGTTATAGGTATATGAAGTTATGTGACATGATCCTTCACAATGTGTGGATAAAAGATGGAGCATTCAACATGTGTAGCCTCCTTTGCTACATTCATTTTTTTACTTATTCTTGGAGCCATGGCTTGCTCCATTATGTGATATTTGGCATACTCATAGCCACTCTTATTGCTCCTTTTAGTCACTGTTGAAGAGATTGGATATTTATATTTGGGTTAGATCTGGTACTGATGATTCTATTGATCAGTATTAGTATGTTGGTTATGTTTTGTTACTCTGTAATACTTTCTAAGCTCTTGGAGTTGATAAGATTGTTAATCAGTATCAATGCTATGTTAAAAAATAGTCATGTTATGTTCTCTATGTCTTTAAAAGCTTAATTTAATATCAAAAAATCTCTCAAAAATAAAAACCAAGAGACCATTGGCTCTAGAACATAAAAATAAATCCATAGAATTTTTGAACACTGCTTGCAACAAAAATAGTAAAGTTGCATGAAATTCTCTTTATGGAAGATTTTATATCCTCTACAAAGAGCTTTAAGCTCTTCAATAAGAAAACACAAGTCTTTAGGGTGAAACCTCTTTAATTAAGAATGAGAATGAAGGACTGAGAAATATCCATGCAAGAGCTTTAAGCTCTTCAATAAAAGAACACAAGTCTTTAGGCTGAAACCTCTTTAACTAAAAATAAAAGATTGAGAAATATCCATATGACAAGAACTTTGTGGGACCTATGACAAATCTTCTAGCTGAACAATGTGTCCATAAGTATGAATAAATCCAATGTAAATAAATTGATATCATGAGAGATTGAGTTGAAAGTCACCGAGATGCGTCATTGATAAGTTAGAATATGAATTGTCTGAGAAAGCCAATCGTCACCCACCAAACTCTCTGTGTTACTTTGTTGGAATGCATCCGCGTGCACAATGAAAAGCAAATCTTGTGGAGTAGAATGTAAGAAAAATACCACCATTTCCATTGAGTTTTATAAGCTTTCCTTCCATTGAGAAGATGCTACGTATCATCAATGGACATGCGTTGCAGAAGAGGTGTTTAAAGAATGTTTTTAATGAACAGCTTCCAGCTCACAATTACTTGTCCTTTTGTTGTAGGAGACATGGACAATATAAAGCAGAGCTTGAGTGGAGCACAGCACCCATGTAATAATAATACTAATTAATTGCACCGTTGAAATAAACAATGGTGGATGTGATTTTGAGATTTGAGTGGAGATGGGGTTTGATTGCAGTCATAATTAAGGAAGGGTTTAATGTCAACGATAGAGAAATCCAAGGTTCCTTGCGCCCCAAGTAACCACTTCCATGGACAAAGCTTCTTTACACGGCTCTATTCACAGTTTTGAACGTTATGTGATGTGAGTTCAATGACTCTGGACTGTCTCATACTTGTTTTTTTATTGGATAAAACAGTCAAATTACAGCTGACAAAAACATCAGACAAAACAGCAGCACACAGAGGTGGTTGATACTGCTGACAGGCTTGAAAACAGCCATACAAATACTTTTGCAATTCTTGTCTGGCTATTGGGTCCCCCTTGAATTCAAACCTTAGTTTAAAAACAATAAAAAAATCTGTCTTTCTTAATAATGAAGCAGCAGTGGTCCTATATATAGATATAAAATGGTTGATGGAAGCATGGGCTTACAAATTTTTTTATAAAAAATATTATGAGAGAGAATGTTCAAAGTCAAATGTCAAACTTTGAGGAATTGGTTTCTGGTGTGAATGTATATTCTTTTGTCATGGATATAGAATGGTACTGCATCATGGAATGTATGGTATTTGAGGAGATTCAAATAAATTGCATTAATGTTTTAAAAATTGAATTTTTAACAATTTTGTTCGAGGTGGAATAGATAGCAAAAACAGCAGATCACTTGATCAAAATCTATAATAGAAGAACCAATGATCAGCAAAAATGATGATAGTCAGAAATATGAGTTGTCATTGATTGATTGATATTTTTATTGGTTTCGACACAATTCAACTATCAGATCTTATAGACTGACTCATCTTGTAAACGTCATAAAAAATTCATTTCATTTTTATAATTTTATAATCTAATATATATGAAAGCAAGTGGAAACTCTGGTTTGAAAAGAAGAGGGAGAGCTTTCTGGAGAGTTGTTACCAGAATGGAGTGATTGGAGGAAGAAGTTGAGAGGAAAATCAGTGGCGCCATTCACGGAGTATGATGAAGACAAGAGAAGAGCTTAAAGAAGCACAACCGTGGTTACTCGCCAACAAAGGACAAAATTCAGAATCAAGAAATAGGGTGAATTATAAAGCCCAATTTCCTGCTTTTAGGTTTGTTTTAAGGGATAACAAACTATTTAAATGGTGACATCTGTATATTCATGGAAATTTCCATTCAGTTTTGGGTTCATTTCCAAGGAATGATTTAATGTAATAATATATTGTCAAGTAGTGTTTTTTTTAATGAAAGTTGGTTTAGTTTCATGTATATTTGATTCTATTTTATTATCATTTCAATTTATTTATATGTTTATGTTTTTATTAGCTTAGATTTTCATGTGTTTATATTAGATTCTGAAATTTGTATTTTTTGTGATGCTTAAGTTTGATCTAGAATCACTTAGGATTTTAATTTTTTAATTTTTTTTTTTAAATTTAAAATTTTCAACTTTTACTCTTTCTTATTAGCTAGTAGAAATTGATGTGTAACATTTACATCATTAATTGTCATGTCTTCGTATTTAAATATGTTCATTTGTCTAATTAAATACATGTAAGGAATAACAAGGAACATTTGATTATCAAAGAACAATTTTAGGAATACATTTGAAACACTAAAATGAGTGGCCTACATCAAAATTTGCATGTAGGCCTTTTGCAAACTTGTGTATGGTCTTCCAACATTTCCCCAAGTTCATAAATCCAGTTAGACAAGAATGTTGACTAAGAAGAATGTCATCCTTGCAATCTAGCAACTTTCCCTAAGGTATTCCTAAATATTATCATTCTTGCACATACCCACATGTTAGGAATTACAACAAGCTATGCTACAAAGGTCTAATTTCTACCAAGTCAGATCCATGTATTAGAGATTAAAGTTCCATGCTATTTACCTTGAGCCACTTAGGATTGACCCACAAAAGGTTTTGGGTTTGTGTATAGTTTAAGAGAATGATCTCAAGAAGAGAGCCAATTTTTGTATTATGACAACTCAATTATGTACGTCTTCAACTTCCATATCTCATCATCATATTGAGAGCCAAGTACTTCATCATTTAATTTTTAAAACTAACATTTAAATTTATCATTCTTAGCAACTTCTCAATTAAATATAAATTAATTATTTTTTGATTGTTTGCATTTATTTAGTTAGCCTAGATTTATGTCAAAGGAATTTTATTCCCCCCTTTTTTTGAGCCCATCTACTTTTTCCCCTAGGATTTATCCCTTTGTCATTAGGGAAATTTCAAATCTATATTTTTTGATTGCTTCATCATTTTTAGATCTTATTAGGATTTTGTTCATATTTAATAGTACTCTAATGCTATACCTTTCCTTTTAGGATTTGTGCTTCATTGTTTGATCTTGCTTTTGCCCAACTTACCCATTCTTGGATTCCTCTTTAGGATTTCATTTTTAGATTTGATGTATCAAGTTGATATTTCTAATTTGAAATTTGAGACTGATTTATATTTCTGAATCTTCCTATCTTTCATATCCATATTTCTTTTTTCATTCCATGAGCTACTCAAGATCCTAATCTTCCTTTGAGAATAATTTCTCATCTTAACCACACTATGTCTACTCAGTCCACTAATAATGAAATCTATTTGGATGCTATGAATGTTGAGCACCATTTGGATGACCAATAAGATTATGATCACGATACACATTTGACTAAGAAAGACCTTTCACTCACTAGGAAAGTACTTATTGAGGCATTTACTCAAGTTAAATATTTTCATCAATTAGCTAATATTTTCTATTAGACATTAGAAGGTTGTCCATTTCCAATGCATATTCTTCATGATCTTGGTTCTTTATTGGCCTCTTTCAAAAATGTGTCATCTTGTCCCTATTTTTCTTTTGATCCTAACCCTACCAAGTTACTACTTTCATGTTCACTATCACCCATGTTGTTACAACTAATGTGGACCTTACCTCTACTATTCCCACTCCTACTATCCTTGTTACCTCTATAGCTATCCCTTCTTATAAACTCTTCACCATTTTTTTTCTTCATTATTGTATAGATCCTACTTATACTTGCTCCATCATAATTACCTCTACTGCTTTCATCCCCTCTAGGATTCCACCCACATCCCATCTAAAAAACAATAATCCAAAATGCACACCATTAGCATTTCGTATTATTACATATTCATTTACTATGGGATTTGTGGTGCCTAAATTTGAGTTATATAATGGAAAAGGAGATATCAATATTCATTTACAAGTTTTCACTAGTATATTTGCATGAATTATGTATATGATGATCATTTTCATAGACGCTACAAGATAATGCTATTCAATGGTTTTACTCTTTATCTTCGAGATCCATTTATTAATTTGATTACATAGCCATTACATTCTTAAAAATAATTTCCACATTAATATGGGTTTGAATATAATTGAACTAATGACCCAACCAAGTGTTGGGATTAAGGTGTCTCAACCTTAAAGAGTCCTAAAATAATTAATTAAACTTGAGACACCTTAATCCAAACATTCTCCCACTTGTTGAAGACCTTATAGGAGTCATTGTACCACTACTCAAGCCACAAGGCCCATAGAACCAACACACCATATAAAATTCTTCATGCATACTAGCTTCATCAATGCATCTACAACATTCACCAAAGTATCAACCTTTTCCAACTTCACCTTTCCATCTTCCACCATATCATGAACAAAGTGAAACTGCACATCAATGTGCTTTGTTCTAGCATGAAAAGTAGGATTGTTCACTAAAAAATATCACTCTATCTATATCACAACAGACAATAATTTATCCTGCATCAAAACCAAAATCAAAATATAGCCTCTTAAGCCAAATGGATTTTTTACAAGAATGAGTAGATGTCATGTACTCTACTTCTATAGTGGACAAAGCAACTTCAACCTATCACCTAATCATCTAACTTATAGAATCACCAAACATTGTGAAAACATATCCACTAGTGGAATTTTTGTTTTCAATGTCACTTGCCCAATTAGAATCCACATATCCACAAATGCTCATTGAATGCCGAGATCCAATAGGATAACCACAAAAATACAAGGCATACTTAGGAGTACCCCAAAAATATCTAAACACTCTCCTCACCACATCCCAGTGCACTCGTCTAGGATTATCCATAAACCAACTAAGGACTCCCACTATTGAGAAATGTCTAGCCTTGTACAGACCATAGCATACATCAAGCTACCAATAGCACTTGCATATGGTACTTTGGTCATGTCCTCCATCTCAGTAGGATATTTTAGACAATCCTCAATAGAAAGCTTCATCCCTTGTACAACTGGAACAACCATTTGTCTGCAAGTTTTCATACTAAATCTCTCCAACATAGAGCTCACATACTCTAGGTAAGCCAAAGCTTGCTATTAGCTCTATCTCTTTTGATCTCCATCCATAGAATATACCTTGCAGCACCTAGATCCTTCATCTCAAACTGTGCTAACAACTAAGATTTCAAATTTGAAATCATACTCTTACCATTCCCAATAAACAACATATCATCCACATATAGGACTATGATGAGAATGTGACCATTATCAATCTTGTAATAGACACAATGATCATATTTGGATCTAAAAAATACCAAAGAAAACATATAGGTGTCAAAATTTTGGTAACACATTCTATGAGATTTCCTCAAACCATACAAATATTTCTTCAACTTGCATATCAAGTTCTCTTTACCTTTCTCAATGAAATACTTTGATTGTGACATATAAATTTCTTCCTCGAAATCACCATAAAGGAATGATGTCTTCACATCCATCTATTCTACTTCTAGATCATAAGAAGCTACAAGTGATAGTAGGAAGCTAATAGATGTCAGCTTCGCTATAGGAGAGAATATCTCACCATAATCAACTATCTCCACCTAAGAATACCCCGTCATAACCAACCATGCTTTATGCTTCTCAACATTGCCATCTAGAACAATTTTCTTCTTGAACACTCATTTGCATCCAACGAGTTTCCATCCTTCAGGCAAAGGTACTAGATCCCATGTAGCATTCTTCTTCAATGCATCCATCTCTTCATTCATGGCTTCCATCCAAGAATCTACATCATGCATACCCATAGCCTCTCTAACAATCCTAGGCTCATCAGTGTTAGAAATCAAATAAAAAATAGAATTGGAATCCAATATATATCCAAATCTTTCCAATTATCGCCTAACACATGTAGACCTCCTCAATTTTTTCTCGAGGTTGAGGTTCTTGCTCTTCTTCAAAGCTTTAAGAGTTGCTTGATCTCTCGTCATCATCAGGTCGAACATAAGTGTGTAGTTCATCTTTCTTTAGAGTAGGTGGGAACTAAACTACCTCCTTTTTTGTTTCTCTTTTGTCTCTAGTTGTAAATCAATAGTGGAAGGTTTCAAATCTTCGAAGATCACACTTCTACTATACAAACCTTCTCTACAACTAGATCACAAAGCTTGTAACCCTTCACACCGACACCATAGATAATGTAGATACACTTGTTGGAAAAAAAAGGATAGATAACTGAGAGGGGGGGTGAATCGGTTGTCACAAAATAATAATTTTTTTCAAACTTTACTTAACTTAATCTCAGATCTGATGAATAAGCAATTGACCATAAGCAATTAACACATCAAAGAGACAAAGAACACCAATATTTTTTACCTGGAAACCCTGTTAGGGGAAAAACCACGGTGGATGTTAGTCCACAATATTATACCCTGTTAAAAGTATAATGAAAATAATAAAGGGAATGCACATGCATTCAGGCACACTTCCTAGAGCTCACTGCTCAGTTACAGAAGGGGCTCACTGCCCAACAATACAAAATAGGATTAAATCCAGAGGGTACGAACTGAGAAAATAGCTTTTGCACAAGGCTAATTACAATTCCAATTAAGCACAAAAAAATCCTTCACTTTTCACTCAAACTACTTCACACTTCACTCGATCCTCTTCACACTTTGCTCTGCAATCAAATGATATTCACACATACACACATAGGAGAACACCCAACACATGATGCACACTTTGCACCGATGAAACAATCACTCTTATATATCCGCTACATGAGATTACATCAACAACTTAGTCGGCCAGAAAAATAAAACATATTTGCAATTTCGGCCCAAATTTACAATTAAATTTTCAATGTGGATCAAAACACCATCGGCCAAAACAATGATGCAACCCAAAAAAAATTTCACAAGCATGCCAAACATTCAAATTTTACTTTTCAAGGATCCACAACACGTTACCACCATCATGTCGGCCAAGAACATGAAAAATGAAACATGCAAAGAAAAATCTTCGACCACTAGCAAACTGAACAATGTGGATGTACCACAAGGATAGAGAACGATCTAGAGACATCCAAGAACACCAAGAAACAATAGAGAAACATCTGCAGCAACTAGAATTACCAGAATCACACAATCTTCACTTAGGAATGCTGACAGAGACCACAAAAATTCTGTCAGACCACAACATGATCAAATATATAGGCGGACCTCTGAAACTTCCGGTAGATGATCTAGATACTCTCAAGAATAAGCCCTTTAGTCCACAGTAGCTGATCTTCAACGTACAAAACAAGACGCCTTCATGACCTACATAGCTCCACTAGGAACTTGGAACACTTTCTTTTACAATTTTCTCAATATCCTCGACATATACAACCTTCAATACACCAAATGCTAATAGTGTTGACATCAATGACAACCACATATCAACAACACATCCACAACATCCAACAATCTCCCCCTTTGGCATTGATGGAAACACATGATGTGAAAAATACCATCAACCCAACACACTTGCTTCTTAACTACTTTTCTCCCACAAGGCTCTTCTCCTCTGAAGATTTTCACATTGCACTTCTCCCCCTTTGACATCAATGGAAAATTTAACCATGAATTTTCCATATACATGCTCTAAACCACATATTAGCACATCTCACTACTCCCCTTGAGTAGCAGCCACAAAAACATCAATCCAAATCAGAATATAGCAATGTAGCTCACAAATTGATGCAAGTAAATGAATCTTTTAGTTCTTATCAGGAGGGGTAATCAGCCCTAACATAGCTCTGAGATACTCAAAATTATCCTTTAGCAACGACTTAGTAAAGATTTCTGCAATCTATTCTTTGGTAGGAACATACTCCAATTTGACTTCTTTCTCATTCACTTTCTCCCTCAAGAAGCGAAACTTGATTGATATATGTTTAGTCTTAGAGTGTAGCACCAGATTCTTTGAAATATTTATTGCACTTGAATTGTCACAGTATATGGCAATAGGCTCTTCATATATCACCTTGATATCTTTCAACATTTGTTTCATCCATATCGCTTGAGTACAATTATTTGCAGCATCAATATATTCTGCTTCAACAGTAGATAGAGAAATGGAATTCTACTTTTTTCTCAACTAGGACACCAGCTTCTTCCCTAGGAAGAAAGCACCACCACTAGTACTTTTCTTGTCATTTACATCTCCAGCCTAATTTGCATCAGTATATGCACTCAAGGTGAGATCATCATCCTTTGGATACCAAAGCCCAAAGTCAACTGTTCCTTTCAAATATATGAAGATTCTCTTAACAACAGTCACATGTGATTCTTTTGGATCAGCCTGAAATCTAGCAGCCATACATACAACATTCATAATATCTAGTCTAGTCTGGGTTAAATAGAGCAATCCATCGATCATTGACCTGTATCTAGTTTAATTTTCCTTAGGAGAATCATCATTATGTGTTAGCTTGTATCTGGTCACCATGGGAGTACCAACAGTATTTGATTCTTCCATCCCAAATTTCTTCAGTAGCTCTCTCACATATTTGGATTGAGATATGAAAATTCCCTTGTCTAATTGGGTAACTTTCGATCCTAGAAAGAACTTCATCTCTCCAATCATACTCATCTCAAATTCATCATTCATCTCATCGACAAACTTCATACATAGATTGTCATCTCCTCCAAAAATGATGTCATCAACAAAAACTTCTATAATTAACTCTTTATCATGATCCAATTTGAAATATAAGTTGCTATCAGTAGTACCTTTAGTGAATCCAAGCTTCAGTAAGTATTTGTCCAATCTAGCATACCGGGCTTTGGGGGCTTGCTTAAGTCCATATAGAGCTTTCTTTAAGCGGAAAACCATATCTTCCTTGTCAGTTAGCTGAAATCCATCCGGATGTTCAATGTATACTTCTTCTTCTAGTTCTCCATTAAGAAATGCTGACTTCACATCCATTTGATAGACTTTATAGTTCTTGTATGCAACATAAACAAGAAATAATCTAACAGCTTCAATTCTGGAAATAGGGGCAAAAGTTTCTTCAAAATCATTACCTTCCATTTGAGAATACCCTTTACATCCCAGTCTTGCTTTATTCCGGACCACTTCACCTTGTTCATTCAACTTGTTCTAAAACACCCATTTAGTACCAATCACATTTTTGTCTTTAGGTCTGGGAACCAGTGTCCATGTGTCATTCTTTTCAATCTATGTCAGCTCTTCCTTCATAGCTTCCATCCAGTGTTCATCTTGGTAGGCTTCAGTGACATTTTTAGGTTCAATCTTAGAAATCAAGCAATACTCTTTTGCAATCTTTCTTCTGGTTTGCACTCCTTTATTCTTATCTCCTATAATTTGACTTTCAGAATGATTTAGCTTTACATACCTTGGATTTTTGGGACTTTCACGAGCTTCTAGTTCTTCTAATCTTTCTTCTGCATGTGCACTTGTCTATGCTTCCTGGCTTACTTGATTTACCAGAATGAATTGAGGTTGCTTTATCGGAACATATGGAATAATCTAAAGTTGATTTTGTGTTTGAGAATTCTTCCCTTGGCTTGTATTGTCTTCATCTGAATCATAACCATAGTATCTATATGATTTGGCCAAGTCCTCATCAACTTTGACATTTTCACTCTCAACCATCTTTCTCAATCTTCTGTTATAGCACCGGTAGGCCTTTCTTTTAGTAGAGTAACCTAAAAAGATTCCTTCATCTCTTCTTGCATCAAACTTGCCTATATCATCATCTCTCTTGATATAACATTTTCTTCCAAAGATCTTGAAATATTTAACAGTAGGCTTATAACCAAACCATAGCTCAAAAGGGGTCTTGCCAGAATTACCATTAACATTTACCTAGTTTAAAGTATACATAGCAGTGCTTACAGCTTCACTCCAATAGATTTGGGGCACATTTCCTTCTATCATCATTGTTCTAGCAGCATCCAAAATTGTTCTATTCTTTCTCTTTGCAACTCCATTTTGTTGAGGGATTCAGGGAGCAGATAACTGTCTTTTGATTCCATGTTCTTCATAAAAAGAGTTGAACTCCCTAGAGGTGGACTCACCACCTTTGTCAAATCCCAGACACTTGATTTTCAAACCTTTCTCATTCTCTTCCATAGCCTTGAAACTTTTGAACTTTTCCAATGCTTCACATTTTTCTCTTAAGAAGGAAACCCATATCATTCTAGAGTAATCATCAATAATCAACATAAAGTACCTTTCTCCATGAATACTTCTGACTCCAGAGGGACCACAAAGGTCAGTATGTAGCAACTCCAACGAATCATTTGAATGAAACTATTTGCTCCAGAACGAGACTCTAGTTTGTTTACCCATTTGACACTCTTTACAAATTGTGTTAGCAAGCTTCACTAACTTAGGTAGATCTCTTACTGCTTGAGTGGAACTTACCTTGACAATGTTATCAAAATTTACATGACATAGCCTCCTATGCCACAACCAGATTTCATCTACTTGAGCAATTAAACAACTCCCACTAGCAGTATTCAGGTGAAAAATATTACCTTTTGTCTTTCTACCTGTAGCAATCATATTTCCAGAACTTCCACGTATCTTGCATCTTCCATCTTTTAATTGCAGATCATAGCCTTTGTCCACCATCTGTCCAACACTCAAAAGATTGTGCTTCAAGCCTTCAACATAAAGAACATCATCAGTGTTATCCTTACCACCAAGGCAAATAGAACCTCTGCCACAAATCACACCAACATTGTTGTCTCCAAATCTTACAACACCACCATCATACTTCTCTAGACTTACAATTTTTTTTTTATCACCAGTCATATGATGTGAGCATCCACTGTCAATAACCCACTCATCCTTTTCTTCAACTGGGGCTGCAAGAGCTTTCTCATCTTTACCAGATTCAATAGCCACATAACTATTTTCAATGGTATCAATGAAAACCCATTCATCTTCATTTCCATTATCTTTATCAGACTCATCATCAGTCACTCCTTCAGCAAAGTAACATTTCTTTTGGAATCTAGACTTGTTAAGCTTAGATCTAGGAACTCTTCTAGGATATCTTGATGCAAAATGACCTATTTTACTGCAAGAAAAACATTTAATAGGCAACACTCCTTCATACTTACCTTTTCCTTTGCCTTCTTTCTTTACAATTAGTGCTTCCAATTCTTCTACCTCTCTTTCTTTATCTTCAAGCTATTTTAGTTCTTCATCATACTTGGATATCTTCCTCAAACACTCTCCCGAACCATATCTTTGCTTGTTACTTCTAGATACAATAGCCTTGAATGCAGATTTAGTCTTTAGAACAAATTCACCAAATTCACTTAATTCAAAAGCAACAAGCTTACCAACTAGCGTGTATCTTGTCATCTTTGTTATTTATTTGAGCTCTTCAACAGCGTGAGCCTTCACTTTGTAGGAGGGAGGCAAGGATCTTAGTATCTTAGCCACAATTTCATCCTCATCCATAGAACCACCAACACATCTAATAGCCATCACTATTTCATTTGCTCTTTGCATAACAAAAGTGATATTTTCATCTTCACCCATCTTCAAATTCTCATACTTTCCTTTCAAGCTCTGTAGCTTAGCCATCTTCACCTGTGCATCTCCTTCATACAAAGTTTCCATCTTCATCCAAATCTCATGAGTTTTCTGCAGTCCTATCACATTTTCTATCTTTGAATTTGTCAGAGCACTCACCAAAGCTTCAATAGCCCTGATATTGTTTTCAACATCTTTGATCTCATCAGCAGTGGAGGGACCATTCTGAGGAATAACATATGGATCTTTTGTAATCTTCCAGAAAGCTTCACTAATACACCTTAGGTGACATTGCATCCTGAATTTCCACAGTGAGTAGTTAGCTCCATCAAATCTAGGACTGTCCTTCTTGTATGTTGCCATCTTGGATCACCTCAAACTTTTAGACTTCTTCAGAGGAACCTACTCTGATATCAATTGTTGGAAAAACAAGGAAAGACAACTGAGAGGGGGGGTGAATCAGTTGTCACAAAATAATAATTTTTTTCAAACTTTACTTAACTTAATCTCAGATCTGATGAATAAATAATTGACCATAAGCAATTAACACATTAGAGAGATAGAGAACACCAAGATTTTTTACGTGGAAACTCTGTTAAGGGAAAAACCATGGTGGATGTTAGTCCACAATATTATACCCTATTAAAAGTATAATGAAAACAATAAAGGGAATGCACATGCATTTAGGCACACTACCTAGAGCTCACTGCTCAGTTACAGAAGGGGCTCACTGCCCAACAATAAAAAATAGGATTAAATCTAGAGGGTACGAACTGAGAAAATAGCTTCTGCACAAGCTTGATTACAATTCCAATTAAGCACATAAAACTCCTTCACTTTTCACTCAAACTACTTCACACTTCACTCGATCTTCTTCACACTCTGCTCTGCAATCGAATGATATTCACACATACACACATAGGAGTACACCCAATACACAACACACACTTTTCACCAATGAAACAATCGCTCTTATATATCCGCTACATGAGATTACATCAACAACTTAGTCGACCAGAAAAATAAAACATATTTACAATGTCGGCCCAAATTTACAATTAAAATTTCAATGTGGATCAAAACACCATCGGTCAAAACAATTATGTGACCCAAAACAATTTCCATGAGTGCACCAAACATTCAAATTTTACTTTT
Organism: Sequoia sempervirens; assembly: GCA_007258455.2. Taxonomy (NCBI): domain Eukaryota; kingdom Viridiplantae; phylum Streptophyta; class Pinopsida; order Cupressales; family Cupressaceae; genus Sequoia; species Sequoia sempervirens. Next base: position 425,818,417 of record VDFB02058242.1, on the reverse strand, counting down.
CAAGGATCCATAGCATGTTACCACCATCATGTCAGCCAAGAACATGCAAAACCGAACATACAAAGAAAAATCTTCGACCACTAGCACACCGAACAATTTGGACATATCACAAGGATAGAGAATGATCTAGAGACATCCAAGAACACCAAGATGTTGGAGTTAGCAACCCAAGATCTTCAATCTGCAACGCCAAAGAACCTCCACAAGAGATAGAGAGAAGCAACAATGGAAGATGCTATTCCACCAAACAAGGATTGCAATATGATACAATATGATCAATGCAATACTATACAATGCTTATGCCAAATTAACAAATATGCTAGAGATGCCTTGCTTATAAAGGCAAGGATAAGAGATAGGATAAGACAAGATCATGACAAGTGTCTTAATCCTATCACATGAGACAACTAACTCATAACTACCTAGGAAAGTGGAAATTCTAGATAAGACAACTAATACTTATCTAGATATGACAACTAATATCCTAAGTAAACTTAACATGTGAATTAAGTCCCCTAAGTCCCTAGTAAAGGAATAAACTAGGTACAAGACTTATTCACACCAACACCCCCCCTTAAGTGCAACTTAGGGAGGTACAAACCAATGCATAAAGAAAAGGATGGGTCCCGACAACTAGGCCTGATGAGGTACCCATGTACAAAACAAAAAACTCTCACAAGCGGAGAAAAGGAGAAAAACCCTGTGGGAGAAAACTCCTCTCCAAAAGAGAAAAGAAACAAAGAAAACTAATGAAGGAAGGAGGACTCCTCAAGACCCCCCAAGGACAACTTCCTTCACCCCAAGCATCGATCGCAACTGAAGATAACGAGGCGATGCCAAAGGTTTAGTGAAGATGTCTGCAACCTGCTGATCTGTAGGCAAATACTCCAAGCTGAGAACACCATCCTGGATGAGCTGCCTGATGAAGTGCATGTGGATCTCAATATGCTTAGTCCACTGATGCTCCACTGGGTTGCGTGAAATATGAATGTCACTCTGATTGTCACACCAAAGAGTAGTGGGCTGAGTGGAAGGGAATCTGAACTCAGTCATCAACTGACGAAGCCACAAAACCTCCTGACTAGCCAACACAGCACCTCGATACTCAGCCTCTGTCGATGATAATGCAATAGCAGTTTGCTTCTTGCATGACCATGCAATCGGACCAGAACCAAGGCAAAAGACAAAGCCAGAAGTAGACTTCTGATCATTGACATCACCAGCCCAATCTGAGTCAGTGAAGCCCATAATCTGAGATGCACCTGAAGTGTAGTGAATGCCAAAATGAGTAGTGCCCTGAATGTATCTCAAGATACGCTTGGCGACCTTCCAATGACTCTCATGAGGCTCCTGTGAGAAGCGAGAGACAAGTCCAACCGCAAAGGAAATATCAGGACGACTATGTGTCAAGTACAAAAGACTGCCAACCAACTATCGATACAAGGTAGGATCAACTGTAGGAGTAGTGCAACTGGAAGACAGTACAACACCTAACTGGAATGGAGTAGGGGCAGGCTTGCAATCAGCCATGCCAAATCTCTGAAGCAAATCAAGAGCATACTTCTGCTGGAAAATGAAGATCCCCTCAGAAGTCTGATGAATCTGAAGACCAAGGAAGTAATGCAAAAGACCAAGGTCGGTCATATCAAATCGCTCCATCAATGCTCGCTGTGTACTCTGAATCATGGAAGTAGAACTCCCTGTGAGAATCAAATCATCCACATAGAGCACAAGTATGAGTAGATCCTCTCCATGTCTCTGTGTATAAACTGTGGGATCGGAATGGCAACGAGTGTGCCAAAAGCAAGCAAGAAACTATCCATCTTCTCATACCAAGCCCGAGGAGCTTGTTTGAGACCATACAATGAACGTCGAAGCTACAAACAAGTGAAGAATCTTGCACAAAACCTGGTGGCTGCTCCATATAGATCTCCTCATGAAGATCCCCATGCAAGAAAGCACTCTTCACATCCATCTGATATACTGACCATCCCTGAGATGCAGCTATAGCAAGGACAAGGCGAATAGAATCCATCTTGGCAACAGGAGCAAAGGTCTCAGAATAGTCAATCCCTTCAACCTGAGAAAACCCCTTTGCAACAAGACGAGCCTTGTACTTGTCAATGGAACCATCTGCTGCATACTTGGTACGATACACCCACTTGCATCGAACCAACTTTCTTCCCTTAGGAAGAGGCACAAGATCCCAAGTATGATTCTTCATCAAAGAAGAATACTCATCATCCATAGCACTATCCCACTCTGGAATACCTGAAGCATCTGAAAACTTCTAAGGATCATCTGAAACTACATGACTCAAAAGACTAATTCCAGAAGTCTGAGAACGAGTGCGGCGAGTGTCTGTGGGATCACCAACAAGAGGACCAGCCTCCTCAAGAGTAACTCGAGCCCATCGTGGCCTAGTGGGTGAATGAGGAGGAGGTTCATCAAGACCATCATCAAAATCTTCCTCAAGTAGCAAAGTATCATCAACTGAAGAAGACTGAGTAGGTTGTGATGAAGAATAAGTCGAAGGAGGATCTGGCTGGGTGAAGGTCTCAGAAAACTGAACATCACGTCGGAAATGAACCTCTTGTGTGTTAGGATCAAACAATCTGTATGCCTTCACATCCTCACAATAGCCAACAAAGATGTAACGCTGACTCTTCTTCTCCATGGATTTACACCGACCATTCGGAATGAATGCCCAAGCCTCATTATCGAATACTCTGAAGAAGGATACATTAGGCTTGCAATGAGACCAAGCCTCCTCAGGGGTCATATTTCGCACTGCCTTGTGGGGCATACGATTCTGAATATAGTTGGCACAATTGATAGCTTCGGCCCAAAAAGCGGGAGCCATGGACCTAGACTGAATCATACAATTGGCCATTTCCCTGAGAGTCCTGATCTTTCTCTCCGCCACACCATTCTGCTGAGGAGTGTAAGGAACTGTGTGCTGATGAAGAATACCATGTGCACTGCAAAAATCCTGAAATGCCTGATTGACATACTCCCCCCCATTATCTGTGCGTATCTTTCGAAGAGAAAAACCTGACTGCTTCTCCACAAATGTTTTAAAGGTCTTGAAGTTGGTGAGGACTTCACTCTTGAGCTTCAGAAAATAGACCCATGTCCGACGGGAAAAATCATCAATGAATGTTAGCACATACTTGGCCCCTGAAAAAGAAGGAGTTGGAAATGACATAAGATCACTATGGACCAACTCAAGGGGTGTGGTTGCACGTGTAGCGTGACCCTTAGGAAAAGGATCTTGATGTTGCTTGCCAAGAACACATCCTTGACAAACACCATCTGTGCAAGTGATCTTTGGAAGACCAACCACTAAGTTATGTGCTTTCATTTGCTGAAGATATCTATAATTCAAGTGCCCAAATCTCTCATGCCAAAGCTTGCTCATTGAATCAGCATGAGCAACAAAACATGACCCTGATGAAGACTCAAATCCATCAAATCGATACAAATGATTCTCATGATCAACTACCCCTGTAGCAACAACCTTCTCAGGATCTTGCAACTCTCTAATAGTCACATTTTGTGGAGTAAACTCAACTGACTTCCCATCTCCAGAATGACAAATCTGATATATGGAAAGAAGATTCGCTGAAATATCAGGAACAAGAAGAACATCCTCAATGCACCCATCTAGCATCTGAACGGAGCCTGTCCCCAAAACTGGAATCTGTGAAGAGTTCCCAACTGCAATCTGAGAAGTAGAAGTATGAACTATGGAATCAAGAAGATCACGTGAATTTGTCATGTGATGTGAGGCACCTGAATCAAGAATCCAACTATCTGAAGGTGAATGCATAGCTCGTGCAGAAAGAGCTTGCCCTTTTCCCATGGAAGAAGGCTTAGCCACTGAAATATTGTGCTTCTTCATAGCTTCCTCCAAGGCCTCTAATCTCTTAAAGCAATGAGATGCATCATGCCCAGTTTTGCCACAAAATGAACAAGGATCTCCGTTCTTTTTCTTGGACTTGGAAGAAGAATCTCCAGAGGTAGAAGAAGAAGGAGATTGAGTGGACTTCTGATTGTTCTTCGGCTTCGGTTTGGAGGGATTCTCACTACCAGAAGATGATTCTGCTTTGGGCTTCTTCTTGTTCTTTCCTTTACCCTTGGATGATTGAGCCATTAGAGCATGATTCTTAGAATTAGGTAAGGCATCCAACTAAATTAACTTGGCCTCCTCCCTAGTAAGACGCTCACAAAACAACTCAAATGTAGGCATTTTGTAATCTTTCCCTATTGCATCCATAGTTGAATAGAAAGTAGAAGAAAACACTTGATAAGGGCCCTTTAACTTAGACAGAATCAAGAAGATACATTCATCACTAGATACATCACGTCCACATCCTTTCAACTGTGACAAAATCATCTTGAATTGAGCAAGAAAATCCTGCATTGAAGGAAACGTATCTGGAGAGAGGGATTGAAGTTCTGCTTGAAGTTGCAAGGTTCTGAAATGATTTACTTTACCATACAATTCTTCAAGTTTGTCCCAAACATTCTTAGGTGTTTTGCACTCTGAAATATGAAACAACAGATTATCAGATACATGTAAGCCAATGAGCCCTTTTGCTTCATCCATTTTACATGTATGGACAAAATTTTCATAATCCCTTGTAAACTCAGGTTGTTCTGCATCTAACATTGGCCATAGACCTTTAGATTGTAACAATTGAGTCATTTTTAGCTTCCATGTATGATAATTGTGTGGAGTGAGTGGTTCAATTTTCCTTAGATCCGCCATTGAACACCAAAAGAAAAGGACAATGTGGCACTTAAATTGTGCCTTTCACCCCCCCAGAATGTATTAAAAATAATTTTGCAACCCCCCCAGCAAATTACAATGAACAAAATTTTGCAATTTTACAAGTGACAAGCTCAAATCAACCGTTTATAACACACGGTGATTTTTACAATTTTTCAGAATAAGGAGCTTGCAAAGCTGAAAATAGAGGTTACAAACAGATTTCTTGCAATTTTCTGATCAATTTCAAAAAAAAGTTTGCCAAATTTTGACTTCGTTGGCAAAAGTTACATCAAGAACAAGCAATAAATGCACTTGTACCTTCAAGCTGAAAAATCTGGCAAAAAATGGCAAAATCTGGAAAATTCACCTACACCACTGTGAAGTTCGTCGAACCAGCTTTCCGACGATATCTTGTTTGCAAAAATCCGACTTCGTGGTGAAAAGTTATGTAAAAATGAAAAAAAGGCCTATTTTAGGCACTTTGAAGGCTAACTGGGAGCAAAAGTTGAGCCCTCGGGGGCTGGCGTTCTGGTCACCCACGTGACTGCGGGCTGGGCTGCTGCAAAAAATCCGTGGGGGTTTCTGCTATCCGCTAGCGGTTTTGCGGTTTCCGGTGGCGGTCGTCAGTTGGCGCTGGCGGTTGCCGGCTGCTGTGGCGGTGGCGGCTAGGGACTGTCCGCTGGCGGTCACGGCTGCTGGCGGAGGCGGCTTACTGACCGCCCGCTGGCGGTTCCCGTTTCTGTCGGCGAACTCCTGGCGGTTTGGGGGGCCGCCTGCCTGGCGGTTTCTCCAACGGCTAGGAACCCTGCAGTCTCCGGCTTAACCCGGCGGTCTCCTCTGTGCAAACGGATGCAGCCAGTTAGCGGCTATGGTGACTGTGGCCGCTGGCGGTTAAAGAGCCGACCCCGCAGACTTCAAACGGCCGACAGCGCTTAAAAATGTTTTTTAATTTTTTTGAAATTTTTCAAAAAATAAACAATGCCGACAAAAATATAATTTTTTTTGAAATTTTTTTGATAAAATGCCGACCAAAAGAAAAAGCCGAAATTTAATTAATTTTTTTTTCGAAAAAAATTTCTGACGACGTCGTACCTGTGCGAGGGGTCGTACGGCTCCTCGGCTAAAGTTTTTTTTGCTCCAAAGACAACTTTTGCCGAATATAGGCAAATTATATATCAAAAAACTCGGAAACGGCCACCTGGACGCAATGGAAGACTTCTTTTTGGCTCAAAGTGCACTGTAAGAAGTTGTTCACCAGATCTGAGCTTGAAACCCTTCTTTGCCAAAGCTGCAAATGGTGACGAAATTAAGTGAAACAAAAGCCAGATCTGACTTTTTCGAGCCTCCTGGACGCAATGGGACAACCTAAAATACTGCCACTATAGCCAAAAGCGCTGCAATCACCAGATCTCACCAAAATGCAAGCATGCAATATAGGATACAAGAACTCAAAAAATGACAATAGAAATTGATGGAAACTCTCTAATAAAGAAATGGAAGGGGCTTGCCAGATTCAAAGCTCTGATACCATGTTGGAGTTAGCAACCCAAGATCTTCAATCTGCAACGCCAAAGAACCTCCACAAGAGATAGAGAGAAGCAACAATGGAAGATGCTATTCCACCAAACAAGGATTGCAATATGATACAATATGATCAATGCAATACTATACAATGCTTATGCCAAATTAACAAATATGCTAGAGATGCCTTGCTTATAAAGGCATAGGATAAGACAAGATCATGACAAGTGTCTTAATCCTATCACATGAGACAACTAACTCATAACTACCTAGGAAAGTGGAAATTCTAGATAAGACAACTAATACTTATCTAGATATGACAACTAATATCCTAAGTAAACTTAACATGTGAATTAAGTCCCCTAAGTCCCTAGTAGAGGAATAAACTAGGTACAAGACTTATTCACACCAACACAAGAAACAACAGAGAAACATCCACAACAACTAGAATTACCAAAATCACACAATATTCACTTAGGAACGCTGACAAAGACCACATGAATATTGTTAGACCACAACACGATCAAATCTATACACGGACCTCTAAAACTTCCGATAGATGATCTAGATACTCTTAAGAATAAACCCTTTAGTCCACATTAGCTGATCTTCAACGTATAGAACAAGACGCCTTCATGACCTACACAGTTCCACTGGGAACCTGGAACACTTTCTTTTACAATTTTCTCAATATCCTCAACATATACAACCTTCAATACACCAAATGCTAATAGTGTTGACATCAATGACAACCATATATCAACAACACATCCACAACATCCAACAACACTTAATCGCCCTGTTCTCTAATTTAGATTTTTTCTCACTAGGCACATGAGCATATGCCTCACAACCAAAGACTCTAAGATATCTCATTGAGAGATTCTTACTAGACCATGCATCCATGGGTGTCTTTTCTAAAGTGCCAAAGTAGGAGATTTATTAATTAAATAATATGCGGTAGCTATAGCTTCAGCCCAAAATTTGGGTTCAAGGTCAACACCACTCAACATACCCAGCCCTCTCCATCAACATTATGTTCATCCTCTCTGCAAATCCATTTTGTTGTGGGGTGTATTGAGTTGTCTTATTTCTCTCAATCTCATGGTCCTTACAGAACACATGTCAAATTCTAACGAATAAAACACCATTATTTTTTATTAGCGGAAATGAGGTTTTGTTGTGACTTGAAACCCAAACCAAGTTTTGATGGGGACTTGGAACCCATTACAAGCAGGTTTTGAAGGGACTTGAAACCCAAACACAAAAAAAAATTTGCAAGAAAGATATTCTCAAATAATTAGCATCCCATTAGCTGCAGCACCAACGAGAAAAAATCAAGACTACACTGGCTGGAAAATAATGATTCTCATACAACCAAGCTAAATGCAACAATTAATTTGTGTCCCATCAGTAGTGTCAAAATACAAGTGGTTGAAAGGTTGCATTTTCTTTAATTCTATCATAGTATTGTTTACACAGTTTTTCACCTTTAGAATGCCACGAAATTTAGCAGATATTGAGTAGACTCGCAAGAAAGGGACAAAATGGGTGGAGCTAAGCGTAAATCAAAACCAACTTCCCTAGATAAATTGTTGGCATTGAGTAATATTTATGAGTTGTTTTAAAAGATAGGTTGGCTTGAGTTCATGAAGAAATTTGAGGGGCATAATGCACAGTTGGTTGAAGAGTTTGCAGAGAACTTCTCAGATAGCTAGACAATAGTGAGTGGCAAGAAATTTAAAGTAAGCCCTCAAATCATTTCTAGTTTGTCTGGTATTAAAAATGAGGGTGTGAATCTATCAGAAACTGTGAACATTTCTTATCAAAGAATGATAGAACTCTTTAGAAGGGAGGGAGAACCTCATCCTTTACTAGTTGTGAACACTCATGGGAAAAATAAGGGTTTTAAGAGAATGTCTATTCTAGAGCCATGGAGAATGGTGGTTTCTTGGATCATCAAATACTTTACATGTGAGGGGAAATGTACCATTATAGTTAGTTCCCCCTTCTGGTTATGTGGACACGGAAAAAGTAACCCTTCTACTTTTTCTCATGTTTAGGCCCTCCTAGTGATTTTGGCCCGATTTTTCCTAGATTTAATGTTGTAATGTGGCTAATACATTCACATTAGGTCTTGGGTTCTTATGAATCATTAATAATTCTATGGTGCCTTGTAAAAGTGTTGTGAAGTGTTGTAACCCAATTTCACACTTTTCTAGGACCCTTTCATTATAATTCACCTAAATAACCTCTTTTTATCACTTACCAAGTCTTATTTTAAAAGTGTTGTAAAGAGTTGTAACAAAATCATGCTTTTCTAGGCTTTTCATCACTAATTCAACCCTTTCTTATGCTTAAATGACCCCTTAATGCACTTTTCAGCCATACTTAAGTGCATTTTTTAGAATAATCCCGTTAAACATCATTAAATACACTTTAATTCCAGACACCCAGTAAAATTGCCCTTGTGGGACCAAGTCGCCACCTGGGGTGAGTTAGTCCCACTGGGCACAAAAATCAAAATTATTTTAATTTTCTGGCGGGACTTTATTCTCTTAACCTTAAGGTCGGCCTATGATGTGTTATTTTTAGGAAATATTGTAAAATCAAGTATAAATAAAGGGTTTTCCTCTCATTTTCACCCCCAATTATTTTAATGCATTCATTCACACATTTGCATTCAATCATTCATAATTCTTAAGCATTCAAGGCATTATCAAGTCTTCATTGGAGCATATACTTGCATATCTTCAGATTTCTACATCAAGGGTTTGGTGAGTTGTGACATTAGATGTTGTTCATTCATCATTCTCTCTTTATTTCATTTCATTTTCAAGGGTTTGATTACCAAATTGGGGTTTGACCAAGGCAAACCCCTATTATCTAACCCTTAACCCTTTTTCCCCTCTTTTCATATGCGTTTTGTAGGTCTTGTATGCAGATTTGTCAAAGAGAAAGGTTTTAAAAAGTGGTCAATAATCCATCAAAGTAATTCAAGTCAACAAAGCCCTAATTGAAGCTTGGGGACCTCTTTCAGCCTGATTTCTATAGTTTCAAAACCACACCTGTCAGCAAGAAGAGTGTAGACCAAAAGCTACAAATTCCTGCCTCAAATTCTCAAGATTCCTAGGTGGACTAAGTCACCATCTGTGGTGAATTAGTCCCACTTCCAGGCCTAAAAAGTGATTTCTGCATTTCCGAATACCCATTTAGCAGAAACCTATTCCGACAGAATCTCCCCAAAATAGGACTAAGTTTCCCAACTTGGCGTAAGTGTCCCAATTGGATTCAATAACAAAATATACATGATTCCAGAGCCTATCTACATCATATTCCACTTCCCAGGTGCACCTCTCCAATATCTTTCATTTATGTTATTGTTTGTTTGAATTCTTAGGTCATTTCTACATATCACAATGTGTTTTCAAACAACTTGCATTTATTAGGTTTTACATTAATAATCAATATCTTTTATTAGTTTATTGCATTTAGGCATATTTCATCCATTCTTGCATTGATTTTGAGTGGGGACATTGCCCATTTTGGCCCATTTCTCTCCTTTTAGGTGAAAAACCCTAGAAGTGCGAGAGAAACCTTGGGTACCAAAATATTTGTCCACAGGTTACTCACTCACCTGCGCCATGGCACCGAAAACCCCGAATTAAGGGTTAAACTTCCTTCCTTCCTTAGTGATTCCATTGTTATCATGATAGAGAGATTTAAAATTGGTTTAGACCCATTGAAGCATCATGGTTTCATTCAATTAATATGCAAATATCATTTTCTGAAGAAAAGAAAAATAGAGGAAAAATGGTATAAATTTCTTCAAAAATTTGAAAACCCTGAACCTCCAAGACATTTGGAGGAAGGTAAGTCATCTGGAATGGTGGCTCAAAATGTAAAAAAACCTTCCCCTATGCCTCAAGATGCCCCCGAGCCTCAAAATCCCAAAAGAGCTCCTGATAGTGAAGCGTTGGAAAATCCACCCAACCTTTCAGAAATCCTAGGGAATCAAGAAAATGCAGACTTAGTAAAAAGGAAAAGAGACCTAAAATGGAATTTCACGGACCTTCCCCTTTAAGGAGAAGTAAATGACACTGAAATTAGTTGTGTTGCGGCTTGTGATCAATCACATTTCCTTAAAAAGAAAAGATGAGATAGGAAATCTCATGAAACTGTAGCCTAGTTAGATGAAAATCAAACTCTGGTTAGCAATAAACCCCCATAATTTGAAAAGGAAGATGTTCCACTTGAGGCAAGACAAGGAGAGATAGGGAAGTAGTTGCCAAGCTATATACTTGTTGAGGATGAGTCTGTAAAGCCAAAATCTTCTTCACAGCAGTTGTTGGAAACACTAGAAATTAATATAGCCTCCCCAAGTGAACAATTGTCACCCCCAGTTGCCAATGACACATAACAAGGTTCACTAGAGGTAAATAATGAAGAAAAGGTAACTGGTAATGATGCATAAATTCCTATTTTTCCTTTTTCCACCAATGTAGAAGTTGAAAGATTTGATCATATAGGAACAAACTTAGAAGAATTAAAGGTAGAAATTGTTCAATTAAAATATAAATTACAGCAAAATGAGGAACAAATGAATAAGCAACAACATGAAATTAGCACACAAACTGAACTTTTGAAGGAAAAAGATTAAGAAATTACAACTTTAAGGGCTCAAGTAGAACAGAAGGACAAAACTATTGAAGAGTTGCAATCCCAAGTGCAAAAAAATAATGAGAAGAATAAGAAGTATTGAGCCAGTTTATCTAAAAAAGATAAAAAAATTAAAAGTTTAACTGATAATCTAGTGCAATCATTCACAACTTTTGTAGAAAAATAGGAAAAACAAAAAATTGAACTCAATACGGATTTGAGCAGAATTGTTAAGCTAGAACAGGATTTGCAAGAAATCAATGTGAAACCAATGGTGGAATCAAAAGAAGTATAGACTGAACTGACCAAAATGGAATGGTTTAAAATTATTATTCGAACCCCATTATTGGTTAAGCGGATGGAAAGATGCTATTTCTTGAGATAAGCAGGGGAAAAAAATGCCAAACTTAAGCACAAAATAGTATTATTAAGAGAATCTTATGATAAGCTATACCAGGCTAAAACTAATGCATGTCAGATTGGGGAATTGTTACTAGCCTGTAGAAAACCATCCTAGTTATATTCCATGTTTTTAAATGAACAATTGTTAAGATGGAAGCTTTTGAGGATTTCTTGCAATTTACCCCATGATCTAGATGATAAATTTTTTTTAGAAGCATTCAAAGAGGCAACCCCTGTTCAACAAAATTTTTTGTGTGAACTTTTCATACATAATCTATTTTTAGAAAAACACACTAATTTCTTTATCAACCTTTTTGTTGAGGAAGTACAACTTAAAGCCTTCATGTCTACTATGCAGAATCAAATCCATTGGTAGGAGAGAACCAAAGAATATTTGTAAGAAGAAAGAGTTGTGGGACTTCAAATGAGATATCCCAACCGAAAACCCTTTGCCTTTAAAGCTCAATTCCGAGGGATTAAAAGCTATGAAGCTGTAAGGAACAAATATGATGACAATCTCTGGATTTGTTTTGAAAATTTCAAAGTTCATGGGCCATAATTAATAGAGAGGGCACAGAGTGCTTGTGAGGAGCGGTACACTCCTTTGCTTGTGTATCTCAAAAGGAGGGAGATGATCTTGCCCACCAATCTAAGGTGGTCCTACAAAAGGGCTAAAGCATTAGTAGAAATATTACAACTCAAAACCAAGTGGATAGGGATGGGGTACAAACCTCCATTGCTCCTTCAACCACCCCCTATAGTTTTTTTCACTACAGAGCAAATTCTTGGGGACTTATATACATGGCAGATGAGGGTTAAATTCAACAAAGGTTTTCTTAAAAATCTTGATCACTTGGATAAAGAGGCAGAAGACCTATATGATCTTAGTTCCAAATATGATGAACTGAACAAGAAAAGGGATGTAGATAGGCAGAGGACTCATCAAAGAGCAGGAGGGCTTGCTAAGGCTTAGGAAGGGGCGGGTGATGAGGTATAAATAACCTCATGATTATAATAAGCTAAATACCCTTCTTTTTTCTTACCAACCACTTTAGCCCTGCCAATTGTTTATTTTTAGGAGCAATAATTGTCTACTTTTTATAAAATGATGTATAAATCTTTATTTCTCAAATTGATTGAAATTAGCTAACTAATGTTGATATAATGGTATAGACTTTAAGTCATTGTATAGAACTTATGCATGAAAAATGAATGAAGTGGACTTCAAGTGGTTGAAGTTAGAGTGTCAGAAGTTTAGGCGCCAGAAATTTAGGAATGCATAGTGAAACGACCTCTTTTAAAAGCTTTTGTTAATTTTCTGTTTAAGACTATATGGCTCCACTCAGAGCCTTTATTATGTTTTATGTCATGAACATCAATTAGTTGGTTTGTTGTAATTCTATTTTAAGACATTTTCAATAGTGTTTTCCCACCATTTGAAAATTAGAATTTTGTATAGAGTAGTATATATATGTGTAACTACCAAAAACAAGGATATATTGTTATGTTATATTTTGAATGTTGTTCAACTATGTTATCTGTGTTGTTACACTTTTATGATACAAATAAATAAATATTGCTAGTCTTATTCTGAGTAACTCAGTTTTGAATAATGGAAGTGCTATGAATGGATTACCCTAAAGTTGTGAAAGTTCCATATGTGATTTGAGCTAATTGTAGGAACACCTAAGAGTTGGCCACTCGAGGGATCTTATAGAATAGATAAGTATTTTTATTGTCAATGTTGTTATTTCCATTATGTGCATGTTGCATGTAGATAAACGTTACATTGTGTCCCTACAGGTTGTAGTTTTAAGTTTATGATCATTAAATTCTGTTTACTTGGAAATTTTGGAGCACCCATTCCTATTGTTAATTATAGGCTATTAAGTGTACCTTTATTTAGTAGTTAGTCGTTAGCAGTTAGCCGCTTTTGTTTGTTTGAATTTGATAGTTTAACTGTAAGTATTGATTCTTAGATAATTTACACACTTTCTAGAATAAAAAATTGTATGCTTTCTAGCTTTAACAATTTCATGCTTGCTAGTTTAATTTTTGTTTTTATACATTTCAAATATTCAAAAAATCTTATTAAGAGAGATGGCCAAAATATCCCCTATTTCATACAACCTTTGGGCACTACCCAGTTGACATAACTGATATATTTTTAACTAAAGTATTAGGACCTTACGATAGCCTGTCAGGAGGCATAAAATATTGAAAAAGGTAATTCGATTTTATCTTATCCCTTGAGAGAGATATATATTATTCATCAAGGTAAATGCACAAGTCATGTTTCATATTGAGAAAATAGAGTACAATCTAAAGTTGATTATAGGGAGCACTTTTTCATGGTAAGTTGAAAAAACTTATTGTGGCAAAAAAATAAATTCTTAAAGATTCTTAAAATAGATTAAAAATTTAGAAAATATATGTTTTACATCCATAAATTGACCTCTTTTATGAAGTGGTCCCTTTTGTAGAGAATGATCTAGTACTTGTAGATCTAATTTGTAAATATGAGTGTTTCTCATAGATCTTATCTTGGATGAAATTTTTTTATATGTTGATTTTCTTTATCATTTATCATCCACCTTTAATGTTTTATCCATCCCTTATTTTCACTTGAATGCACAAAGATTTAGATATTTGAGAGTCGTCCCATAACCACTAGTTGTAGAGGCATATGAATTGGATTTGGTCCTAATAGATATACAAATTTTGGATAAATTAGGTTTTATCCATATTACATAGATGTCTACCATAGGTTTTGATGTTTTTATGGTAACTACCTTAGTATAGATGTGACTCAATAATGAACACTTTATATCTTCCTATAAGAGAGATGACAATAAAATTAGTGGATTTTTGGAGGATCCTTCATCACTAATGAGAGGGAGATATGTTGTATAATATTACTAAACCATCTTCAATGAGATTAAATTATATATTTAAATTTTACTATAAAGCATGACATGCTCTTGGGGGTGCCACTTTCTAATATTTTAATGTGTATTGTGACTAAGGAGCACAACTTATTACTTTTGATACTCACAATTTTTATCCTTCTTGATGGATATGTCTCATTCCTAAGTTACTTTATGGCTCATCTTGTTTTATATATAGAGGACCATGTGGTAAACTATATTCTTAGGGGAGGTGTATTCTAATGTACCTTTATGATTATTGATGTGAATAGTTTATGGGTTTTGACAATGTTACAATGTTGGGCCTATGAGCACATCCACATTCTATAGTTTCTAGGTTTACCACTTACAATTATTGATGATATACCTTATGTCATGATGGGGTATTAATAGGATGGGATGATGAAGAGACAATAGGACTCTCTTAATCTAGTGGGTATAATTTAACTAATTGGCCCACTAGTTACTATAGTGTTGAGTCCTTGTTGGTCATATCTTATAGTTTAAAAATAGATTATATCTTAGAAAATTCATGAGAGAAAAATAATACTATGGGAGGAAACAAATTATGGTTGAGATATTTTACTAATATGAGAACTAAATTTAAAAATTTAGTATCTAGTGAATCATGGCCCAATATCCACCCATCTATAGGAGACACCAATAATTTCTTCATTAACCTAGAGAAATAATAGGAACCCACAAATAATGAAGATTGGATGAGGTAGTATCTATGTTAGATAGAGACAAGTTAGTGGGTGACTATATTTAGATATTATTGAGATAGATCCTATCCTACACCATTATATTCCTTTAGATGTTTAAGATCTGACCCAAAGGAAATAATAGGAGTGAAACTAAGAAATAGTAGGATAGGAAGATGAGGACCCATTAGATATAGTACCACTATATTAGGTTGCTAATAGAGATGAATGGAAGGAATGGGATCCAAGTATATAATATAATATAATATCTATGTTTCCTTGTATTTGATGTTTTCAAATCAAGTTAGCCTTTAAGGACTAATATGTATGTCATACACAAAGATAACTATGATTTTCCTATGTGTTTTGTTTAATAATAGTAAAGTAGGTAGATATAATCATCAATGCCATAGCATGAATATAAATATATCAATATAACATATAGAAAAACTATCAATGTTCATCTTAATTTACTCCATTATTTTCTCTAGTGAATTAGGCTTGTGTAGCACATATAGTAGCTATTACCCAAACAAGAAGCTAAGAGAGTGAGATTCAAGATGGATATGGAGATTATTTAGTTGGAGAGATAAAGGTTGAATAGAGAGGGCTCAAATATAGGGAGATATAGATAATTATTATTAGAATTGGATACCACTCATACAGAGAGATTACAAATTGATTTGGATCAATTGTAGACTCGAGCAATAACAACCACCATTATGGAAATTGTAACATTTAAGGATTATATATTAGCTTAAATGCAGAAATTTAATCTCTAAGATGAGGTTGATTTACTATAAGGGATTGTGATAATAATTTATGAGGTTGATTTACTATAAGGGATTGTGATAATAATTTCTCAATCTAGGAGTAGATCAAGCACTTGTTCTTTGAGAATCTTTTCATTGTTGATATATTTTACATATATACCCTTTAAAATCTAGTTCACATATTTTTCTACATGTTCATGTTTATGTGAGAATATTATAAAGCTAAAAATCAATATACATGTGTGCTATGATAAACAATTAACAATGACGAGTCTAAAAATGAGTAAATAGTAATAAACACAATGGTCAATTTAAGTTTTTAATAAATCACCAGTTAAATAAATTAGCTAAAAACAACCGCACATAGCTAAAATTTGTAAGCAAAATACCATGTAATGATCAAACCATAGATATGGAAGGTGTCTTTCCTTTTATTTTATGTCTTTGTAATAATTTTGTAAGGTCTTAATGTATATTTCCAATAGATCTAGTATATTTTTCTCTCATAAGTGTAATGGTTTTAAAACACCTTGCTCATAATGACCCAATGTAAGATTTTATACCCAAGTTTTACCATAGTGTATATCCTAACCTGCATAATTTATCATGTGACATAGTAGATGTGTCTCTCTCAACATAATTATAGCATATATATGAATATTTTATTTCATGACTATCATTTATCTTAGGAGGCGATGATCAACTATATAAATATTGGCCCATATGGAATAATTAAATGGTGTAAAATTAATGATTAAATTTTCATTCACCACTACCACAAGGTGTGAAAGCTAATGTACCCAAATAATCACCAAGTAAAGAATTATTGTTATGGACATAATCTTGCTCCTTAAGTTCTTATTCTTTTAAATTTAGTTATTTATGAAAATTTTATATTATATTTTTTGTGTAACAATAATCTTAGATTAATCAACCATCTAACAATGACTATATGGGCATGTCGATATTTATTCAACATTATTATTATTATTATTAGTATATTTAAGAACTTTATGAAGTGTATCTATAGTATAACCACCATGGTGTGGATTTGGGGTGATTCAATAATAGATTATAACATAAATGACTAGGCATCACATGAAATGATGTATTAAAAGTAATTTGATTAGTTGTGATGCGTAGCCAAATATTACCCTTAGATTTGCAATTAGAATTATCAAAATCCTAAATAGTATGATCATATTTTTATAATTTTTCATATTCACATTTAGGTGTATCAAATGATCCTCAATATAAATGATTGTTTCCAAAACCATTCTCAATGAAGGTACTCTAAATGTTTATATTTCTAAACTTCACCATAATATGTAGAAGTAAATACTCATGAGTAATCAATTTAGGAGGGAGTTCCATATAATTAAATAAAATATAGTGATTAGTTTGGGATCCATGGATGTAATGAAGCCATTTCTTATGGAGGAGTTTCATATGGGACTTCTATTTGAATCTCTAAATATTTTTGCATGAGTTTCTTATATAAATATGATGTACACACTAGATCCTTGGAATAGTGAGTTTAGGTGCAAGAGGAAGTATTTGATGGGCATGAGGTAAAATAGCAAGAGTGGATGCAAATATTTGATTGCTAGTCACTTTTTATAAGTATGACTCACTAAATGGTAGTTTTTTAAACTAGGTATGAAAAACAATGCAGGTGAAGGTAAATATAAATAAAGGATCCCTTTAACTATCACCTATGGTCTTACATGAGTATAAGAAAAATCATCCATGTGAGCACCTATGAGGGATGAACAATAAGGTTCAAAAGATATATCAATAAGAGTGATAGAAAATTTCCAAAATACGATTGGATGTGTTAGGGGAAAAAATCATATGAAATAATGTGTCAAATCCACTAATATGTGATAAAATAGGTAAGATGAATAAAACCAATGTAATAATCTCCCTCAAAACAAGTCTAAAACAAACAAGAATGACTTGAAATGCAATGAGGCATCAGTGGAACCAAGTTCAAGTTTATTTTGTGAAAAAATTTCACCTAAAGAAATAATGTCATCATGAAAAATAGGATATGGTAAATTGTCATTGTGAATGTTTATTAGGTATAGAAAACCTTAAAATATAAAGAGAGATAAAATTTTACTCAAGTGAGTAATATCATCATGCATATTACTAACACCAATAATAGGGAAAGAAGTGGATAATTGAAGCCTATGATGAATGAGGTGAAAATATCCAAAAGAGAAGGATAGACAAACACCAACTTGGTAAAAGAAAAAATGTTATCCATATGAAGAAATAATAACTCAATAAAACATACCTCTTCATTTGTAGAATACAATGACATAACAATATCAAGAATATAAATAGTACCTGACACAAAATGAATGAATATATTAAAATTAGTAAGGTCTGCTAGGATGTAAGAGGCAATGACCTATGATAATATGTAAACAATGATCACATAATATACCTAAACTAAAATTGGTGGGTGTTTAGGGTAGTTGGGTGGGGTTACAATATACTAAACCCAAAATAAAGAATATAAAAACAAGATAAAATTTAGAGTATGTGTAAAGTCTAAATAGATTTGCAATATATGATATACAAATAGAAAAAATATATTTTAAACCCTAATAGAGGAGGCATAAATGCAAGGGGAGAAAACCTTAAGAGGTGTAAAAATTGAAGTGCACTAAACATATAATGAAATAAAATATTTCCTTACATAAAATTCTTATGATAAATTAATTAATCATCTTTAATATTAGACACCATAGGAATAAGAATTGGCAATAATATTCATGCTAAATTTAATGCTTCAAATTTCAAATAATAAATACAATTACTGATCTCTTAGATAAATGTGGAATATGACTATCAAATGTCTAAATATGATTTGTTACTATTAAAAAATTAGGGTATGACAAAATTTGTTAGAATTTGTGCAATTTTTATTTTTCTACTAAGGTCATTTCTATGACTACACGATCAATCATGTGATTACAAATCTAAACGAATCTAATCTCTACTAATATTTAAATGTTTTATTTCAATTCACCTTCAAGTTCTTAATTTAATATTCACAAAAAAAAAAGTATTTTCTTATAATTTTACACATGACAATGATCATTGATTCGTTTGTATCAATCCTTGGTAAGGATGTCAAGTCAATACCTTTGATCAAGATCAAGGGCAATAAACAATCACACAATATGTCATAAAATGATTATGCAATGCTAATGTCAGTAAATGAATTTTTTAGTCTATGTGATGTGTGTTAGAAGATGTTCAGTTTGTATTTTTTCTACATGTTTTAAATTTATGAAGATTTATCCTTAAAATTCAAAAAAAATTGTGTGCAAGTCAACTATATTACACTTTCAATTGATTCATATCAATCACTTAGAAAAAAAAACAATAAAACAAAATTTGACTTGATTTTAAAAAAAAAAACATTTTCATACTTATAAATAGTATCTAAATCACTTTCATAAACACAAATTTAATATAAATAAAAATGAAACAATATCAAAATAAAATAAAATTTTCATTTATAAATACTAATTATTTCATTGGAGAGAAGTGAATGCAAGCATGACAAATTTATTTCATTAAACTAAGGAATAAACTAATTTATGAATCCTTACACTACGAAAACTCATACAAAAAACAGAATTGCATAACATCACTTGATAAATGGCAATCTACATAAAGACAAAGAGTGATGAAAATTTGCATAGTTTGACTTTAAGAAATGGTGCATTTTCATTGTAGAATTTAAAAGTGATAAGGAAAAGGACACGTATCATCTATAACCTGTCATATGTCCACATCATCATTGGCATTTCTCACACATACTTATTTTAAGGAAGACCATCACATTTCTTCCCATTAGAGTCATCATTTTTGGGCATAACTTGGAGAAAGTTAGGATACTAATTAGAAATTGCACATTGTGAGGGTATAATTTGTATAATTATTTTCAAGTTAATATTTAAAATTATATAAGGTATCAAAGCATTAATTTTGTTTTATTATATATTTTGGAAGATGTTTTAATTTATGTATTTTTTCATAAGGTGTTTAATATACATATCAAAGAAGTGATAAATATTTGTAAAAAAAAATTCTTCTTTTTAAGTTTTTTTGATGTTTGAATATAAAAAATTGTAAATCTTATATTATCTTGGGTTGGTTGAACTCCATCCAAGTTATGTTTGACTAGAATGGTGGTGGGGTAGTCTTTTGTTTTTAGTTATGTTGTATTTATACATTTCCTTAGAAAGTAATCATGCGTAGATTTAAAATACAAATTTTACTATGTTAATGACAGCATAGATAACAAATATGGTAGGGCATGGTTTTGGTTGTAATGTTAAAACGATTGCAATAACTAATTTTAGCAATATGAAAATACATGAGTTCAATCACAAGTCATATGGATATCAACTTGATATAATCAAAATCTATCATTAATTTTTCATATCAAATAACCAAGCTTTATGTGCATTTGTGTTGATCTTATGTGCATGTGTGTTGATTTACCTTTCCCGATATTTCAATATCAATTAAAATGAGAGAGGCATCAAGACTAAGGATGATTTGACACCTAAAAAAATATTGGACTACAAATAATTTAACATGTTAACCAATAGACATATTTCTTGAAGTTTGATGTTACTTCATTCCTAGTCAAACATTTATAGTTTTGATAGAGATACATTTGATCCCAATTAATATGTATAGACTCTTTATAAAAAGCATTTCCTTCTTTAATTCTTTTAGGAGTGTAGGTGAAAGCTCCTTTAGGTTTATGAACCACTATGACTATTTCAATGTCAAATTGAAAGATTTGTCTTGATTGACTCAATCATAATTTATCACCTTAGCAAGTTAGGAATTTTATTGTGTAGTTGTGAAGTGGCTTGGTAGAAGAAACTTGATAAATTTGTGTGATCCAAGCAAGTTAGAAATTTTAATGTGCAATTGTGAAGTGGATTTGAAAAAGAAACTTAATAAAATTGTATGAGCAAGTTCAATGTAATCTAATTTAAATAAAATTTGTCATGTTTGAGGTACATTCATTTGAAGGTTTCTCTATAAGGAGCTATAGTTTGTACGACTATAAATAATACATGATCCCCACATGTTATTTTAATTACAAAGAGCTACTATAATTAGATATTCATTGTAAACGATAAGGTTAAGATTGTATTTCCTATTTTTTAGTTTTATTTGTATAATATGTTACTTGTAGTAAATGTGGATTCCTCCTTACCAATGGTGACTTTTTTGTGCTTGTAATTGAACTACACATCAATTAAGAATATATCAAAAAAAATTGTGACAAAGTTAATTTGGATTACCAAGGAGGGAAAAACCAAATGCATGTACCTAAATGTGTTACGAGGATAGTAATTGTAGGCAAACCTCTTCTCTCTTCCTTAAGATGTAACAAGGATTGTTATGGATTCTTGAGAATTGCTCAAAAGAGAATCTAGGTTTTATGTGAAGAATTTTTGGGTGAGTGCAAGGTAATGAGAGTAGAAAATGACCAAAAAATGGGCCTTTTCTCTATAAATTAGAGTATTGTACTTGTAGTAAAGATTTGAAGCACTTATATATAGAATATTAACATAATGTAAAAAATATGAAATGTAATTTTTTTTTAGTTTACATATATATAATTTATTCTAATATTCAAATAATATAATTTGATTAAGTTAATGATGTACAAAAGTGAACTATTAAAAAATATCCCAGAGGTCAAAACATGCACTTGTATGGTACATCTAAAAACTAGTAAATGAAACTATTTTTCAAAATATTTTTGTAGATAGATGTATATGATGTTGAAGTTTAATTTATTTTTATTTTAAAAAAAATAAATTAATTATTTAGTAGGACTAAGGCATAAGTCTGAAACCCCTCATGTATGACTCATATAAATTAACCTAAAATAAATGTAACGTGATTTTTTTTTAGTTTATAGAGAATGACATCTATATTGGTTATACTATCATTTGATTAACCATAAATTAGATATTTGGAAATTTAAATTAAAAATTAAAAATTAAAAATCTATAAGATTTAAACACACGACACTAGATCTATTTGGAGAAACCTTTTTAGAAAAAAAATCCCACTACGAAAGGGAGCACTAGCAATATTAGTCCAAACAACATGTTACATCAATAGAACCTTCTCCCCACAATATTTTGGTAGCACCCATGTACCTATAAAATAAATTATAAAACCTACATGTCTCATTACTCCAAATATAGAAAAATGGGAGAGAAAAATTAGAAATTTTTCCAAAATAATCCATTACCGAAACCATGGTATCATGCAAAAATACACACTCCATGACATGGAAGAGAATCCTTCAAGAATAAAAAAAATATTAATAATGAATATCATCTTTGACTTATAACTCCTCATGGGCACAACTCCCAAAGAATAGTGCTCCATAATAGAGTACACAACTAACATGGGACCCACTCAATAAATGCAAGATGCTCAACTTGCCCTCCTAGCACCTAAGAATGGAAAAGTGTCATAAGTGATCTTAAATCAATTTGTAATGCCACTATCATAATCCACCTTCCCTCTTGAATTCTATTACAACTAATATTTAAGTAAACTAGAAGAATACCAATTAAATAATGTCTCTCAACCACCTACATGGGAATACACGTAATCGTTCCCAAGATGTTGGAGATATATAATTCGTATATTAGAATTGTAATTAAATATCAAACTATCTTAAAATTCTCCCACTTGATATTGCAAATTAAAATAAATTAGGTATGGTAACCAAGGCCCATGGCCTTCCCACACCAAGAGATCTTATCCATGCTCTTTGGTTTCTTTAGTGAATCTACATTATTGTCATAAGTGTCGGCATTATATTCTCTATTATCTCATAAAAAAATTAACACTGCACATCAACATGCTTGGTATGAGAATGGGGAATGAGATTCCTAGCCAGATAGATAGTAAGCTCTAATTTTCATATATATATCTAAACCACGGGCTACAATAAAAAAAATAATTCCTAAATATAGTCATTCTAACCATACCACTTTATAAGCATGTGTAACAACCATATACTCTACTTTAGTAGTAGTTAAAGAAATTATGGTCCACCTCTTACTCATCTAGCTAATAGTATTACCAAATAGATAAATGTACATCTAGCCATTAATGGAACTTTGACTATCCAAGCCACCAAACCAATTTGCATTAATAAATCCCTATATGTCTAATAACTGTCCTATGTCATTAGAACCATGATAACATAATAAATAATCATAATTACCTCATAAATATCTAAATACCCTATTAAGATGAGTCATGTGTTCTCTACCATGGTTATACATAAATCTTCTAAGAACATCCACTATTTGGGCAATATTTGGTCTAATACAAACCATTGCATACATTAGAGTACCAACAACACTATCATAGAGAACATTACACATATCCTCTACAATATTATTTAATTTTGGATATATATCTAAAGAAATATTAGTGTCTATAGGTAAAGGAATACTCATTAGTTTACCATTATACATAGAAAATTTGTAACAACCCACTAGTACCCAAATGTTTCTACCAAATTTTTATAATATTTATTATAAATTAAGAAAGGATTTTATGTTTTTATCTATCTACATACTCAATAATTTGTCCATTCATATGGTACAAACATCCCTCTATCTATCTAGGATAGGCATCTATTCATATAGGACATGTGCATTACTCTAGCAAGAGACTTTGACTCATTGGGACCAAACAAGTCTTAAGTAATTCACTAAAGACTACACTCCCCTAATAGAAGTGTGTTGAAGTTTCTATCAATTGGGAGTATGTATAAGTATAAAATAATAAGGTCTTGAGTCTCACCTCAAAATTTGGCCTAAAGCCATAAGGAGTCAAGCAATCCATCGATTAGATTATTCTGAGTATATAGTGAATTTGTTTATATATTTAGATTTAGTTAATGGTTTAAACTAAGTTATTTAATTGAAAGATTAAGTTGATTTAATATTTAGTGCAATTTGATATATATTCCTTAGAATTTTACCAAACCCTGCATCTAAAATCCTACATACTTGGAACCTCCTTCATTTACTTGAAATACCTACATACTTGTATCCATGGGGTCAATGTGTAATATATATTTCGTTCTATCTTTTATTATAAATTTAATATGAATTGTTAAGAATGAGTATGCAACCTTTTCTAGGGTCCCTTTTCTCTAGATAGTTCATCTTCGGCTATTACCCACTAAATGAAACATTAGGTCTAATAAGTATTTAGTCATTTATACTAATGCTTGTTTACTATTGTGTTTAAAATGCATATTCCTAAGAGAATAAAACTTTCCTTTGAAAGTATACAATGATAAATTTTTAGTACTAAATTATTGTTAGTTTGTTCCTTTATTTTGTAATAATTTTTCATTAGTTTGTTTATCCAAGGAAGACTTTCTATTCACTCAAATTTAAATTAGCAAGATGTTTGTAATTACTCCCCAATAATTTATAGAGATGATATCACCAATGTTGTTGTTGCAACTATATTAACCTACAAATGTAGTAGTTCAAGCAAAATGAGATTACCCATAAATATGAACTAGAAGCACTATTTGATATCGAACACTACAATGTTTTGGTTTTTATATCTTGTTTAAGTGTTTGAATAAAATTAAAATGAATTATTCTAGAATCATCTAATATCTAATACTAAATGAAATTGTAAATAAAATTTCATAAATCTCAATAACTCTTGAATGCTAAATTATTAAGATAACTCATTGAATAAGCTAAATGTTGATGAATATCACTAAAATAATTTCCTATAGTTGAATTAGAAATCATATGAATTGAATTTACGATAGATTAACAAATATTATAAAAATAATCAAAGATAGAAAGAATTCATTACCAGTGAATTTACAAGGTGACAGTAGATTTTTATCTTCATCGATTTTTCAAAAAAAATTATTCAATTATCACTCTTAGCTAGTATCATTTATTAAGATTGTGTTTAAATTCTTGCATTAATTAAATTGGCCTAATTTATAATTAAGAAGAGGTTGATTTTATTGTAAAAACTTGCACTTATGAATGTGTGAAGGATAATAACATTTGAGAACAATTCTATTGTTTCATTCTTCAATAAAAATTCAAAAGATAATACAATTTTAATAAATAATAGAAATAAGTTAACCCAATCAACTAATATTCCTTGTTAGCATCATCATAAAAAAATTGTGTTTTGAATTCAGTTTACAATAAATATTAAAAAATATATTATACTATGAATAGGAAATGTGATAATTTATAAATATATCACTTATGTTTCTCATTCTAATTTTATAATAAAAATTTGAAAGACAATCACTTATTTAATTCTAATTCTATTGTAAAATTGAAAGATACAGTTATACTATGAATAACAAAAGTGATAATCTAATTATATATATTCTTATAACATGTATATTTATTCATTATATTCTAATTCTATAATAAGATTTAGAAGATAATAATGCACTACAAGTAAGAAAATATAACCATTTATTTATTCTATTATGAAAACTAAAAATAGAGTTACACAATGAATAAGAATTATATAACATTTGATATGACCTTTAAACCAAAATTAAGCATTTTAAAGGTCCCACAAATCAACTTGAATACATCATTTAATCTTACACAAATCACAACTAATATTTGATGAATGGCCTAAAACCAAAAACACTAATTCTAAATCTTAGATATTGATCATAATAATCATCCACTCAAGGGGGTTGATCCCATAGTGTGATGGTTAAGTGGTAGTGTTGTACCCATGGCCACCAGGGTTCAAGTCTCTAGACTTGACCTCATTTTTTTTGTGGGCATTCATGTCTTGTGTGACAGGCATTAAGGCTTAAGGCCTCTTCCCTTGCTAGGCTAGTGTGCTTGCGGGTCTTGTGCCTTCGTTGGGTTGCCATGCTCACGAGAGAGGCTTCCATTCCCTCACTGGGCTGGTACACTCGTGGGCCTTGTGCCCTCGCTGGGTTACAATGCTTGCAGGAGTGACTTGATCTTGCGTTCACATCGGGGATGATATCCCCTATTTGTGGCCTCACTGATTCATAATTCCAATAAAAAAATGTGCACCGATAAAAAAGAATCATCCACTCAATATTAAAAAACCTAATATCATCAATAGACAAATCACAATGAAACTTTAAAACCCAATAACATATGATAAATGCATGTCTAATGACATAACACTTAAAAAGAAAAAGTATGATTTGTACTATGGAAAGGAATACGTTGTATTACTTAAACCATAACAAAAAAAAATGAAAAAAAATAAATAGAAGTCCACTTATAGTTGAGACAACACTCCATAATCAAGGTTCTATAATAAAATAAAATAAAATTAGGCAAGGATAGGAATAATCAAATAGACAAGGTATCACAGGTTTTAGTTTAGCCACAAAATGTTACCCAAAGGTTTTAAGAGGAAAGGATTGTTCCTCGTAATGTGATATACCTTTGAATCATTAAATATTACAAACTAGCCTATGGTTTTTTATTGACTTGACAAAAGGTTATTGCATGTACATCATGCAAGGATAAGATATATTGCTACTAAAACAATACAAACACAATGTCGTCTACCTTAAAAAAGAGTGGTAGAATTTGGAGTAAAAAAATTTATAGTTTTAAAATATCTTTTAATTAGTGAAAAATATAATGGCAATGAAGTCATAAGGGAGATATCATAGGTTCCATTAGGAACACAAGTATATGTCTAATTTATTAAAAAATACATAGCCAAACATCATCATTTTAAAGTAAGTTATTTGCAGACAAAAAGATGAAAATGTTAGAAATTTGTATTTCGATTTTTTTTAGTAAATAAATGTGTAAATGTTTGGTAAATTGTTAATTTGAAATGATAATGCATGTATTAGATTTGTGAAAAGTGTGAAAAATATGTCTCCCTTATTGGTGTTGTGAAACCCAACAATAAATTCACTATTGTTTAAACTTAGAGATTTGAATAACAAAAGTCAAATGACTAAAACAAAGAATTCAAGCATGCACAACACCATTCACGAAATACTAAACACAATAGAAATCAGAGAAAACCAATCACACTTTGACACAATGATTTACCCTAGAAAACCCCTAACTCTAGGGAAAAAACCAACATTCAATGAGAGATTTTATTATAACAGAAAAAAGAAATTTACAATAACTACCAGAACTTGGCATCCACAACAATACTGCAATCTTGGATAATATTTCAACTCCTTGTTCTGTTCACCCCAATCTCCCTTTCACTTGTGTCATTCCTGCAAAAAAAAAACTTCATCTCTATATCTCCAGCACTCACATCGATCTCCTTTTTATAACCTCTCATCACCTACAGTGGAGTAGAGATTAACTTAGAAACAAAGAAAAGTTGTTGCTAAAAAGGAAATTTGCAAAACTAGCAAGTACGTTGTCGATAAGAAGAGAAGAAGAAAAAAGACAGGAAACTTGGAGATTACTTCTCCACAATCGTTCCAACCTGGATGACATGGTTCTAGGCTGGAATATCTTCCGAGCTACTATTTTTAGCACTCCCTCTTAGTGAGGAAGGTGTTCTCTACTACACCTAACTTGTCCCTGAAGAAGAAAAACTTGCTTTTCATCAAGGCCTTCATTAAGATGTCTGCAACCTGTTCATCTATAGATATATACTGTAGTCGAACTAATCCACGATGTACGCAATCCCTAATAAAGTGATATCTAATGTCAATATGCTTTGACCTATCATGAAACACATGATTCTCATAGAGTTTTATGCAACTCTGATTATCACAGTGAATGATGGTTGATTCTAGCTCTTGACCAAACAATTCCACTAATAGCTTCTGAAGCCATATGGCCTCACATGTTGCCATGATCGCTTCCATGTACCCTACTTCTGCAGAGCTTAATGCAACAGACTTTTGTTTCCTGCTGTACCAAGAGACAACCCCTAATCCCATGCTAAAACAACACCCCGAAGTGCTTTTCTTGTCTACTGCATTACCTACCCAGTCTGCATCAGTGTAGCCAATCAACCTGACACCATCACCCCGAGTATATCTCAACCCATACACTGTACCATGTAGATACCTCAACACATACTTTTCTATTGTCCAATGTACTCTCTTTGGTTCTACCATGAACTGACTAAGAGAGTTGACTGCAAAGCAAATGTCTGGTCTTGTATTGACCAGATACATCAATGAACCAATAAGTTGTCTATACAAGGTGGGGTCTACTGCCTCCTGCTTCGATGCATTAATCTTCCGCCAATTTGTAACCATCAGTGTAGACATGGGTCTACAATCCAACATTCTAAATTGCATCAAGATTTCCATAGCATATTCCCCTTGACCAAGGAAAATCTCTCCCTCTATCTTCCACACCTCTAGTCCAATAAAATAGTGCATCAACCCCAAATCCTTCATCTCGAACTCTGTTGCTAGGTCCCTCTTGCAATCCTCTATGAGCCTCGGTGAACCAATCATAAATAAATCATCCACATACAAAACTAGAATGAGTGGTTCACCTCCCACCATGAGATAGTAAAGGTTGGAGTCCGCCTCACTCTTCATGAATCCCATGCTCTGCAAGTAGCTATCTATGTGCTCATACCACGCTCTGGGTGCCTACTTAAGTCTGTATAGTGCTTTCTTTAACCTGCAAACATGAGAATCACTCCCATGTGCCACAAAACCTTCTGGTTGTTCGATGTACACCTCCTCCTCTATAATTCCATTTAGGAAAACCATCTTGACATCCATTTGATGAATCTGCCATCCCATTTGTGCTGCTAATGAGATCACAACTCGTATGGAGATATATCTGGCCACTAGAGCGAACGTCTCATCATAATCGATTCCCTCCTTTTGAAAGAACCCCTTGGCCACAAACATGGCTTTGTGTTTCTCTATGCTACCATCTGCAACATGCTTGATCTTATAGATCTAGCGAGAACCAACCACTATCTTATCTATAAGCCTTAGAACTACCTCCCAGACATCGTTCTTCATGATGGAGTTGTACTCCTCCACCATGGCATCCTGCCAAACCTACTATTGTGCAACATCTTGATAACTGGAAGGTTCACTGTCAATGAGCTTGCTTATTAATGCCACATAATTTGAATACTTAGCTAGTGGTCTCCTCTCCCTGCCACTCATTCTAGGAGCTCCCATAAACTCCTAGCATCTCATGTAATATGTGTTTCCACTCGGCTAGTCCTTCTCCCATCAGTAGGAGATACACCAATAGACAGAGCTTGTTGTTCCTTATTTTGCTGCTCCTAATCTTGTGGACTCGACTCACCCAAGGTACCTATGTCTACATTTATGTCTATCACAGTGCCCTGTATCTGAGACTCCTGATCCAATTTTGGAGCTTCAATCTGTTGACTATACTCAACTACTGGAAAATCCTGAGATTTTATGAAGGCTTTCTCCTCCAAAAACTTCACATCACATCTCACTATGATCCTCCTCGTACTTGGAATAAAGATCTTGTATGCCTTGGAGGTTTCACTATACCCAACAAAGAAACCTTTCTCTGTAGTCGAATCTAACTTGGTTTGTTTCTCTGATGGAACGTGATAGTATGCTATACTGCCAAAGATCCTAAAATGCCTGACCTCAGGCTTCTTCCCTGTAAAGGCTTCTTTTGGTATCATTTTCCCCAAAATCTTATGAGGTACTCTATTTTGAATATAGACTATTGTGCTGCAAGCCACTGACCAAAGATACTTAGGCAGATCCTGATCAAACAACATGGCCCTGGCTGCTTCAACAATTGCCTTGTTTTTACACTCAACAACCTCGTTTTGTTGTGGTTTGTAGGGAACAATCCACTCTCTCTTGATTCCTTCTCTGGTGCAGAACTCCTGGAAGGCTTTGGTTTTATACTCACCCTCATTTTCTATCCGAAGAACCTTGATCTTCTTTCCTGTCACATTCTCCACAAGAGCTTTAATTTCTTGGAAGTGATTGAATACCTCATCTTTGGCCTTCAAGAAATATATCCAGGTCTTCCTAGAGAAATCGTCAATGAAGGTTACATAATACTCATAACCCCTCAAAGACTGAGTATACATGGGACCACAAATATCATAATGTATCAAATCTGTAGACACTAAAAATTGTCCTAGGCTTGCGATTTCTAAATTCTCTATCATTTCCCCTTTTGTCTTTGCTAATTAAATAATTTTTAATTATTTAATTATTTTCTAAAGTCATGTCTTCTATTAATTAAATAATTTTAATTATTTAATTAATTCATTCCTATCTTTATTTCTTGCTTGATTAATTAAATAAATTTTATTTATTTAATTGTGTCACTAATTAAGTCCTCTTCTTTCTAAAATTAAATAAATTCTTATTTATTTAATTTTTGTCCACTTTCCACTATAATTAAATAATTATTTTTAATTATTCATTAGCCTCTTCTCTCATAAATTAAATAAATTTAATTTATTTAATTTGGTCCACTCTCTTGAATTTTGAATTAAATCATTATTTAATTCAAAATGATTCCTTTTGTCATATTCCTCTACAATTAAATAATATCTTTATTATTTAATTATTCATTGGTCACCTAAATTAAATAATTTTTATTATTTAATTTCTCCTATCACCTCTTTTTCCGTGCCAATCTTATCTTCCACATCAAATCTTATCTCTTGACATCTCATTTAATTTCAGCCCTTGATTGAATTATTTTATAATTCAATCTTAGCCCTTCATTTCTTGTCATTGCCCTAATTTTGACCTAACCCTATTCCATACTACAACTTTCAATCTTGGCCATTGATTTAGACATCTTATTGACATTCAATCTCAACTGTCAATCCAAATCAGGCATTTCCTATAAATAAACTCTCTCATAAGCCATTTGGGGGGTTGATTCTTCAAGTATCCTTATGCTGTCAAAATCATTCTTCAGTCTTTCATCCATTCCTATCTATTGTCATTCATCTATCATCCCCATGTCAATGTTATGCTACTAAATTGAGCAACCAACATTACTCCAACAATCAACCTTCAAAATCTTGCATTCTCATGCAGGTGGAGAAGAGTCATGGAGGTCAATCAAGTCTAGTTTGAAAATTAGTTTGCATTTCCTTTGTTTATTTGCATTTTCATTCTAGTTTGTGCTTCATGGTGCTTGATAGGGTTTAGTTAATTTGTTGTTTTTCAATACACATTTTAAATCTGAATTTTTCCCTATTTACAAAATCAAGAACACCTTTACTTCTATTGTCACTTCTAGGAAAGGCTACCTTAGAAAATTTCTTGAGTACACATCCTTTACACACATCTTTGTGTTCTACACTCAACTCTGGAATTCCTATCATGGTTTCTTTGAGCAATTTCAATGCCCCATGGTGTATATGTCTCATTTTTCTATGCCATAGCTCTCCTATTTCCCTGTTGCTATCACTGCTCACTAGTGCCTTTGGAGTTTCAAATTGCAACGTGTATAAATTGTCACTTCTAACCTCAATCTGCTTTGCCTTCTTCCAGTCCTTGTGTTTTAAATACACCTTTTGTCCCTGAAAAGAGTACGTTGTACCCTTTGTTTTCAAGGGAAGATACTAAAATCATATTCATGCACATCCCTGGCACATGCAATACATATGTGATCTTAATATCACTGCTTGACTCCCTCTGAAATGAAACAGTCCCTCTCCCAACTAGAGTGCATGTGGTCTTGTTTCCCATTTTTATCTGGAAGCCTATCTCTTATGCTTTGTAGTTTGAGAAGTTTTCTCTAACTCTTGTCATATGGCATGACACACCACTATCAATATACCAAACCCCTATAGTGTTTGAGCTAGATAAGTAGTTTAGAAGATCAAACTCATTTTCTAGTCTAGAGGATAGCTCATCAACACCCGCTAAAGTTTTGTTTGCTTCTTCTTCTTGTCTCCTTTCTTCCAATTCAGACATTGACTGACATAATGTCCTAGCTGATCACAACCATAACATTTAATTTTTCTTAGGTCTTTCTTTTTCTTCTTGTCCCCTTTTGAGGTAGACTCACTGCTTGAGCCTTTCTTGGCTTTGCCTTTGCTGGCAAGAGCAACATTCTCTTCTACCTCACCCTTATGACCAATGTTGTTTCCTCCATTAACATAACTCATTTGTAACTCTTCCTAAGTGAAATCAATCCACAAATGATCCCAATTAGGAATATCTTTCCATCTAGATACAAATTTGACAAAGATGTCCCATTCTTTTGTGAATCCTGCCAATGCAATCCTAACAACCTCATCATCTGGTATTGCTACCCCTGTTAGCTCTCAAAAACACAGGTGGAATGCCTCAAGAGGCTGCCGATATCTTGATACGCTTTAGGGTAACAGACAAGGTCAAGAGAACTCGACCTTCTACTCTTCAGGTGCTGCTAAACCTAGGCGGGTATACCTTTCTGAATGAAGCAGACTTGACTTATGGTTATCCTTCTTGCAATGATTTGTCCACAATGGCAGATGCAAGTGAACAAATGAAATGAAGTTGATAGCAATAGCAATCTTCTGATCTAAATCCTAAAATTCTTAATTAACAGATATAAAGAAACTGAATGAGTTCAAAATGATGAAGTGCAGAGACCAGTGCCTTATTGGGTATGTGGAGTCAAAATGAAATCAAGATGAACAACACCTCTCTGGAGAAAACTCAAATTATCTGGCATATATTTTGTTTACAACTTGTATAAACATACAATATTGTAACTACTAAGCTCTACTTTAATAATCCAAATGAAACTCTCTGATTACTGTGATCAACTAAAAGGATTTAATCTTTGCTTGAAAGAACCAATTGATTAATCACACAGATACAACAAATGTGCATTGATAAACTGAACATAAACTTGTTATGTCAATTTAAACAACCAAAAAGCATCAATCTTGGAGACAACTTAGCAGTATTTTTCATTGAATTCAATAGATAATTGACATCAAAAATGTGCAGCAACATCAATTGACTTTCATAAATATCTCCATTTTGAAAACATGCACCATAGTATCTGATCTGATAAATCTATTGTAATGTATCCATCTAATTTTCCTACTGTATATCGAATAACTGATAGCTCATGATTTTACAATTACAAAAATTCCTATTTATACACCACCATTAGAAAAATATATCATATTGAGATCCAATGTTGGCCAACCACTTAATTTGGGCTCATTTCATATCGGCCACAGTATTTGAATTTCTGTTAATCTCACTGAAACAATCGCCGAGACAAATCGCAGTCATGCCAAAGGCAATTCAATCGCTACAGTCACCCCGTGTTTTATTTCACTTTCGTCGTGACATATCTGAGTCAGGGAGATATCCTGTAGATCACTTTATGTTTCCCCGAGAGTTCTTTTACCTTTCGCATGTCGCTGTGACTTTATGATATCGGGGAGACGTCTCACAGAGCATATTGTGTTTCACCGAAAGTCTCCCTCCATCATGTGTGTCGCTGTAACATAATGATTCTCTTGCCGATGTATCCTTCTATCTTATGTGAGTCACTATAACATACCGACATCGGGGAGACCTCTCGTAGAATGCTTGAGTCATACTGAAAGTCATCAACCATCTTGTGTTTCGCCGAGATAAATCAATCATCATGCCGACAAAGTCATTTTGTGTTCTATCAGCAAGACCCACCGTACTCGCCAAGACCATACATCGAAGTCACATAAGTCTTACCGAGCAGCACCATCCATTCATGCATCACCGAGACATATTAGTTCTCCCACCGAAAATCACTAATGAAATGTCAGCGAGAGCGAAGGTCACTCGCCGAGACCACATACCGATATCGCTTAGTCTAGCCGAAATGAACCCTCATATGCTGTTCGGTGAGACCAAAAGGGTTCACTATGACTTTATATTGAATGCAACAACTTTTGCCGATGAACCTCCACATGTATTAGTCAGTGAGACTCGACCCATTCGAGGAGACCTCTCCACGGTGAAAAATACTCCTACCGATAGACCATTCCGTTGTCTCCAAAACCTTGTGTATATCTTGCCGATAGCCGCCAGTAGATGAAAACCAATTGCCATGACACCAGAAACATCTTGCCGATAGGAAACACAGACATTTATCAAAAAAATGGATCAGGGAGACCTTGGCCATCTCATGCTGATATATTTCCATAGGTAAATGCTGATCGATGTGACAATTAAGAACTCATGCCGATAAGCCTATAGCAAACATATGTTAGCAAAAATGCATTGTGGGTTGGGGAGACCAAGATAGACTTATACCAATAAGGACCACAACTTGAAAAATGCATGACCCGATGGATTTTGGGATAAATATAGGAAAAATGCAAACAAAATGTCACGATGGAAGGCCCCTGTGCATATGATGAGGACACATATGGAAACTCAGGGGGATAAAAAATATGTAAAATCATCAAATTTTTACAGTTCCAACAGTGGCTCCGTCTAGGGATGAATGATAGTAAGATCATTGCAAGGATCCAGATCTTTGGGTGAGCAGACCAGACACAAAATGACAAACCAGTGAGCAGAATGGAAGTGAATGCAAAATGGAGATGAACCAGAATCCTAAACTACTGTGCATGGAAAATAATTTTAAAGAGGACCATCAAGAGTTGTCCATGCACTAGCAACCCTTAATCCTCTGTGTTGCTCAAGGGAAAAAATGCTTCAGAAATTTCCCATGAACAGGCAATTCCTAATCTTCGCCAGCCATATTCTGTAGATAGTATGAATCTTCACCTCTCTTCCCAATAATAACAAAAGGTCCCAGCCACAAAGTTTCAAATTTACCATGCTTGCCCTTCTCCTGACATTTTGCGTTCCACATCAACACCAAGTCATTCTCTTCAAATTTTCTATCCTTTGCCTTCTTGTCAAACAAATACTTCATTTGTGTCTGTAACTTCATGTTTTGGTTTTGGGCAACTCTCCTTATTTCATCAAGTTCATCTAGTTGCTCCAATCTTTTTTCCATAGGTTCAGGAATATCCAAATCTTCCTGAAGGACAAACTTGTAGACTGGCAACAAATTCTGCAAAGGCATCTTGGCCTGTACTCCATATACCAATTCAAATGGGGATTTTCCAATTGACTTCTTAACAGTAATCCTATCAGCCCACACAACTAGTTTTAATTTTGAATCCCAAGCTTTCTTGTTTTGACTCAACATGCTCCTTATAATCTTCAAAAGACTATTATTACTAGACTCTGCTTGACCATTAGCTTGTGGATGGTAAGGAGTTGCATAAGAAATGGTAATGCCATATGTGTCACAGAAACCTTTAAATTCATCTACCCTGAAACACATCCCATTATCTGTGATTAACCTCAGTGGTGTACCAAATCTGGTGATAATGTTGTCCATCAAGAAATTTGTCACCACTTTGCTTGTAGCCTATTTAGTTGGGATTGCTTCTACCCATTTAGTAAAATAATCTGTGGCAACCAGTATCCACTTGTATCCCCCACTTGATTTTTCTTGTATCTCTCCAATGAAATCAATTCCCCATTGATGAAAAGGGGCATCATCCTGCAAGGGTCGAAGTGGCAAGGCTCCTTGATATTTCAGCTTTCCAGAGAACTTTTGGAAGGCTTCACATTTTCTTACATGTGTAAAAGAATCATTAAAAACTCTAGGCCAATAGTAACCTACCCTGAGGATTTTGTGTGCAGTTGTTTTTGTTGAATAATGTCCTCCACAAACTCCATGCATTTCACTTAGGACATTCTTGGCCTGAGACTCGTCCAAACACAATAACAGTATACCATCCCTATTCTTCCAAAACAGATCTCCATCTATGAAAACATATTTAGATGCCTGCAACTTCAAAGTTCTTTTCTGGCTGTCACTCAATCCTTCTGGACACTTTGTGTACTTAAGGTAATGCATGATATCAATATACCAAGGAATGTGCTCAATGCTTGCAATTGTAGTCCCTTCTTCTATATTACAAACTTGACTTGCTTCAATATTTGATTCTGCCATCAACCTAGCCAAGCCTTGACCTCTTACTAATTTGGTAATCTGTATCTCCATGTCAAATTCTTGGATCTTGTTAATCCATTTGCATCTTTTTCCTGTTACTTCAGACTGTGTCAGAATATCTTTGACAACAGCATGAGGGACATAAGCAATCACCTTTGCTCCAACAAGATATGGCCTGAAAGATTTTGTAGCCTTTACTAATGCAAACGCTTGTTTTTCCATTATGTCATATTTCAATTCAGACCCTTGTAATGACTTACTGAAGAAAGACATAGGCTATTCATGACCATCCTCTTTTTTCTGTAATATAACAGCAACAATAGTGTGCATTGAAGCAAATGAAAATATCTGAAAAGGCTTTGCAAAATCTGGAGATTTAAGGACAGGAGCCTCCTTGATGGCCCTTTTGATAGATATAAAAGCTTCCAAGGTTTCTGTAGTCCATTCCATTTTTTTTCCTTTCTTCAACATTTTTGATATAGGCTTAATGATCTTAGCAAAGTTAGAAACAAATCTCCTAACAAAATTAATCTGTCCAAAGAATGATTGTATAGCTTTGACGGTTTTGGGAATAGAAATTTTATCAATAGCTTCAACCCTCTCAGTATCTATCCTAATTCCTTCTTTTGAAACAATATGTCCTAAAAGCTTACCTTTTGTGACTGCAAAATGACACTTCTTTGGGTTTAAGCTAATACCGTACTCAAGGGATTTAATAAATACCTTCTCCAGATGTTGTACATGATCTTTAGCCTTCTTTGAATAAGCAGTTAGGTCATCCTGGTACACCACCATGATAGCATTGATCAAATCTGCAAATGCCATGTCCATAGCTCTTTGGAAGGTCGCTCCTACATTAGTGAGACCAAATGGCATTCTTATGTATACATACGTTCCCCAAGGAGTTGTGAATGTTGTCTTATATTGCTCAGATTCTTTGACCTTGACCTAGTTGTATCCTGAAAACACATCCATCATGGACAACAGTTCACACCCTGTCACCTTGTGCAATATAGCCTCCATATTGGGTAGATGATAATTGTCCTTGAGAGATGCCATATTCAAATTCCTGAAGTCCACACATAATCTGATGTCTCCATTTTTCTTCCTCACAGGGACCAAATTTGAGACCCACGTTGAGTGCCTGATTGGTTTGATGATTCCCCCATCTCTGAGCTTTGTCAACTCTTCTTGCATTTTGGGCTCCAGTGTTGGATTTATGGGTCTTTGCTTTTGTCTGAATGGCTTAGCATCTGACTTCAATGGTATTTCATGCTGAAACAAATCTTCCTTGTATGCTTTTAGATCTTCATAAGACCAAGCAAAGACGTGTTTATACCTTCTCTGCAACTCTATCAGCATTCTTCTAATTGTAGGGCTTATCTTCTTTCCTATGTACACCTTTCTTGGTGCTATCTCAGTCCCCAAGTTAACTTCTTCAATATCTTCTCTTCTGACTGGTGTTTGCTTCATGAGGGACGGATCATTTCCATCATACAGCCTCTCCAATGCCACCAAGCCCTTAGGAAGCTTATTTGTTTTGAGCTGTAAGATCTCCTTGCCAAACACTATTTGCTTCCCATCTACTTCCTCAACAAAAGCATTGAAGTCAATTTCCTGGGCTTCATATTGATCTATACAATTGAGGAATTTTAAAAGGTCAGTATCATCATTGAAGACTTGCCAACTATAAATGTTATCAAGAACAACAGGCCTTGTCTTGAACTCAATCTGTGATACCCCAGCCAATGTGATATCATCTCTTTTCAGCACCACATTTGCTAAAAAATCGGCCATTATGTTCTTTGATCTGTCAATCCACTCAATTG
Organism: Sequoia sempervirens; assembly: GCA_007258455.2. Classification (NCBI taxonomy): domain Eukaryota; kingdom Viridiplantae; phylum Streptophyta; class Pinopsida; order Cupressales; family Cupressaceae; genus Sequoia; species Sequoia sempervirens. The sequence continues at coordinate 425,780,762 of VDFB02058242.1, read as the reverse complement.
AGAAGGCATCAAACAACTCAATTGTGTCCCATACAACATTCCTATACTGTTTCAACCTTTTGTGCTTTGCTGCATATTTCGACTTGATTTGTGAAACAACCAACTCATAATCGCCCAAAACAACCAGCAACTTAATCTTATGTTTAATAGCTATGTTCAAACCTGTTAATAAAGCTTCATATTCCGCCACATTGTTTGTGCATTCAAATGTCAACATGAATGAATATTTAAATGCAATACCTTTGGGTGAAACAAATACAATGCCAGCTCCATTACCTTCCTAGCTGCATGCTCCATCAAAGTACATCTTCCACACTTCATTGCATCTTTGTGCCACATGCTTTTCAATTGGATCACTATTGGTTAATTCTGGCTAGGCTGATTCAATCTTAAAACTTCCAAGATCAACATCTCAAAAACAATTGATCTGATCTTGTGGCACACAATCAACAAGCTGGTTCATTCTTAGCTCCCTATACAATTTGACCTCCTGACCATTCACTGGAATTGTAGCATAAGACAGATCAAATTGAACATTTCCTCCAACTGTTGTTGTCCATTGTCTTGACAAAAGCATACCAAACTACGGAGGAGTATCAATTACCGTTATATCTATATTATATGCCACCTGTGGATAAGTAGCTAGTTTGACTTCAACACCTCTCATAATGCTTACCACAGGTACAGGTCTATTATCCATTGCATAGCACTTCCCTTCACATGTATCAACCCACATGCCAAGCTGCTTCATAACTCCTACTGGCATGATATTTATAGCAGCACCAGAGTCTATCATGCAATTTCTCAACAGTTTGTTATTTATAAGCAATGCAGTGAAAAAATGATCAACTTGTGGGGGAGTTGCTAACACGTCACTCAAGCAGACTTCTGGGATATTTACTTTCTCTTGCTTATTGACTGCTTTAATAGCTACTCTATTTTTAGAATTCACATGTTTTTCATTTCCATTTATTATCAATTGAACAACACTATCTCTGTATTCCTTAATTTTCATCATTTCAAGTAGTGGAACAGACATTTTTACCTGGGATAACACCTGAGTGAAGTCAAAAGAAGAGCCCTCCACCTTAACAATCTTCTTCTGCTCCAATGTTTCTCTGTTTTCTTCCTTCTCTCTTTTACTAGGCTGATCAGGCTTTTGTATCTCTTTGTGTAATTCCTTCACTTCCTCTTTTTGGATAGGCTTCTGTTCACTTTTATCATGCTGTTTATTTTCTAATTTCTTCATAATTCCTTGTGTTGCCTTCTAATCCTTCATAAAGATTCCCCTAGGGACACTATCCTTCTCATTTACTGTTCTATTTCTCAACCAGTATTTACTCTTTGCTTCTTCAACTGCAGCAATAGTTAGCCTCTCTATCTCCTCTTTAGTGAATCTCCTCATGCTACATTGAGTAGGCGCCTCAACAGAATATGGCCTTGTATAATCTTCTTCAGAATCAGAAAGGACCTACTGTTCAGCCATATGGACATTGTATATTTGATCTGAAACATCATACTCATAACCTTCATCCTCTGAAGATGAGTACCTTTCCTCCACATGGTGAAAAGTATTCGAAGTCAAATACACTTTGTGATCTTCTCCATTATTTTCCATCAACATTCCCTCCTCTTGCATCCTTTGAGCTACAACACAATAGTCTGGGGAATGTGGCTTATCACAAGCTTCACAAAATTAATTGCTACTCACCATATAGGTTCCCTTCTTGCTCAATGGATCAGGAGTCTCTTTGTTTCTTGGCCTAGCTGTTATAGGTTTTCCATCCTTCCACTCTATATTATATGGCATGTCATGCAACCTTTGCCTTTCATTTCTGTATGTGTTTTCCTATCTGTACTGATAATTATTGTTTTGTTGAGGAGCCCTTAGGTTATCTCTTTTATTGATTATACCTGTAGCCTTCCTGTTGTTTTCAATTGTCAGTGCTATCTTCTGAGCTTCAGCCAGATCTCTTGGGACCCTATTTCTCAGTTCATACCCCATTTTAGGATCAAATGCATTTAAATAAACACTCAATGCTACAGAATCTGGCAACTTTGATCCAGGAGGTACTTTAGTCTACAACTTGTTGAATCTTCGGTTGAAGTCATAAATTGAATCATTCTGATTTTTCTGAATTCGCATCAATTCATGAAGAGCTGCATCTGTGCATTTAGATTCCCATATTGCTCTAGGAATCTGTCCTGGAATATTTGGAGAGAATTAATTGAGAGTGTTGGCAAGTTGTTGAACCAATCCCTAGCATCTTCAAGAAGTGACATCATAAATAGCCTCATATGTAAATCTTCATATGATACACCTATGTCTTGGATGAACACATTGAAATTCCTTAAATGTTCTTTAGCAGTAATTTCATTACTCCCTGTAAATTTAGGTACCAGACTTCTCCAGCTACCATCCATAGGGTAAAGGTATAGATGAAACCCTGTCAAATCAAATTGTCTGATCATTGTTACATACTGGTGAGGGGGAGGAAAAGGCGAGTACTGATATTGGTTCATAGGATTGTTATATTGTGCATTATGTTGTGGGACAAAAGGCTGACCATGAGGTGGCTGCATATTTGTATGCTGTGTGGGAATATGAGGTGGATGATTTGGTTGATTATAGTGATTTCCTATCTGATGGTGAGGAGACACAAGTGGATCAGGACCTGCACTATGATTACCCTGCTTATGAGAGGTGGTACATACTTTGGAGGGCAATCAACTATCTGAGAAGTAATTTGGGCCTTCAGCAATGCATCCCTTAGTTCCTCTATCTCCTTCCTCTGTGATTCAAACTGTGCTTTTACTTCCTTAGGAAGCTCATGATCAATAGAGTCATTTTGGTTACCTTCCATCTTCTGATCATATTCATGCTGAATTATGATTCGTTCAGCCTCCAATTCAGCTCTAAACCCAGCCTGTTTATGAGGATCAAGAAAAGAGAAAGGATTTCTTTGATATTTTGGAATACAAGGCTCTGTACTCAAATTGTTTCTCCATGTATCATAGCGATCATATGTTTCACAATGTGCTCTTGATACTTTTTCTTTATCTGTTAGGCACATATCCTCACTTATCCCTTTTCCCTTATCAACCTTGTCATCTCTGTGTGTCCACTTACTGCTGCCAGCAGGAGCTCCAGTATGACCTCCCTTGTAGTGAGATTTTCTTCCATTCATGTTTGAACAGCTACAAAATTTCTGTTAGAGTCGCCACTCACTTTTTTCAAAAATGAGAAAAAAATTGATGTTTCTTATTCCCAGCGGAGTCTGTATAAAGTTCCCGACTCTATGATTAAGGCCTTGATTTTGAATGTATCCCTAGCAGAGTCGCCAATTTGTTAGCTCTCAAAAATGCCGCGGAATGCCTCAAGAGGCTGTCGATCTCTTGATACGCTTTAGGGTAACAGAAAAGGTCAAGAGAACTCAACCTTCTACTCTTCAGGTGTTGCTAAACCTAGGCGGGTATACCTTTCTGAATGAAGTAGACTTGACTTATGGTTATCCTTCTTGCAATGATTTGTCCATAATGGTAGATGCAAGTGAACAAATGAAATCAAGTTGATAGCAATAGCAATCTTCTGATCTAAATCCTAAAATGCTTAATTAACAGATATAAAGAAACTGAATGAGTTCAAAATGATGAAGTGCATAGACCAATGCCTTATTGGGTATGCAGAGTTAAAATGAAATCAAGATGAACAACACCTCTCTGGAGAAAACTCAAATTATCTAGCATATATTATGTTTACAACTTGTATAAACATGCAATACTGTAACTACTAAGCTCTACTATAATAATCCAGATGAAACTCTCTGATTACTATGATCAACTAAAAGGATTTAATCTTTGCTTGAAAGAACCAATTGATTAATCACACAGATACAACAAATGTGCATTGATAAACTGAACATAAACTTGTTATGTCAATTTAAACAACCAGAAAACATCAATCTTGGAGACAACTTAGCAGTATTTTTCATTGAATTCAATAGATAATTGACATCAGAAATGTGCAGCAACATCAATTGACTTTCATAAATACCTCCATTTTGAAAACATGCACCATAGTCTATAATCTGATAAATCTATTGTACTATATCCATCTAATTTGCCTACTATATATCAAATAACTGATAGCTCATGATTTTACAATTACAAAAATGCCTATTTATACACCAGCATCAGAAAAATATATCATATTAAGATCCAATGTCAGCCAACTGCTTAATTCGGGCTCATTTCATATCGGCCACAGTATTTGAATTTCTATTACTCTCATTGAAACAGTCGTCCAGACAAATCACAGTCACGCCGAAGGCAATTCAATCGCTACAGTCGCCCCGTGTTTTATTTCGCTTTCGCCATGACATCTGAGTTGAGGAGATATCCTGTAGATCACTTTATGTTTCCCCGAGAGTTCTTTTACCTTTCGCGTGTTGCTGTGACTTTATGATATCAAGGAGACGTCTCACAGAGCATATTGTGTTTCACCAAAAGTCTCCCTCCATCCTATGTGTCGCTGTAACATAATGATTCTCTTGCCGATGTATCCTTCTATCTTATGTGAGTCGCTATAACATACCAACATCGGGGAGACCTCTCGTAGAATGCTTGAGTCATACCGAAAGCCATCAACCATCTTGTGTGTCACCAAGATAAATCAATCATCATGCCGATGAAGTCATTTTGTGTTCTATCGGCAAGACCCACCGTACTCGCCAAGACCATACACCGAAGTCACATAAGTCTTACCGAGCAGCACCATCCATTCGTGCATCGCCGAGACATATTAGTTCTCCCACCAAAAACCACTAATGAAATGTCGGCGAGACCAAAGGTCACTCGCCGAGACCACATACCGATATCGCTTAGTCCGGCCGAAATGAACCCTCATATGCTATTCGGTGAGACCAAAAGGGTTCGCTATGACTTTATATCGAATGCAACAACTTTTGCCGATGAACCTCCACATGTATTAGTCAGTGAGACTCGACCCATTCGGGGAGACCTCTCCGCGGTGAAAAATACTCCTGCCGATAGACCATTTCGCTGTATCCAAAACCTTGTGTATGTCTTGTCGATAGCTGCCAGTAGATGAAAACCAATCGCCATGACACCAGAAACGTCTTGCCGATAGGCAACACAGATGTTTATCACAAAAATGGATCGGGGAGACCCTAGCCATCTCATGCTGATATATTTCCATAGGTAAATGTCAATTGCTGTGACAATTAAGAACTCATGCCGATAAGCCTACAACAAACATATGTTAGCAAAAATGCATTGTGGGTCGGGGAGACCAAGGTAGACTTATGCAGATATGGACCACAACGTGAAAAATGCATGACCCGATGGATTTTAGGATAAATATAGGCAAAATGCAAACAAAATGTCACGATGGAAGGCCCCTGTGCATATGATGAGGACACATATGGAAAATCAGGGGGATAAGAAATATGTAAAATCATCAAATTTTTACAGTTCCAACAACCCCAACAGTTATCAACTCATCTTTTACTATTCTAATCCTGGTAAGGTATTTCACAACGCTCTCCCCTTTCTTCATTATGGGGTTTCTCAGCTTATCCCTGAGAATTAGCTACCTATTCAAATTTGAACTCTGGTATAGGTTGAGTATGACATCATACATCTTTTTGCAAGTGTCTAAATCTGCAATATGAGGAACAAGGTGATCCTTGACCCCATCCATAACGATGTGTCTAGCTTTGGAATCTTCTTTATGGTAGGTCGCCAGTAGCGTAGCATCTGTCAGAAGAAAAATGGTAGTGGTTGCGTATTCCTTCAGACCATTCTCCTCTAGTAACGGAAGAATTCTTGCTTTCCACAAGCCAAATTTTGAAGCCCCCTCAAGTCTTTCTGAATCTCTTAATCCGGTTGCTGCCATTGCTCAAACCCTTGAACTTAAACCTCCCTGAACACAAAAATAAAATCAAAACTTGCACCTGTGTGATTAAGCCCCAGTTTTCTCTTTCAGAATCTAGCTCTGATACCATGTGAAAAATACGTCTCCCTTATTGGTGTTGTGAAACCCAACACTAAATTCACTATTGTTGAAACTCGGAGATTTGAATAACAAAAATCAAATGACTGAAACAAAGAATTCGAGCATGCATGACACCATTCACAAAATACTAAACACAATAGAAATAAGAGAAAACTAATCACAATTTGACATAGTGATTTACCCTGGAAAACCCCTAACTCTGGGGAAAAACTAGCATTCAATGAGAGATTTTATTATAACAGAAAAAAGAAATTTAAAATAACTGCCAAAACTTGGCATCCACAACAATACTGCAATCTTGGATAATATTTTTGTATGCACCTAAAAATGGTTTGCATAATCTAATTAATTAAATATGATTTATTTGATTAATTAACCTTCAAATTCCTCTACTATTGAATAAATAGAAATATTTATTTATATAGTTCACTTTTAATTCTTCTATTTTTATCATATTATTTCCTCTTAATTAAATAAACAAATTTAAATACTTTGTTTTATTTAATCATTATCATTATTATTTCTTCTATATTTATTCATTTATTCTATCTTAATCAAATCATTTTATCTTAATTAAATAAACAAGTTTAAATACTTTGTTGTTTAATTATCATATCTCTTCTATATTTATTTAATAAACAAATTTCTATAGTTTGTTTTATTAAATTAATTATTCTCTTTTGCTAATTTGAATAAATCAAAATATTCAAATAAAAGCAATTTCCTCTATTCACTCACCAATAAAATTAGATATGAAACATCTAATTAATTCAACGAGCATTCATGGGAAATTTGTGGAGACAAATTGGAGACAAATTGGAAATCAATTTGTCAATCTCCTTCCTCTAATTCTTCCTATCCTCTGGCAAGATGTTTTTGTGGGGAGGAACCATTCCCATGATCAGCTCAAGCTTCTTCATCTCTCACCATTCAATCCTCCAAATCAAATCCAAGCCTTTGCTATGCTACCCCTTTGAAAATGTGCTGCCGTAAATCTATATATACAACCTTCTGAAGGAGGAGATGGATCCCAACTTTGTGCAAACTTACTCTGTAGGAATAGCAATCAAGCAATCAAGCATCTTAGCAATAGCAATACCATTTAGCAATAGCAATCATAGCATTAGTAGAATCAATATCATGGCTACATCGTAGATTACTATAGCTTCCTTTCATCATTTCATGTCAGTATAGATTACCGTAGCTTCATCATATCATCTAGAAATCACCATACAGGATTAGATTATTGCATTTAGCAGCATCTCATTCTCTAGATTGGCATTTAGCGCATCTGACAAATCTTATAGTGCATCTACAGTCTGTCATCACAATCCATCAGTGTTAGAAATTACTAGATATATTGGCGCATATACAGTCTATTTTAGTGCATACACCCTGTCTTTTAGCGCATCCACAGTTCAAATAGTGCTTACATAGTCTATTTTAGCACATCTGACAAATTCTATAGCACATCTATTGGCTATAACCAAAACTTGCCAGTGCCAGAAAATTACTAGTATTTTAGCGCATCTACAGTCTGTTTTAGCTCATTTACCCTATTGACAACGCTTTTACCATATGTTTTAGCGCATATACAGTCTATTTTAGCACTTCTTCCCTCTATAATAGCACATCCACAAAACAAGAAAACAAAGAGCTATTAGAAACATCTGTCAGACTGTTGACATCAGAAACTCAGGTTTTTATCAGGACAGAAACATTTTCATAGGCCAGACAATGTCTTAAACCTGAAACAAATAGGATCTTACAAGTCAAATTTTTTTTCAAGTTAAACCTAGATCTTGCAACTTTAAAGTGTCCAATTATCAAACACAAATCTTGGTTATTAGGTTAAAGTTTCATCATCAGGATTTTTACATCCTACAATCATGAAATGAAACACGATAATCAGATTTTTAAACTTGGTCTCATCAATAGAATATATCATTCTATTTGACTTTGTTAAAATCCATTGACACTCATCCAAACACAAAAGATCAAAAGTTTAGTGAGAATAGCAAATACTTGTATGCCAATTTTGACAAGGTTACAAAGGCAGAAACTTAGGGAAAAGGAAACTAAAACATCAAATATCATGGCTAAAGAAAATCCCTTTCACAAATTCCACCAGAATGATGGAAATGAAATAACCCAAGAGGATGTCCAAACAACACAACAAGATCCAAATTTCCACAAATTCATGGAAAAGGTTTTAGAACAGGATATGGAAAAATATCTTCTGATGCTAGCTGAGCTAGGTTCCAAACTTCCAAAAGACTTTGACGTCAATCGACTGAAAGAAACACCTAGAGTAGCTGAAACTGAACCACACAACACACAAAACACAGATCAAATGGTTGCCTTAACATGTCAAATGCAAAAATTTCAACAACAAATTCAAGATATGCAAAAGGGAACCACAAAGAGGTACTCATTATAGGACATTTTTCCTTACCCTTTTCATCCGAGTGTAGACATGATACCATTTCCAAGACACTGTAAATTCCCCAAATATGACAAGTACAACGCAAAAAAGATCCAATTGACCATGTGAGGGAATTCAAATAATGAGTTTAGAGTTTGCACAAGAGGATGCTTACCTAATGAGGTTATTTCCAAGGAGCTTAGGAGGTCACTTCATTGAATGGTTCTCTAAATTACAACCAGGGATTCGATCCTTTGAAGAACTAGTCAATAGATTTATCTCACAATTCTCCTTCAATATTCAACATGAAGTAACCATAAAAGACCTTTACAACATGAAACAAAAGAAGGGTGAGACATTCCTATCATTTCTACAATGTTGGAAAAAATTTTTTGCTAGATATCCTCATTCTATACCTGAAGAGGAAAAGATGGAATTATTTATTGACAACTTATCTGATGACATGACCTATAGGCTTGAACTGCATTGTCCCCCGACATTTGAAAAAGTGATTGAGAATGGACTTAAAATCGAAGAAGCCTTGGTCAAAAGAGGAGTGATTAAACATTACAATGAAGGATCAAACAATACTAATTCCTCAAATCACTATGGAAACAATGATAAACCTAAATTTTGGCAAAAAAATAGAAATACTAGAAACAATGATGCTACAACTGACACACAAAATGTGAAACCAGTATTCAATTTAACGACAACAAATGTAAAGAATAATGAAAATGAAAACTAGAACATCAATCAAGGAACCACTCAAAACAACAATCCAAACAATGGAGAATCTCGACAACCATCATTTCAAAGACAATCCAATCGACGGAGATTTACACCATTGGGACAAACATTGGAATTAGCAATGAGAGAGATTATTGCAAATAAACTTATTACCCTACCAGAAGCGAGAAATTGGGAGCCAAAAGTAAAACCATCTTGGTGGAATGATGTTGACTATTGTAACTTTCATAAAAATAAAGGACATAAAACAAATGATTGTATGCAATTAAAGCATTTGATACAAGATTTGACTAACAACAAGAAGGTATTTGTTGAAGGACCTCAAACAAACAATGATCACAATGTGTTTACAAGTCCTTTACCCAATTATGAAAAGGGAGAGTCTTCTTCAAACAGTAAAGGAAAAAGTGTAAACTACATTTATGACAACACCATTCATTGCATTTATGAGGTTGAGAAAAATAATGTCATTGATAATCAAACAGATAACATTAGTATCAAGGACATCGTATCCCTGAATGTGATCCCAAACATAAACACATCTGACAACCAAATCAATGTCATAAAAATTAGGGAAAGACAAGACTATCAACTAGTCAATGTAACGATGAGGGGGCAATCCAAAGTGATACTAAAAGGAGTTTCACCTAAAACCACTACTCCCCCTTCAAATCAATATAGCATAGTCGATCAACTACATAATATACCAGCATAGATATCCATGTTGGAACTCCTTAAAATTTCACCATCACATAAGGAGGTTTTAGAACAGGCTCTTGTGGCCACAACAGTACCCAATAATCTGGATGTCTATCAATTTCAAGCTATGGTGGAACATTTGACCATGCCTCATTGTTTTTCATTCTCTGAACAAGATGATGTGTCACTTAATCATCCACACAATGCAGCCCTTCATATAGAAGTTTTAATCCATAAACACCGTGTCAAACATGTCTTAATAGATGGTGGAGTTGGATTAAACATTTGTACTTTAAAACTAATTCGTGCACTAGGTTATTCTGACAATGCTATTGATGCAAGAAGAAAGATCACAATAAAAGCCTATGATGAAGAAGAGAGATCTTCCAAGGGGTTGATTGTGTTACCAATTCAAGTAGGACCAATTTTCAAGAATATAGTTTGTCAAGTGTTGGACAAAGAGCTGACTTATAATATACTCTTGGGACGTCCATGGATTCATGAAACACAGGAAGTGCCTTTGACCTATCATTAGTGTTTAAAGCTTCCAGTCAATGGACATGAAGTCATTATATCAGCTGATTACAATAATCCCCAGACTTGTAACATGCTTAAAGCAACTCAAGACAATTTAGTGCCCCATAACAGAGAAGCAAACACTTCTAGTTCATCCAGTGGTGAAAAGCAACTAAATTTTATATCCAAATGGGTTGAGAAAAAGGACCAGTCAAAGGAAACAATTGTTGCTAACTCCACTTTATCAAACAATGAAACTCAATTGGATTCTCTATCATAGCAATTCAGAGACAAGATCCAGTTAAAAGACAAGGGCATGGGAGAGTATTCCCTTAAGCAATCTTTATGTCTTTCACAATTGTTGCCATCTCCAAGAACATATGGATAGCCATCAACATCTACATAACCATAATCAACACCTACCACAACTTTAAATAATAGATTTGTAAAGGAAGGTACTCTAGAAGAAGAATCTAAAGACAAGGCCATTATCAATTGGCTCTATAAAGATGAGGAAGCCTCTACATCAACAAATATCAGCATTAAAATAGTTCAATATGGAAAAGGAAAGGCTATCTTAGAGAAAATGGGATATGAAGGACAAGGAACTATAGGTAAAAGGAAAGAAGGCATTGTAGAACCCATTCAACCTCTCACACTTCAGCCAAAAGACAAAACAGGACTAGGTTATACGGGGGAAACAAAAGAAGAAAACACTCATAGAGTTGAAGAAAGAATCCTTCAAATGCGAGATAGTTTTGAGATAGATTCTAATGAATATGAGTGGGACTCTTTATCAGAAACATCATGTAGGGACATTCAAATTGATGTTATAAAAATGTATGCACCTAAATGCGAGCAGAGACAAAGCTCAGGGACTAGACCCCTTGTATTTGGATCATAAAATATCAATGACTCAAGTGAGGATGAACAAATATCAAGTGAGATAGATGACTTGGAGGAGAGTACTATCATAGACCTTGACATTAACACTGAAAATGTTGACAACATTGCTATCAAAACCTTTACTGTCGTTGACCTTAACCAATTTGATGACTTCTTACCATTAATGCATCATGAACTTATCGACTAGGAACCAATTGAACCTATCAGTATTCCTATCTTTGAGAATGATGATGCTATCGTAAATTTCCTTTATTGTGACGAACCTGACACAAGTGAAAATCATAAATCTCATAACGACGCTCCAAGTCAGGAGGGTGTCAAATCTTTTAGTTGCAAAATTGAAAACAAGAACAATAGATCTAATGGTGAAAACCATTCAATGGCAACATTAGATCTTTAAAAAGTAAAAATAAAGAACGTATCTAACGGTGAAAACCTCTCTGAGGCATCGAAGGATGGAAGATTTGACACCCTTCCAGAAAATTTTCATGAATTATCATCAATGCTTGTGGAACCTACACATTCAATCAATATTGGCACAACAGAAAAGGAAAAAACTCTACATCTGGCAGCATCAATGACAGAACAAGAAAAGAAAGAATTCGTCAAGTTCTTTAAAGAGCAACATATCAACTTTTCTTGGTCTTACTCTGATATGCCAGGGCTAGATCTAGATCTTCTGATGCATCATCTATCTTCACCATCTAGAATCAAACTAGTCAAACAAAAACTAAGGAAAATGCATCCCCACATCGCATTGATGGTAAAAGCTGAGCTGAAAAAGTTGTTGGATGCAAGGTTCATCAAATCCATCGATTATGCTGAGTGGATTTCAAATATTGTACTTGTATCTAAACCAGATAATAGTATCAAAATATGCACAAATTTCAGAGATCTAAATATGGCATGTCCAAAGGATGATTTTCCTTTACCAAACATTGACATTATTGTCGATTTAACAAGGCATGACATGTTGTCGCTAATGGATGGTTTCTCAGGGTATAACCAAATCAAGATAGCACCCAAAGATCGGGAGAAGACAACATTCACCTATCCTTAGGGCACATTTTGTTGGAACGTCATGCCCTTTGGGTTGAAAAATGCAGGTGCAACATATCAGCATGCGATGACCACTATTTTCCGTGACATGATGCATACTTTTATGGAAGATTACGTTGATGATATATTAGCAATATCATGCACCAGGGGAGGACATCTAGAGATTTTGGGAAAAATCTTTACCAGGTTGGAAAAATTCAATGTCAGATTAAATCCAAAGAAGTGTTTGTTTGGGGTTACATCGGCACAGCTCCTCGGATACATAGTTTTAGAAAAAGGCATAGAAGTGGATCCAGCTAAAGTCAAAGCAATAATGGAAATACCGCCACCCAAGAATATCAGTCAACTACGGTCTCTACAGGGAAGGTTACAATCAATCAGGAGATTTATTTCCCAATTAGCAGATAAAAGTCATCCATTCAATCATCTGCTACATAAGAATGTCTCTTTCAATTGGGATGAAGGATGTGAAATTACTTTCAATCAAATTAAGCAATATTTGATGTCGCCTCCCATACTCATGCCACCTATAGAAGAGAGACTATTGTTATTATACATTGCAACAACAGACATTTTTTTAGGAGCTCTATTAGCACAAGAAGATCCTGAAGGAAGGGAACAAGTTATATACTATATCAACAAGACATTGAGTAGTTATGAAATAAATTACACCTTCATCGAGAAAGCATGTTTGGCGGTGGTATTTGCTACCCAACAGTTGAGGCATTACATGTTGACCCACATGGTTAAGCTCATTGCAAAGATTGATCTGTTAAAGTACTTACTCAGCAAGGTTGCTCTAACAGGGAGATTAGCCAATGGGTCATGATCTTGAGTGAATTTGATATCCATTATGTGGATAGGAAAGCCATCAAAGGTCAAGTGATTTCCGATCAATTAGTTGAAGCTCCATTATCGGATGATCGTCCAATGAACATTGAGTTTCCTAATGCGGACATTCTTACTATGACAACACAACCATGGAGGCTTTATTTTGATGGGTCATACACACAACGTGGTTTTGGTGTGGGAATTCTGTTTGTCACACCTCAAGGACATACAATCCCAAGGTCCTATAGACTCATGTTTTCATGCACAAATAATGTAGCTAAGTATGAGGCTTTTATTATTGGTATCAAAGTGGCGGTTGAATGGAATATCACAAAATTACAAGTATATGGTGATTCACAACTAGTCATTTATCAGGTAAATGATGAATATCAGACAAAGGATGAAAATTTGATGCCATACAAGAAGATGATAGATGATCTCAAAACTTACTTTTTGGAAATCAAGTTTGAATAGATTCCAAGGGTAGAAAACAAAGTTGTAGATGCTATGGTGACAATTGCTTCTCTTTTACAATTGCTAGAAAAAGCGAGGTCATTATGAGTTTATGGTAGAACAAGTGTCTACTCCTGCCTATGATAACCCATAATCTCATACCATATGCCATTTAGTTGACGTTGAATCCTCCATTTATGGAAAGACCTATGCTTACCTAAAAGATAATATCCTTCCTCCAGATCTTTCTAGAAACCAAAAACGCAACTTCATCCGCCAAACCACATGAAATACATTAATTGCTGACATACTTTACCGTCGAGGTCTATATGGTACTCTTCTTCGGTGTCTAGAACATAACGAGTCTCAGACAACTTTACGTGAGGTTCATGAAGGTATTTGTAGAACTCATTCAAGTGGACCAACCTTAGCAAAGAAACTCCTTCGTTTGGGGTATTACTGGTCGAATATGGAGAAGGAGTTTTATCAGTTTGTTAAGAAATGCTAGAAATGTCAGATCCATGGTAACTTAATTCATGCACCAGCTCAAGAATTGCATCTGTTTACATCAACATTGCCCTTTTGTTAGTGGGGACTGGACCTAGTAGGAAAGATGAATCCATCTTCATCCAATGGGCACAAATTTATAATCACAACAACGGAGTACTTTACAAAATGGATAGAAGTGGTTCCTTTAACAACAATCACTCGAAAACAAATCTCGTCTTTCATATTGAACTACCTCATATGTAGATATGGAATTCCCCAATCTATTGTAACAAACAATGGAAGACCTTTTAAGAACCAGGATGTCCAAGAATTGTGTGAAATATTTCATATCCAACATCATTTCTCAACACCGTACTACCCTCAAGGAAATGGCCAAGCAGAGGCCTCAAACATAAATTTTTTGAAAATTCTAAAGAAAATGGTTAACGATGTTGGACGTGATTGGCATGTTCAACTAAATCCTGCATTATGGGTATATCGAACTAGCATCAAAACACCCACAGGAGCTACACCATATGCATTGGTATATGGATCAAAAGCTATACTACCCATTGAGGTTGAGATTCCATCACTCAGTGTATCACTGAAAGGTATCATTCCAGATGAGGATTATAGGGTCTCTAGACTGCAAGAGTTGGAACTATTGGATGAATGTTGTCAACAATTTGTGAACCATTTGATGACATATCAACAAAGTGCTACAATCAAAGGGTAAAGCCTAGATTCTTTTAGGTTGGGGACTTGGTTCTAAAGGAAAACCCTAGAAATCAACAAGACAGAGAAAAGAAAGGGAAGTTTGAACCTAACTGGCTAGGTCCCTTTGTCATCATATCAGTTTATGGGTCTGGGGCCTATCAATTGTCTACACCTAAAGGGGATCTGTTCGATGAACCTATCAATAGTATCCATCTCAGAAATTTCTACACCTGAATAACCTAGTGCACGGTTCAATGGTTACCTTGATGAAAACCTGGAAAACAGGCGTCTTAGTGACAGGAAAAATATAAAAAAAATAAAAAAATACAAAAATACAAAAAAATCATAAAGACTGAGAAAAGTGCAATAAAAACATGTAGTGAAAACCTAGAAACAGGCGCTATTTGTGATTTAAACCAACTTTTCTATCTATTAGAGGCATGTCATGGTCATTCACTTTCACTATCATTTTCCGTCCATTATCATATCATTGCAATGTGGTCATGCCCCACCCTAGCTTGGGGGCAAAATTTGGACCTCACTGGGGGCAATAAACTTGAGCTTAATCAAATAGACAAACAACAGGAAAACAAACACAACAAAAACAATGATCGAAACACAACCCAACATTGAGCATCAATCACCATCAGGAAACGCATCAAACATCCATATCATATCAAAATCCAAAAAAAAAAGGTCAAAAACAGAGTCATCTCATCGAACTACATGGTCTCTGCGTGTATAACGTAGGAAAGAATAATCTTTGATCAGCCCCCGAGGCCCCTAGGATAGGTCTTTAGGTTAGTCTTTGTTGGTCAAAATCACAAAAACATTAGAAAATTGAACATAAAATCAAATTAAAATGAATGATCTAATTTGAATAATGGTTGAAATACTTTAAGCAAAGATTGGATAGTTGTACTTTGATCTTTGTTATCATTTCTTTGGAGCAACTTGATGATGTATTGAACTAGAGAAGCTAGGAAGGAGAATGGCATTTTCTTTGTCTGTTGTCTGTGAGTTAATCATTATTATTATGTGAATTATCATGAGATATAGGAAAGTGATTGATTCTTTTCTATTTACACAAGAAATGCTCAGGTCATCTTGGTTTAATTATACCTAGATGCTTGTTTTCACTTACAATATCAAAAATCATGGAAGTAGTACTTAGGTCATCATGGTCTAAATTATACCATCGATGCTTGTACTTACTTTCAACATTTTAAAGCTCTGTGATGATACAAAGCACAATAAATGGACTATTAAGATGCCAATGTTTGCATGTAGATCTGCATGGTAAAATAGATTGCATTCATGATAGTTTTACATCTACAGAGTGTTTGTTACAAAAGCTGGTAAAGGATTCAAAAACGATGATATCTTTTCTCATAATAAATTTAGTATACATGACAGTAACAAAAACATCATCATTATCATATAGTTGCATAATAATTTTATAAGAAGTATTTAATTTATCATTTCATCATTCATATATTTGAATCAAATAAATTGCATTAATCATATCATATTTTTCATATCACACATCATAAAAACTACATGAGAAAAAATATCAAAAACATCCTCAATATCATGTAATTACATTTCTATATCATACATACATTCATCAAATCAATTATCATACCATTATATTCATCATTTTTCATCCACTTATTTCATCATATATTTGCATTTAAAATATATCACAAGAATAAAAGTGCACATATCTCATTTATCATGTCATTAAAACATCATATCCATCATCATGCATATACATACATTATCATATAATTGGGAAATGTACACATCACCCATCTATTACATCCATGTAAATAACTACATACATCATGCATCCATACATCATCATTATACACATCATAGATAAAACATCATAAATCATAACATGTCATCAAGATTGTAAATTACATCCATAACATAGAAAATAAATGCATCCATCATAGAATCACATGGAACACGAAATAGATCGATAAAATCCACTGCATATCATATAGATCTCAAAATCATGTCAAGTATACAATGATGTCTGAAATAAAAAGAGATATATCATAAAAAATGGTTGTAATCAGAGTGTACATCACATCTCAAAATATAACAAAGGGTACAATCATGAAACTATGTGTTGCTGGCTCCAAATGGTGTAGGCATCTCAGGACCAGTCCCTCCACCACCAAATGTACCAGGATCTCCCTGGTCTCTCGGGAGGGGCTGTGTCACACCTCTACTCATGGTCCTCGACTGGGACCTGCCAGATCGAGACTGTGCATAACTCACTCTCTGCTCTAAAGGAGTGGCATCATAGTATTTACCTCTGTAGTACTCTACCTCCTGACCAACACAGATAACCTCTCATATAATCCGCTACCGTGGTATCATCTTCCAATCTCTACAATTTCTCAGTTGTAGCCTAAGCCTGCTCTGCGGCCTGTCTAGCAGCATCCCTCTCAGCTTTCAATGATGTAATCTATGTCTGAGTTGCAACCAACTGAGCCTGTACCTGAGCTAGAGCCTGTGCATGTGACTAGGCATGTGCCTACATCTGAGCCTGTGTCTGCATCAATAGACCCTGAGCCTGAATCAACTGACCCTGTAAGGTTTGTACCTACACCTGTAGGCTCGCAATCTAGGTTTTCTGTTGTTGGGATGGTACATTGATCTGCACACACTGCTCTATAGGATATACCACTACTTACCTCTTACGAGGCACTGTATACTCTTGTACATCTATGGCTAGACCTGATCCACCTGCACCTGACCCACCTGAACCATCTCCACTATCATACCCCTCCTCCTCTCCACTGATCTCATCACTGTTGTCCTCCTCATCACTACTGCTCTCGACATCCTCCACCTCCTCCTCACCAACCTCCTCTCTCCTTCATCGATGACCATGTGCAATGACAACCTCCTCCTTGACAGGTAGTGGTGTTGGCTTATCAGGAATGGTAATACGTGGAAATAGATGAAGAAACAAATACTCTGCATAATCAGCTGAAATAGGTGGCTCAACAATATCAGGTCGGATCTCCCAAACTATAGGCAGTAGAGCTTGAAACTCCTAAACAACGACATCATATGAAAGACCGCGCCCCCAGTCTATAGAATCTACCTATCGACGAGCATAATGGGCAACACCCTAGGGCATGCCCTAAACAATACCATACTGTCTAAGTACTCGTTTGAGAAAAAATCTCTCCAACACCCAATGTGTCCACCCAATTAGAATCATCGACTGACATAGATAAGGTAACTAAATGTCGTCGTCATCCCAGTGCTCACAATCTAAGTAGGGTCGCCATGTCACAGCCTCTATATCATCCAATACTCTCCTCCAATGATCCAACTTACCCAACCTAGGCTGAGTAAGATGACCTGCGTATATATGAACATATGCTCGCATGGCAGGTCTCTGTCTAACCATCACTGGATGGATAACAACAATATGCTCCCACACCCACACCTATAGTAGAGTGACTCCTGCAGAAAAACTATGACCTCCAAGGTAAACAGTCAAATGCAAATCATGATATAGATGGGAAAGCATACACATGCCCCAAGCATATCTCGTCCCATGTAAAGTCATGCTCTCCAACACATGGCCCCAACCAACAAAAAGTCCCTTTGACCTGTGATTAGGACAAAGGAACCCTCCAATGAAACCAACAAGTACTATAGGAAAAGTGGCATAAGCATCCACCATCTTGCGCAATGGAATCCAATATCCAGAAATACGATCATCCTTAAATACTCTATAGAGGGCCTCAGTCCTTCCCTACTCTAATGAATCATACATTACAATGTCACCAACAATAGGTATCCTCAGAATATGCTAGACATCCTTAGGGGTGACTGTCATCTGGCCAGTACGTAGGTGGAAAGTATTATGCTCACTATGCCACCTCTCTGCTCATGTTGTAAGGAGACCCCAATTAATCCTAATTTGGGGCATATCTAATAAAGAGGACAAACCACAATGTGTAATAACTGTTGTCTCAGGTTGTGCTAGTTGTGGTATCAAATCGAATGTCTAGGGAAACCGCTCTCGAATATGAAGGTTTGTCAAAGCCTTCTATCATCACGAAATATTCAAAGTCAGTACTTTTTGTCAAATCATCAAACATCAATTATCCTATCAAATCTAATCAGCTCTTGGTGAGACTTTTGATTAAATCTCATGAGCGAACATCATCAAACCTCACCTATCATGAGGTCAATCATCAAACATCATTGGCCTTACCTATCATGAGATCAATTAATCAAATCAACCTTGCTTATCATGAGGTATATCAAACAAACTATAATTATTCCTCACCTATCATGAGGATAATTATCATCAATCAAACATCAGACCTTGCCTATCATGAGGTTGAACATCATCTCCAACTGGCACGATTGAAATTGACAAAATCAAGGATAAATTTGACAAACTACATCATTCTGACTTGGATGCGCTAAAATAGTGTTTCTAGGCGCCACAATATCAGAAGCGCCATTAAAACACCTAGAAGTGCTAAAACAGGCACTCAAAGTGCTAATTCATCATATGTGCCATTTCAGGAGGAAAAAGTGCCATTTCAGACAGTCAAAGTGCTAAACTGGTCAAAGCACTAAAATATCTATCCTAAGCGTTGAACTGGTCAAAGTGCTACAATAGGAATTGAAAGTGCTAAAACACCTATCCTAAGCACTATAACTTTCAAAGCGCTAAACTAACCTATCAAAGCGCTACAAAAATTAACCTAAGTGCTAAAACAGACAACAATAGCGCTACTGTGGGCCTCAGAAGCGCTAAAAAAAACCAAAAATTTAAAATCTGAAAAATGGTGCGAAAAAATGAGAAAACACGAATAACAAAGAGGTTCATGGGTACATACGGAGGTCCATAGGCGGTCGGGCAGTTGTGATGACGAACGCGCTCGAATCGGTGAGAGTGTAAGGGATTGACATCTTGCTCCAAAGTTGCTCTCACTCCAAATCTTCAAACTCCAAATGTACAAATGAATTCAAATTTACCTCTTTTTAACTTTTTATAGGTTAATAAAGGAATTTTTATGGGATTTATTTAAATTATGAACTGGAGGATTAATTCAAAACTCATCACAGGGGCAATTTCTACATTCTTTGTCGGGAGATAAATTATTTCATCATCAAATCCTTATCAAATCATCATAAATCATCAGAAAATCACAAAAAAATTGAAAATTTCCAAAAATCCAAAAATATAAAAAATTCATCAATTTATCTCCCGAGTGGGCATATATTCATCATCATTTGAAAATCAACATATGAGGCATACTTGAAAAAATTTCGTCAATACTAGCAACAGTAGCAAAATTTTCTTTGAAGCAATGCGTAAACACATCACTTCAAAGAGGGGCAAAATGTATACACCTAAAAATGGTTTGCATAATCTAATTAATTAAATACGATTTATTTGATTAATTAACCTTCAAATTCCTCTACTATTGAATAAATATAAATATTTATTTATATAGTTCACTTTTAATTCTTCTATTTTTATCATATTATTTCCTCTTAATTAAATAAACAAATTTAAATACTTTGTTTTATTTAATTATTATCATTATTATTTCTTCTATATTTATTCATTTATTCTATCTTAATCACATCATTTTATCTTAATTAAATAAACAAGTTTAAATACTTTGTTGTTTAATTATCATATCTCTTCTATATTTATTTAATAAACAAATTTATATAGTGTGTTTTATTAAATTAATTATTCTCTTTTGCTAATTTGAATAAATCAAAATATTCAAATAAAGGCAATTTCCTCTATTCACTCACCAATAAAATTAGATATGAAACATCTAATTAATTCAAAAGGCATTCACGGGAAAGTTGTGGAGACAAATTGGAGACAAATTGGAAATCAATTTGTCAATCTCCTTCCTCTGATTCTTCCTATCCTTTGGCAAGATGCTTTTGTGGGGAGGAACCATTCCCATGATCAGCTCAAGCTTCTTCATCTCTCACCATTCAATCCTCCAGATCAAATCCATGCCTTTGTTGTGCTACCCCTTTGAAAATATGTTGTCGTAAATCTATATATACAGCGTTCTGAAGCAAGAGATGGATCCCAACTTTGTGCAAACTTACTTTGTAGGAATAGCAATCAAGCAATCAAGCATCTTAGCAATAGCAATCATAGCATTAGTAGAATCAATATCATGGTTGCATTGTAGATTACTATAGCTTCCTTTCATCATATTCATGTCAGCATAGATTATAGTAGCTTCATCATATCATCTAGAAATCACCATACAGGATTAGATTATTGCATTTAGCAGCATCTCATTCTATAGATTGGCATTTTAACAGTCACAATGCTTACCAAATCTGAGAGCCCCGTGACTTAATAAATCTTTAGAGATAGGGAATAATATGACACTTTCAGTAGATTTGTGTTTTTAAATTAGTTTAATTGCTTTTAAATCTTTGATATAATGTCTTATTAAGAAGTGTTTTTAGTTACTTATTCCACACTTACAATTTCAACTCCTCATTCTGTTCAACCCAATCTCCCTTTCACTTGTGTCATTCCTGCCAAAAAAAACTTTATTTGTATATCTCCAGCACTCACATCGATCTCCTTTTTATAACCTCTCATCACCTATGGTGGAGTAGAGATTAACTTAGAAACAAAGCAAAGTTGTTGCTAAAAAGGAAATTTGCAGAACTGACAAGTACGTTGTAGATAAGAAGAGAAGAAGAAAAAAGATAGGAAACTTGGAGATTACTTCTCCACAATCACTCCAGCCTGGATGGCACAATTCCACGCTGGAATATCTTCTGAGCTACTATTTTTAACAAAAAGTTGAGATTCAAATAATGTGATCTTATAAAAAAATGTGATTGTTAAAAATAATTGTGAAAATACTTAATATAAAGTCGACTTCACAACTTTTTCAAACATCTTATCTACCTATTTTTAATTTGGAGTTTTGAATGAAAATATAAATATCCTTCAAGTGATAATTAAAGAAAGAGATTTAATAAAAGTAAAATATTTAAAAAAAAACTTTGAAATTTTTAAAAAATGTTACTTAGCTTAATGGAAACTTTATGTAGAATCTAACTCAAAAATTAATGAATTCCCATGAAAAATAAATAAATAAATCAAACAACCTAAAACAAGATTAACCAAATGAAAATTTTCTCTCCAAATTGAAATGGTATACTTGGGTGATATCATCTCTTACTCTTTCAAAATACCTTTTCTAAAAATCTTAGAGAGATAAATTAGTTAAAAAAGTGGAGAAAAAGTATTCCTCTCCCACACATAAAAATATAACCCCTTTATTATTATTTTTTTTTTTTTTAAAATAGGGCATAGTGGAGAATCTTGTGAAAGAAAATTCATGACACTTGTTTGTCCCCTCATTTTTTAGAGAATAATACTTAAAAATATAATATTTTAAATAGAAAAACAATCTTTTAATTAGTCTATTTATTTTTTAAATTACTTTATTCTTTTGAATTTATATGAAACTCGTGCATATTGAACTAACTATTATAAATACATAAATTAAAAAAATATAATGTATTATATTTTAAGATTATTCTAATAATTTATTATAAGTATATTAATCATTAATATGATTATTATTCATTTTAACCAGTATCTTAGGTGCAATCATTTATTCTAAAATATCAATGCTTATTATTCAAAACATAATTATAATTATTAACATGGTTCACTAGAATTAATCCTTTCTATTAGGTCAACCCCTCCTGTTTCCATCATCCATTCCTAATAATTCTTCCATCTTGTCCATCTATAATTTTTATACTCTGTGTAATCATGCTTCCTCCAACTTGCCTAAATTGGTATTGATGTCCTTGATCCCACAAAAAAAAAATTGAATTTTGATACATACAAAAAATTTATGCTCCTAATAATACACCTATGTCTAAATTGTAATTGGTTTGACTTCAAAACTTAATTAAAAGAAAATATTCATTAAAAAATTATGAAACCAAATGCATCCTCTAGATATCGTAGTTACAAATCTAAATTAAAAAAAAAAAAGAATTCTATCCTTCATAGAAAAAAAATGATGTGGTTTATAGTACACATCACTCTTTAAAAATGGTGTTTACTGTTAAAAACTAGTTATTGAAGGAGATGGAAAAATAAATTTTCAATTTGATTCCAATTTAAATATATATATATATATATATATATATATATATCTAGAATCTACAAACAAAATGTCGTAAATCACTAGTTTGCATCATCTTCAAATTCCTCATGATTTAGCATCTATAGGTGTTTGAAAGTGAAGATTTAGTTCAAAATGTTCATTTCAATGTCAAGTTTGGCCAAAAAGTGTAACCCACAATTGTGGGATCACCCTTTCACTATATAAACATGAATTATTATTTCAAAATGGAAAATCAATCATAATTATAGAAAAGCTTTGCCAAAATACATATCCAATTTTATAGAATTACAGAGCAATTTTTAGATTTGATCAAGTTAGCATAATGATTGGATTGTGATGCTAATGGAAGAACTAGTTGGAAAATAGGGTTTGATATAGTTTTTGGCTCCCTTAAAGCACCTAATGAATTTTTTAGCATGTTCTCTGTTGGACTCAAGGAACACTAAGAGGGGGGTGAATCAGTGTTCTGCAATTTTATTATTTTATTCCAGATCTTAAACCATTTACAACACTTAAACAAAAATAAAGATGCAAGCACATGAAGGGGACAATCTAAACACCATAACACCAATATTTTTACGTGGAAACCCTATTAGGGGAAAAACCATGGTGGAGGTTAATCCACAATTTATACTCTATTAAAAGTATGAGAAAATAGGGAATGCACATGCATTCAGGCACATTGCCTAGAGCTCACTGCTCAAAATAAGAAAGGCTCACTGCCTTACAAAATGTTTGGATTACAAAAAAAGGTTGAACTGAGAAAGTAGTATCAACAAATGTCTGGTTTCAGTTCCGGTGAAGCTCAGTAATTGATCTTTTGTCCTTCTAACTGATTCGACACTTTTGCTCTACTCTGCTCTAACTCGCATCACAAAACCTTTAATGCACAAGTGAAACCGTGCATAAATCGCTCAAACACCCTTCTGATATTCGCAACACACACCTACTCTACTCTTTCACACACTTACCACTCACTTCAAAATGAATTACCCGAACTCACATATATATCCGCTATCAAGGATT
This sequence comes from Sequoia sempervirens, assembly GCA_007258455.2. Taxonomy (NCBI): domain Eukaryota; kingdom Viridiplantae; phylum Streptophyta; class Pinopsida; order Cupressales; family Cupressaceae; genus Sequoia; species Sequoia sempervirens. The sequence continues at coordinate 425,756,647 of VDFB02058242.1, read as the reverse complement.
TCAATCGCTCCAAGTTGACTTCAGCAAAATATGCAATATTTTCCAAAAGTCGGCTCAAATCACAAATTATATTTAATGTGTACCCATCAAAGTCATCCAAACCATAGCTAGGACCCAAAAAAAAATTCCAACACAAGAAACAATTAAAAAATTACTCCTTATACATCCGCAACATGCCAAATTCAATTAGTTTGCCTTAGAGAACAAATAAGCAGAAAATCATCCTGTCAGATCTCCTAATTCATACACCGATTAATGTGACAACACAAAACCTAGCAATAAGGTAATGTACATGCTTAAAAACCTTCTCCGAGATCCACAACTCAAAATGATGATCTAGTGAAGCATACAGATCGACATACTAACGGAATACCATGCTCTTCATTCTCACTTTCGGTAAAACTTTGTTCTTCACTCTGCCTGCCGGTAGTAACTAATTCTGATCTTCAGCCCGGAATAATGACTTAGATTGCCATAAATTACAATGCTAGAATCCATATGCCAACAATCTCCCCTTTTGGCATTGATGGCAACACTTAGTGAAAAATGACTAAGTGTCGGAACCAATATGATTATGCTGCCAAAGTTCAAAATTTCAAAACACAACTTCTTTTCAAAACACATCTCCCCCTTAGAATGATAAATAATTTTTCACTGCTCTCTCTCCCCCTTTGACATCAATGACAAGAATAATTTTCACTGCACTCTCTCTCCCTTTCAAAAATTTGATCAAAATTTGAAGAAGTACAACTGCTACTCGAGTCAGAAAATTATCTTGTACTTATCTTTCATTTCTGAAAGAAATATCCTCCAAGCTTCCACTGCAATCCCAATGATAATGATCATGTTTTTGTTCTCTGATGTTTGGTTGATAGTCTGGATGAGGGATGCCATAATTTTGATTTCCTCTTCTAGTTTCTCTCCTTTCCTCAGAACCTCAATCAACTGCTCCAATCTGCATTCAGTTAAATCCTTCACCTTCCAAAAGGCATCCACAAGGTTCTTTCTAGTGAACAAAACTTCTTTATGCTCATATTGCAATAGTTGAATCATTTTCATGACTGCGCCATCCTAATCTTGAAACATATTATAATCCTGACCAATTTTGTTCAGCTCAGATTCAATTTGCTCCAGCTTATCTTTGTATTTCCCAACTGCATGAGGCCAACAAAGACAATAGGTGTAGATGTTATTGGCTGAATTTATGCATTGCCTCAACACATTCATTTTCCTTTTTAGTTTGGTGAGAGATAGCTCGAACTGCTCCTTCAGATGTAGAATTATTTCTCCCTCTTTCTTGTCCTAAGACCATGGCATCCTTAATGCACTCAATCATCTCCTCAGGAAACACATTCTGCAAACTCTCCAAACCAATGCTATTGTGCAAAAAATAGGTACTCGATGTGTTTTCGATCAGGTCCCGCTCATAAGAGGGTCTCTCAGACCATATGACTGCAATTCTCTGCATCCCATCTTTCCCCTGAACAAGTTGCAGTATCTTTGCTTTGGATAAAGCACCTTCTTTTTCACTTCCTTCTACCATAACTACATCTGGTTCAGCTGATTCAGGTTCTTCTCTTGGAGTGTACTCATCAGATTCTTCATCTGGTATGTCTACAATCGCTAGATCTTTACCTTTTCCTTCAATTTTTGGAGTTTTGTGTGTCAAAGGAGTGTAATCAACAATCTCTTGTGCTCTTTTCTTCTTCCTCTCCATCTCACCGGAAGAAGATCCAACTTCAAGTTCTCTTACTAGAATAGAAATGCTAATTTCTCCAAACTTCCCTAGCAATTCCTTAAAGAAATTTGCATACTCTTGCTCATAATTTTCCAAAGTATTAGAGTGTTCAAAAATTTGTTTACAAACCGGTTCATTTTCTTTCCATACAACATTATCGATCTGCAGCAAGCAACTCAGAAAATACATCACAAGACATATGACCAAGGTACAAAACCTGAAGGGGTAATCTACCTTCTTTGTTAGTTGTACATTTTCCATCAATTGATCTTTTAGCAATCCACACGGATCAAAATCATGATCCTCCATTATCATTTTATGAGAGATATAAACTACGCCTATTGAAGTTGCACCTTCCCTGTTTCTGAAAAATATTTTGTATGAAATTCCATGTGCAATGTACCTTTTTATCGAATCCTTGATCGTAGAAATTATCAGAGCCCTTTGATCTCCTGTTACTCCGATTAGGGTTTTGACCTCCTTGTTTCGAATCAACTTCTTTTTTCGAAATATCCCCAAAATTGCATAAACCAATTAAATTATTGATTACTTCTTTCGAAATGTGATAGGGTTTATCCAGAGTTAGAATGTCACCATTCAATCTATTCAAGATAAACCTAACAACTTCCGCATTGGCAAAATAAGGAAATTCACTCCAAATGTCCAAACTTTTGTGTTTCACACCTTCAAGCCATTTCAATTCATCAACCGACAACATATTTCTCACATCCCTAAGCTTTTCACTATTGTATTAATCTAAATTCACTATTCCTTTGATTTGCTTCATTTTTCCTTTCGTACCGAACAAGTTTTCTACCAAACACCAAATTTAGTGAGAATTTTACAAGCAACTGAAATACCTGATGAATTTGCCGCCGAAATGTCTTCACTCCTTTGAAATTATGTTGTAGAGGCTCTCGTTTTATTTTTCTTCAATGCATGGTGATAAATGAGGGTTCAAAATACTCTTTTATAGCTTTGCACCTAACCTTTTAAACAACATTAAATGTTTTACCCTAGGCATTTCGGATACTCTGCTTTCTCAAACAGCAACATAAGAATTAATTTGTGGACCTTCTACTCCTCAAACTCTCTGCACAAGTGATTGTAGATATATTTGCAAACCTTTCTCACAACTACAAACACATTCCTACATTCTGATGTTAGCTATCAATTAGGGGGACAAGGATTTTCCTGAAAAACTCCCCCTAGGCCAATGGCCTAAGATCAATTTTCGGAGGAATTACCAAAAGCAAATTCTGGTGCGAGCCTATTTCCTTCATCAGATTCACTTTTCCTTACCCATGTTTTCTTCAACTAATCCCTTATTTCTTCCACAGTCACCTTCCCTTTTCCTTTATCATCTTTTTGTGAAATTTTTCCTTGGTATATCGGACCTCTTCTATCCATGTTTTTGTTCCTGCAGAATCTTGCAATGTGACCAAATCTGTTGCAATTGTAACACACATGATTTCTTTGTTTAGACCACTCATTCCATTGATTTCCTCTTGATCTGCATTTATTAGCAATATTCCCAAATCTTCCACAGGTGTAGCATTTAGAATTCCTTACACTGACAGACATACTTTTGCATTTAATTGACTTATGACCAAACTTGTTGCAACTGAAACACTGAACGGAAAATGATGGATTTATTGAACTTATTTTACTTCTACACTGAGAAGCCATATGACCAAATTTATTACAACCAAAGCAGTGACCATTAAAATTTTGAGCATTGGGTTGTCTTACCGGATACTTTCTTCCTTTGTTCATCTGATTTCTTTGTTTAAAATCCTTAAGTTTAGATCTAGAGCTTTCTCCCTTCTCATATCCAAGACCTCGCTTGTCATTTGCATCCTTATGTCCTTTGGTCAACTCATCAAGCTTAGCAGAACTGATCTTAAACTTCTCCTTGTATACATTAGCAGTAGTGAGTTCATCTCTGAGAATAACTATTTTTCTTTCAAGCTCTTGTTCATTATTTCTGGATTGTTGCAATTCAATCTCCAGCTGAATGAATCTACTATTAACTTTGTTGCATTCTTCAAATCTTTCTTTTAAGGACCGGGCCAGATTCTCCTCATTCTTCTTTCTTTCTTCAATCTCCTTAGTTTTCCTCATTACCATAGATTCCATCTCAAGATTTAAAGTAACATTGTCTCTAGCAAGCTTTTCACATTCTTCAGTTATTTCTTTTAAGGTTTGATTCAAGTGAACATCTTCTAGGCTTTTATTTTCTTTCTACTTTAGCTAATCACATAATTCCTTCCTCTTTTCTCTTGACTCATTGATTTTATCCTTCAATGATTGAATGAATTTTTCAGCATCCTCAATATTATTTTTTAATTCCATGACTTCTACTTTAGACTGATCAAGATCATCAAGTGCCACAAAAAGCTATTGTTGAAGACTACCAGAGTCCATTGCATTCCAAGATCCACCTCAAGTTGTAAAACTTATTCAGAGGAACCTGCTCTGATACCAATTGTTGGACTCAAGGAACACTAAGAAGGGGGGTGAATCAATGTTTTGCAATTTTCTTATTTTATTCCACATCTTAAACCATTTACAACACTTAAATAGAAATAAAGATGCAAGCACATGAAGGAGACAATCTAAACACCGCCAGATCTTAAACCATTTACAACACTTAAACAGAAATAAAGATGCAAGCAGATGAAGGAGACAATCTAAACACCATAACACCAATATTTTTACATGGAAACCCTATTAGGGGAAAAACCACAGTGGAGGCTAATCCACAATTTATACTCTGTTAAAAGTTTGAGAAAATAGGGAATGCACATGCATTTAGGCACACTGCCTAGAGCTCACTGCTCAAAATAAGGAAGGCTCACTACCTTACAAAATGTTTGGATTACAACAAAAGGTTGAACTAAGAAAGTAGCATCTGCAAATGCTTGGTTTCAGTTCCAGTGAAGCTCAGTAATTGATCTTTTGTCCTTCTGACTGATTCGACACTTTTGCTCTGCTCTATTCTAACTCACACCACAAAACCTTTAATGCACAAGTGAAACTATGCATAAATCGCTCAAACACCCTTCTGATATTCGAAAAACACACCTGCTCTACTCTTTCACACTTACCACACACTTCAAAATGAATTACTCGAACTCACATATATATCCGCTATCAAGGATTTCAATTGCTCCAATTCGGCTTCAGCAAAATATGAAATATTCTCCAATGGTCAGCTCAAATCACAAATTATATTTAATGTGTACCCGTCAAAGTTGACCAAACCATAGATAGGACCCAAAACAAAATTTCCAACACAAGAAACAATTAAACAATTACTCCTTATACATCCGCGACATTCCAAATTTACTTAGTTGACCTTCAAGAACAAATAAGCAAAAATTCATCCTACCGGATCTCCTAACTCATACACCAATTAATGTGACAACACAAAACTTAGCAATAAGGTAATGTATATGCTTAAAAACCTTCTCCGAGATCCACAACTCAAAATGATGATTCAGCAAAGCATATGGATCGACATACTAACGGGATACCCTGTTCTTCATTCTCACTTCTGGTAAAACTTTGTTCTTCACTCTGCCTGCCGGTAGGAACTAATTTTGATCTACGGACCGGAATAATGACTTAGGTTGCCATCAATGAAAACACTAGAATCCATATGCCAACATTCTCATCTTCAGACTTTGATCTCCTTGCTGCCCTGAGTAAGGTATTTAATTATCTTGATTTTCCCTAGGGTATTTGACTTTATCTTGGGTTGATCTTGATTGTGTCTTGTAGGACTCCTGCTCTAACATTTTTGAGTATTATTTTTATCATTTAATTTGAATTTTAGCTCATTATAGCCTTAGACACATTTAAGGTTTAGAGCACACACTTTATCCATCAAAAAATTAGTTATTCATGGAGGTAGAAATACCAAATAGGTATTTGACCTAGGAAAAATCCTATATAGCCACCCTTTTCCCCCTCTTTGTTGTAATTTCACAAGTTTAGATCTAAAGAAGATAAGTTGCAAAGTAGGAAAGGATAGTATGGACATATGTGTTATAACTCTAAATTTTATAGATCCTAAATCCTGCTTCTCAATCAAGGGCACCACCATCCTTCACACTCCAATTCAACTCCAAATTTTTGTGACAAGTGCACAAACACCTGCCCTTATCAAATCTGCTTTTGTTCTATCAATTTTCAATTTCATCTATTTGAATAATTTGTGTTTTCATATTTTCTTTCATAGCTAATTAGGTTAATAAATTCTCATTAAATCCAATCAATTTTCAAGCAACAAAAAACCAAGTACAGGGTAGATTGTCTCTCCTAGGTTGTTAGCCAATCTTGACACCCTTATTTGCTTGGATTCTAATGTTGATGTGCAGAAATATTGATATGAGGTAATCTACTTGTTAGGTCTAGGATCTCTTTTTCCACCTCACATTTTGGTGAACCTGACACATCCTACACTTGTTTAATCTTCTGATTTCTATTGCATATCCTTATATTTGAGTTGTTATTCAAAAAAAAGATTGAATTGATTTATATTTCCACAAAAAGTGTGCTTACATTGATAAAGAAGTGTTTTTTTATTTTTCATAATAATTGGAAATCTTATTTCATTCAATTTTCAATAATACATTAGATCTAGAGTTAAATTTGATAATTTATTGAACTAGTGCATGAATTGAGTTCAAACATAACCAATTTTGAGTAATTGGAAACCCTAGTTCATTGCATTAGGTCACATTTTGACACAAAATTAGGGAAGATTGTAATTTTTTTAGTTTTATACAATATTAAACCTGGACTATCACAATCTCAACTCTATGTATACTATAGTTCCTATCCCAAATTTCAAACATCCAAAAACTTGTCTTTGGTCAAGGGTGTCATCGCCCTTGACTTGCTCATTTTTACTCAGTTTTCAGAGGCAGATTGATATATGTTTCCTCTTATTAGATCTAGACCCTGTTTCTAATTTTTTTATAGAAAACCAGATCTGTTATGTTTGATCATAATTTATCTTAATAAACTAAAGAATAATAAATTTGACAATTTAGTTGGTGTTTTATCTTTGATTTTAAAATAAATTTTGGATAATAGTTTTGATCTCTTGGAGGGAGTAAAGTCATCTAATCATGTTAGATTTCTTGGAGGGAGTAAAGTCATCCAATCATGTCAGATCTCTTTCTACAATAATTTCATGCATTTGGTAAGACTTTTAGGAGTGATATTTTGATATGTTATATGAGGCCCTTTATGACTTCATCTCATCTTAATCATCAGCTAAGACTCCTAAAACTTCAATATGTCAAATATTAATAAATGCAATAGATTCAATCACACCACAACTGATTATTTACTCTCCTTCTCATAGATCTCAACCACAAAGTCAACTTGTTCTCATTATTGGACCACCTTCAAACAAATAAAAATCTCCTAGTCATATCTTGAACTTTACAAAACAACTTACTAAACAAAATCATGTACAACAAAATTTATCCCATTAACCTCATTACCATGTCATTTCTCATATATATAACACTAGAGACAATAAACAAGTAAAACAAACATTGGTCATTCCTTCATCAATCCCATTCCTGCAAACAATCCTTCCTCGTGCACCTTGTTTACCTCAACACAATGGTAAGGAGTATGATCTTTTTTAGTAGCTTTGTGCTACTTTAGCTAAGATCTCACTTTGGGACTTAATTCAAAATTCACCTACCTGCCATAACATGCTCCATGAGGCTTTATAGAATATTTTTGTGCCACTTACTATTAAACCAAATGACATAGCAACCTTGGCTGAGGGTATGAATTAAAAAATCTTAGACATTGTCTTCCACCAAACTAAATTACCCCCTACCAAAATGTAAAAGCAATATGATGCTCTAATGATATTTTTTGACATTAATAAAACTGGGGTTATACATACTCTTATTGACAATAGGTTAGGTTTTAATGTTTGTGGCATCATACTTTTACATAAACAGGGTGTGAATAAAACCCTCATTCAACCTAATGCTCTTTCTATTCGTGGCTCTGATAATATTGGTAGACAACTATTGGGAACAGTCACATTACCTATTAAGATAGGGCATGTAGTTCTACCTACCATTATCCATGTCATGCTAGATTCCCTTTCATATAATCTTCTTCTTGCAAGACCATGGATTCATGCCATGGGGGGATTTCCTTCCAATCCTCACCACATAATGAAATATACATATAACATGGTTTATATGGTAAAATTTGATCCAAAGTTTGAAATTTTTTTACAAACTAAAACATGACATAAAAATCCTAGTCAAAAACCTTTTAACACTTTGATTCCATCTTCAAAAGTGGAACTTGTGTCTTCTAGTGATAAGGACATTGATGATTGCGATTCATCCACAACTAAGCTCTTTGGTGATGATTAGGGTTTGTTATATTTTACACCTACCTTCATTAGGGAGTATAAAATCTCAACATCTAAGCCTGTAGAATCAAAAGAGACCTTAGGGGCATCTACACAATCTTCAAGGGACTCTCCTCAAACATCTAATTTAACCACTTCTATTTCTACAAATGATACTATTTATACATCTACATTTGATGATAAAAATTATGAAAAGCCACCTTCCTCAAAATAAATATAATCTATTTATGGAAGAGGACATAACTTTTTTTCTCAATTTGGGTAAAGGCAATGGTTGTCATATAAAGGAACAAGGTATCAAGGTCCCCATAGAATTAAATACACAAGGTTCAAAAATGATCTTGGTTATTGCCCTTCGAAACCCACCCAAACTTCCCATAGACCTTCTCTTAATGTGAACACAATAACACAAGAATCTCCTAAGGCATCACTTAATCTAGTCTATCCTAAAATGATAGAGACAATTAAGAGAAATGAAAAAATCTCATTGGATATCTTTCCAATCGATGAATCCTTAGAAAAAAATTTGGGATTTTATTACAACTTACCCCCATATCATCATGGTCGTGGATTTCCTTATTTTCTAAATATTGAAGCATACTTTGGGAAAGACACTTGTATATCAAATGATATAGTAGACTCTCAAGAAATACCTCAAAATTTCCCTCATCCTCCTAATGTCCCAAACCATAGTACATTACTTGTAGGGGATATTGTTGATGTCTTGATGGAGCCATCTAATCTAGATAAGGTTATTCTAATTGGAAAGTTTCTTGACTTTAATGAACAACAAGAACATTCTACACTTCTACATGATTTTCTTGAATTTTTTGCTTGGTCTTATTTCGATATGCCTAGCATTGATCCTAAAGTAGTTACACATAACATTGTGTTTCTTGATGATGCTAAACCAATAAGATAGAAGATTGCAAGATGAATCTCAAAGTGGCCTTGTTGGTTAAGGATGAGATTGAAAATATTTTACAAGTTGGTTTCATCTACCCTATCAACTATTCACCTTCAATATCGAACATTGTGGTTGTTACTAAAACTAATAATCGTATTCGAATATGCATAAACATTTGTGACCTTAATAAGGAATCTTTAAAATATGATTTCCCTCTTCCTAACATAGATATATTGTCAATTCTATCGTTGGGCATGCTTTACTCTCCTTTATGGTTGGTTTTTATAGGTATAATTAAATCTTTATTAATCCTCAAGATCAATTCAAAATAGATTTTATCACACCTTGGGGAATATTCTGTTGGGTAGTTATGTTGTTTGGATTAAAAATGTTGTAGAAACATATCAAAGGGTTATGACATTAACATTTCATGATTTATTCATAACATCTTAGAGGATTATGTCGATGATATATTGGCTAAATCAATATCACGTCAAGATCATGTCAAAATCCTTGATCAAATCTTTGAATGAATTTATAAATATAACATGCATTTAAATCCTTGAAAATGTGTCTTTGGGGTGAATACTGGAAAAATATTAGGTTTTATTGTGTCACATCGAGGTATTGAGGTGGAAACAAAGAAAATTGATGTTATAATTAACATGCCTTCTAAAAATTTCTCAACTTTGTATCTTATGTTGGAAGCTTGAGTTGTTTGGGTGTTGTCATTGATTTCAACCCCTTGTATGAAGAGAGTGTTGGAATGATGCTAGTGTTGATAATTTCAACCCCTAGCATTAGAGTTGTTGGAAGCCTCGAGTTGTTGGTATTGATGCCAACACAATGTTGTTGGTGTTTTCATTGATGTCTTACTTTAGTATAGTTGCAGAAGTGGTGATAGTTGGATGTGCTATAGTTGACAAGAGGTGTTGCAGATGTTTTGTAGAGATGTTATTAGTGTTGTTAATGTAGTTGGTTCACTTGGTTTTGAAGTGCTTTTGAAAAAAATTGAATAAAAGAGAGTTCAGTGTGATAGAGTGTGTTTAGTGTTTTGCTCCGCATTTCTTCATGGTTGAAGATATTCTTGTGTGGTTTGGATATGATGATTAAAGATGTTTAGAGATTTTGTATACAAAGTTTTAGGTTATAGATCGCTCTTCAGTGAAAGATGTGTTTGACAATATGTATGTCTGGTGAAACAGGGTGTCTGGGAGAGATGAGATTGCTCTGCATTTCTTCACAGTGAAGATTTGTGTCTTATGGATCTAGGAATGTTCTTTAATTGTCTATATCTACCTTCCCTTGAGGTTTTAGGTCCTGAGCTATTCCACAATTTTTTTTGGTGTGTTGGATTTGTTTGTGCTAATGTGTCCAGCTGCATAGAATGTTGGTGTTCTCAGTTTTAAGTGGTTGTCGCAAAGTTGTTGAATATTTTGATGATGCTAAAATATTTTGAGATGTTGTATGGATATTGTAGAGTGTTGCTATGTGGTACATGAAGTTGTCTTCAGAACTAGTTAAGAATGAACTTAATTATTAAGGGTGTTAATACAGGTTTGGTCGACCTGGAATGTTAGTGATAATTACAGAGGATGATTGTTGTTTGTGGAAGTGTTGAGTAGTGTTTCGATGTAGATTTTGGTCCCAGTTAAGTTGTGGTGTGGTATTCCTTCACTTATTTACACCTTGGAAGTGTTTGGTGTTGACCTATTTGATGTTGCATGGTTTAGGTGCATACATTTACTTAAGACTTACCTAATTGAGATTTTTTTAGGTCACGGATGGTATAAATACAAGGTGATTTGTTGTGTGAATGAAGCTCGAAGAGTGCATGTAATGTGAAAGATGTGAAAGTGATCAAGTGTGGTGATCTGAGTGTGAGCCTTAATGTCTATGAATCCCAGATGCAGTGAGCAGAAAGGTGTCTATATTTTAGTTTGTTGAATGAGCTTTTTATGCTTCAATGGAACTATATCTTCAGTATAAGAGAGATGCATTGTTAGTAGTTCAAATTGGAAGTGAGCCACCCCTTCTTCTTTCTTTGGTAGTGAGCCATTCTTTCTTTTGGGTAGTGATCCTATTATATTCAATATTTCTATTACTTTATATTGTGAGCTAATCCTCACCATGGATTTTCCCTTCTTGGTTTTTCCACGTAAATGTGGTGTTCCTATGTGTTTTATGTTTTTGCATTACTATTTCTCATGTTTACATTATGTTAATGCTTAATAAGGGTTTGAAAATATATTGAAGGATTGAATGTTTAAAGTATACAACTGATTCACCCTCCCTCTCATTTTTCCTATGCATCTAACAATTGGTATCAAAGCAAGGTTCCTTAGAAGAAGCTTAATTGCTTGAGGTAGATCTGGATCAGGGAGGAGGCTCCCTTGTTTGGTGGGATGAATTATGCATTCTAGAAAACCAGGATGGAAGGCTTCCTTATTTCTCTAGGGTTTGGAGTTTAGAAGTCAATTGAAGATGGATATACATGCTCACTAATGGCCTGACAACTAATGACAAGATCAAGGCATATGAGAACAATGGAAAAGAAAGGAATTCTCTTTTGAGTGGTCTTGTGTATTCAAAACTTGTGAAGGTTATGAGGTACACATCTACTAAATAAATTTGGAAGAAGTTGGAAAGTGTCTATGAAGGAGATGATAAGGTCAAGAAAGCAAAGATGCAGAATTTGAAGACTAAGTTTGAAAGCCTAAAGATTTCAGAGGATGAAGATATTCAAGGATAACGTTAAGAAATCCCCCCCTCAACAAAGGTGTAAAATCCTAGCGAATCTTGTATACTTCCCCATAAAAAATATTAATTTTTTTAGCGATTTTTTTTTGTTTTTCAAGAAAAAAATAATCTCAATTGGTGAATCTTTTCTAATCACTAGAATTATGTGGAAAATCCTAGCGAAATGCAATTTTTTTTAATCCAATAAAATATTTTCATTGGCAATTAAAACTTTTTTTCAAACCAATAAAATATTTCTATTGGCAAATAAACATGTTTACAAAATAGAAAAAATATTTTTGTTGGCGATTAAAACTTTTTTTCAAACCAAAAAAAATATTTTCATTGGTGAATTAAACATAATCTTAAACTAATAAAAAAATTCAGTGGCGAAATAAATTGGTATGCCAATAAAAAATCATAGCGTGGTTGGCCAAAATATCAAATTCTGGGACAAATTTTTTGCACATTCAAATTCCTTCATAAAGTGTTCAGAATGGGGACAAGTGTCAACATATTTATTATGTCTGAAGCTAGATGTCAGTGTAAAATAATATAACCCACGACCATTTGATGAGTTTCCGATGGACGACTGTAGTTGCATTCCGGAAGTAAATGTCTAAAGCACTAGACTTGCAAATTGAAACCTCTGAAATAACACTAGAACCATTAGATTTCCATAAACCAATGGTTGACATTTTATTACTTATTAAATCACTTAAAGTCATGACAACCAAAATAATATTTTATTGTTGGCTGGCTACCGACAGTTGAAGGTTGCTTAAGTTATGACTTAATCATTTGGAGTCATCATGGTTATTGGCCCCTCGACATAGGCAAACAATGGGTTTGAGAAATGAACGATCAAAATAGGGTGACATGGGTCAACCTTGACCGCTCCCTGCTAGCCCATGTGGGACCCACCTACATCTCCCATCCCTCAATAGGGAGGTGGGGAAGTGCCATGTGGAATGATCAGAACCGTCAAAGGAACTATAGCAATGTGATAAATATTAAGGAAATATTAAGGAACTAGTGTTAAAACCTGAACTACTAAAGGAACCTTTTAAGCACATGTTTTAAAGGTAAGCAAGACATTTTAATCTAGGTCATCCATCTCGTCCAAGGGTTATGCACAGGCGAATGGTCTTAAGGTAAAGAGCACACCTATGTGAAGCTCCATATTTAATCTAGGTCACCCCCTGCCTCCCCATTGCTAAAAGTTGCACACAGGTTAAACCCAATGGGGAAGCGGGGAGGTCGAAACGTGGATTTTCTCACAGGTAACTTGGAATAATATTGTCACAATTTTTTTGAAATAATATTGTCACATCAATGATTAAGGATTCAAGTGGTGAGTTAAATTTTAATTGTCACATCAATGATAGTGGTGAATGTTGGAAACAAGCAAGACTGAGAGGGGGGGTGAATCAGTGTTCTGCAAAAAATAACTTTATTATTCTGATCTTTAACCCACTTAAAACATTCAACCAAGAGAAATATGCAGAAATAGAAAGAAAACAACCACAACACCATAAAATAAGGATTTTTACATGGAGACCCTATTAGGGGAAAAACCACGGTGGATGGCCAATCCACAATATGATCTGAGTATACTCAAAATAAGTTTACAATATGGGAATGCACTTGCATTTAGGTTCACTGCCTAGAGCTCACTGCTCAAAATAGAAAGGAACACTACCTTACAAAGATTTAGATTAGATCCAAGAGAATGAACTGAAAGAGTAGCATCTACAAATGCTTGATCATAGTTTTGGTTAGGCTCAGTAGTTGATATTTTGTCCTTCTGACTGGTTCTACACTTATGCTCTGCTCTGCTCTAACTCACACCACAAAATGTTTAATGCACAAGTGAAACTGTGCATAAATCACTCAATCACCCTTCTGATATTCACAACACACATCAAAACACCTTCTACATACACAAAAATGATATAATTTATCATTTATATATATCTGCGACTAAGAATTTAATCGCAACCAGTCGGCTTCAATAAAACTTAAAAATATTTACAACTGTTGGCTCAAACCATGAATAATATTCAATGCGCAACCACAATGGTCGGTCACAACTTAGCTCAGACCTGAATCAAGATGATCGAACACAAAAACATTTGAGTAAACATTCCTTGAATATCCGCGACACTTAAAATCGTCTGGTTTAGCCATAAAATACTAATGAACAAAAAGATATCCAACCGGATCTCCAGACTTGCACACAACTTGATACGAGGCACTAAGAATTTTGGATAACACAAAACATACATTGATTAACCTCCCATAAGATCCACAACTCAAAATAACAATAGAAAATTTACATGAGAATCGAAGAACACAAAATTTTTGGATTCTCTGTTCTTCATGACTGTCCTCAATCTGTCTGCCGGTAGGAGTAAATGATGATGTGCGGATCCAATCACCGACTAGGGTTGCCATCAATGACAACACCAAAGTATATTTGCAGTGTCTCTTGCCAACAGTGAATTAAATGTTAAGTGTGAGTATTTTATTTCATTGTCTTTGTTCTACTTCTAACTTCTATATATAATTCACCAACTTGATGTTCTTCATATCATTTATAATATATTTGGCTTTGATTTATTTCTTCTTTATTCTCAATTTATTTGTGATATTATGGAGTCTTCATGGTGTGTCATGCTACCCAAATGTTTTTGGGAGAAAAGAAGGGACGATGCATATGACAAACAAAAGTTGGGTATGGTTTTTACAATTCCTTGTGTGCAGGTTGAGGATGCCATAAGAATAATTGTGGGTAGGGAATAGCTTTAGAACAACCCTGTGCTCTATATTCTGAGGTAGCTTCAGCTTTCTTGTCCAATTGCATGTAAATTTTGCTCGATAAAGATTTGGTGAAGATGCTGGCAATATGTTATTTGCAGCCTTCCATTTACTCTATTTCTTCATTGGAGTTAGCACTAGAGCATTACAATTTTGAAAGTGGGTTAACGCCTATTGGTGGAATCTTTCAAAAAGTGGAATTTCATGCTTCTACAGTAAAGGCTCTTACCTTGGTTAATATGAGATGGGGTCTGCTATGTGATAAGGAAAATGAATCATTAAAGAGTCTGGAGGTTTGGAGGAAGGTTTTGGATGACTCACTTTTCTTCTCTACTGTTACTTTGTTAAATTTGATTCACCTTCTACTCAAACACTTGGTTGATGGCCTCAAGTAATGTTACAAAATATTTTAGTAATGAATTGTGTGACATGTCACGTGTCTATATTTTATTGTACATCATAATAGTTCTTGTAATATGTATTTTGTGAATGGTTTTTTTTCACAGTTAGTGGCTTTTTGGCCAGGCTGGCTATGTACTATGTACTTCAGTCTTTAGCAATAGCTACTTAAATTAAAATAATTTTCGTGGCTCCATTCTTGTAAATCCTTTTTGCTTTGATCAATATAAAAATGTCACTTTTAAAACTAATAGTAATTATCAACATATAGTTCTAATCATAAGTTAGTGAAATTTATTGTGACTTATTAGTGGAAATTGATAATGATTAAGGTAAAACAAGCCATTTAATTCTCTTTTCAATGTGTCAAAGTACTCTACCTTTCATTTATTCAATTCTCAATCTTTTTGAAGAAAGTGTGGTTGTGGTACAACGGGCGGTGTCGTGGATTAATTCCATATGAACATCTGAAGTGATTGATTGGATAGCTTTATATTGAAAATTGCATGATGTACTGTAGAATCGTAGATGATGATTTCATTAATCCAGTGATCTAGTGAAACAAGATTTATAATGATTTCATATCATTTGAGTGGCACTGGCGATTTTGACAATTGATAGCTTGTCAGCTTGAGGTAAAGTTTGCATATATTTAGACGTCAATCAAATTAAACATTTTATTTATAAATGTAAGGCTTAAGTTACACAATCCATTAAGTTATTTTTTTGGTTTGTGTGAATCACAATTATAATTATACCCAACCTCACATGTGACATGACTCACAAGTAAATAGGGATCAGGCTAGTAGTGGCACTGGTGGCCCATAAATAGGGATAGTGAGCACAAATGAAATCATTTGGCTAAAGGATTTACTATTGAGTGCAATGTTCTCAATTTTCATAAGGGTTTTCATTTTGTAGGGTTAATAAGGATTTAGGAAGAAGATGATGTGGTATTATTGGGGATACTCAAAATTCTCTTGCCTCTAGTTATGTAGTTATAGAGTAAAAGACCAATTTCCTTCAAGTTCAAAATGGGTGGAATTGGAAAGAAGTTGATATGGCTCACCTGAATTCTTAGATAGGTCTTGAACCAGGATGAGGAGCTTTGATGGAGATAAGTGTTATCCCGGTGCATGGAGGTTGCATGCAAAATATGGGAGCAATTTTACTACCCATCATTTTCTACATGACTTTGGTTCTCAAAGGGGATAAGTACATTTTGTATCTTCATAGCTCCCATTTCCCAAGCATTGTTTTCTAGGAAAGCCCCATGCATTTATTTTGAGTGTGCATGATTTCTCGGGAAAGTCTCATGCATTTATTTTCAGTGCCCATGGTCGACCAAGCAAGTTCCATGCATTTATTTTCAGAGCCCATGGTTGACCCAACAAGTCCCATCACCATGCATTTATTTTCAAAGCAACATTTATATTACGTTGTCATCAACGATCCAACAAAAGCTTGGTGCTTACATTTGTATTTGCATTATGTAAAGTAACATATGTTATTTATGCAAAATAGGACCTTGATCCTTGCATGCTCTACTCATCTTTAAAAAGATATGTAATAATGTGACATTGAAATTCAATTGTAATAAAATAAATGGCTGTGTTATTCTTCGTTATTCATTTATAGTAAAGAATTTTTGTTTCTCAGTGTCTATGAATCTATTCAAATCAGTTAGGGTTTATTGAAATGTTATTGATTTCTAATTTTTTGTTGACCTTCTCCCCCGGTTCCTAATATCATTATTCATTTTATTAAGTCCTTTGCAACATTAAGTTACCGACCCCTTGACCTTGATGTCAATCCTAGCACACTAAAGTTTAAAACAACTTTAAAACGCATGTTTATTGTTTATATCATAAATTACTCAACCATTTGATAAACATTTGATATATGGTTGTAGTTGCATTCCAAAATGAAATGCATAGAGCACTAGGCTTACGAACTTAAACCCCCAGAATCACCCTATAACTATTTGATTTACAAAGATCAACGGTTTAGAATTTTTTATCAATGCAGGACAACCATGTACTAATTGTGTAGTCCTAAAGCAACACGATGTTTCAATGTTTCATTCAATTTAATTTATTGTTGATCTCCCCTGGTTCTTGATATCATTATTCATTTTATTAAGTCCTTTACAACGTTAAGTTACCGGCCCCTTTAAAACACATGTTTATTGTTTATATCATAAATTACTCAAGTTTTAAACCGTTCGATGAACATTTGATGGATGGTTGTAGTTGAATTTCAGAATGAAATGCACATAGAGCTAGGCTTGTGAACTTAAACCTCCGGAATCACCCTATAACCATTAGATTTACAAAGATCAACAATTTAGAATTTGTTGTCAATGTAGGACTAAATGGCTTATTTTAAATGTTGTCAGCCATGTACTAATTGTGCATTTCTAAATGTTGTCATCCATGTACTAATTGTGTAGTCCAGAAGCAACACGATGTTTCATTCACTTTAATGTTTGAAAAAAAACACTTTCTACTACTAAGTGATTTTATTTTTAAGTGAGAGGGTCAACACACAAGGAGATTCCAATATTTAGATTGCTCATATCAGTGCACCACCCTGTTCTAGGTTCCACAGTTCCACTTCCAACAAATCCATTCTAGTTTCCATGACTGTCAGCATTAATCTTTTCAAGAATCAAAATCTAGGTAAGTGAAAGAATTCCTACGGCTACGTTTCATCATTTGACGTTTCTTAAAATCTTATTTTTTCAAACTTTGAAGTTTTCGTTTAGGGTTGAGAGACTTAAGAATTAAGAAAAATTGAGGACTAATATGGAATTCACAATTTCACATTGTATGAGCATGTCTACCACTAGTACCACTAGAGAAAAATTGGATAAAAAAATACATTATGCAAATTGCTTAAAACCGCAGGTTTCACTAATAAATACCATGATATTTATGATCCTAAAATCTATGGTACTGGTAGGCATACCTCAGAACTTAGATTTTCATCTTAGAATAAGGTTGCAAAGAAAATGCAAGTTAATAGTATCGCTAGCAAGGGTAATTGGATTAGGGCACATGATGTTACATGAGGTTTTCCCTTGCCAAGAATTTAATATGGTCTGGCCCAAAATTATGATGATAACAAAAGAGAAATTGTTAATAAAGATATCAAAGAAGAATTGTTATCCATTAATGTAGAAGAACTTGGAAAAGTGTTGGGGTTTACAACCAAAATTTGGAAATGTCCACATTGACCTAGAAAAGCTTGCTAGTGATCATGAAGCAGTGGATGAAAGGGAGAAAAATTCTTTCATAAATAAAATAGTTCTGGATAACATAGAACTTAGAAAAAAATTGAAAGGTAATCATAAGCCTCCTTATGATTTTGATATTTTAAAAGCATGGGTTTAGGATACTATTTCCATGCTAGCATTTTGCCTCAAACTAGATAGCAATTGGGAAGTGGGTGCAAGGCTCCTTGAAATGGTATATAATATCCATTATGGTGTTCCACATGTCAAATATAAATTTATTGAGCACATTGTAGAATCCATGCATAAACAATTTTTAATGATTAAAGGAGGTTCCACCAAGACATTTAGGTTCACAACCTACTTGTGCTATTTTTTTCTATTCAAATTTAGAGGAATTTTTCAGATCAACAAGCTTTAGACTCAACCCTATAGTAATGCTCGGCAAAAGAAAATGGCTCTAGTATATGATTGGACCACTGAGATAAGGATGTATGATTCTCAAAGGAACTATAGTCATTTTGTAGACTACTTTTTGTCTCCATTGCATCAAGCAATTACAAATACTCTAATTCCTAGATTGCCTATGTCATGTAGAAATTGCATTCAACTAGAAAAAGAAATATAATTGGATGATTGGTACTTAATGGAAGAATATACTATGCTAAGATTTTATGGATCAGGAGTAGAGCCATACAAACTTCCAATACATGTGTCAGAAAGGGTTTTTGCATTGGAATATGTAAAGCAGTTGAAGAGTACTGATGAACTACAATTTGTAAATCAGTAGAAGAAGACCTTATTTACTTCTTTACCTTTTTCATGTGGAGGATTCACATTCAAGAGAAAAGAATTTAGTGTGGCACATGATCTTTTGAATTTTTTTAATTTTGATGTTGTCTGTCACTGGCAATATGATCCATGTGACACCATTAAATCAATGATTGTGGCCAATACGATTGATGCAAGTAGAATTCAACATCAAAGTAAACCCTTGCTTGAAAACCTAAGAAACAAGGATTCTTGGGATGAGGTCAAAATAGAATGGAGAAAAGTGTTGCTAAGAAAGATATTTCTTTTCAACAATTGTTAGCAGAAATTATGGCATTGCATTGAAAGACAATGAGGAAGTACAACATTTTTTATGAAAAAAGTAATAAACCATCTAGTAGAGTAAAAATACCAGATTCTATAGATAAGGAAGTTACAACTAAAAATTGTTCATGGTCAAAAATTACTACCTTTTGGTCTATGAGGAAGGAGCTAGGTGATCCAAGAGCTCTTACAGAGTGCGGAGATAATGAAGAAGATCGTGAGTTTAGAAAAAAATTGGAATATAGAGCATCTCGATGAACATGAAGATCAAGAAATTGATGATGAATCTAATGATGATAGGGAAGAAGAAAGCCATGTCAGTTTCAAACCTAGTTTAAGTGAGGCCACAAAAGAAGCATATACTTCAGGAGCAGACATAGCTGAAAAAATGGGTTATGAAGATGGTCCTTTGGGGTCCCAAAGACAAGGCCCTTGGGTGGTAATAGATGTAGAGAATAGAAAACTAGTTGATAAATCTGGCCTTGGGCTTGGAGGTGAAAAAGTAGACCAAGGGCATACAAGTAGAGCTGAAACAATTCAATTTGTTAGAGCTTCAAATCCTCATTCTCATGGTTAGATACAATCACAACTAGGACATTCCCATGGTGGAGAGCTTAGTGCAACTGGCACTACCACTGGTGGTGATGCTATGGGTAGTAGTACTAGTAGTGGTCAACATGTGCTACAACAAAAAATTACACATAAGAGGACAACAATACAAGATACCACACAAACACCAGGTGATCAAGGCATATAGAAGAGGCAAAGGATTTTGATAGGTCCAAGTCACACTACCAGTGGATCCACCACAAAGGATTTATTTCCAAGAACTCCCCCACTACTAGTTAGTGTGGTTGTGACATCATTAGCAACTACAAGTACTCCTATTCCTTCACCATTTAAGCATTTCATTGTTCTCACATCCCCAGGTTTTTATTACATTAAAGAGTTTAAAAAGAAATCAGACTTGTATAAAAAAGAAAAGAAGAAATTAATGGAGAGTGTGTATGTTGTAACTTCAGAGCCTGCAACAACCATGGTATTACCCACATTTGATACAAATAAAGAAATCATGGGGTACAAAATTGTTGTTCCCATAGTTCAAAATAAACCATAAAATCAGATGGATCGATCTAAATTCCAAGAGAGCAGTTTACAATTGGATTTTTCTAGACTCAAATATACTGAAAAAATTAATGTATCAAAGAAGAACAATGAATTGGTGTACACATCATTGCTAAAACAAGATAGAGAGAAAAAAGGTTGCAGACTCAAATAGAAAAGTTACAGGTAGACTTAGCAAAGAGGAAAGCAAAGAGGAAAGCAGCAAATAACAAGAGCAATGAATTAGAAAAAAGAATAAAAAAATATGCCTCTACGTCAACAAGCAAAGAGGATAAACAAAATGAGAGAGAAGTGAATGAACTGAAGCAAAGGCTAGATGAGAGCAACCAGAAATATGATGAAGAAAATTCACTTTAGAAAAATTAAGACAAAGCATTGTGAATGGAAATGCACAGTGGCAACAAAAATTGGAGAAAGAGAGAAAAAGAAGTGAAAGATTGGAGGTAGAGCTGATGGAAGAAAAAAATGAAATTAACTCTTGTCAAAATAAGTTATCTGCATTTTGTAGAGAAATAATGAGGCATATGAGACAAAAGATCTGGGATGAAATAATGCAGAGGATTGACCATTTGTGTGACATATTTCAATTGATTGATGCTATCAGAATACATTATAAGAAGCTCAACAAATATTTAGTGGACAAAAAAAATGTGTTGGCATTAGAGAAATCTGCAAATAAAGTTCAACAAACAGTCTACAAAGCCAATGACAATGACTTGAAATCAAAAGGTATTAATAATTGGCTTGCTACCTCAATGACGTTTCCATCTATCATTGAAAAGTGTTTGAGAATACGTGAAACAAAATAATATTTGCATTTGGCTATAGACAAGATGAAGAAGGTGGATAAAAAGGTAAGGAACTTTATAGAGCTTGGTTTGTCAGAGGCTTTTGACACAAATGAGAAATTCATTGGAAGGGATGATTTTAGAAAGAAGATGGAGGGTGCAAGGAAGATTGATTTGGACCAATTTCCTCAAAACACAAATGTGGTGAACTATTTGGATTCCATCAAACCACTGATAACCTTGAATGCAAAATTAACTGAAGAATTCAAGAAAGGTTCCAATTTCAATCATGAAATGTTAACAAATCTTCAATTCAAACAACATCAGTTAGAAAAAATGACAATTCCACCACCTGAACAGTGGAAGTTGCTAGAAAAGGTGATACAATGATTTTATTTTTGATAATGAGTTTCCAAGTTCCAACACAACTCTGTGCAGAGTTGTCTTTGAGAAACATTTTACATTGCCAATGCCTCTATGTATTTCTTCATGTGAAAATCAATATAACAACTCAAATTTAGTAATGTGTTGATGTTCAATTATCTGTATTATTTATTTTATCATTTGAAGAAAAATTCTGGTAGCGGTTTCAACTACTAGATACACATTAAATGATTGTTGATGTTCATTGTTGTATATGATACTAATACTATTATTAATATGTTATTAAGCATTGAGTTGAATGATCAATCACTGAGTACATGTTTAAGTTTTAACATAATTAAAATATGAAATTATTAATAATATGTTAATTTAGCCATACAAACCTATGTTTCCATCAGAGCATTTCAATTAATTCTTTAAATTAAAGCAGAGACAAAATCATACATTCAATCAAAACGATTGAAGACCAATAGAAGGTTCCTTGATCATTTTCTTAATCATTCATATGAAAAATACAGGAGGAGAGAATTTGTTTTAGAATATGCATTTTCTCATTCAAATTCCATCACTACTGTAAAACCATTATGCCTATTACAGACTTGAATTCATACCTAAGACTCAACACTAACTCTATTTATTTTTGCTTAAATTACAAAATTCTCTTACATGAGTTCAAAAGCTGTTTTAACCAAAGACCCATGCAATTGGCCTTGAATTCCCTTTTATAAGAACAAGGGAGCAAACAAGATTCGTGCCAAATTACACATTTACATTTGAAATACATTTGAATTTCAATTTCAAAATGTCCCCAAAGGCAGTTACATTTGAATTTCCAAATACGAAGGAGAATTTCATATGAGACAAAAACCATTTCCATTTGTTGGTGAAGATTCTCCCACCTTCCAAAAGGCTCCTTTAGTCGGTGCAAAGTAATCTTTTCCACGAGAAAAACCTGTAGTCCATGTGCTTTAAAAACTTGTAGAAGAAAAGCATAAAGTGAAAGAGAGAATAAACCAATGTAATTCCACATCTACAATCTTTGTCACCACATTTGAAACTGAGAAAGTGAAATATTTGAACATTGATATATCCAAGGCCTAATCTATACTCGTTCCAGGCCATGTATTGCACTTCCCTGTTGAACTTTGTTATTGCAGACCACCAATCAAAATTGATGTCACCCACTCCCACTTGCAGTAATTTATATGTCCAAATTTGCATTATAGTTGGACTTCCATAATGCAAACTCCTCCTCTGTAGGCCAATCAAATCCCATGATACAGTCAACCTTTGTTTTGTATGGGCTATACCTAACTACCACCTAATTTTCCTACTTATCAAAATCTTCAAGGAAATTCATTGTATACATGAACCTTTCCATACTGTTCCTCAGCATAACCAAATCCATTTCATCACATATTTTTTTGGCCTAGGAAGTTATTACTTGAGTCGCCTGGTCTTTCCACTCTTGCATGGACTTAACTTCACCCTTCTCATTTAGAATTTTTGGAATAAGACCAAAATTCCAATCATCAAGCTTCTTAACCAATTCTCTAATCTTCACTTCTAAAGACTCAATGACAATCAACCCTTGAGAACCAGTTGTATTTGTTAGAAATTTTAGGGTTACAAGTATCTTTGGAGGCTTATTTGCATCATGAGAGGATGCAACAACCATATCCCTCAGCATTTGAGCCCTTGGAATCCATTTATCCATTAAAGGAATAGCAATTCTTTATCTCTATCAAGGTTCTTAATGTCATCAAACATCAAAGCATAATTGACATGAATACTGACTAATCTTTTCTCTACCCCCTTATTCAAGTGCTCAAGAACTGTTGTCACAATCTTCATATTATTCAAATGAACAAGATCATCCATCCTATCTTCATAGGTCTTGAGCTTTTCCATCAGCTTCTCTTTGGTAACTTCCTCAAATTGAGGGGCATCTGATGATTCAAAATTTGATTGTGCCATTTGTACATCTTTAGATTCAATGGGGGTAGTCGCCTCATGATTTTGAGGAGGTGAAAGAATTGGGGAAGGAGGAGGCAAGATTGCAACATGTGAGGTACCAAGCTACAATGCTTGGAATTTTTGTTTCCATAGAACCATTTGAGTTTGCATTTGAGCGATCTTTTGCTAGCTCAAGTTATACTCAGCAACCACCTCATTATATTTGGTTCTAAATCTAATCCCTTTCCTCTGTTAATGACTCAACTATGGCTTTGGTGAATTTTTCCACATTAACATTCATGGTTGTTGCCTCCAAGGCAGTTGTATCTGAAACTCTTTTTATGACTAAGCTTCCTCTTACCCTTGGGGAACGTTCTGCAAGTTCAATATTTTTAGTGGTTAGGGCTAAATCCCAAATAGCAAGAGTGTCCCACTACTGACAAAAATTTGGCCCCTGTAAAGCCAATGTGACTTCTTCTTCACTATTAAAAAAGGGGGCATCTTGTCTTCTCACAGTTTCAAAAGCAATTTTTGATGTCAAGTCCCATTCTGGGAGTAATAACACTCCACTCTTTCTCACCAATGCCTTGCCCTCATCTGCAAAAATGTTCAAATACTTGGCCCTCATTTCATCTCGGACCTTGGCTTCAACAACCTCTTGCGGCTTCTCGGGGCTCTCAATTCTCCTTGTTTGCACCAATGTTGCATACTCATCCTTCATTTCTCTCCATACATATTCCTTGAAAGCTTCTGCCTTGACAAATTGATCATCTTCC
Source organism: Sequoia sempervirens (assembly GCA_007258455.2). Lineage (NCBI taxonomy): Eukaryota > Viridiplantae > Streptophyta > Pinopsida > Cupressales > Cupressaceae > Sequoia > Sequoia sempervirens. The sequence continues at coordinate 425,732,258 of VDFB02058242.1, read as the reverse complement.
ATAAAGCTTTCACAGGCTTGTAATCTGACATCCTCAAAGTTATAAATTCCACTTAGGTCAGATTTGCTCAACCTAAGGCTCATAATCTGTGATATTATTTCCCCTTGAGGAGATGACATCCCCTACATTATTTCCTCATTAGTTATCAATTTCATCATCTGACTCCTTTGTAGGATAGTCAACCAGACCAGAAGCTTCAACCTTTTGCCTCTTTATTCATGGGAATGGCTCCCTTGGAGTGGATGATTCTCTAATTGGAGATCCAATTCAATTATTTCAAGGGAAAAATAATGTTGCAGTGACAATGGAGGTAGTTGCTACTATGGTGAATGCACTTTTGACTCCCCAGATTGTGCAAGACTAGCAACTATTTTCTACTTCATTATTGTTCCTTTCCTCCTTGAATATATATGTACCTTCTTGGAAGGATGCAAAACTGACTCTCCCTCCATCATAGGGGCCTTCCCCTTATCTTGCACAACTTTTATCTCCTTTGATCTTGCCACTACTTTGTCAAAATTCTATATCACAACTTCAATCTTTAAAATTGGGTCACTAATATCTAACAAAGCTTTAAGATCAGGCTTCTTAACCTTAATTTCTCTTTCCAATTTCAAAAAAACACCCCACTTCTTCATTATGTCAATTTGGACATTAGGATCAAAAATATTTCTAATGAGGTCATCAGGCATAGTGTGGGTGTGAACATACCGACCTCCCCTATTTCTCTTCATTAACCAAACTATGAATCCCTCAGGGTCATATGTCCTATATGCCTGAATATTCATATTGTAATGATTGAGATAGTACTCCACAACATTTCTCCATCCATATGTAATCATGAAAAAATCAACAAACACATTGTATGTAGGGAAGAAAGTTCCATTTTGCTTCTCATCCAGGAAGAAATCATTTGCATTCCCTAGCTTTCACATCACCTCCAAAACCCCAATCCTTAGAGGCACTTCCCTGGGGAGTATTTGGGGTGTCAATTGTGTGCCAAATACCCTTAGAACTATACAATTGTTATAAGGGATTACATCCCCCCAATTGTGAGCAATATTAAAATCAGGCCTCCTTTCAACTGCCCTAAAAAAATCATGTAATTCCTTGGGGATCTTTAATTTCCATCTCCTGACCAAAATAGTCTACACCTTTGACAAGAAACATATGCATAAAGAGTGAAAACCACCAAAATATGACACCAATTTTCCCACCCTTCAAGGCCACCAATCCTTTGTGAATTTCCTCTACTATAGGTGGAAAAATCATATAAGGTATTTATGTTAAGATGTTGGATACTCGCGGCCATGTACATATGATCCATTGGTATGCTAGAGCCAGGATCAAACCCTAGAATTTGGTAGAGGGAGTAAAAGGTCTTTTGAAAATATGGTCAGAAATACTTAATAGGGAGGGGATCAACATCAAAGGGTCCCAAAGTAATCTTTCTTTTGTTGATTCCCTTCCCTACTAATATCATAAAATTGGTCAACACTAACACCCTAAAGTTGTGTTTTACCCTTTTGTATTCCTCCCTCAACATATGCTCATCAATCTTAACCATGTCACTGCTACAAGTGTTCAACTTGAACACATATGCAACTTCTTCCTTATTAACCCATACCATATTTTGTCCATCATGAGCTCTAACAACCCTAACCAGAGGGTCATAGTTTGTAGCAATTGCTTTGAGAAGATCAACATCCATGAACATGTTGGGTACAACCGGGTTACCCATGTCCAACCTCCATGGGTTGCAAAAAGGGATACCAACATTCCTATTTCCAAACCATCCCTAGAAAAGACTCCATCTGGAGACAGAGTATGGTAGGGCAGTATCTTTAATTGTACAATAATAATCAGTGATTCCAAATTTAGTTCCAGGGCCAAAGTACATACGTTGTCCCTTTGATTTCTCAGAGGTTGAAGATACCAATTGTTCAGCTAAGTCCTGTGACAGAGGTCTTTTATTGAGCTTCGACTCAAAAGACTGGTCTTTTGACACGGATGCTTTGACTTTGGGTGCCATAGTAATAGATTTTGTGCAAACTAGGGTTTACTACTCAACAAATTGCAAGCTTACAACTAGGGTATAGGTTGATGCAAGGCAATAACAGGAATAAACAGGCTAATAGTTCAAATTGAATGTAAAACCTTAAAAGAAATGCAACGAAACCATAAACCCTAATGAAAAAATGATAGAATGAGCACTTACAAAAAAAATTTAAACAACTGAGAAGCAGGATATAAATTTTACTTACTAGTTTTGCGAATGCTTGAAAACCCT
>VDFB02058242.1:425472989-425729868 GCA_007258455.2 Sequoia sempervirens | reverse complement strand
GTTGAGCATGATTAGGCTAGACAAGATCAGGAATATGATGTGGCCCCATCAGGTAAAGAAGACCACTCTAAAGTTCTTTTAAACATATTTAATTGCAATTGGTGTATTAATTAATGTAACCTTTCATGTTTCAACTTTAGAGCATGTAGACCATGATCAACATGTTCAGCATGATCAGGCTATAGAAGATCAGGAACGTGATGTGGCCCCTTCTGGTAAAGAGGACCACCCTCATGTTCTCTTAAACATATTTAATTTCAATTGGTGTATTAATTAATGTAACCTTTCATGTTTCAACTGCAGATCAGCATTTAGAGCGTGTTCAACATGTTGAGCATGAGCCCATAACAAAGTTCGTGAACATGATGTGGACCCATCGTAAAGAGAACTAATTTTAATGTTCTTTCAATTAATCAACATTTGTAAATAATAATATTAAACATACCGCTTTAACATTTCTTTCTTATTGCAAGAAATCCCCTTGAAGGTTCACGCCATGAGCGTATCTACTCACGCGACATTAAGATCATGAGTAGAGGGAAAACAACTAAAGGGGGACATATATTGATTTAGAAAACGATACTCCACTTCAACTTTATGTAGCTTTAAAAAAGAAACAAAAAAAAAGTGATTGTAATCATATCATGACAACCATATTTTGATAATATGTAAAAGCTGAAAGAATGATTATTATATGTTAATGAATGAATGTGAATATGTTAATTAATGAATGTTATATGTTAATGAATGAATGTTATATGTTATTAATGGATGAATGAATGAATGTTATATGTTATTAATGGATGAATCAATGATTAATGTTATATGATTGGGTATGGGGAATTGAGAGTGATGTGAGGGGAGGAGGGGGTGCCCAAATGAGCTTCCACCGTCACGTGGTTGGCCTTGTTAAGTAGAGAATATTAAACTATACTCAAACAAAGAGAAGCTCAATAAGGTAATGCACTTTTCAATATAAGAAATGCATCGTTTGAAGCATCAAACCAATATGCAGTCTGTATGTATGATCAGTCGTCAGTCTCCGCAATGGTACATTTCCACGAATATATAATATATATATTTTTTTAAAAAAATTTGCTTCTTCGTCGCAATTTCGACGATACCAACCGACGAATCAACAGAAAGCCTCGACGAAGTTGCTATAGCTGCGACGACGATTTCGTCGTAACTCACTACCCATTTCATCGCCCTTCCGACGATATTTCGGCATTGCCACCACGCTACTCTTTGTCACTTTCGTCGAACTTTCGACGAACTTTCAACGAACTTTTAGTGTTCTTCCGACGCTACTACTTGCCTATTTCGTCGCACATTCGACGAACGTTTGGTGTTCTTTCGACGCTACTACTTTAGTATTTCGTCGCTATTTCGACGAACTTTCCATGTTTCCAGGCTAATGCATGCTCATTTCGTCGAACTGACGAAGAACTTCTGGTGTAATTCGTCAGTGGATAAACAAAGTTTTCGTCAATTTTCCGACAAAATCCCGAGGTATTTCACGATGCTGCCGACCGACGATTCTTCACCGTTATTTGGACGTTTAATTTGTCGTCAGCCTTGCGACGAAAAAATTTTTGCCATTGCGTCGCTCTTCCGACAGCGATTTGTCGAACGACTGACGAACGACCGTCGGAAAATGGTTTCAAATCCTGTAGTGTGATGATAACAAAAGAGCAATTGTTAATAAAGATATCAAAGAAGAATTGTTATCCATTAATGTAGAAGAACTTGGAAAAGTGTTGGGGTTTACAACTGACGAATTTGGAAATGTCCACATTGACCTAGAAAAGCTTGCTAGTGATCATGAAGCAGTGGATGAAAGGGAGAAAAATTCTTTCATAAATAAAATAGTTCTGGATAACATAGAACTTAGAAAAAAATTGAAAGGTAATCATAAGCCTCCTTATGATTTTGATATTTTAAAAGCATGGGTTTAGGATACTATTTCCATGCTAGCATTTTGCCTCAAACTAGATAGCAATTGGGAAGTGGGTGCAAGGCTCCTTGAAATGGTATATAATATCCATTATGGTGTTCCACATGTCAAATATAAATTTATTGAGCACATTGTAGAATCCATGCATAAACAATTTTTAATGATTAAAGGAGGTTCCACCAAGACATTTAGGTTCACAACCTACTTGTGCTATTTTTTTCTATTCAAATTTAGAGGAATTTTTCAGATCAACAAGCTTTAGACTCAACCCTATAGTAATGCTCGGCAAAAGAAAATGGCTCTAGTATATGATTGGACCACTGAGATAAGGATGTATGATTCTCAAAGGAACTATAGTCATTTTGTAGACTACTTTTTGTCTCCATTGCATCAAGCAATTACAAATACTCTAATTCCTAGATTGCCTATGTCATGTAGAAATTGCATTCAACTAGAAAAAGAAATATAATTGGATGATTGGTACTTAATGGAAGAATATACTATGCTAAGATTTTATGGATCAGGAGTAGAGCCATACAAACTTCCAATACATGTGTCAGAAAGGGTTTTTGCATTGGAATATGTAAAGCAGTTGAAGAGTACTGATGAACTACAATTTGTAAATCAGTAGAAGAAGACCTTATTTACTTCTTTACCTTTTTCATGTGGAGGATTCACATTCAAGAGAAAAGAATTTAGTGTGGCACATGATCTTTTGAATTTTTTTAATTTTGATGTTGTCTGTCACTGGCAATATGATCCATGTGACACCATTAAATCAATGATTGTGGCCAATACGATTGATGCAAGTAGAATTCAACATCAAAGTAAACCCTTGCTTGAAAACCTAAGAAACAAGGATTCTTGGGATGAGGTCAAAATAGAATGGAGAAAAGTGTTGCTAAGAAAGATATTTCTTTTCAACAATTGTTAGCAGAAATTATGGCATTGCATTGAAAGACAATGAGGAAGTACAACATTTTTTATGAAAAAAGTAATAAACCATCTAGTAGAGTAAAAATACCAGATTCTATAGATAAGGAAGTTACAACTAAAAATTGTTCATGGTCAAAAATTACTACCTTTTGGTCTATGAGGAAGGAGCTAGGTGATCCAAGAGCTCTTACAGAGTGCGGAGATAATGAAGAAGATCGTGAGTTTAGAAAAAAATTGGAATATAGAGCATCTCGATGAACATGAAGATCAAGAAATTGATGATGAATCTAATGATGATAGGGAAGAAGAAAGCCATGTCAGTTTCAAACCTAGTTTAAGTGAGGCCACAAAAGAAGCATATACTTCAGGAGCAGACATAGCTGAAAAAATGGGTTATGAAGATGGTCCTTTGGGGTCCCAAAGACAAGGCCCTTGGGTGGTAATAGATGTAGAGAATAGAAAACTAGTTGATAAATCTGGCCTTGGGCTTGGAGGTGAAAAAGTAGACCAAGGGCATACAAGTAGAGCTGAAACAATTCAATTTGTTAGAGCTTCAAATCCTCATTCTCATGGTTAGATACAATCACAACTAGGACATTCCCATGGTGGAGAGCTTAGTGCAACTGGCACTACCACTGGTGGTGATGCTATGGGTAGTAGTACTAGTAGTGGTCAACATGTGCTACAACAAAAAATTACACATAAGAGGACAACAATACAAGATACCACACAAACACCAGGTGATCAAGGCATATAGAAGAGGCAAAGGATTTTGATAGGTCCAAGTCACACTACCAGTGGATCCACCACAAAGGATTTATTTCCAAGAACTCCCCCACTACTAGTTAGTGTGGTTGTGACATCATTAGCAACTACAAGTACTCCTATTCCTTCACCATTTAAGCATTTCATTGTTCTCACATCCCCAGGTTTTTATTACATTAAAGAGTTTAAAAAGAAATCAGACTTGTATAAAAAAGAAAAGAAGAAATTAATGGAGAGTGTGTATGTTGTAACTTCAGAGCCTGCAACAACCATGGTATTACCCACATTTGATACAAATAAAGAAATCATGGGGTACAAAATTGTTGTTCCCATAGTTCAAAATAAACCATAAAATCAGATGGATCGATCTAAATTCCAAGAGAGCAGTTTACAATTGGATTTTTCTAGACTCAAATATACTGAAAAAATTAATGTATCAAAGAAGAACAATGAATTGGTGTACACATCATTGCTAAAACAAGATAGAGAGAAAAAAGGTTGCAGACTCAAATAGAAAAGTTACAGGTAGACTTAGCAAAGAGGAAAGCAAAGAGGAAAGCAGCAAATAACAAGAGCAATGAATTAGAAAAAAGAATAAAAAAATATGCCTCTACGTCAACAAGCAAAGAGGATAAACAAAATGAGAGAGAAGTGAATGAACTGAAGCAAAGGCTAGATGAGAGCAACCAGAAATATGATGAAGAAAATTCACTTTAGAAAAATTAAGACAAAGCATTGTGAATGGAAATGCACAGTGGCAACAAAAATTGGAGAAAGAGAGAAAAAGAAGTGAAAGATTGGAGGTAGAGCTGATGGAAGAAAAAAATGAAATTAACTCTTGTCAAAATAAGTTATCTGCATTTTGTAGAGAAATAATGAGGCATATGAGACAAAAGATCTGGGATGAAATAATGCAGAGGATTGACCATTTGTGTGACATATTTCAATTGATTGATGCTATCAGAATACATTATAAGAAGCTCAACAAATATTTAGTGGACAAAAAAAATGTGTTGGCATTAGAGAAATCTGCAAATAAAGTTCAACAAACAGTCTACAAAGCCAATGACAATGACTTGAAATCAAAAGGTATTAATAATTGGCTTGCTACCTCAATGACGTTTCCATCTATCATTGAAAAGTGTTTGAGAATACGTGAAACAAAATAATATTTGCATTTGGCTATAGACAAGATGAAGAAGGTGGATAAAAAGGTAAGGAACTTTATAGAGCTTGGTTTGTCAGAGGCTTTTGACACAAATGAGAAATTCATTGGAAGGGATGATTTTAGAAAGAAGATGGAGGGTGCAAGGAAGATTGATTTGGACCAATTTCCTCAAAACACAAATGTGGTGAACTATTTGGATTCCATCAAACCACTGATAACCTTGAATGCAAAATTAACTGAAGAATTCAAGAAAGGTTCCAATTTCAATCATGAAATGTTAACAAATCTTCAATTCAAACAACATCAGTTAGAAAAAATGACAATTCCACCACCTGAACAGTGGAAGTTGCTAGAAAAGGTGATACAATGATTTTATTTTTGATAATGAGTTTCCAAGTTCCAACACAACTCTGTGCAGAGTTGTCTTTGAGAAACATTTTACATTGCCAATGCCTCTATGTATTTCTTCATGTGAAAATCAATATAACAACTCAAATTTAGTAATGTGTTGATGTTCAATTATCTGTATTATTTATTTTATCATTTGAAGAAAAATTCTGGTAGCGGTTTCAACTACTAGATACACATTAAATGATTGTTGATGTTCATTGTTGTATATGATACTAATACTATTATTAATATGTTATTAAGCATTGAGTTGAATGATCAATCACTGAGTACATGTTTAAGTTTTAACATAATTAAAATATGAAATTATTAATAATATGTTAATTTAGCCATACAAACCTATGTTTCCATCAGAGCATTTCAATTAATTCTTTAAATTAAAGCAGAGACAAAATCATACATTCAATCAAAACGATTGAAGACCAATAGAAGGTTCCTTGATCATTTTCTTAATCATTCATATGAAAAATACAGGAGGAGAGAATTTGTTTTAGAATATGCATTTTCTCATTCAAATTCCATCACTACTGTAAAACCATTATGCCTATTACAGACTTGAATTCATACCTAAGACTCAACACTAACTCTATTTATTTTTGCTTAAATTACAAAATTCTCTTACATGAGTTCAAAAGCTGTTTTAACCAAAGACCCATGCAATTGGCCTTGAATTCCCTTTTATAAGAACAAGGGAGCAAACAAGATTCGTGCCAAATTACACATTTACATTTGAAATACATTTGAATTTCAATTTCAAAATGTCCCCAAAGGCAGTTACATTTGAATTTCCAAATACGAAGGAGAATTTCATATGAGACAAAAACCATTTCCATTTGTTGGTGAAGATTCTCCCACCTTCCAAAAGGCTCCTTTAGTCGGTGCAAAGTAATCTTTTCCACGAGAAAAACCTGTAGTCCATGTGCTTTAAAAACTTGTAGAAGAAAAGCATAAAGTGAAAGAGAGAATAAACCAATGTAATTCCACATCTACAATCTTTGTCACCACATTTGAAACTGAGAAAGTGAAATATTTGAACATTGATATATCCAAGGCCTAATCTATACTCGTTCCAGGCCATGTATTGCACTTCCCTGTTGAACTTTGTTATTGCAGACCACCAATCAAAATTGATGTCACCCACTCCCACTTGCAGTAATTTATATGTCCAAATTTGCATTATAGTTGGACTTCCATAATGCAAACTCCTCCTCTGTAGGCCAATCAAATCCCATGATACAGTCAACCTTTGTTTTGTATGGGCTATACCTAACTACCACCTAATTTTCCTACTTATCAAAATCTTCAAGGAAATTCATTGTATACATGAACCTTTCCATACTGTTCCTCAGCATAACCAAATCCATTTCATCACATATTTTTTTGGCCTAGGAAGTTATTACTTGAGTCGCCTGGTCTTTCCACTCTTGCATGGACTTAACTTCACCCTTCTCATTTAGAATTTTTGGAATAAGACCAAAATTCCAATCATCAAGCTTCTTAACCAATTCTCTAATCTTCACTTCTAAAGACTCAATGACAATCAACCCTTGAGAACCAGTTGTATTTGTTAGAAATTTTAGGGTTACAAGTATCTTTGGAGGCTTATTTGCATCATGAGAGGATGCAACAACCATATCCCTCAGCATTTGAGCCCTTGGAATCCATTTATCCATTAAAGGAATAGCAATTCTTTATCTCTATCAAGGTTCTTAATGTCATCAAACATCAAAGCATAATTGACATGAATACTGACTAATCTTTTCTCTACCCCCTTATTCAAGTGCTCAAGAACTGTTGTCACAATCTTCATATTATTCAAATGAACAAGATCATCCATCCTATCTTCATAGGTCTTGAGCTTTTCCATCAGCTTCTCTTTGGTAACTTCCTCAAATTGAGGGGCATCTGATGATTCAAAATTTGATTGTGCCATTTGTACATCTTTAGATTCAATGGGGGTAGTCGCCTCATGATTTTGAGGAGGTGAAAGAATTGGGGAAGGAGGAGGCAAGATTGCAACATGTGAGGTACCAAGCTACAATGCTTGGAATTTTTGTTTCCATAGAACCATTTGAGTTTGCATTTGAGCGATCTTTTGCTAGCTCAAGTTATACTCAGCAACCACCTCATTATATTTGGTTCTAAATCTAATCCCTTTCCTCTGTTAATGACTCAACTATGGCTTTGGTGAATTTTTCCACATTAACATTCATGGTTGTTGCCTCCAAGGCAGTTGTATCTGAAACTCTTTTTATGACTAAGCTTCCTCTTACCCTTGGGGAACGTTCTGCAAGTTCAATATTTTTAGTGGTTAGGGCTAAATCCCAAATAGCAAGAGTGTCCCACTACTGACAAAAATTTGGCCCCTGTAAAGCCAATGTGACTTCTTCTTCACTATTAAAAAAGGGGGCATCTTGTCTTCTCACAGTTTCAAAAGCAATTTTTGATGTCAAGTCCCATTCTGGGAGTAATAACACTCCACTCTTTCTCACCAATGCCTTGCCCTCATCTGCAAAAATGTTCAAATACTTGGCCCTCATTTCATCTCGGACCTTGGCTTCAACAACCTCTTGCGGCTTCTCGGGGCTCTCAATTCTCCTTGTTTGCACCAATGTTGCATACTCATCCTTCATTTCTCTCCATACATATTCCTTGAAAGCTTCTGCCTTGACAAATTGATCATCTTCCATAAAGCTTTCACAGGCTTGTAATCTGACATCCTCAAAGTTATAAATTCCACTTAGGTCAGATTTGCTCAACCTAAGGCTCATAATCTGTGATATTATTTCCCCTTGAGGAGATGACATCCCCTACATTATTTCCTCATTAGTTATCAATTTCATCATCTGACTCCTTTGTAGGATAGTCAACCAGACCAGAAGCTTCAACCTTTTGCCTCTTTATTCATGGGAATGGCTCCCTTGGAGTGGATGATTCTCTAATTGGAGATCCAATTCAATTATTTCAAGGGAAAAATAATGTTGCAGTGACAATGGAGGTAGTTGCTACTATGGTGAATGCACTTTTGACTCCCCAGATTGTGCAAGACTAGCAACTATTTTCTACTTCATTATTGTTCCTTTCCTCCTTGAATATATATGTACCTTCTTGGAAGGATGCAAAACTGACTCTCCCTCCATCATAGGGGCCTTCCCCTTATCTTGCACAACTTTTATCTCCTTTGATCTTGCCACTACTTTGTCAAAATTCTATATCACAACTTCAATCTTTAAAATTGGGTCACTAATATCTAACAAAGCTTTAAGATCAGGCTTCTTAACCTTAATTTCTCTTTCCAATTTCAAAAAAACACCCCACTTCTTCATTATGTCAATTTGGACATTAGGATCAAAAATATTTCTAATGAGGTCATCAGGCATAGTGTGGGTGTGAACATACCGACCTCCCCTATTTCTCTTCATTAACCAAACTATGAATCCCTCAGGGTCATATGTCCTATATGCCTGAATATTCATATTGTAATGATTGAGATAGTACTCCACAACATTTCTCCATCCATATGTAATCATGAAAAAATCAACAAACACATTGTATGTAGGGAAGAAAGTTCCATTTTGCTTCTCATCCAGGAAGAAATCATTTGCATTCCCTAGCTTTCACATCACCTCCAAAACCCCAATCCTTAGAGGCACTTCCCTGGGGAGTATTTGGGGTGTCAATTGTGTGCCAAATACCCTTAGAACTATACAATTGTTATAAGGGATTACATCCCCCCAATTGTGAGCAATATTAAAATCAGGCCTCCTTTCAACTGCCCTAAAAAAATCATGTAATTCCTTGGGGATCCTAGGTACATCCACCATTAGAGCCTATCTCGATTTGGTGGAAAAAATATTTGTAGCAATCACATAGTCGGTCTTTTGTTCATTCCAATCTAATATAGGGGTCCATGACTGCATCGACATCTCAATACCATCCACAACCCTTTTAATTTCCATCTCCTGACCAAAATAGTCTACACCTTTGACAAGAAACATATGCATAAAGAGTGAAAACCACCAAAATATGACACCAATTTTCCCACCCTTCAAGGCCACCAATCCTTTGTGAATTTCCTCTACTATAGGTGGAAAAATCATATAAGGTATTTATGTTAAGATGTTGGATACTCGCGGCCATGTACATATGATCCATTGGTATGCTAGAGCCAGGATCAAACCCTAGAATTTGGTAGAGGGAGTAAAAGGTCTTTTGAAAATATGGTCAGAAATACTTAATAGGGAGGGGATCAACATCAAAGGGTCCCAAAGTAATCTTTCTTTTGTTGATTCCCTTCCCTACTAATATCATAAAATTGGTCAACACTAACACCCTAAAGTTGTGTTTTACCCTTTTGTATTCCTCCCTCAACATATGCTCATCAATCTTAACCATGTCACTGCTACAAGTGTTCAACTTGAACACATATGCAACTTCTTCCTTATTAACCCATACCATATTTTGTCCATCATGAGCTCTAACAACCCTAACCAGAGGGTCATAGTTTGTAGCAATTGCTTTGAGAAGATCAACATCCATGAACATGTTGGGTACAACCGGGTTACCCATGTCCAACCTCCATGGGTTGCAAAAAGGGATACCAACATTCCTATTTCCAAACCATCCCTAGAAAAGACTCCATCTGGAGACAGAGTATGGTAGGGCAGTATCTTTAATTGTACAATAATAATCAGTGATTCCAAATTTAGTTCCAGGGCCAAAGTACATACGTTGTCCCTTTGATTTCTCAGAGGTTGAAGATACCAATTGTTCAGCTAAGTCCTGTGACAGAGGTCTTTTATTGAGCTTCGACTCAAAAGACTGGTCTTTTGACACGGATGCTTTGACTTTGGGTGCCATAGTAATAGATTTTGTGCAAACTAGGGTTTACTACTCAACAAATTGCAAGCTTACAACTAGGGTATAGGTTGATGCAAGGCAATAACAGGAATAAACAGGCTAATAGTTCAAATTGAATGTAAAACCTTAAAAGAAATGCAACGAAACCATAAACCCTAATGAAAAAATGATAGAATGAGCACTTACAAAAAAAATTTAAACAACTGAGAAGCAGGATATAAATTTTACTTACTAGTTTTGCGAATGCTTGAAAACCCTAATTCTTGTCATCGAGCAAGCTTGAAAATTTCAAAGAGAACTCCTTAGACATGTTAAATGCTTTAACAGTTTGCAATTATACTTTAAAGCAACTTTTATGGCTTTAAAACATACCAAATGGAAATTTGGTAGCTTTGCGTCATATCTTCAATTATGGTTCACTCGCGTGAACCACAAGGACTGATACGGCTCATTTTCCCTTAATCTTGAACTTTGAATTTTAACCATCGATCTCACAGTGAGATGGCCCAATAGACGGCTCAAATTTAGTCAAATAAGTTTGAAAATATGACTACAAATGGTTGTCGCCATTGACCAACCAAAAAATTCCATGTGGATTTATCTATGTGTCACTTTGTGGGCTCCAACATCTCCACAAGCGTTGAAACCATCTACGTGTCAACCTCCCCACTTCCCCTCTGGGTTTAAAGCATGTGCATCTTATGGCAGTGGGGATGCGGGGAATAGTTGAGATTTGTTTGTTAGAAACCATACGGCTGAGATTTCTTTGTCAGAAACCATAGTAACCATTGATTTGAACACCTTTAGTCATTGGTGCCTTCGAGTAGTGGTAGGACCTGCCAAAAGGGTGTCCAGGTGTCACCTTCCCGCTATCCATTCGGCTCCTTAATTTGATTAATTTAATCTTGTGGGATGGAGGGGAACCAATAGAAAGTAGTCAATGGGACCCACCAAGCATAACAAAGGATTTTAATAAGCACGTGCACCTATTACACGACTTAAAAGGGGCCACCTGCCTAGGTTTATAACATGAACGATATTGAGTGAATATTAAAACCCAAACTTAGGGAAAGAACAAGAATTAAAGAATTTTATGACTCGCATAAGATAAGGCAAGATTAATAAGGATTCTACGGGTAGCAACCAGGAACACTAGGCTCAAGGGGTCGGTGAGGAAATAGACACAAAGGCATAAGATATGACTTAAGAGACTGGAAATGGGTAAAACCCAAACAACTTCAAATTAGATTATTAGAATGTAGGTAAAAGGAAAAGACACTATAACTTATTTAATTTTGAATATAATATCTATCTATGTTGCTCTCCAGTATTGTATTCACTATCTTTTGACTCAAAATAATAAATGGTTATTTATAATTTATGGATGTTGAACTATTAGCTTATGTTCAACGAATGGATTAATATTCCTTTTAGTTATTTATCAAAGATTGTGTGAATGGAAATGCAATAGAAATTTATAAGTAGTATGATAAGTGTTGTTCTTTAAAAATGATGCAGAATCACATATCAAATTCAATACCATAGAATACAATATAAAATATAAAATATCACAATTTCATAGAATACAATATAAAATATAAAATATCATAATTTCATAGAATACAATATAAAATATAAAATATAATAATTTCATGGAATATAATATAAAATTTCATCAACTACAATTTGGAATATGATTCATGAAATGCAATGATTCACAATTTTATGGAATAAATTATAAAATAACATCAACTACAGTTTGGAAAATGATTCATGAAGTGTAGTATAAATACCTAAAAGCTACTAATTCACTTCCATTTCCCAAATGGAGGCAGGGTCCTAAAATTGACGTTCAACTTGAGATAAAGTAAAAGAGTCATCTTGATTATGAGTTTGACTATGGTCTTCATTTTCTTTGGCTTGCATCTCAAATTCAACATTCATTGTGTCATTGTCATCTGTCCCACTGCCACTACCACCAATACCAACATTTGGATTATGAGTGATGCACAACCCTCTTCTTTCGCATGTGGACCTCCAAATTGTGAGTGCCCTTTCAAAAGTAAAATTTTTGACATTATACACATTTCCTTTCATCCTCAAGCAATTTTCCAAATTCTTGTCTAGTTTGTTTCTTAACTTTGATTTCAAACACGCCAATGAACTAAAAAATCTTGAATCCTCCATCGACCCCAATATCATTGTTTGACATAAATCAACAAGTTTGAAATATTATGATATCGTATCACGTAATATTTCACTCTAACCTAAGTTTGTCCAAACCTTTGTTAATGATCTTGGTTCAAATGCCTTCTCGATGCCCATGGAATCATACTGGTCCCTCATAGTTATTGAAAAATTCTTACATTGTTGTTTAAGCTTATCTGTATTTAAAATTCCTTCTATTGTCTGCTCATTGTATGTTACACTTTTCAAAAATTATTTGATCAAGATATTTACTTTATCATGAAAATATTTTGGGCTATCTTGGTTTACCCAAAATTGAGGAGACACAATACCAATGGCTTCAAGTAGTAGATTTTGAGGGAATCTTTCATGAATCTCTAAGGAAAGAGATTTTGTAATTTCCTTCAAATTATCACTAACAGATTTAACAATGTCATTAAAATCTTCCTCTTTAACGGGTACTTCTCTGCTAGAGCACTTGATTTTCTTACAATGGTACATTGGTATCTCATATCTATGTACACAAATACATAAGTTCCCACTTGCATTAAACTATAAATAATTATTAGGCTTATTCAAATTAGTTATTTGCTACCACATGAAATAATTTGGGATTTCTTGTGTTAGATCTAGATATAGATGATCGAGGGCCATGCATGTATGTCTATGTAGTTTGGAATATTTATAAATATACATGGTTCTATCTTGGGCTTTCTTCACAAGATTGTTCATTTCATCGAGCATGGGGAGAAGACTAGCTAAATTCAAGAGTGTCTCTATATTGCTTAACCTATGTAAGAGGTCAGGAGCTTTGTCTACTGTGCTACAATGCTCATACATTACTCCAATCAAGGATTGATATTCTGAAAGAACTCATTGCGTTGGTCCATGCAAGGAGATCCATTTGGTATCAACATCCTTGAGAAGCTTGTTTCATGTTGTTATTCCCTTAGCAAAATTATGAAATTCCGCAAAACATTTGGGACTTTGGCAGAAGTATGCGTAGAGCTCGCAGATTAGATTTTTAACTTTTGATACTATAGGAAACTTGCTTACAATTTTGAATGCTAAATTCATATCCTGGTCCATGTAGTGAATGCCAAGCATGTATGGTGCACAAGTAGTTTGTAACTTTTTGCAAACACCACTCCTTTGACCTTGCATCATTGCAGCTCCATCAACTCCTACACACACCAACTTTTTGGCAATTGTCAAGTCATCCATACTTGCAATTTCATTCAAAGATTTCTTGACTTGTTCAAATAGATTTTGTGATGTTGAACTGTCCTTCATTTTATGAACACAAAGAAGATGAGCTTGGCGGACATGTTTCTTTATAGTATACGCATGCATACAGACCCAAGAAGTATTGTCTACCACAGTAACTTCATCTAAAGATAATGCAATGAAGTTTGACTCTTTTACTTTCTCCTTTAAATCTTGCTTTTCCACTGCAGCAAGATAGTTTTTCCATTCCCATCCAACGTTTACTGACCAATGTGAGCCAAGAAAGTGAAGAACACCCAAAAAAGATAATAAATTAAAATATTTTGGGTAGTCTGTCATAGGATGCCCTCTAGACAAAATATGAAAAAAAACTCATCTAAACAGTTTTTGACATATATTCTCCTTCCATTTCTTTTCCAAATTGAGAATCAAGTGTACCTTGACATGCAGAAAGCTTCAACATTCTTGCTTATGCTCTTCATATTATGTGGCATACTTAACATGAAGACATTCTTCCTTTAATTTCCATCGTACGACTGATTGTTCCTTTCCATAGATGATTTATTTTTCATAAACTTTACCGATATGCTTTTCTATAGTGTCAAGCTTTAGCTGCAACTTCTTGTCTCTTTTAAATTTCCAACTACAAATTGTACACATGCATTTTATTGTATTTTCAACATTGTTTTCTTTCCCCACTGGTACAATGAATGGGTACTTTGACAACCAACCAAGTTGAAAATTCCTTTTCATTTCCCACTCACGCCCCACTTTTGATTTGCCTTTTCTTTTCTTGCTACCAACATCATCCTTATCCAAGTCAATTATCTCATTTTGGCTAACCAGGGTATCCCTTGGAACATCTTTTGCAGTATTTCCATCCTCATTTGACACATTTAACTCAATGAAAATCTCACCTTGACCTTCTAGTAGTGGTGAGGTATTGTGAATGGCTTCTTCATTAATATTTTGTGGAAGAGTTGATGATGTAGCTCCATCTTGATCTGATGGATCAGAAGCATTGCCAATTCCAAAGTAAGACTATATGGTACCTCTATGTTTTGAGAATTTTGATGGCCTCCCAGTCCCTTCACCACCCTGAGGAGTCTTACCCTTGCTGCTCGACATATTGATTTCACTTTGAATAAAAGCTAGAAAAAAATGTCTTCTTGTTTAAGAAGGACAAAGAATATAGATCCCATTCCCTACTCAATATCATCTTTAAGATTGAAGCAAGAATGGAAAAGAGAAAGAAATATTATAACACTATGAAAAAATGATCACTCACCTTTAAGTTTACGTTTTAGTTGAATTGCTATTTGTTAATCCAGGAATGCTTGTGTTGTAAGTTTGCAACTTTCCTACAATCAACTTCAAGGTTCCAAGTTCAACTTCTAAATTGCGAACTGAACAAAATGTGTAAGAATAAATGACATTTTTTATTGTATTTATATCAATCCATATTTGGTGAATTTCGCGAGATTTTTAAATGGTTATTAAAAATTTAGCAAATCTTGCATGCTTATACAATGATACATTGTAATTTTCAAGGTGATTATGGCCCTATGCTTAGCATGGAGGTGTCACAATAATTGGAAAAATGTGTCCTCAAATGTAATTATTTTTAAATGTTATTGGTGAACTAGGTCCTTGGTCCAGAGCGTATGGATCCATAGCTTATTATTGCGTAGCCCATGCTAGATCTAGATCGAGATGTAGTAGTAGTTCGCGGCATAAGTATCAGCTTCCCCGCCTACACCTCTCCTCTGGAACTAGACCTATAATTCCCCCCCACTCATATTACGTATATAATCATCGTTCTACCATCATCTAACTATAGAATGGGTGTACATTTTTTTTACACAATGAACAATCTTAAGGTAGTTGTTCCTCATAAGAAACTATTTATAAATTTTAATTGGCAAAATGGGTCTTCACAAGCAACTATTTGTAAATTTTAATTGGAAAAATGGGTCCTGATTAACAATGTTGTTTTAATAGTATTGGCGAATATGTAGGTGTTTTATTACATGCTTCTAGGATTCTAGGCAAAAATATTAATCGATCCATTTGAAACATGTAGTTTGTTATGGAAAATTTGTTGCTTTAATATGCCTCATAAAAAAATTGATGGTGAATGGACATGCATTGGACCGATAATTCAAAAAAATTGGGCGATATGGACACCCTATTGGGTGCAATTAATTTGCCAATTTTGACTTGGCCTATTTCTAAAATTTGCCAATTGGCGAAGATTTGCCACTAAAGTTTTCCCTAAAGATATTGCAGGATACATGCATAGAGTGGATGAAGTTATCAATTTCATCAATGTCCTTGGTGGAAAACTGGAATAAGATGAGGTGGTAAAGAAGGTATTAAGAACTCTTCCTAAATCTTATAGTCGTAAAGTTTCTGCTATTGAGGAAGTTCAGGATTTAGATCATTATTCTAGAGATCAGTTGTTTGGTTCTTTAACTACTTTTGAATTGAGAGTTTGGTCAAATTAATTCAAGAAAAGAGGTTGCTTTTAAATCTAGAAAAACAAAGAAGGATGATGGATCAATTTTGGATGATGTTGATGAGATAGAAGCAAAATTTGTTAGGAGATTGAAAAAGGGGACTAGAAAATACAGAGGTAATTTACCTTTCAAATGTTTCAATTGTGGAAAGATAGTTCAATATGCTTCAAGGTGTCTAGCCAAAGTGTAAAATGATAAATATAAGGATAATAAAGGTAAATCTGTCAAGAGAAGCTATTATGTTAAAGAAGATGCTAGCATATCTAATGATGAATCTGACTACCCAAATGATGAAAATGATGAATGCTTGTTCTTGGATTTGAATGTTGGAAATAATTATATTGAATCTAAAAGATGTATGAAGGAAATTGCTCTGAAAATAGGTCACAACATCAAAGGAACTATAGTGACTACTTTTCATGCTAGAGAGGAGAAAAAACACTGGATAATTGATAACAGATGCTCAAATCATATGACAGGTGATAAGGGTAATTTTGTTAAACCTGAAAAGTTTGAAGGTGGTCTTGTTAAATTTGGTGATGATACATCTGCTAAGATATGTGGAAAAGGTTCAATTAGTTTTGATGGCAAGCATAATACACATGATGTTCTTTACTTCAAGGGTATCTGGCATAATATTTTGAATGTAGGACAGATGTGTAGCAAAGGATATAATCTTGTATTTCAAGATGGTGGTTGTGAAATCAAAAAAAGAAGCTCTGAAACTTTGGTTACTATAGGAATAAGGAAAAATAGGAATGTTTATCATCTCAAAGGTGTTATTGGTAAGTTCTTTATGACTCAAATCAATGAAAGTTGGCTATGGCATAAAATAATGTGTCACATTAATTTTGATAATCTAGTGAGGATCAACTCTACTCAAGTTGTGAGAAATCTGCCAAGAATTACAAAGCCTATCAATGTAGTTTGCAAGGAATGTCAGGTTGGGAAGCAAACAAGAAAGAGGCTCAACATCAAAAAATATTCTACCACAATACCTTTGGAGTTGGTGCATCCAAACGTATGTGGACCTACAAGAACAAGAAGCTTTCAAGGTGACAGGTATTTCATGTTGTTGATTGATAATTACTCTAGAATGGCTTGGGTAACTTTTCTTAAAAAAATCAGAAGCTCTAGAAAATTTTAAAGCATTTATAAATATGGTTGAGAATGAAATGGATATGAAAATAAAGTTCTTAAGGTCTAACGGAGGTGGAGAATTTATCTCTAATGAGTTTAACAATTTTTGTGAAGATCATGGAATAAAGAGGCATTTATCAACTCCTAGAACTCCTCGATAGAATGGAGTAGTGGAGAGAAAGAATAGGACAGTTTAGGAAGCAATAAGGACAATGATAAAGGAAGAAAATCTATTGGATGTCTATTGGAGAGAAGCTATTCATATTGTAGATACATACTCAATAGAGTACAAGCAAGAGTAAATAGTTGAAAGACTCCCTATGAACTATGGTATGGAAGAACTCCCACTGTCAAATATTTCAAAGTGTTTAGAAGCAAATGTTATATCATAAGAGATGAAGAAAACTTGGGAAAGTTTTATGCAAGATCAGATGAAGTAATCTTCCTTGGATATTCTACAAGATGCAAGGTTTACTGGTGCTACAACAAGAGGTTGAAGAAGATAGTTGAAAGTGCAATTTTCAAAGTAGATGAAGAACCACATAAAAGCTCAGTACTGATAGAAGGATATGAATATGATGAGTCTTATTGTAGAGAAGAATGAAAAGAAGAAGAAAAGGAAAAGGAGATGCAGGTTGAAGAGGAAGAAGCTCCTGAAAGGATTCCTAAGACTTCTAAGTATGTGTAGAAGAATCATTTTGAAGATCAGATCATTGGTGATAAGAGTAGAGGTGTGTTGACAAGAAGAAAGGATGTTATGACAAAAGAGCATATAAATTTGTGTCTACTTTCTAAAGTAGAACCTAAGACAATGATTGAGGCATGGAAGGATGAGAATTGGGCCAAAGCTATAGAAGAAGAATTGATGTAGATTGAGAAGAATTAGACTTGGGAATTGGTTCCAAGACCAAAAAACAAGAATGCAATAGGAACTAAATGGGTATTACAAAAAAATTTGAATGAGAATGGAGAAGTTGTCAGAAATAAGGTCAAACTTGTGTGTAAGGGCTACTCACAAGTGGAAGGAATATATTTTGAGGAGACATTTTCTCTGGTGGCAAGAATGGAGTCCATTAGGATGTTTTTAGCCTTTGCAACATATAATGATTTCAAGGTTTATCAGATGGATGTGAAGTTTTCATTCTTGAATGGTGAGTTTGAAGAAGAGGTATACATTGAACAACTGGAAGGCTTTCAGTTATCACATGATTCTAATATAGTTTGTAGATTGAAGAATGCATTGTATGGTCTAAAGCAAGCTCCCAGAGCTTGGAATGCAAGATTGGATAGGTACTTGTTGCAACAAGGATTCAATAAAGGTACCGTAGATAGCAATAATTACTTTAAAGTTGAGAAGGACCAAATTTTGATTATGGTTGTGCATATTGATGACATAATTTTTGGAAGAAATGAGGCAATGTGCAAGAAGTTTGTAAAAGAGATGCAAAATGAATTTGAGATGCCAATGTTTGGGGAGATGAATTTCTTCCTTGGGATATAAATCAATCAGACGAAAAAAGGAATATTCATTTCACAGTCAAAGCATGTCAAGGAAATGCTAAACAAGTTTGGAATGGAAGGCTCTAAACCAATATGTATTCCTATGCTCACTAGTTGCAAGTTGAGAAAGAATGATGAATCTCTTAAGACTGATCAAAGCAAGTACAAATTAATGCTTAGTGGATTGCTATATCTAAATGCTACTAGACCGGATATCGTGCATGCAATTTGTCTTGTGGCCATATTTCAAGAAGATCCTAGAGAATCACATGTGGCAGTAGTAAAGAGGATATTCAGATTTTTTAGCATACCTTAAAACATCTCTTCTCCAAAATATACCTATCAGGACGCCTTGTTAAATGGGTAATGTTATTAAAAAAAATTGACCTTAAATTCATTTCTCAAAATGTGATCAAGGGTCAAGAATTGATCAACCACTTAGTTAAGGCTCCCTCACCATTTACTTTACCAAACCAAGTGGTGTTTCTTGATGATCATATTCTCTCACTAGATGATAAAAGAACATGGGATTTATACTTTTATGGTTCTAAATGTTGAACTGTCTTTGATTTTGGTGTTATACTGCTACCTCCTTTTGAAAAGCTAATTCCCTTATCATATCTTCTTAATTTCCTATGAATTAATGACATCTCAAAATATGAAGCTCTTATCATTGGTTTGCATGTAAAATTGTCCCTTAACATTCAACATTTTTGTATATTTAGATATTATCAACTAATCATATGGATCTTATCAAACGAAATAAGATAAACTATCCCAATACCGTGACTTGGCCTTAGCAACGTTACAAATTTTTTCCTCGTACACCATTGACAATATTCTAAAGAAAGATAATCAAAATGTGGATGTAATGGTGAGAGATGCTTCCCTTATATCCCTTGATTTTTCTATGGATTTCAACTTTACTATTAATAATCTCACTTCCCCGTCAATCTCGAAAACATCAAGGATGATGTGGATTTTTTTCTTAATATTAATTTGGATGAATGGTACTCCCATATATTTCAATATTTGTGTGATGGAACTTTTTCCCGATCCTTCTCCAAAAAGAACTCAAGCTTGTATATGAAATATCACAACATGATACATCATTCTAGTGTTGAGAAAATGTGTCTCAACCTTGCAATTACATAAGGTGTTGTTCAACTGACGACAAAAAGGGGGGGGCATGGGGGGGATCCCCCCACCCCACAAGTGGTCCCCCTAGCTGGGGTCTAGGGGCAACACATCCTGATGGGGGCTCGGTGGTTGTACCCCCAAAAGGAAAATTTTATTTATATTTTATTACTGTAAATCTAGACAGTTCATCATTATGTCTCATATCTGATGGTCGATATTTTATTAGCTTCACTTTCCCTAGAACGAAACCCTATATTATGAGGGAATTGTACTACGACTGTGTATTGCGATGTATTCTGAGAACCTGATAGTGACTGTGTTGCCTCTGGATCTCTGAGTGGTGATACTCCTGTAAGAAGCTTGCTCTGCAAGTATTATATTGTAATCTTTGTGATTTCTAAATAATATATTGGGCATCTTTTGGAGTGTGGGGTTTTTCTCTCGAAATGGTTTTCCCCACGTAAATCATTGTGTTGTGGTATGCATAATATTTGTGTTTATTTCTACTTAAGTTTCTGTAACTATTAAGGATCTATAAAAGTTTGCATTATTCTCCTCTCAAGATTAGTGTAGGAAGTTGTTCCGCTACCTTAGCTTCCTTACAAGTGGTATCAGAGCCTGATCACCTTTGGTTTCAATTGTGGGTTGTTGGGTTTTTGAACTAATCCAAATTTGAGTGGGAGCTTGTACAGAAGAAACTTTGTGATCTTGTTATAAGAATTTTCAGATGGCAAGTTCATCAAGGAGAATAGAGGTGGATAAATTTTTTGGAAATAATTTTGAAATGTGGAAGCTGAAGATGGAGGATCTGTTGATAGATCAAGATTTGTGGGATGTTGTTGATGAGAATGTTTCAAGGCCTACAGATCCTACTCAGGCTGCTCAATATGATGTTATGGACCGTAAAGCCAATGGTCTAATCAAATTGTGCTTGGTAGACTATGTTAAAATCAATATCCATGAAGAGACCTCTGCACAGAAACTATGGAAGAAGCTTGGTGAGATGTATCAAGCCAAATATTTAGTGAACAAGATTTTCTTGAGGAAGAAATTGTATTCCATGAGAATGGAAGAGGGTGGACGAATTACAGACCACCTGGAAGCATTTAATATGTTGGTGGCTCAATTAGCATCAGTTGGTGTCAAAATGGATGAGGAAGAGAAATGTCAAATCCTGCTTTGTTATTTTCCTAATTCATGGGATTCTCTTGTTATGGCTATTGGGAGTACTTATGTTATATTGAAGATTGAAGATGTGGTAGGTTCTTTTCTTTCTAAAGAGATGAGGAAGAAGGTATCCAT
This sequence comes from Sequoia sempervirens, assembly GCA_007258455.2. NCBI lineage: Eukaryota > Viridiplantae > Streptophyta > Pinopsida > Cupressales > Cupressaceae > Sequoia > Sequoia sempervirens. Next base: position 425,708,759 of record VDFB02058242.1, on the reverse strand, counting down.
CAGTACCAAGGAGGCCCTGAATTTTCATGGAAGACCTAAGGAAAAAGGAAAGAAGAATGAGAAGCATGACAAATCAAAGTCCAAGGGGAGATCTAAGTCTCCTAGAAAGTCCAAAGTTATTTGTTGGAACTTTGGTAAGCCTCGACATGTTCATAAGGATTGCAAAGAAGAAAAGAAAAAGAAAAAGAAAAAGATGAAATTTGATCTTGATTTTGAGTCTAAGAAGGAAGATGGTGATGCATTCATTGCAGCTTTAGCAACTCATGCAGGTAATGATGTATGGTTAATTGAATCAAGTGCATCTTTCCATATGACCTTTAATAGAGATTGGTTTTTAAAATATGAAGAATTTGATGAAGGTAAGGTTTACTTGGGTGATGATTCTTATTTAGACATTGTTGGTTGTGGTAAATTTAAAATCAGGTTTCTTGAGGGTAGAATAAGAAGGATTAATGGTGTGTTGCATATCCCTGGTTTAGCATGATTTTTTTTATCTGTGAGCAAGCTAATAGATGCAATTGTGCAGGTAGTATTTTTTGATGCAAGATGCAAGATGGTCAGAGGTGCTATGATGATTGCTAGAGGTGTCAGATATGGCACATTGTATAAGCTTGATGCATGCACTGTTAAGTGCAATAGTACTTCTATGAAAAGCAAGTCTGTGGAAGAAGTGAGGGTTTCACCTTCAGCGGATGGTCATGGCTTTTGGGTACCCAAGGGTGCTCTTTCTTTTGAATCAAAGTTACCTGCAGATAAAACTATGTTGTGGCACCAGAGACTTGGCCACATTGGAGAAAAGGGTCTAAGGACCTTGAAAAATAAAAACCTCATTGAAGGTTTGTCTGATTGTAATCTTGAATTTAATTTTTGTGAGCAATGCATTTATGGAAAACAAAACCACATTCAATTTTACTCAATTTCTAATAAATCTTGTGGTGTATTGGATCTTATTCATTCTGATGTGTTTGATCATGTAGATGTTCCTTCAATTGGTAAATCTGCATATTATGTTTTATTTATTGATGATTATAGTAGGACATGGGTATATTTTTTAAAGAGTAAATCTGAAGTTTTCAATCAATTTAAAAAAATTAAAGCAATAATTGAGTTGCAGACTAGAAAGAAAAATAAAATGTCTGAGGACTGATAATGGCGGTGATTTTTTCTCTAATGATTTTGATAGACTTTGTAAAGATTGTGGTATTCATAGACAAAAGACAACTCCATATTCTCCACAACAAAATGGATTTGCAAAAAGAATGAATAGGACATTAATGGAGAAGGCTAGGAGTATGTTGAGTGGTGTTGGTCTAGAACAAAGGTTTTTGGTTGAAGTTGTTGCCACTGCTTGTTACCTGATTAACAGGTCTCCTACATCAGCTTTTGTTGATAAGACACCTATAGAGGCATGGTCGGGAAACAAGCTTCATTAAGACATATTAGAGTTTTTGGTTGTGAGGCATATGCATATGTGCCAAAGGAGAAGCAAATAAAGTTGGAGAACAAGGTTGTGAAATGTATCTTCATCGGATACAGTTATGGTGTGAAAGGATACAAGCTTTGGGATACTGTTACACATAAGGTAATACATAGTAGAAGTGTTATTTTTAAAGAAACTAATACTTCTTCTGTTACATTGTAGCCAAAACAAAGTAAAAGGAAGATGTGATCCAATTTCCTACTACACCTGAGAAAGTTGAATTGATGCCCATGGATAGACAAGAAGTTGAGGAAAGCTCATCCAACTTTGAATCTTCAGAAGAGGAGGAAGAACCTCCAACTCAGCTTGTTTGTAGGTCTACAAGGCACATACAACCACTTGAAAGGTATTCACCTGATGATTGGAGATGTATTTTTTCTTTGAGTACTAACATGGATGAACCTAGATTAGTGGAAGAGGCATTAGGTATGAATGATGTAGAATCCTGGAAGATTGCTATGGGTGAAGAAATGATAGCTTTGAAAAAGAATGATACATGGGATCTTGTACCATTTCCTGAAGGACGAAAACCTGTTGGTTGTAAATGGGAGTTCAAGAAAAATATTGGTTTTGATGGAAGTATTGAGAAGTACAAAGCAAGGTTGGTTGCAAAAGGTTACTCTCAAGTTGAGGGTGTTGATTATCATGAGATATTTTCTCCTGTTGCAAAAATGACATCCATTAGATTTTTGTTTTCTATTGATGTTGCTTATGATTTAGAGGTTGAGAAAATGGATGTGAAAACTACTTTCCTTCATGGTGATTTGGAGGAGGATATTTATATGACAGCCAAAACACTACATGGTGAAAGGTAAAAGTAAATTGGTTTGCAAATTGAAGAAATCTTTGTATGGTTTAAAACAAAGTCCTAGGATGTGGTACCAGAAATTTGATACATATGTGTTGAGTTTAGGATTTGAGCATTCTAAACCAGATCATTGTTTTTATTATAAAACTGATGGTGATCGTTTCCTATTTATTACATTATATGTTGATGATATGTTATTCATTGGTAAAGGGAAAGGTATGATTTCAGAATTGAAATCTCAACTTGCTACTAAGTTTGAAATGAAAGATCTTGGTGCAGCTAAACACATTCTTGGGATAGAAATTAGAAGAGATGGAGTGAACAAAAAGCTATGGATTGGCCAAAGTAAGTATGTCAATTCAATTTTACAGAGGTTTGATATGAAGGATTGTAGACCATCATGTGTTCCTGTTTCCAGAACTGAAATCTCAACTTGCTACTAAGTTTGAAATGAAAGATCTTGGTGCAGCTAAACACATTCTTGGGATGAAAATTAGAAGAGATAGAGTGAACAGAAAGCTATGGCTTGGCCAAAGTAAGTATTTCAATTCAATTTTATAGAGGTTTGATATGCAGGATTGTAGACCATCGTGTGTTCCTGTTTTAGCTAGAACAAAGTTATCTATTTCAAATTGTCCAACATCCCCATCGAAGATGGAAGAAATGAGCAGAATACCTTACTAGAGTGTAGTTGGAAGTTTGATGTATGCTATGGTTTGTACTAGACCAAACATTTCCCAAGTAGTGGGAGTTATTTCTAGATATATGTCTAATCCTGGTAGAGTTCATTGGGATGCAATTAAAAGATTCTCTAGATATTTGCATGGTACCTCATATTATTCCTTATGTTATGGCAGTAATATGATGGAAGAAAATATTTCCCTTGATATGTGGATTTAGACTGGGCAGGTGGTGTTGATAGCAAAAGATCCACCAATGCTTATGTGTTTACTTTATTTGGTGGTACAATTAGTTGGATGAGTAAGCAATAGGTTGTGTTTGCTTTGTCCACTATTGAAGCAGAGTATATGATAGCTACTCATGCTTGCAAAGAAGCCATTTGGATTAAGAGACTGTGTTCAGATATTGGAATAAAACAAGGTGCAGTGACAATTTATTGTGATAGTTAGAGTGCAATATGTCCAGCCAAGAACCTAACATTTCATATCTGGACCAAGCACATTGATGTACAATATCATTTTTTTAGAGATATGGTCAAAGATGGCAAGGTGAAGTTGGTTAAGGTAGAGACTTTGATGAATGTTGTTGATTCTTTAACTAAGCCTATGAGCATAGAGAAGTTCAAATGGTGGTTAAATACTATGGTCCTTTCGGGCCCTACCAATTAAGAGATGATGATGACACCCTTTTGTTGTCTTTGCAAGGTGTTTGAAAAGTGGGAGATTTGTTGAGAAAATGTGTCTTGACCTTGCAATTACATAAGGTATTGTTCAACTAACGACGACAGGGGGGGCGTGGGGGGGATCCCCCCCACCCACGAGGGGTCCGAGGGGATCAACCCCTTGGCTGGGGTCTAGGGCCAATGTGCCCTGGCGGGGGCTCAGGGGCAGCACCCTCGAAAGGAAAATTTTATTTATATTTTATTATTGTAAATCTATACGTTTCATCATTATGTCTCATATCTGACAACCGATATTATATTAACTTCACTTTCCCTAGAAGGCAACCCTATATTATGAGGGCATTGTACTACAACTGTGTATTGTGACGTATTTTGAGAGTTTGATAGCGGTTGTGTTGATGTCATAGCCCAATTTTATTGCTTATTTATCATAATATGGAAGATTGAATTATGAAATAAATTCAATTAAATATTAAATGGAGAATTTGGAAGGTGCTACCACAATAGTGGTTTACACTTTCTAAGAGATCCTGATTTTTGCTGAAATCACATATTTTTAGAAAATATAATGATTTAAGCCTTGAAATTTTCCATTTAAAGGATTCCAATTGAAGAGGGTTTGATCAAACCACCTTAGACCAAGCCCCCTTGGATAGAACCCCACTAGTTTTCAGCCATACCTATAACGGAGTCTCCTTTACACCTATCAAAATGTTGATAAAAAACCACTTTTGATTTACCTTTTGGGGGATCAAATGAATTCATTTATTTATTTATTTATTTAAGTATGTAGTCCTTATTATAAGCTTCCAAAAAATTATAATTTTAATTAAATTAAATTTGATTATTATATTTATTTTTTATTTCTTGTGAATATAGGTTTTTCACCGAAAATCAAGCTCTTTGTTCTGTACATGTGGAAAAACAACAGATTATCAAAAAAAAATGAAAAATATGAGTGCACTAGATATTGAAGTCCTTGATCCAACAAAAAAATAAAAATTGAATTTCGATACAAACAAAAAAAGATACGCGTTATGCGGTCTACCTATGTCTGAATTGTAATTGGTTTGACTTTGAAACTTGATTAAGGAAACAATATTCAATAAAACACTATCTAACCAAGTGGAAGCACTATATATCAGAGTTACAAATCTAAATTCGAAAGAATTAGAATTTTATCTTTCATGGAAAAAAATTTATGCCCTATACGGTAAGTGTCACTTTTTAAAAATGTTATTTTATGAAAAAAAATAGTTTTCGAGGGAGATGGAAAAATAAGTGCAATCTGATTCCAAATTTTTTGAAAAAAACATATTTAGAATCTACAGACAAAGTTCCATGAAAATCTAGTTTGCATCATCTTCAAATTCCTTACGGTTTAGCCGCTATAGGTGCCTGAAAGTGAAGATTTAGTTAGAAAAAATTATTTCAGTGTCCAATTTGGCCAAAAATTGTAAACCACTATGGTGGGATCACCTATTCAAAAATTGAATGAAAGAAATTGACTGATGTTGACTTTATGAACTTTTGGAAATTATTTTATATGTTACCGAGAATTGAACGTTACTGATCAATTTGCAAGTGCAAGTGTGTGCAGTTGCAGGGTGATAGGTTGAAGGACGAGAACACCGTTGAAGTAGGATTGTTTAGCCAGATCAAATGGTAAGCTAGTTGGAATCTGGGTGCACACACCACAAATGGCATGATGATTTGCATTTGAACTAATTTGCTTATATAAAATAAAGTAATTTATTGGCTTGAATTGTTTCAGTGTTTGAAAATGAATGACTAGTAGATTAAATTTTCTACTTAAACTTTGTGTTTGAAGAAAACGAGAGAGTATTGTAAAGAAAACTCCCTTGTTAGTATAAATATATATATATATATAGATGCTTGAAATGAAAATTCAAGTTCTTCATTTTAAATGAAAGTGTATGGAACTTATAAGCCATTCCAAACAAACAACTTATAGATGAATTCATATGTATATATATATTATATGTAAATACCTTATTTGAATACAAGGTAAATGTGAATGAAATCCTTTAAATGCATATAGATATATATATATATATATATATATATATTCAAATTCATATAGAATTCAAATTGATAACCGATATTATGAATCAGACTGGAAATCAATGAAAAATTACAAGGCAAGCCCATGATGAACGTGGCATGCCGAATCATTAAGACAATGTTCAAAATTAGAGGCCAATGACTATGGTAGGGAAAAACCATAATGATAGTACCCAACTGCATGCAAGAAAGTGTGGTTACCATTTTTGAATGGGAGTGGTGGAAGAAAAGCAAGGATTGATTTGGAAGAAAATCGACAAGAGAAAAAAGGCGGAGAAGAGAATGCAGTGGTGGGAAAACTCTGAGGAAATCTTGCCCAAAAAGCTCGACCATTGAGGTAATTTGATTTCTTAAAATACTATTGATTTCACTATCTTACCTTTTCATGTTTAGCTAGTGTTTGTCACTGCTTTGATGGAAAACTAATAGCACAGTAACATACAAGGTAAATGTGAATGAAATCCTTTAAATGCATATACATATATAAATATAAATATATAAATATATATATATATATATACATATTCAAATTCATATAGAATTCAAATTGATAACTGATATATTATGAATCGGACTGGAAATCAATGCAAAATTACAAGGCAAGCCCATGATGAACGTGGCATGCTGAATCATTAAGACAATGCTCAAAATTAGAGGCCAACGACTATGGCAAGAAAAATCCATAATGATAGCACCCAACCGCATGCAAGAAAGTGTGGTTACCATTTTTGAATGGGAGTGGTGGAAGAAAAGCAAGGATTGATTTGGAAGAAAATCGACAAGAAGCAAAAAGGCAGAGAAGAGAATGCAGTGGTGGTAAAAATATGAGGAAATCTTGCCCAAAAAGCTTGACCATTGAGGTAATTTGATTTCTTGAAATAATATTGATTTCACTATCTTACCTTTTCATGTTTAGCTAGTGTTTGTCATTGCTTTGATGGAAAACAGATAGCACAGTAACATACAAGTCTCTGTCTGTGTGTCTCGGCTTGAGCCAAAGGTATTGTCTTAGCAACCACCCTTTGGGGAATCGCATGGCCTACGACCTACTTTTACTTAGCATTTAGAATGGAGCCATTCGACTAGCCTTTTGTGCTAGACCAAGGCATCGAACCCTTAAGAAGCAATTATATGTAAGTTCACTCAATAATGTAAGCCATATCATGGCTATTAGAAATCTTATCTCGATCGAAAGCATACCTTTTAGTGTTTGATTCTGTAGAGGTTTGCATGTCAAACCTATGACAGAGGATGTTATCCTATGTGTTACCTTTGATATGTATCAACCGTGTCTTACTTTGAGCATGTCGCCTTCCATTATTGGCTAGGCCAATAATGGTAAGGGAAAAATGGTTCAATATTAAGAAATGTCAAAATCGTATTTGTATAAAGAGGATGCCCTCAACTGAAGAACCAATGGAATGTATGAGTTGGGTTTCATTGTATCCTCGTAAGGATCGATCCTCATGATCGATAGGTTAATTTATTTGAATAAGAATAATATTTGAGTCTACATGATGTATAGTGTTGCATGCATTAAGGGATAAGCCAAAATGTCCATAAGGGCAATTTCAAATATAACTTAGAGAATAAGAAAGGAAGGACCCGACTTTAGAAATGGGTTGAATCAAAAGCAACCTTGGTTGTTTGTTGCAGCCTGAATAGGAAAAAGTATTGTTGAACCTAAAACTTTCTCCATTCTTAACTAAAATATTTTCTCAAGAAATTCATCGACAAACATGCCAAACTTGGTTTCTTTATATTATTAAAGTTTCTCATTGTAATTCTAGTAATGAAAGTATTCAAGATCTAGATAATGGACATTTTGTCCTGATGATTGAAATTGGGCTATTTGATTTGTTTATTTTCAGTTCATCATGGAAAACCCGTTCCGTATTAAACGGTGAACATTTATTTGTAAAGTGGTCATTTAGCATGTAAACAGCTTGAGATCAACAAACTGAGTAAACAACATTATATGTCTTTAAATGTAATTTGTTTAGTATGAAACAGTATTGTGTTGATGTAAACAAAGGTTAATCTTTTGCAAACAACTATGTTTTGTTAAAAAGTTATCATTATAGTTGGAAACAACCTTGCTCAATAAACTGTTTAGTATGAAAAATAACTTGTTTTATAACTGTTTAGTAGGAAAATATACTTGTTCTATTCAAACAATGAATGTACATATGTGAACAACTTGTTTTATAACTATTTAGTAGGAAAAAATACTTGTTATGTTCAAACAATGAATGTACATATGTAAACGACTAGATTTACAACTGTTTAATAGGAAATAGTACTTGTTTTTCTCAAACAATGAATGTTCATAAGTAAATAGCTTGTTTTATGATTGTTTAGTAGGAAACAATACTTGTTTTGTATAAACAATGAATGTTCTTATGTAAAAAGCAATGTTAGAGTATCATAGTTGTGAGGATGTGATAACAATATGTGTGAAACTGTTAGGATAGACTTGTTCAGATTATTTATTTTTGACAAGAAACATCAAATAGAATACTATTTTAAGATTGCAATTTGAATTAATGATTATTTCATAATGTGTGCACAAACTTTAGCATTAGTAGACACATATATGTGTATGCACATAGGCTTCATCTATGTACATACACATACTTGTGGCATACCTTCTTTTGTTTTTAGTACATTTTTAAAAGGTAAAATGCTTAAGATGATAAGTAGAAAATAGTCATAAGAATGATATGACTGATTGTTGAATTACTCTGTGATTCATAAATCTAATTTTTGTTTAGAGTATAATTTAGTATTATGTTTCTTCTTTTGAAGACATTTGTGAAAGAATATTTTAAATACTTGAACAAAACAGTGATACCTTAGTTGACTATAGCACCTATGGGTAGATAGCTGTTATGAGATGTATAGTAGAAAGTTACCTTCCGGGATGGGTGTCGAAATGGAGTTCAGAGAGTATAGGTTTGCTTTACCAGAACCTATCGTTTGTTGTTGTTGCAACACATTTATTATGCTTGGCCAAGCAATATAGTTCATTATGTATGTATGAATGAACTCTGTGAGTTCACTCTTTGCCATTCCTAGCATAGATCATGCATTTTCTTTTGGGTAAAAGCACAAACCTATGTCACACTTTATAAAGAAATCAGCTAATAGCAAAAAAAATTATGAACTTCGACCACATAAAAGTGGTCTTTATGTTTTGAATTTCAAAATGGTGTAAACTAATGAAATGTAGAACCTTTGATCTAATTTATTCCTGTAATTTTTAATTTTTTTTAAAAAAATTGTTTTCATTATGTTTTTATCAATTTAAGGACAAATTTTGGAATGCTGAAAATTTCATAAAAGAGTGACTCCACGGGCCGTCAAGAAACAAATTGAAAAAATCTTCATTTCTCCCTATTTTGTTTTCTTCAAATAGGTAACTTCAATATCTTGTGCATAGAAAAAAAATTCAAATTTTGATGTATATTTTTCTCGTAATAACGTTTTAAAGTCAAACATGTCAGAATTTGACAGTTTTCACGGACCGTCAACTATTTTCAATTTTTTTAATCATTTTCAAAAACCAAAATATGCCCTTTTGAAGAAGACTCTCTCCTCTTGTGCCCCATATAAGATTTAAATTTTTTAATAAGTTTTACTATCTTTTTTTTAATTTCTAATCAACCTCTTTTTTTATTTTTAAAACCTCCTTGCATTATTTTAAAAATAAAATATATTAAAACTAATCAAAATATTAAAAAAATATATATTTGAATTCTCCACTCCAAGCTCTACAAAAGGGTATTTTTTTTTTTTGCAGAAAGATCATTCTGACTAGAGAAATACTCTGTCAAAGTTGAATGTTTTAGAAAATTCTAAAAAATGATGAGTTGGTTGCCATGTAGGATGCCAACTAGACATTCTTGGTCGAGAGGGTTTCAGCCGAGCAAGTTTTGGTCGAAACCCTCTTGGCCAAGAATAACAAGGCCAAAAATGAATCGGTTGAAACTTTACCAGTCGATAAGAACTCGACCGAAATTAGTCGATATAAAAAAATATATTTTCTTTTAATTTTTCAACTTAAGAAAATTAAAAAAAAAAAGATATTTCAATTATTTCGACAAGGAAAGCTATTTTCTATCAAAGAAGGTTTATTTCGACATTTTAGAAGGTTTATAATTTTAAAAATTTAGAAGACTTATTTCAACAAAAGAAAGCACATTTGGACAATAGGAGAGCTATTTTTGAAGGTATGTATTGATCTTCAACTTATTTAATTGATTATGTCTTTATTTTCATGAATGCATTTGAAGTTTGTTTTCACTATTTTTTTATTTATTAAAATATTAACATCAAAGAAATATTTGTAAAAAATTTAAAATAAAAGTTACATCTCTATAATATTTAACTATTATCATTTATTTGTAATCATTCACAAGTGTGACATGTACATATTAGATAATTTGATAATTACTTTTATATATACATAAAATTAGCATACTTATGTTTAGTCAAATTTATATAAAAACATCAAAAATATCATTATCAAGAAGTTTATTTTTTATTTATTTATTTGAGAATTATATATAATTTTAAGTGTCTCTTATCTAAAATTATATATTTATAAAGAATTATATAAAAGGAGATTATTTTATTTTATTTATATTATTTATTGAACAATTATTTTATTTATTTAAAAAGTGTTTGAATATGAATGCATTTGTTGTTTTCACTATTTAAATTCTTAGATTTCATTATTATTGATCACCAATTCTATGTTCTTCAATTCTTGTTCTTACATGTCCTCAAATACCTATGTTTTATTAAATTTATCTTTGCCTTTACTTTTATTTATAACTTGGACTTATCTTTTATACATGTATATATTATTAAATTAAATATTTTATGTTTTGCATGTTTATGTTTATTAGAATTTTGTTTAAATATTTTATGTTTATGTTTTTCATCTAGTTACAAGCTCTTTAAAATATTTATGCTATATTAACTGTACATGTTTCATTGAAAGCTCATGTGTGTACAAATTTGTATGTAAGTGAATTCAAATTTGAGTGCAATTTGTGATGGAAAATCCAAGGATTAGATCGAGGAAGTATGATCGAACACGAGTAAGACAAAGAAAGAGAAAAGCGGATGAAGGAACATCTACTGAACAACCCATGGAAAATATTGATGATCAAGGTGACGTACAGGTACAAGAACAAACTGAACTTAGTAATATAAATTTTTTGGACTATGGTATGGAAAATTTGATGGATATGGATGAGGATTCTCTTTTCAATAATATTCTGAAGATATGTTATCTAAAAGCACATTAAAATTACACTCTAAAAAAATATGGGATGAATTTTTTGAAGAAAAATCTCTAATTGGAAGAGCACAGTTAGTTGCAAAGTTATTTAGATGAAAAGAAATGACCCCTATTTTGGATTTGTTAGGGGTTGATAATAGGAAAAGGTCATCATATTTAAAACAAACAATTGTTGAAAACTTGCAAGAAGCATTGGAATGTATTGAAAAGAAGAGTCGATCTAGAGATTTAAGTGTTGCACATAGAGCGTTGATGACTGTAATTTATAGTAAGAAATTATCACATAGAAGACAATTTCAAGCAATTTTTGAATTACTAAATGTTTCTAGGAGAACTATTCAAAGGTATATTGAAAAGAGAAATGAAATAGATGGAAAAATTAAGAAAAATTGGGTGAATATTTGTAGGGTTCCCCAAAAAGATAGAATTTCAGAAGATGTAAAGAAACAGGTGGTTGAATATTGGACCACCCACTCTCGTGTTTCTTCCAATAGAAGGGATACTATACAAATAATAGGAGATGATGGTACAAAAATTTCTCATCCAAAAAATTTTATAGATACAACACAAAGTGAACTTTTTGAAGCATTTAAACAAGAATTTCCAAATGTGAAGATTTATCAAAGGATGTTTGAAACACTACGACCATCATTTGTACGTACAAATAAAGTACGTGACACTTGTTGTTGTCGAAATCATGTTGAATTTGATCTACACCTACAATCATATAGAAAAGTTATGGCAGCAATTGATCGAAATTTAGCCATCTCTGGAAGCACAACACAATTTGTGAAGTCTCTTCTATGCGAAAAATTAGAAGATTTGGATGAATTCAATGTTCAATGTATAAAAAATGTATGTAATGATTGTGGAGATTTGAAGAATCTTTTACACGTTGACAATAATGAAATGCAAGTTACTTGGAAGAGATTTGAATATGAGACATACTTAACGAAGTCAAGATTTGAGGCCAAAAAAATTATTCTCAAAGAGAGTGGATTGCCTTACAATGAATTCATGAGTAAATTTCACAATATCATATATCCACATATCCAACATTTTCATGGTGCAAGATGGCAAGCTAAGTAATTTCATGATTCAAAGAATTGCTTTCCACCAGGTTGTATTCTCTCTATTGTATATTTCTCTGAGAACTATACATTTAGTCCTCAAACTGAGATCCAAAGTCAATATTATCATTTAGAGCAAGTTGCAATTTTTGTGTAAGTTTGCTACAGGCATGCAGAGTTAGCGGTCGATGGAATACAAAGTAGCAAAGATGATCGAATTATCATCAAAGAGGTTCACTTTTATATCAGTGATGATACAAATCATGATAGAAGCTATGTAGCTCATTGTTTCAAAATGTTTTTTGAAGACCTGAGATGACATGGCATAAATCAAGAACAACACTGGATATGGTCTGATGGATGTGCTGGTAAGTACATTGTTTTTTAAATTATTATTTTTTAAAAATTTATATATATTTACTTTTAACTTTGAGGCTTAAATTGTTTAATTGCTTTTATATATATAATTACTTTTTTGAAGCTAATTTGGTTTGAGTGTTTAATTATTTGTAACTTCACAGAACAATTTAAGTCTACAAAAGCTTTTGTTTGGTTAAGTAGTCAACATGCTAGACGCAACACCAATTTTTTGTGGAATTTTTATGAGAGTGGACATGGAAAAGGAGAGCATGATGGAGCAAGAGCATGTGTGAAGTGTGCACTTTGTCAACATAAACTTGTTGGTATGTAACTTTCACCATATATATATATATATATATGGAATCTAGCTTGATATTTTTTTAAAGATTAGATATATATATTTAAAAACTAAATTAAATTCTTTTAAGTTCCTTGAAAGTAATAGGTGACAAATTGTGCCAACTTGCGTACTTGTAGGTAATGCCATATAGAATGCAAACGAAATTGTTGAATGGTGCAAAAGTCATTTTTCCGCTCACGATTCAAGATACAACACACAATATTTTTGGGAAGTTACAAGTACATCTAGTCAAAATTTGTTAAAAATTTGAATTTCAAAGTTCAAGTACATACATGATTTCAAATTGAATTTTCAAGTTTGAATTTACACATATTGATCAATCAAATCCTTATAATTGTCAAGCAATTCATGGTATTAGAAGTCTGCATCAAATCATGACAATGAGGAGGAGTAGGCCTTATGCAATTTATGTGAGAAAAATCATGTTTTTGTGTTGATTACATTGTGGACAATGCAAGTATTGATCAATGTGAGAATATTAGAGATGGGTATGTTTCACAATGGGAAATGAAACAATTAATGTCAATTCCTCCTTTTGTTGAAGATGACAATGTCGATTCGCCGCCGGTCATGTTAAAAAGTTTACCAGGCACACTGCAGTTTATAGGGGGTCATGCTACCCGATTCCTGCAGTCTAAAAAAAAAAAGATGACAATGTCGATGTCTACGATCCACTATATTCAGTTGATTATGAACGTGTATCTGATTTAGTTGTTTTTTATTAAGGGGAAAATAGGTTTTGAATGGACCCGAAACCATTTACAACAGGTTTTGAATGGACCCAAAACCATCAAGTTTTGAAGGGACCCGAAACCCAAACTAAGATGAACAAGCTACCCAAAGAATAGAGTCAATAACACCCAGCAGTGAAACAGAGATTCAGCTAGCCATCAGCCAGCAAACTACCCAACAAAGTACCAAGATTTTACAAGGATCTTGAACCCCTTGATTTAGTTGTTACAGGTATGGAAATTGATTAATTTAGTTAAAATCAAGATTTAAATATATATTCTATGTTTAAGTAAGTTTCAAGCATGTTTATATATATATATATATATAAATTTAAATATATATTAAAAATATATTTACAACTTATTTATGTATTTACTTTATGTATATATGTGGTGTTTGTACATGAGATATTTTCGTTGTAGTTGCAAATCCTGAAAATGCGGAAGGTGTAGATTACTATCTACTAAGATGTACGCAACCAAAAAGAAAATTGGTGGAATTGATGACAAATGGTGATGGACAAGAATATCCCATTGGATTAGTCGTTATTAAAGGCACATATTATCAACAAATAAAGATAGATAAAAATGGTATTATATTTTTTGATTATAGGCCAAGACAAAAGGTTCTACATTACAGTCACTTAGTTTTGGCAACAAAGATAAATTTAGAAACTTTACCTAAAAGAGGATGTGCCAAACAAAAGTGGAGGTTGCCTATTGAAGACCATGAAAAGATTTTAGAGATAATTAAAGATAGAGAGGATCCAAATTTTATGTACCATGAGCTTTAAGTTGTTTTTTGGATATATGTACATGTGTATGACTGGAAATATATATATATATATATATATATATATATATATATTCAAACTTAAATTATAGATCTAGAGATCTATAATATATTTATATTGATTGGACATGTGACATGATTTAGAATGGGTTTTTTTAAAAGGCTTGGTCATTTATTTTTGGAATTGTATTTAAATAAATTTGTTCTATGTGGAATTCTTAATTTAGTTCAATCTAATCTTTGATAAATCATAATTTACATTTTCAAAACTCCACTTAAATACATGTATGTTAGATCATATATGCTTGATACAAAACCTAGTGACTTTTAAAATGTTTTCATTTAAACATTTTGCCTAAATTCCTTTTTAATCATCTATTTCCAATTGCATTTTTATGTTGGACATGGAATTATTTTAAGTTCACTCAAGAATCTTCGATTTCATTTGTTGAATCTTAGATCATACATATATATGTGCATGCATAATTTACTTGATTTACCTAACTTGACTAAATTAAAAAGTTCACATTTTGCCTAAATTCCTTTAAATCATCTAAGATTCCTTGATTGTATTTTTATGTTTGACATGGAATTGTTAAACTTTCACTTTCAAATAGATTTGAATAAATTTATTTGTTCAACTCCACTTATATATGAGCTAGATTGAATATACACATGCGTGCAATTTGTACAAAACCTAGTTTTTGTTCCAATTTTACATTTAAATTTATGTTCCATGGAATTCTTAAGTTCATGAATCTTTCATTTCATTTGAACATTCAACTCCACAAGTATATTATAGTTGATTTGGTGTTTGAGTGGTGAAGAATCTAGACATACATGTTGTCTCTAGTTTGAACTTTATTTTTTATATGTTAATTTAATGTGACATTCAATAATTTTAAATGATCATCTGGATTTTTCATGTATCCTAATCATCACATCCTAATTATTATTTTCATCAGGTAAGCATCCCCCATCCTAATCATCAAGTGAAGATCACCTTATCAAGTAATAGTTCTCATTTAACCATATAATCATCCTAGAATCATCCCTTCAAACATAATCATTCATTAAATCATGTTCTAATCACATTATCAACCTAATTTTATCCTAATCAAATGGACTAGAATCTAATCCATCTATCCTCATCCAAAATATAATCATTTAAATTATCCATCTAGATCCATCTCAACCATACATCCATTCTCCATCCTTAATAAAAAATCATCACTTGAACATCAAAATTTGGTTAAGGTCTCCATCTAGTCCATACATCATATTGTCCTTTCGTCATCACCCAAAGCTTTCAACATATAGGGACCTTATCCTTAATCTGGACTATCATCCATTTCAAATCCAATCTCCTAATAAAAAATAAGGTCCCTTAAAATTTGATTTCATCTTTAATCCAAATTTGCTTAAGAACATTAGCCTATCTTAAGTATAGTTATCAAATCCATTTTGTGAATGTTAGATTGTCTCCAGGTTCTCTTGGATTGGTCATTCTTGTTCACCTCAAGGTGCATTGGAATATATGAACATTGTAGTGAATCATAGTGATGGTGTTTGGGGTGCTTGAGATAGCTACATTTTGGCATCAATTTAACTTTGTTTGTACCATGTGTAGCTTAAGACCATCTATGTAATGGTCCATCTTTGACCTAATTGTATATGGATTGATCAATTTTTAATTTATATAGAAATTTTTCATCCAGGAAGATCTAGATACTTAAATATTATGTGCATAACTTGAGATTTAAATATATCAATTTCCAATTGCATATATTTAAAATGTTCCATGGAATTCTTTAACTTTAAAGAATAGAAATTTGATTTCATTTACATTCAACTCCACTTATAGCTCATGGACCATCTAGATTGAACTTTCTTTGCATGCATAATCAAATTCATTTACTAACCTAGAGTAAATCAAATGTAAATCTAATCACATTATTCTAGATTATATGGAATTCTTAAGTTCACTTGAATATATTTGATTTCATTTACATTCAACTGGACACAAGTATAGCTCATCATCTAGTTCAAGAATTCTTTGCATGCACATTCAAATGAACATGTTCATTAGATTATATGGAATTCTTAAGTTCATGTATAGAATGATATATGCACAATTTATGTATTTAACCTAGAGTGACTTTAAAAATGAACATTTAGAGCTAAGAATTCAAGTTATCATCTATTTCCAAAATTGCATTTTTATGTTCCACTTTTAAATATAGTATTAATCTCAAGTATATTTCCACTTAAATTTTTCTATTTCTTGACCTATTTATTAAAGACAAATTCATTTATATTTATTTAAATTAATTGTACATGTCCATCTTTTTAAATTTACAAATAGCAACCATTAGATAGTGGATGTAACATTTTGATTTCACAATGTAAATAGATGTACAACAAGTGCATTTGAACAAACCATAATAAATTTAAATAAAGGTACTTGAACTTAAGTGTAAAACCATAAATTAATAATGCACAATGTATTTATAGATGTAATGTAAGTGTTGAAACCATAATAATGCATGTATATAACAAACCTATTCAAACTATAAAACATAAATGTATGAATGTGATGTAAATCATAACAAGTATATGTACCATAAAACATAAGTACAGTACATGCAAATGTTCAATACATAAATCATAAAAAGTGTCTCCAACATAATAATCTGAACTCAAACATGTAATACTGTAAAACATATCTCAAAGAGAGGGATGTCTGGTATGAATAGAATCGTCAGATCTCTGGCTTGATCTATCCCTCGATCTCTCCCCTGACCTCTCCCTCGATGCATGGCTTGATCTATCCCTCGATCCATGGTCCGATATCTCCCTCGGTCCATGGACCGATCCCTCTACTGATCCAAGATGTGTGGGTCCATGTCCCAATCCAAGATCTCCCAATCTATGTCTTGAGCCTCGTCCCAACCCCTACATGTGTTCAAGTATGTACACATGTATAAATTTAATTTTTATTACATGTATATATGTGTGTACATATATGTAAAATTATCTAAAATTTTACAATGTACTTGGTTCAATGTGTTCAAACTTGTACATCAAGTAATTAATTTTTTTAATAAATTTAAATGTACCTCAGCTACATACTGTGCAAGATCGCCATCATGCTCCAAATTTCCAAAGTCTGACAAATCACCATACTACTTAAAATTTTCAAGTACACAATTTCAATCAAGAGTTAAACAAATAGACTTTAAAAAATGCATTACATAATTTTTTAGAACACAATTTTATATGTATAAATTATATGCAAGTACCTATCATGCTTGATCGATGGCTCTACCAATGTCACTAAGATCACGAGTATGTAAAGACATCGTACGGGGACTTGTAGCATGTACAGTATCAGTGCCAAAAAGAAGCTGACCATATGTTCCATGGACAAGATCAGGTATAGCAGTAGCCTCAACGTGACCTACAACATCTTGACAACTACTTGGACAAGCTAAAGGATTGATAGAAACATGATGTGCATGGGATCCTATAGGCTGATGTGGAATATCCTCTGCATTTTCCACCCCGTGGCTCGTATGTGTACTAGGATATCACCGTCTAATAAAGTCATGTACCTGATCAAGAGCGATCCCATGGTCCTCACTGATAACCTGATATGCTGCTAGTAAATCCAAAACTGAGACTCTACACATAGTACGCAGAGTCATGTGGGTCATCTGCTCGACATCTGAAAGAGTAGGTAGATCAGCACGAATAAATGGATCATACGATGCAAATGTAGCCTCAGTGGGAGGAAGGCTAATCTGTGGGCGTAATAAGTATCTACCAACTTGATCAGATGAAATCTGATCAATCTGTGTCATAATAGAGGCAATGTTATCAAAAATATGCCTCTGAGTGGAGCCTGTTGCTACCTCCCCTGATGCTGCCAATTCTAAATGTTTTGGTAAAACCAAAAGGTTTGGGCCAACTAATGCCCTCTTGTCCACGGGCGGTGGAAAATATGCACGTCTAAATTGTGGTTTTTCATAAAAATGGCCTTTACCTTGGCCAGCATGCTTGGGATAAGATGTGTAGTCCACCTCTACATGTAAATGAAATTCTGCATATAATTGTTTAACAAAATACTGTGGCAACTCATCATTGTGAGGCCATCTATGATTCACTGCCAACCATCTAGGGTATATGAATGGTGCAACAAGAGGATCTACACACCTCGTAACCACATATCCTCTAATTTTATTTTTTCCTCTATAAAATGGGAACATGGATAACACATGTTTACCTGAAACTAATTTGGCAACTTCTCTATGTTTCACTATGCCTATAACACTCCTGGCAAGAGACAAATAAAACTACTCAATGTTGATTTCATCATAAGGATTGTATGATCGAATTGTCTCGATCATTTTATAAATCTCATGTCTAATAGTGACTAATCTATCTCGATTAGCCAAATTGGGGGAGTTGTGAAGTGTTTGCTCTAAACATTTTAGAGCATTGTCTAATCTAGCAATACTATCCTGAAATAAATTTGATCTAGTTTGAGCATCTTGCTCAAAACGAGGGGAATGATGAGATCCCTCATCGGTCATGATATATATATTTATATATGTAAATAGATAGAGATATGCATATCATTAAAACAAAATATACATGATGTTAAACAAATGTAAATTGAAAATTTCAAAACTATTTAAACAAATATAGATTTAAATTAAACAAAATTTTCAAGTTTCAAAACTTAAAATATTTTTAACTTTAAATATATCTAGAATGAGATAGTTCAAACTTTATATCTATCTCCATGTTCAATATTTCATGTAACAACTTAGATAACATAAGAAATTTGACAACTCCAAAGAGACTTTCAATACATGTGCGTACATGTATATATATGTGTGTGTGTGTGTGTGTGTGTGTGCATGTGTACATGTCTATGTACATTTATACATTTATGTGTATGTATGTATGTACATGTACATGTCGGAGTGCATGTGTACATGTATGTACATATATATGTGTATGTGTGTATGTGTATATACATACATACATATGTACATGTATGTATATATGTACATACATGTACACATGTACATGACATATGTATATATATGTATATACATAAATATGTATGCATAAATATATATATATGTACATGCACACATACATAAACATGCATATATTTATACATACATACTCAAGTACATACATACATACACATGTATTTATACACATGTACATGCACGTACATATATGTATACATACATACAGACACACATACAGATATATGCACATGTACATACACACACACATACACATGTATATATGCATACATGCATGCATGTACACACATACACATACACATACACATACACATACATGTATAATACATACATACATGCATACACACATACACATATGTATATAATACATACATGTACACATGTACACACATGTGCGTGCATTATATACATATAATGTATACATGTACACACACACACAGATATATATATATATACACACATGTACATACACATATGTATACATGTACATGTACACATGGTGAACTAGAAATTTGGGGTTTTCAATTTCGAGTTTATAGAAATGTAAATTTAGGAAAAATGTATGTACATGTACATACACATGTATACATACACATGCATTTACATATATATGTGTACACAGGTACATGTATGTACACTCTAGTACATACACATACATGTACACACATACATACATATATGTACATGTATGTACAGACATACATACATGTAAGGTGAAAAGTATATTTGATGTTATGAGTTAGGATAAATATAATTATTTATCTTAGATTCCTATTATTATGCTATTATTTGATGCACATTATTAATAATTATTGTGTCTAATATATTTAATAATTTTAATAAAAATTTATGTATCTTATATAATATGTATGAAATGATCCATCCATAATATAACAATATTAATAATTTTTGTATCTAAAATATTCAACATTTCAATTGTTTTCATAAAAATAATTTAAATATTTAATAAAACATATATTAAAAACAATCTATATATAAGAATATTAATGCGGTTTGGTTAATTTTCCGTGGGGGTGAATTTTCCCACGGTGAATTGTTGACTGGTCATAAACTGGTAAATACATCCTTGGTCTGTTGTTTAAGACCACTTCAATGTCTATGGTTTGACCTAGTTTGTTAATGACTATTCAACAGTGAAATTAAGACTATCCTAATTTTTGCCTATAACTCAATGTTGGTTTTGTTTTATGGTAAACTAATGGAA
This sequence comes from Sequoia sempervirens, assembly GCA_007258455.2. Classification (NCBI taxonomy): domain Eukaryota; kingdom Viridiplantae; phylum Streptophyta; class Pinopsida; order Cupressales; family Cupressaceae; genus Sequoia; species Sequoia sempervirens. The sequence continues at coordinate 425,688,106 of VDFB02058242.1, read as the reverse complement.
AAGTCTCAAGGGAATGTATGAATTTAACTGTTAGGACTTCCAATTTTCTTCTAATGTTATGATACACCGGGAAAATATAGTTCCTGAAAAAAATCTTGAAAACTAGTTAAAAAATTACATACAAAAACAATTAACCTAAGTGAAACACATGGTAAATACATTTACTTAAGTAATGCACAACACAAGAAAATTGTTATCTTGAATTTTATTAGATAGCTCTACTATGCTAAAACTACATAGCATAGAAACATTTTCTACATAAAAGCTAATTGCCATCTGCAATATTATTGTTGAGCTTCTCATGGAAAATATCCAAGTTATGATAAACTTCAAAGGACAATTGTTGGTGATGAATTTACCATATGCCATTAAAATTCGCTTTAAATAAATTTTTTCCTATCTCATTAAACATGTAAAATGACCCATAATTATAATAATATTACCACTTATTGTTTCTTATACATATAGAATAAATAGTTAAGAGGCCTAAGCTAAAATGCAACTAAAATATTGGATACAACAATCCAAAACAGGAGCATTAGTGTAAGGCATATTTTAATATGTTGTATAGTTAATCCTTTACATCTACTATTGTGTCAATTTCCATGATGCATACTTAATAATATTACCACTTATTGTTTCTTATACATATAGAATAAACAGTTAAGAGGATGCAACTAAAATACTAGATACAACAGTCAAAAATAGGGGCATATACTAGATACAACAGTCAAAAACAGGGGCATCACTGTAAGGTAGATTTTAATATGTTGTATAGTCAATTGCCATGATGCATATTTAATAATAGCATAATAATAGGAATCTAAAGTAAATAATGTTAATTCCAACCATCTCTCATCACAGAAACTTGGAGATTGTTTCCTAAAGGATGAAACTATGGCAACCATAGGATACACAATTTCTTGGATAGGATTTGTCTAGAATCTGAATCAATGGAAAAAAATCATGAGCATTATGGTATTTAATGGACGCAGGAGCTATGAAATAATGGAAAACATCTTCAAAATATATGTTTATACTGATGGAGAGAAACCCCATTTTCATAATGAACCCATGGAAGGCATATATGCCTCAGAAGGATGGTTCATTTCATTCAGTGCTTTAGATTATGTGCCAATAGGATTGAATTTAATGGGCAAAAAAAAAAATTCACTGGCCATGTTATGCCAGTCTTGATTAAACTTCTTTTTCTGATAGCTCTAACCCTTTTATTAACTAGTACTCTATGGAAAATCTCATGGACACCATGATTGTAGGCTAATGCATAAAATAGATTTGTTGAGAAGGCCTCAGAAAATTTTAAGCAAATGCAATTGGTAGGAGGAAAGCCAAATTCTATAGCCTTTATTTACATCCTCTCTGTTTGCATCAAAATAGATGCTTAATGGAAGGGGGATTTCTATGTTTGATTAACACTAAATGCCAAAGGAATGACATGAAGAGATTATATTGGTTATGAGAACTTATTTTGGAGGTAACGAAATTACTGACAAAAAAAACTAGAGGTTTCCTTGTTGGCATGGTTTCCAAAGAGAAATAGTGATTGAGAAAAAAATGTTTCTTAGTTATAAACCATATTAAAAATAGTTCTATCTCACTAGAGGATAATAATTGTAGAGGCAATAATTATGAGGCCTTTATGTCAAAAAGGATTTCATCCATAGAAGAAATAGGTGGAGTTTCACCGGTTATATGGAATCTAAAAACATATTTTTTTTGAGGACAATGAAGATATTAGAACTCTTCAAGATTGTGTAAGCGAGATTAATAAATATAAAAAAATTAGGATTATTTATTTTTAAGATAAATTAGCATGTAGACTTGAGTCCATTCATTGCATTGGAAAAGAGTTACACTATTTGAAACAAGAATGTTTACCTTGGGGGAGACTTTACCGAGAAAAAAAAGGATTTGAATTGTTTAATTTATGCTAGAGACATACTCCAATTACAACCATAAAATATCATTTCCATCAACTACTCACCTCTGCACCATTTCCATCGAAGAATAATGGAAAAGAGATTTCGAGTCAAATATCACATGTTCATAAACTCTAGAAGCTAGACAAGGCAGTGACCTATTTGGTAGAACGCCTCAATGAAATTTGGTCTCATAAGTTGCCATTATTGAAAGAAATGTAGAAAGTAGATTTGTTAAAAAGGTTTTAGAAACTTTCAAATAGTTTTAGGATTTTTGAATGTCATTTACAATGCATGGAGTAAGATGATTTATTGATAATTTCTGATTATATCAGTGTGAAGCTTCATTTGTGAAGTTGGTTATTTTCATTTCTCTTCTTCTTTTTTGTTGGGTCTATGTACAGATTAGCTAAGAAACCCCAAATTTCTAGTCCACAAAGAAAATTACATGGTTTAAACAACAAAAATTGACATCAAATCACAACATATTACATTTCCTTCATGTAATTCAAAAACACATTCAGCCAATAACATTAAACCAGTCGAATTTCTTTTCACCAATAAAACAAACCCTAGCTCCAACAGAGTTCCCACACCAAATGCATCCCAAAGGCTACCAAATCAAACGTAAAGTGAAGTAAATGAATGAAGAACCTAGTATTTAGTGGTGTTGGTGATCTCAACCTCGGTCGACGACCTCTCGTCCCAAAACCTTTCGCCCGAGCATGCAAAATGGTCGGGTTGTGGTCTTTTTATTTTATTTTATTTCGTGTGTTTCAATCGGTACATGTTCGACTGAGTAACTTTTGGTCGAAAGCTACTCAATCAAAAATGTGTCGCCACATAGGCACCATTTCACTGCCTCGTGGCTTTAGTCAAAACCCTATCGGCTGAAAAAGTGTCAACCGAAAGTAATTCGCTCGAAATTACTTTTTTGGCTAAAAGTGTGACATAGGTTTGTGCTTTTACCCTTTTATAACTTGTAGATAGAATTGCATGTTGATGTATGGGCACACACCATATTCCACCTTGCAAATTGTTCTCTTGCTAAACTTTCCGTGCAGGGTCGGGCATTATTCAAGTCGAAAGAATTCTAGGGAAGCATAAGCTTCATGGTTGGGAGGTAAAGCACTTCAACCATGTTCTCATCCACCAATGGAGGTAAGCGTCAAAGAGGAACCTTTGTTTTTCACAAGACTAAAATAGTCTAAGATGTAACTGATGTAATTCATTCTTATACTTGATGTAAAGTGTACAATGTAATGACTTTGTGGCCTTAGGAGCCAAGTCAAACCTGATATTGTAATTTGACTTTTGAAGTGAATATATGAATCTATGACTCATTTTAAATGGACATGTGTAGCTACGATTGACTTTATCCACTAGTTATGTCTTTTTAATTTGGAGTATATTCATGTGTCATTTACAATAATATTAATTAAGTAATAATTTTTGAATGGGTTATTACAGTTGCCTCTTGATCTTCAAGTGGTGATACTCCTGTGAGAATCTTTCTCTGCAAGTATATTGTAATCTTTGTGATTTCTAAATAATATATTGGGTGGCTTTTAGAGTGTGGGGTTTTTCTCCCAAAAGGGTTTTCCCCACATAAATCATTGTGTTGTGTGCATGATATTTGTGTTTATTTCTATTTAAGTTTCTGTAACTATTAAGGATCTGTAAAAGTTTGCATTATTCTCCTCTCAAGATTAGTGTAGGAAGTTGTTCTGCTACCTTAGCTTCCTTACATCTAGCTAATGTGATATATCAAAGGGAATATAATGGTCTTCTTCTCCATTGCCTTAATAGATTAGAGATCCATGTTTCCCTTGAAGAATCACATTCAAGTGCTTTTTGGAGGTCATTTCAGTGATCAATCTTTGTTTCAAAAATTACTTTGCATCGATTATTATTAGAAAAACATGAAACGAGACTCTTTTGCCAAGTTGTAAAAAATGTCCTAAATGTCAACAACATAATAATTTGATTCATGCTCCTACCCAAGAACTTCATGCTCAAGTGTATATTTGGCCATTTTCCATGTGGGTCTTAGACCTTATTGGTAAAGTCTCTCCTCCTTCTCAAGGACACACTTCTATTCACATCTAAAAATTATTTCACAAAATGGGTTGAAGAAGTTCCACTTTGATCCATAACAGTTGAAGTCATTTGTCATTTTATACTTGAAAACATCATGGAACAATTTAGTATTCCTTCCACTTTAGTTTTAGATAATCGTACATCATTTAAGAACAAAGTAGTGAAGAAATTCCTAAAAAAATTTGCATACAACATCATTTTTCTATACCATAATCAAATGGTCAAGCAGAAGTTTATAATAAAAAAATTGAACAAGTCTTACAAAAACTTGTTAACAAACATGATAAAGATTGGCATACTCAACTCTCTTACATATTATGGGCTTATTGCACAAGAATTTGTACGACTAATGTGGTTATTCCTTTGGAGTTAGACATCCCTTTGTTGTGAATTTCTCTCGATGGAATTCTAGATGATAATTCTTATAGAGAATAGCTTCAACAATTTGAGATGCTCAATGAACAACATATACATGCTCTTGAACATCTACAAGCTTAATACAAGAGTCTTCAATGCAAATATAACGTAGGTGTTATCCATCATCCATTCAAGGTTGGTGATATGGTACTCTATGAAAATCAATGCAATGTGAATCTCGGGCTTGTAGAAAAGGGAGAGTTTAGCTCAAACTAGTTAGGACCCTACATCATCACTAAGGTCTACATATCAAGTGTATATAATTTTTCTACGATGGATGGTACACCTCTTAAGGAAGCTATTAATGCTATGCATTTGCGTAGATTTTATGCTTATAGTCATTTCAGTTTCTAAATGGTATGCTAGTATGTAAAGCATGTAGGTTTGATAGATGAGTTTATTTTCTATTTGATGTTGCATTGCTTCATTCATGACAAACATTGGTGTCTTTAATTTTAGAGTAACTTTTTCTTATAATGATAATTACTTGTTAGTGTGATATTCAATCATTTTTGTATCATGTTAATTAGATCATTTAATAATTAATTGTTCAATTAGATCAGAGTTGCATGTGTGCACTAGATAAAAATGTGGTATTTAATTAAATATTTTTACTAGGTTATTTAATTAGATTGCATCTATCAATCACATGTATTGGTCAGGTCATTGTTTCATTTATTAAATAATTTTGATTAGATTGTTTAGTTAAATAACAAGTGTATCTAATTTTCCATACATGTTAATTCACATTAGCATTTTATTCAAAAAATGTAGTACATATTTTTAAACTAAATCACATGTCATACAAAAATATTTACATAAAAAATAAAAAATGCTCATATATCTTAGTGTCCATGTACATCCTCATATCATCACACTAACAAAATATGGTGTATCATATATAAATCATATCATTGGCTTGTGGGCCTATGACTATCAACCCCTTTAAGGCCTCACAGTGGTGCTTAGTGAAAGAATAGATTGTGAGTAACTCCTAGAGCTACTCTATGCCTGCACAACCTTGAGCTTGACTCTAAGATTTGTATTGGCCTCTTGTGCCTCTATATAATGTTGTTGAAGTCAATGTATCTTGGCTCACACTCTATCTAGATATTCCCATAAGATCATTTGAGCATGATCATCAATAGGAGATCGATCTCTCTCTACTCTAAGCTCCTCATATGTAGATCTTTTTCGTGCAATGGGCTCAAAAATCTCCACATGACACCCTATAGTTTGTTGTGGCCTATAATTGGCCCACACAGGCTGATGTAGCTACATGTCAGAAACCATCTCTACTACCACTTGACCCATAAATTTGAGCCAATCTCAAGTTCCAATTGCAAAGAGGAAAACATAATATCAAGTCAGATACATCATCACATAAAATCTAAAGAAAAATTAAGTACATCATCTAGTATACTATAAAATTAAAATCATATCATGTATTACTTAGATCACCAACTTGTTAATAGGGATCCACACATGAGATAACTATGTTTGTGTCTAGGTTTGTTGGGGGCATGGTCTCAACTACTCCACTCATCTCCCAGTGCTCATATACACTCAATATTTCTATTGTAGTAGTGTGTGTGATATGTGAGGACAAGACCTAGGTCTCTCCTCAAGGGTATCATTGGCCTCCTCCCACTCCTCTGGATCTCCTCCTAATGTCATTTTTAGATGATCCTCATCATAATCTCTAAATGTACCATCATTTTCATTTTACTCCTCATAATCCTTGTGATGTTGTGGACATGGCCTCAGATCGTTGGTAGGATGATCTGCATTAAACACATGATCTAGACATGCGGTGCTCCATCACTTAGTATATGAGATGCTTGCTCCAATGTTCATATGTATTAGACACAAGATGTGTGTCTCACTCCTCATCATCAAAATCACTCAAAGGGACGTCCATGATGGTCGAGCGAGCTATTTCCTAGGGTATGGTGCTACTATGATTCAATCTAAGATAGGTCAGTTGAAGGACAAGAAATCCTTAAGGGAAATCGAACTGTCTAGTCACTCAGCCATAGTAGAATGACATAACAATTTACTCATATTGATTGATGAAAAATTGGTCCCACTATATCCTAGCATGTTGTGACAAACTTGTTGAGGCCTATATTGCACTATATGGCCTCCATATCACATCTAGAACATCCAATCAATCAAATGTAACATGCCAATATAAAATATCTTCATACTATCATGGTCTCTTCAATGGGTAAGAATAGGCTCAAGGATATGACCATGCTACCTCTATCGAATATCTCATGGGTTGCATACAAGTGATGTGCTTGAACACCCAAACTTGGAGAAGAGTGCATGTCATCAGACTCCATATCTCATAGTGTACATATCTACCAACATCATAGTAAAGGTGATCTAGCATGCTTTTACCCCAAGCGAACATGGTATGTTGCTTCTTCATCACTTGTATAGTGTGTACAAGGCCCCCATGTAGTTGTGTGCCTTGTCCATCTAGCACAATTGCTAGTGTGATGGTTGTGATCAAGATACAACGAATAACAAGAATAACGACATCTCCATACAAAATCAATCATAACTATATTCAACCCTTGCCATAATTTGGCATAGGTAAGTTGATATAGTATAGTTGGTCAGCTAGGATATTGTTTGATGTCCTCCCCTCCTCATGGCTTATGATCCTACCCCACATGGGTAACCGTAGAATGCAATACACATCCTCAAGCGTCACAGTCATCTCTCTTATTGGAAGATGAAAGGTAGAGGTATTTGTGTCCCATTGCTCTATGAGTGCCATCAACATCCCACCATGATACCTCATGGTGGGCATAGTGTAGACCCAAATTAAATTGATATCTCTTAGATGTCTTTGTTCTACTATTGAAAGTAATGTATTGTGGTCACATAAAAGTTTGTATAAGCAAAAACTCAGATCCTCTTGCATGCATGGTGGTACTTGTCAATCACAAAAATATTATTGCATTACTTCAATCATCAAATGATAAATCAATTTAAAGTAACAATTACAAGTTCTAAGATAATGTGTCCGGTCAAGTGTGTCATAGTTGGGCTAGGGTGCCCATATATGTATAGGGTTCCAATGTTGGACAATGGTGCCCTCATGGGTCTAGGGTGCCCAGTTTGGTCAAGGGTGCCCCATTTTTTAATAAAATCACCAAAAGCAATGCAAATTGAGTTCCTAACTATGTGGAAAGTGAAAACACGACTCAACTCTCGTGTTGACACCCCTTGTGTCCTTGTGTGATGTGGTCTTTTAGGGCCTCTAGTCTCAATGTGTGATATAGTCGTCATTGTGACATTTCCGCTTTTAGGTATGCTTGGGCTAGCTCAAGATGCTCTTAAACTACAAAAGTCAAAATGAATAACAAAGGTAAACAAGTTAGTTCTTATAGTGACAAAATTGGTAACATGTCACTTCCAAGCTTGTCTCATTCTTGAATCATCATAACTTGGGATTATGAACATTGATTTGTGTCATTTGTTGTGTTGAAATCTTGGTTCCACCCTCGTTTTCATCAAATGCTCTTTGGTCCTTGGTGTTATGTTTGAATGACCCTAAAAAAGGAATTTTCATCAAAAACCTTAATCAATTCTACGTGGGGAGATCACCACCCTATTTCTACATACATCTACCCTCAAATTTCATTCTCCTTAGAAGTTTTGGACTAACACATTTATTATGTGCAGGTTGATTTCAAATTTCTCACAAAGTTGGTTTTGCTGAGATGTGATTCCTAATGCCATGTTATACAGGTTACTACACTAGGGGCTTGTTCTATCACTTGCTAAATGATTTAAAATCCTCTATAGTATCCTTTTGGATATCCTTTTTCATATGTTATGATTTACCTTTTTGTACTTTAGCTTGCCATGCACGTAGTGTCATATGGCCGCTAAAGTGGAGGCTAAATGTAATGTCATAAATTGTGCTCCCTAAAGGTGAAAGTACAATTTCATGCTTTATTTGAGGCTAGCTTTGGTGTCCACTTCATTATTACAATTTAGAAACACTCCCTAGCCTTCACCTTCCCTTCAACCCAAGAGAACGTGTTAGTGCTACCCTAAAAATGCCTTCTCGATCACATTTCACCATTTTAACCTCAACCAATGCTCGTTTTCTAAATGAGTGGACTAAGTAAGAAGACCCAAAACTCAAGAATCAAATTTAAATGTGTACAAAATAGTTGAACTAGGGTGCCACCACTCTAGACCAAGTGTTTTTCTTGCCAATTTTGATCTCTTATTTTTTTCAGTCTCTTATTTATGATATGCGAATTCAAATTCGAGATTTGGTAGTAAATTAATACCAAAAAATAAATTTAAATGAGTTGGCCTACACTTTAATTTATTCCCATATTTCATTATATAAACATGAATTATTATTTCAAGAAGACAATCAATCATAATTATAGCAAAGCCCTACCAAAATATATATCTAATTTTATAGAATTACAAAACAATTTTCAGATTTGATCAAGTTAGCACAATAATTGGATTTTGATGCCAATGGAACTAGTTGTAATCTAGGGTTAGAGATAGCTTTTGTCTCCCTTCAAGCACCTAATGACTTGTTTTTGGAGTGTTCTCATCTTCATAAATTGATCTCCTTGTTTCCCTAAGTATGGTGTTTAAGTATCTTGATTTTCCCTAAGGTATTTGACTCTCTTAGGTTGATCTTGATTGTGTCATGTAGGACTCATTCTCTAACACATTTGAGTAGGATTTTTATTATTTACTTTGTATTATAGCTCATTACAACCTTAGACACATTTAATGTTTAAAACACACTTTATCCATCAACAAATTGGTTATTCATGGAGGTAGAAATACCAAAATGAGGGATTGACCTAGGAAAACTCCTATAAAGCCACCCTTTTCCCCCTCTTTGTTATGATTTTGCAAGTTTAGATCTAAAGACTTGACAATTTGTAGAGAAAAAAAGGACAATGCAGACCTGTATGTTGCAACTCATAAATTTACAGATCCTAAATCCTACTTCTTAGTCAAGGGCACCACTTAAGGTTTAGAGCACACACTCTGCCCATCAACATATTGGCTATTCACAAAGGTAGAAATACCAAAATGGGGGTTTGACCTAGGAAAACTCCTATATAGCCAGCCTTTTCCCACTCTTTATTGTGATTTTGAAGATTCAAATCTGAAGACAACAAGTTGCAAAGTGGGAAAGGATAGTGCAAACTTGTGTGCTACAACTCAAAAATTTACAAATCCTGAAACCTACTTCGAGATTTGACAATAAATTAATCCCAAAAATTAAATTTAAATGAGTTGGCATACACTTTAATTTATTCCTATGTTTCACTACATAAACATGAATTATTATTTCAAAAAGGAAAATCAATCATAGTTACAACAAAGCTTTTCCAAAATACATATCCAATTTTATAGAATTACAAAGCAATTTTCAAATTTGATCAAGTTAGCACAATGCTTTGAGTTTGATGCCAATGTAAGAACTAGTTGGAATATAGGGTTGGATATAGGTTTTGGCTCCCTTCAAGCACTTAATGCCTTGTTTTTAGTGTGTTCTCATTTTTTAGACTTTGGTCTCCTTGTTGCCCTAAGGTATTTAAGTATCTTGATTTTCCCTAGGGTATTTGACTTTCTCTTGGGTTGATCTTGATTGTGTCATTAGGACTCCTCTAACACATTTGAGTAGGATTTTTCTTATTTACTTTGCATTTTAGCTTATTATAACCTTTGACACACTTAAAATTTAGAACATACACTTTATCCATCAACAAATTGGTTATTCATGGAGGTAGAAATACCAAAATGGGGGTTTGACCTAGACAAACTCTTATATAACCACCCTTTTCACAATTTATTCCAATTTACCGTCCAGGCGTTTCAGGCGTGTTTCTAGCAGGCATGTTTTCTAGCGTTTCAAGTGAGGTTTTTGGCTTCCGCTTTCATAAGTAAGCAACGACTGACACAAGGAAGGAGCTTTTTGTTTTTGTCGGGCACTGTGGGAGATTTGTGGGTCCCCAGCTTCTGTCAAATTTTTCTGGAGCTTTCCCTGTGCGGGCAGTGGGTCCAACTAATTTATACAAAGGCTTTGTGGGTCAAGTTAGTGGCTACACGGAGCTTTTTTGTCTCATTTTCATTTTAAAATAGGGTTTCCTCTCCTTTTCCTATCGTTTTTTACAAAAAATTACATTCCAATGGATAATACGCAAGCAACACACATTGAAAATGAAACCTTGGGTGGAGGGAAAACAAACTTTTTTGGGAATATGAAATTGCTCTTTCAGATAAAACTGGCAAATGGGTGTGGGTAAATGCAAAACAGTATAAAGGTATTCTAAAACGGAGAATATCTAGGGTAAAAATGGAACATACAAAAAGAAAGCAAGTGCAAAAAGGGAAGGTTACAGCTAACACACAAGGCACAAAAACTTAAAAAATAAGGATTATGGCAAAAAAAAAGGGGTGCAAGCTGGTAAAGACACATGTGATGGAGATGGTGTTTATAGCCCCATCTCAACTCCTCTTACCTGGTCTGCACATTTATATGTGCGAGAGCTATTAAATGTTAAAAACTGGGTAGAGCTACTAGAAGTAAAGGACCAAGAAACTTAACACAAGGTCAATGGGTGTATGGCAGTTAACTAAGCTCTAATGGAGGAAAACAGGCTGCTAAAAGAGCAGGTGGCAAAATTACAAAAGGTCTTAGAAACAGGGTAGCTTGAATGGTAGGGTATGAAGCAGGAATGGCTATCATTGCAACAAACAATACAAACAATTTCAAATGTGGCAAGATCAGAAAGGAAAAATAGTGAGGCTCAGCCTTTGAAACAAGAAAGTGGTCAAATTCTTGAGAAAAAAGAAAGTGGTAGGGAAATCAGCTCAAAGGGCATCAATTCATGGACTCAAGTAGTTAAAAGTCCATCTGATGGGTTAGCAAAAGCAATGGGCAAAGCAAGCAAAGAACAAGCAAAGGAGATTAGAGAAAGGCAGGAAAGGGAAAAAAAAAAAAATCATTAAAGGGGTAAAGGATTATGGCATGAATGAGAATATGTACAACCTTTCAAGCGATTTTTTGTAGGACATGTTGCAATGGAGGGGTCAAATTTTGCAAGCGAAAAGGGTTGGAAGGTTAAGAGAGGGGAGTTGGAGGCCCATTAAAGTTACCTTGAGAAATGTAGAAGAAAAACACTAGCTGTTAAGTCAAAAGAGGCTTTTGAAGGGCTCCTACTTCTTCTTAGATGAAGATTTAACTGTCATGCAAGAGGCAACAAGAAGAGAGGAGCTGTCCAAAATAAGAACAACTAGAGGAGAGGGTAAAAGGGCATGGTTGTATAAGGATAAAGCAATAATTATCAATCCTTTGTCACAAAATAACACAACGTAGCAAGGGTATAACAAAGGAGATGCAAGGACAACAATGGCAACAACAAATGAAACACAACAGAAATGGTTGAAAAAAGCTAATACTTTAGTGGTGATTCTTTGGTCCCAAGGTAAATAGCAAGTAGGCCCCCTAGGAAAAACTAGAGTTAGTGTGCTGGAATTTTAGAGGCTATCTGTGGAGGAGAGGACCTGGGTTAGGGCCGATTGTTGATGGGAAAGACATTATATGTCTTGTAGAAACACATGAACATGAGGGTTGCAAGTCACCTATTTTTGAAGGTTCTACGAAATTTGCAGTTTGGAATGAGGCAGTTGGTAATGGCAAGGGGTATGGTGGTATTTTGGTCCTAATAAAAGAAGCTTGGGGCAGAAATATTCAACTAGAAAAAACAGACCCAAATAAGCAATATATATGGTTTAAAATCTCAAAAAATAATAAACTCATCATAGTTGCAGCATGTTATTTCACCCCGCAAGGGTCAAAAACTTATAAAAAGAATGGCCTAGATGGTAAGGACCCATATGCATCTCTAAAAAAAGATATTTTATCTTTCTCGCAGCAAGGAGAAGTTCTTCTAGTAGGTGATTTTAATGCAAGGACATGCAATGAGCAAGCGTGTAGCTTGTGCAACAAAGAAGATAACAATCCTCTTTGGTTAACAGAAAAAGATAATCAACATTGGGCAAGGTGTTCAGAGGATAGAGGGGTTATCAACCATTTTGGCAAAGAGTTACTCGCTTTCTGTGGCATTTTTGATCTAGTAATTTGTAATGGAATGGGCCATTGGATGAATTATGGCAATTTCACATGCAAAACATATAATGGGGTAAGCATTGTTGACTATGGTATTTGCTCACAAAGCCTTGTTTGCAAAATAACGAAAGTTGTAGTTGAGGAACCTGTGGAAGACTTAAAGTCTGATCATAATCATGTTTGCCTTTTGTTGTCCTGGCCTAAAAGCTACCAATCTATGAAACAAGGACAACCTGCTCATCAAACTTAAAAAAGGGCAGAATTCTATTAATGCAAGAAAATTGTAACATATTTGTGAAAACTTTAAGGCAGTTAATGCAGCAAGAAAGGAATCAACTGCAAGGTTTAAATAGTCATCAGCTAACGCATAAAATTCAAGAGGCTCTTGATGGCTGCAAAAGGGCAAAGAATAAGGGGAAAAAATAAGTCAATTTCTAGCAAATGCATGGTTTGATGAGGAATGCAAAGCTGCAAGGAAAGCAAGCAAGCAATTAGGTAAGGAAAAGGCAAACACAAGATTATACAAGCAAATGGTAAAAGTTAAAAAAATAGGTTTCATGAGTGCTAGATGGGAAGAATTGCTATATCTTGGGAAGAACAACCCAAAGCTCTTTTGGAAATAGCTTCAAACAAAGGAGGAAATGAAGAATAGCATCACCTCAGCTCAATGGTTTGAATATGCAAAACACTTGTATGAGCAAGATGTAGGGAATGAAGAGCCTCCAAGGGTAAACACAACAACAAAGCTTTTCACTTTGCAAGAAGTTAAAGAAGGTATCAAACAGTTGAGGATAGGCAAGGCAAGAGACATGGTTGAGCTTCAAGTAGAGTATCTAAAGTGGGGGGTGGGAATCATTGCTCCTCACATTATGCATATATTTAACAACATCATTCAGTGTGGGTTTCCAAAAGATTGGATAACCTACTTAGCCATACCCCTATTCAAGAGTGGGGATGCTAACAACCCATCTAACTATCGTACCATCATGATCAACCCATTGTTTGTAAAATTGTTTGGCAGCATGATTGAGCACATAATCAACAAATGGGAAAAAATTAAAAATAAGAGAGCAAAGGGGCAAGCAGGTTTTAGGCCAAAACACTCAACAATCGATCATGGCATCACTTTAAGGCATATCATTGAAAAGATTTGGGATGAGAAAGGGGAAGCCTTTTGTTGTTTTGTGGACTTCAGGAAGGCTTTTGAAACAGTGCTCAGACAAAAGTTGTGGGATAGAATGAAGGATCTTGGCATTCCTGAGCATTTTAGAGCTGTTGTCCATAGGCTTTATGAAGAAGTTTGGGTAAAAATAAGAACTCAGGCAGGTACTTCAGAAAGCTTTAGGAGTGACATTGGGGTTAAACAAGGCTGCCCTCTTTCTCCTACTCTTTTTTGCCTATATATAGATAAGCTTGAGGAGTGGTTGAATTTGGAGGGTGGAGAAGGGGTCCCTTTAGGAGTGTATGTTGTAAAGCTTCTTTAATATGCAGATGGTCTTATTTTGATTGCTAGGTTTGTTCAAGGATTGCAAGTGCATTTGGCTGCACTTGAGCATTTTTGCAAGGATGTTGGTATGCAAGTTAACATTAGTAAGATCGAGATCATGGTTTTCTCTAAGAAGAAGAAAAATCAGTTCGACTTTTATTTCAAAGGGAGTATCCTAGAGGAAGTAGCGGAGTATAAATACCTGAGAATTGACTTCAACAACAAGCTATGTTGGGAAACTTGCATAAGAAAAATAACCTTGGGAGGTTGGAGACCCTTTTTTCTCTCGAAAACAGATGCAGAGGCAGAGTTATGGGATTGGAAAACTATTCAAATATTGTTTGGGCTGTTAGTTATACTGGTGGTCCTTTATGGATGTGAAATTTGGGCTAGCAACACTTCTAGCATCAAGTGGGCACAAATAGAGAGAATTCAAAAGCGTTTGATCACAAGCAAATTCAAACTAAAAGCTTTGGTTCCTTATGAGATACTTCTTGTTGAAACGAGGGCAATTCCTATTGAGGCCATCACTATGGTGAGTCTTTTGAGATATTTGAAAAAGGTTGAGCAGATGGAAGCTCATCGGTGGCCAAATGTTGTTTTTAGAGGTGTCTTAGGGGCGAGAAAAAGGCATGGATGAAACAAAATTGTAAGTGGATGAACAAGTGGAACATTCACTTCAGCGAGTGCTCTAATAATAGCAAGGAATTAAAGTTGTATGTGGTTGAAAAATTCCACAAGGCTATGTGGACAAGAGCGGTTGGGAGAAAGAAAAAATATTATGTGGAAGAATTTAATCCCAATTTGGACCATCAGCAAAAGACATATATAGAGGCAAATATTCTGTGGAGATCAAAGATTCTCATTGCACAATTGAGGACTAACTCACATCGTCTTTGGTGTGAAACAAGGAGATGGAAAAGGCCAAAAGAAGTTTGGGAAGAGAGGGTTTATATCTTTTGTGCAGTTGGGCAAGTGGAAACTGAAAAACATTTTATCCTAGATTGTAAAGCTTACAATGACATCAGAGGAAGCTACATAAGTGGGTTAACAACTGCAAATTTTCAAGATTTATTCAGCATGGAATGGTTGGGCAAAATGGGAGAGCTCATTATCAAACTTAATGGCAGGAGAACAACATTGTCCCATAGGCCTTCTTTTGGTCTCGTGGACGTTACAAGTCTTCTATTCTATTCTATTCTTTGTTGTGATTTTGCAAGTTCAACCTGAAGATGACAAGTTGCAGAGTGGGAAAGGATAGTGCATCCCATTGTGCTACAACCCCAAAATTTACAAATATTGAATCCTACTTTTCAGTCAAGGGCGTCACCACCCTTGACCCTCCAATTTAGCTCCAAATTTTTGTGAAAAGTGCACATACATCTGCCCTTCTTAAATTTGCTTTTATTTCGTCATTTTTTCAGTTTCATATAATTTGTATTTTCAGATTTGATTACATAGATAATTAGGTCAACAAATTCACATTAATCCAATCAATTTTCAAAGCAACAAAAGAACCAAATCCAAAGCAGATTGACTCTCCTTACAAGATGAGGACTACTCACATCCTTTGAGAGTAACAAATTGTACACCGTTCTTTTTGTCCTTGTTTGGAAACGGAGAGGTCACCGTTAAAAAGAGCGAGCCGTGGCACGAGCATGAACGTGAAGATGAAAATGGATGATGTAGGAGTTAAACCAGGGAGCCAATCCGTAGCCTTATATTTCGGAAGAAAAGTCAACTAATACAGCTTAGTTGCGTGCATTTTTAGCATGGTACCTTGTATACGATTCCAGAGAAGCAGAGCAGGAAAGAATGGATTGCGTAGTCGTTGTTATGGTGCAACTGCATCAACCTAGTGGCATAATACATGCCCATTACGCCACGCCATTATCCCCAAAAACAAAGGAGAACAATCTGAAAAATCATGTCCGTCATGGGTCCCGCACAATATACAATGTTTACAGAGAAAACTCGCTATTGCGTTGACAATCGGTATGTGAAGCCCCCCCGAGAAAAGGCAGGGGAAGGGGTCCTGCCACGTCAATAGGGTAGGTGGGAGACATCGCTGACGCCACATCACAGTCTGGTAGTTGGCGCTGCTCAGGCGATCCATCGATGGAGGGCTTAGCGAGCACAGTATAAGTACAAGATGTAACTTGCGGCAGGGTTGACTTGGGCAGCTGAGGGGCGGCAGGGGGGGCAGAGGACCCAAACCAGGTCGCAGAGCTATGGCTATACGAAAAGTTAGGACCGCTCCCCAAGGTGGGAGGTCATGTGCGGGACCGGGGGCTTATCGTGGGGTCGCCGATATTCCGACGGCCCAGATCCTGGTGGGCGTGCGCGAGGAAGTGGGGGGACCGTCAGTCCTCTCTCTTTTATCTTGTGTGTCTGCCATATAAGGATTTATGTTTGGTGGGGATGGCAGATTTGGGAGTGAGGCAGAAGGTGGGTGATTGCGGATTATGATGTTTTGGCCTTGAGGTCAACACAATCTCTTTTAATAACTTCGATGGTGCCCTCTGACCAACGATTATATTAGTGCCCTTCCTAATCAGAGCGCTTATATATAAAAACTAATAATTTAATCCTGCACTACCATCATTAGCACAATCCTACAAAGACCCTGTCAGAGCATTAAGATTGGGTATTCCATCTGGAGGCTTGTTAATGCAGTTGGATTGGTGGGAGGGCATAGTGTGCTGTGATGGATACAAGATTAAAATTTGTGTGAGCTGTTGTGGTGCGCGGTTATGGTCTCCCGGCTTATAATTGGATGTGATTGATTTTGGGAAAGTTGAGGCAATGATAGCAGCAGATGCTTTTGCACGTTGAAACTTTTGAAAGTGAGTTGGGAATCAGGGCCATGAGACCAGATTCTGCATCATCATCATCATTATCCTGCAATCCCACAGAAATAAATGCTCCCGCTCTTCCAGGGATCCTTTGTGCTTGCACAGTTAATGTTGGGGAGCTCTGACGAATTCAGGGAGTGGGTATATACTGGTATGCCATATTTTTGCTCTATCTTCATTCAATTATTACTCAATTCCGATTGTATGCTAGTTAAAGTCATTGTAAGGATGGTTGCCCATTTGGAAGCTCATCAAAACGTTGTGTAGAGATGTCTGTCAATCTTGTTGCAGTCTGCAATTCATCTGTGTAAATTTTAGCATAAAAAATGTTGCTACCTGTGTCCCACAATTGGAAACTTAGAGCTTCCAATCCTAGGGCGCTTCTTTGGCTTGTATGGTGGTGCGCTTCGTTGTCCCTTTCCTATCAACAAAAAGGCAATATCAAGAGTGGCTTGCAAAGGGACATGGAAGCCTTGATGAACTTAAGCAACCACATAGTGGTATCGCCTGAATTGAATTGGAACACAAACATTAATTGCTCTGCTTGGGAGGGCGTGGGGTGTAAAGATGACAGAGTGACGAGATTATGGTTGCCAGGGAGAGGACTCAAGGGGTCCCTCACAAGTTCATTGGGTTCTCTTGACCAGCTCAAGGAGCTTAATTTTTCATATAATATGTTGGGCGGTGTTATTCCGGATGAGCTATTCTCTCTGCAAACTCTTGAATTGCTGGATCTGAGTTTCAACAATCTCTCAGGCCCGTTGCCAGCTCCAAAAGGGCTAGGCTTAATCCAATCTTTCAATGTTTCTAGCAATTTCTTTGCAAGCAAGCTTCCCGATTTTGGCCCTGCTCCATATCTGATTGCCCTCAATGTCAGTAATAATTCTTTTAGCGGCCCCATTCCAATTGAAATCTGCAATAATTCAAATTCAATCAGAATCCTTGATTTCTCGCTTAATGGGTTTGAGGGACACCTTGATAAGGGGCTTGGTGAGTGTAAAGCAATTGAGGAATTGCATTTGGGTTTCAATAACCTCATTGGACTTCTTCCGGATGATTTATATACCATGATATCTCTGCAAAAGCTTTCTGCGCCATTCAACAGGTTTACCGGAAGCTTAATTGGTGATATTGGGTACCTAACAAATCTTACTGTGTTGTCCCTTTATTGCAACAACTTCACAGGAGAACTTCCTCGGGAGTTTGGAAGGCTTGAGAATCTGGAGCAGCTTATCCTCCACAGTAACCATTTTGTGGGTTTGCTGCCACTTTCTTTATCTAGCTGTAAGAAATTGCAAGTTTTGAACCTGAGAAACAATTCTTTGCAGGGAGAGATCACTCTAAATTTCGCTAGCTTCCCTGAATTGATTTCTCTTGATTTGTCTAGCAACCAGTTATCTGGTCAGGTTCCACCTACCTTATCAAGCTGCACAAAGATGAAGTCATTAAGCCTGGCTAAAAACCAGCTCCAAGGTCAAATCCCAAATAGCATGGCATCTCTTGTTTCTCTCCACATTTTTTCTATCTCAAACAACACCTTGACAAATATTACAAGAGCCCTACAGGTCTTTCAGGACTTGAAGAACCTCAGCACTTTGATTCTGACCAAAAACTTCCTTGGAGAGTCCATTCCACAAGATGTGAAAGGCTTCAAACAGCTTCAGATTCTTGCCCTCGGAAATTGTGCTCTTTCAGGACAGATTCCCACTTGGTTGCAGGATTGTTCAAATTTACAGGTGTTAGACCTCTCGTGGAATAGACTCAATGGAAACATTCCTCCGTGGATTGGCCACTTCCAGTATCTCTTTTACCTGGACATTGCAAATAACTCCCTCTCAGGAGTGATTCCTAAAGAACTTACAAATTTGCGGAGTCTTATATCTACGCAAAATATCAGTAATCTTGATCAGTCTTCCTTTGATTTTCCGCTCTTTGTTAAGCACAATCAAAATGCATCAGGACTACAGTACAATGACTTGTCCAACTTTCCTCCCTCCTTGTACTTAAGCAACAACAAGTTGAGTGGAACTATATGGCCAGAGTTTGGGAACTTAAGACTGCTTCACATTTTCGAACTGAGGAGTAACAATTTGACAGGGACCATTCCGGATCAGCTCTCGAGTATGACAAACCTGGAAGCCTTAGACCTCTCAGAAAATAGTCTGACTGGAAGAATACCCACAAGTCTTCAGGAACTCACGTTTTTGGCAAGATTCAACGTGGCCAACAATCATTTGGAAGGCATCATTCCTTCAGGACGCCAGTTCACTACTTTTCCAAAATCTAGTTTTGAAGGCAACCTTGGTCTCTGCGGTCTGCCCCTGAATCCCTGTGGTAGTATTGCTGGGAAACCAGTTTATGGAGCAACTACTTTAGACCGAGACAAGAGACTGAGCAGAAGCACTATCTTGGGCATAGCTGTAAGTGTTGGAGTTGGTATTGCTCTTTTACTGACTGCATTGCTATGGAGTCTATCAAGAAGACAGATTGAAACCCAGACAGATGAAGGTGAAAGAGATTGTGACATATCTCAAAGGATGTCTGATGTTTTAGGATCTTCCCTGGTGATAATGTTTCACAATCAAGACATCACCAACCTAACTGTTGCTGATCTCCTGAAAGCTACAAACAATTTTGATCAGGCCAACATCATTGGATGTGGAGGGTTCGGTTTAGTATATAAAGCCACCCTTACAGATGGCACCAAAGTAGCAATCAAGAGACTGACGGGAGATTGTGGTCAGATGGAGCGTGAATTCAAGGCAGAAGTAGAAGCCTTGTCAAGAGCCCAACATAAGAATCTTGTATCCTTGCAAGGATATTGCAGATATGGAAACTACAGGTTGCTTATTTACTCCTACATGGAAAATGGGAGTTTGGATTATTGGTTGCATGAAAAGCAAGATGGAGGCTCAGTGCTGGATTGGCCTACTCGACTCAAGATAGCTCAAGGAGCAAGCAGGGGATTGGCCTACATGCATAGAATTTGTGAACCACACATTGTACATAGAGATATTAAGTCCAGTAACATTCTCTTAGATGATCAATTTGAAGCTTATGTTGCAGACTTCGGTCTTTCAAGGTTGATTTTGCCCTATGACACACATGTGACTACAGAATTAGTGGGCACTTTGGGATACATTCCTCCTGAGTATGGACAAGCATGGGTAGCTACTCTCAGAGGCGATATGTATAGTTTTGGAGTTGTTATTTTGGAACTGCTCACTAAAAGGAGGCCAGTGGAAGTGTGTAAGGCTAAGATAAGCACAGACTTGGTAGCATGGGTGCAGGAAATGAGGTCTGAAGGGAAGCAAGAGGAGGTCTTTAAGCACAGACTTGGTAGCATGGGTGCAGGAAATGAGGTCTGAAGGGAAGCAAGAGGAGGTCTTTGATCCTTTACTGCGAGACAAGGGTTTTGAGGATCAAATGTTGCAGGTACTTGATGTTGCTTGCATGTGTACAAATCAAAACCCATTTAAACGACCAACCATTCAAGAAGTAGTTTCATGGCTTGAAAATGTTGGAGTGGATGTTCAAGAGGTCAAGTAGTTCTGTCCTCTCGCATATAGTTACAAATGTTTACAGTCCTGGAAAGTTTGATTTTCTTGAAGTGGGTCTTCTTCCCAATCTACTTGTGCATGACAGGGAGATTGTTACTTGTATTAAATATACAGAGATTTAAAAAGATTTTGTTCTTATTACAGAGACCTACTTCACAAATTAGGTCAGAGTTTCATTACTTTCCCTCTCATAAGGAAGAAGATCTTCAAACCTGCCCAACTTCTGAAAGGTGGAAATCCATGAAAAGCCAAAACATGATTACAGCGATACAGATGGTCATTTTTGGGGGTGCTCTTGCAAGGTTTTGTCTGTTCTTTCCCAAAGGAACTGACCTGAATCATATCCTTACCATTAATTGTGCAAGTACATAATTAAGAGGGGAGCGGTCTTCATTTACAAACATGGCTTTAGCCCGAGTCAAGTAATTGACATGAAACTTAACCCATTGTATTCTAATATTTTGGTTGATTTTCAGGCCCAAATGTCAAATAGTTTAACATAGTTTGAAATTTTATACATTTAAATACTTAATTTTATTATGGGATCTTTAGGCCTCTCCTGCCAATAGACCTAAATTTGTTGCAACTCTTTCTCAGTTTTACTTAATTATGGGACCGTTTAGGCCTCATTGACTTATAGGCCTCATTGACTTATAGGCCTCAATTCTAGCGAAACTTCCTCAGTTTCAGTAAATACAGCATATTGTTACATGTAACCCAAGAAGTAAATAACTAATTTTCGCTTTCTTCTATGTGCCATTTACTTATTGTTAAGTCTTAATAGCTTCTTTGGAGGTTAGTACTTGCTTTATTTTGGTTTATGTGAACATGCAAAATGTTTAATATAAAATATGAAAGTATATCTTTTGGCTTTCTATTGAATAGAGTTGGGGGTATTTCGAGAGACATTTAATGTCATTAATGAAATCATTAAATTTTAGCTTGTTATTGTAACAATCTTCATGATGGAATTCTAAAAAAATCATACTTTCACTAGATTAACTCATATGCTTAATTCAAGAGTAATGAAAATCATCAAATTATAATCTAAATAAAATTCCATTGTAAGTATAATCTCATAACTTCTCAATAACTCAATAAATAATTTACAATATTGTTATTATAATCCATGATTTCTAAATATCAATAATATATTATATATCCAAATATTTGTTGTACAAATATTTTCCACTTCATCTTGAACCCCTATTGTAGTGAAGGGAGGAGGGGAAGAGAAGAGGAAAGGAATGGATATGAAACCATCATCAAAGGAAACCCAAAGCTCACCAATCACCAACTTTTTCTTAAGTGGTCAAATAAATAGTCTATAATCCATATGTTTAATTACGTTTTATTTTTAGTTTTTTAAAGCTACTTTTGCTCCTAGTCTGAAATGCCTTTGTACATCTACTCATTATCAAACTTTCCTTGTATATGTATATTTGCTTATATTAATATGTTACAGGTGTTCTATCACCTTTTATCCCAAAAAAAACAAACATTATGTATTACAAAATGCATATCATGATACATCCAAATTAATCACAAACAACCCTTTAAGACTATATAGCATCTATTGAATGAATGGCGCACACATCCAATACTATGTGAACACTCACTCTTCAATGCCATATATCTTAATTATTCCAATATACTCAAGGTAGATAATCTTGCATCACATGCCATATGATTCTATACATCGCAAGCAAAATACCTAGTACCGTCCACATAAGACAACTCTAACATACATACATGCTAAACATCAATACAAGAATACAAATCAAACAAGTATGCAAGACAAACAAGAATACACACACACAACGACATGCATAAACATGAATATAATATAAATGTGAAATCAAGACAAACATGAATATAAGACACATAAATACAAGATACACATTCCTTGGAATGACTTGGATCAAACACACAATCCACTTCCAATTCCACATGACACACCTTAGAATTCATTTCCCTTATAAGATGTCATTTAACAACCAATAGACAACACCAACTAGATAGGAAATGCAAACACTCAATTATCACTAGGATGTTCCTCCTTGTACCACTTGATACAATAACATAATGCATATATAACTTATATTTATCTTATGAAGAACACCCTACCCACAAGTTTGATCAATATAATATATTGCATAACGAATGAGTTGCAAGACTTCATCATTCAGAGACTCTTCTAGGAGATAGTGGTAGATGTACACAATAATGTACAAAGACATACCTACATCCTCCATACTCTATCCTCTAAATCCTCATGTGATGTAGTGTATCTAGAGAGATGAACTATCTCATGACTTAACATTATGGGAACATGACCTTCCAAGTTTCAATAGAAATTTTAAACATACTCAAACATAGTTATAGCATAGTGATCATTATCCTACAATTAGACTCACACACTCCCTAAGAAACAAAATCATCAGTTATTATCAAACAAGTAACCATATTCACAATTTGTCTTGATGGAAAGTTAGATAAACATCTCAACTTCCAATCCACCAAATTTTTGAAAAGAGACAAGCCTAAGGGACATACTTGCTGTTTTATGATATATAATAGTATTTTCAAAAATCAAACACAAAAAAAAAAAGGAATATCAAAACATATCTTTAAACACTAAAATAAAGACATTGGTCCAAAATTTGGTGTTCATATTTGGTCTAGTGGACACTAGTTCTAAACTTGGGCACTTGTAATCTTCCCCATGACACTAACACTTATCATGAACCCTCATGTCATGCCTATCTAGACATTAGTATCCAACTTGGGTGTTGATGTTATGCAATATTTTCCAAACTTAATTGCTCAAATTTGTCCTGTAAATTCTCTACTACTCCTTGATCAAGCTATAAATTGTACTACACTTCTATTAAATTAGAAAATTAAAAAATTACACAAACTATACATAATTCTCAATGAGATCACAAAATTATATCATACTCAAATGTCATATTAGGCTTAAGAAAGACTTGACAAGAATCATTCAATTATGACATCAAGTTTTAGTACTTCAATTGATGCAAACATTAAAACTAGTACACCTTTTTTATAAAGTGCATTTCCAAAATTGATTTCACAAGAAGGTACAAATCAACATACACATCATTTGTGAATATAATTCCAACATGTAGATTCAACTCTAATACCAATTAAATATATTTCTCTAACCATAATCTTGAATCCTCATATTAAGGTATAGAGTTTCTTTCTCTTAGTTTCACCAACTTTAGGGTTTCATGATTATGTTTGATATATAATTTTAAGTATTCAAAATTGCCATGAAAAGGTTCAAACTCTCATACCTAAACTTCAACTAATTTACCCCATGAATCCTATAGGTTTACTTTAATGATGTTCATAATATAATTTTTGAGTTTTTGCTTTTCTCAAATCTCACTAGATTTCATAATATTAAAATTTTAATTCCACATAACTTCAATTATATATTAATTATTAATTACATGTTTCCTATGAACAACTCAATAGAACTAGATCCTACTTTTGAATGCTATTCTAAAAATTTGTCAAACATGTGTTGCAAAATCTTTAATTTCTAACCTTGATTTCTCTTCAAAATCCTTCTCCAATCTTTGATGATAATGGTTGGTATAATAGTTAGTAATTTTCACTACAATCTCCAATTATTTTAATCTTATTAAGTTGTAAAATCTCATATTCTTTCTCTCATTTTACCACTTCTCCAAAAAGAAGTTCAAAAATAATAAATCTAATAAAACTTTAACTCACCTTTGAGTTTCCTAAAAAAATATTTACTCAAGTCTTCAAAACTATTTAACTAAGCTATGGGATATTTTAATTATTAATTTATTGTTTATTATTCTCAAAGTGAAAATCAATCTTTATTATTATTATTTTTTAATTATTCTTTAAGAGAATTTACTATTTTATTTCAATTATCCTTCTAAAAGATTTTGCACATGATTTGTGTAACTATAAAAATTTCACCCTTTTCTTTTTAATCTTTATTCTACTTCTAGAATTTCTTTATCTTTAAACTAATATTTATGTATTAATTAATATTCTTACAAAATCCTATATTTTTTTTTCTATATTATCTCCCTATATTTACTTAATTCCAACATTATCTCTTATACAAACCTTGATGTGAAATATTTACACACATTGAAATTGATTCTTAGGGTGGGAGAGGGAGAGTTGAGTTGTGATTTCTAATAGCTAGTTAGTTGCTTTACATGGAAGTGTTGGTACTAAGAAAGTGTGGCTCCATAGCTTCTAGATGGATGTAATCTTTATCCACTATGAAGACAACCTCATTTTCCAAATTTTGTTCAATATCATGACTCAATCATTTTCTCTCCTACATCCTTGTTCAAAATTTATTCAAAAGTGATTCATACCCATATTTGTGGGTGGCTTTGTCTAGAAAGCCATATATGTTCTCCTATATTTTATTTACAAAAGAGGTATCCAAATTCCATGCACATCTGTTATCCTAGGTAATTCATTTAGAAAATATAAGGCTAAGACAATAATTAGTAAGTCATACCTGAATTCATGATGATTTTTTTTCATCTTTTCCAAGTTGTTCATGAGTTGTTCTCATAGGGTTTTGTATAGATTGTATTCCTTCCCATTGGTTACCATTTCCTATGTGGTGTAGATACAAGTTACAAGAGTATAATTCTCTCTTGTTATATGGAAAATATTATATGTGATGCATTTTTTTTACATACCTTACTCAAGAATCTCCAATTTTGTTGATGGTGAGGAACTACCCATTGAGCGTTGCTCTCATGAATGTAGGGAAAAAATTATTGTCCACCTTTTTTTGTTTCTCCCCTTTTTTCACATAGTCCTAACACTCACTCAATTGCTTCTTTGATGATGATGAAAATCTTATCTCAGTACATAAACTCTTCATGCATTCAAATCAAAGCCAACCACATCCACTTGTGTTCATTTTCAAAAGGAACAAATTCCAAATGTTAATTTTTATTCTTCTATACATAATTGGGTGGTAAGAATTCACTTGTTACTAGATTCCTTAGAGTTTCACTTTCATTTGCAAAATTGTTATGGTCCACTTCCATAAGTTTGAAATGAATGTACTTCCAAATGTCCTCTGCAATGATGAATCTAGTGAGAATGTTTGAGGACCATTTGTAAGAGTTGGTATAGATTA
Source organism: Sequoia sempervirens (assembly GCA_007258455.2). Classification (NCBI taxonomy): domain Eukaryota; kingdom Viridiplantae; phylum Streptophyta; class Pinopsida; order Cupressales; family Cupressaceae; genus Sequoia; species Sequoia sempervirens. The sequence goes on along the minus strand of VDFB02058242.1, from coordinate 425,662,420 downwards.
ATCTACACCATGTAAGATTTGGTTGAGGATTATAGCCACCCAAGATCTAGGAACTTCGTGAAAGCACAAGAGAGATCAACTATGAAAGAATAATGCTATTCTATCAAAGGATGCAAATGATAACAATTATTCTATTAATTACGTCTTTTAATCAATGATTTACATATGAGACCACCTGGTTATATAGCCAAGGTGAGACATAAGATAAAACAAAATTATGAAATGTGTCTTAGTCCTATGACATGAGACAACTTATCATAAATACATAGGACACAAGTATTAAAAGTCAAAAGATAAGATCTAATTGTTGGAATCAAGCAACACTAAGAGTGGGGGGGGGTGAATAAGTGTTGTACAATTTTTAACTTTATTAATCTGATCATTAAAGTGTTGATAACATTCAACCAAAATAAAAATGCATGCACATAAGACAGACAACCACAACACCATAACACAAGGATTTTTTATGTGGAAACCCTAGTAGGGGAAAAACCATGGTGGAGGTCAATCCACAATATTGTTCTAAGTATGCTCAAAAGAAAAGATTACAAAATGAGAATGCACTTGCATTCAGGCACACTGCCTAGAGCTCATTGCTCAAAAACTAAAAGGCTTACTACCTTACAAAATTTTGGAATACTTCCACGAATTTGAATTGATAAAGTAGCATCTACAAATGCCTGGTTATAGTTTTGGTTAGGCTCAACAATCAAATTTTGGACCTTTTGACTGATTCTACTCTTCTGCTTTGTTCTGCTTCAATTCGCACCAAAAATCCTTAATGCACAAGTGAAACTATGCATAATCACTCTACTGACCTTCTGACATTCACAACATACATCAACTCACATCGAACACACACCAAAATGATATAATTGATCACTTATGTATATCCGCCACCAAGAATTTAATCATTATATGTTGCCTTCAACAAAATAAGAAATATTCACAAACAGTCGGCTCAAATCATCCATAATATTCAATGCGCATCCATAAGAGTCAACCACAATATAGTGAGGACCCAAACCAAAAAGTTCAAACACAAAAATACTAAAACAATAACTCCTCAAATATCCGCGACACACTATATTCACCAAGTCAGCCTCCAAATACTGATGAACGGAAAATTAGTTCACCAGACCTTCTAACTTCCACCCGAATTGATACGAGGCACCAAGATTTACAGAAAACACATATTATGCATCAAACAATACTCCCTGAGATCCACAATAGAAAATAATAACAAAAAATCTGCATATGAATTGAAGAACATGAAATTACTGAATGCTCTGTTCTAGGTTAACAAATAATGACTGATATTCAATCTCTCTACCGGTATGAGAAAATTGCAATGTGCAGATCGACTAGCTGACAAGGGTTGCCATCAATGACAACACCAAAAAAAAGTGCAGTGTCTCTTACCAACAATCTCCCCCTTTGGCATTGATGGCAACACTTAGTGAAAAATGACTAAGTGTCAGATTAGTACCAACAAAAATACACTGCCACCCAAAACTCCAAAAAGATCTTCATCCACAGCTCAAAACTACAACTCCCCCTTAGATGAATATACATTTTTCACTGTTCTATTCTACCCCTTTGAAATCAATGGAAAAGATGGGGAATCTACATACAAAACTCCTATAAACAAACAAAAACTTCAAACTTCATATGTACAAACTTTGTTTCAAACAACTTACACAAACTTGAAGATATCTACAAAATTTGTCTTTAATAGGTTCAAGCTTGTGTCCCAACACTTCTTGAGGCTTTCCAGAATAGTTATGTGACCACAAAGTAAATAAGATTGCACTTCTGCAGATTCAAGGTTCACTGGATCACTGACCGACATGGCATCTTGTGCTTCTTTCAAAGCATTCAACATGGTTTCCATCTTTGGACCAATTAGCCCTCTAAGTTCACCAGCTCTTTCCACAACTCTGTCATTATCACGCTTCAGACTCTTTATTTTGTCAAGTAAGGCTATAACTTGACCTTCTTGCTCTCCAACAAAAATAGTTAAAGGATCAAAAGCATCAGAAATAGTAGCTAACTCTTTCTCATGATCCTTAACCTTCTTCTCAGTTTCCTCAGTAAGTTTTGACAAAGACAAACACAACTTATAAGTCCTTCCACCTTCTGTCAATGCACTTTGAACATTTTTCACACAGGTAGCTAATAGAGATTTGTCATTAGCTATCAATCCTTTCAACCTATTGATCTTCCTCGCATCAAATTCCTTCTGAACCTTGACCAAAGCAGACTTCTCAAGTGACTCAAAATGAGTACTTACCGAATTTATAAGTTTCTTCAACTCACCGGAGGAAGAACCAGATGGATCCTTAACATAAGTAGGCATGATCTTCTCCAAAATGCCAGATGCCAGGTTCAATAACTCACTGTCCTCAATGTGAGACTTCATAATTTCTTCCCTAGCCTTAGCTTGTGCAAATGATGCGACTTTCATTTTTTGAATTGGGGACAAGGTAGACAAATGAATAGGAGCATCTCCCAACTCAAGATCAAATTCTTCCTTTTTATCTTCTAGAAACTTCTTCACTACCTCTACAGTGTCTCTTGCTTCTACCGGAACTCCCTTAACTTCAACCTTCTTTTCCTCAACTACTGTTTCCACAGCCACAAATTTTTGCTTGTCATTTGGTGCTTCAACTTCTTCAATTGATATATCCTTTTCTTCAACTGACACAATTTTAGGAGCTTCAATCTCCATAGGTTCTTTTGTATTATTTACATCAGGAGGAATTTGTGTGTCCTCAATTGTGACCTCTTCATTTACTGGACCAGATGAAATATCTTCCACATGCTCTTCTTCAAAAACAACACCAATTTTGTTCTTTAATAGAACTTTCTTCAGAATGCTTTCGGTTTCTTTGTCTACTTCTTCAGTTTTTCCCAACATAAGCTTGTTTATTCTTGATTTTCTTTTGAACTCTCTTTTTGCTTCTTTTAGGATTGACTTCATTTCTTCAATAGACGTTACCGAAATTAGATTTGCAAGAACCCATTCTCTCAGTTGCTCTTCTTCAATTCTAGCATTAACTCTCCTCATCTCCAAAATTTCATACAATTCCTTAGGCAACTGTGCCATTATCTCAACAAGAGTCATATTGAAATTGTTCAAATATTTTATTGTAGCCTCCTCAAGGACTCTTTGACCAACAGTATCAAAGGTACCATACACTTCACACAGGGGGTTAAGATTTCCATCCTTGATTATACCTCTTTCAACTTCCTCTACTGACATACCTATTTTTCAGGCTTCATCTTCTTCTTTGCTTTTTCCTCCTCACTGGAGGGCTTGATTGTTGTTGCTACAGGGGTGCTCATATGCTTTATTTTCCTAAATTCTTCATCAAATTCCATCTCTTCATCATTTGAAACAACTGTATACACTCTTGTGCTCTTATCATTCTTCCTTTTACCAGATGCCTTAACTTCAGCTTTTGTAGGGGCTGACTTCTTTGCATGACCAGATAGGGGTGTTGAGCTCCTTGTTGATCTAGTTCGAGCAGAGGATGTTGTTGAACTATTAGATTTAGTTTTAGCAGGCTCTTTTCCTTTTTTGCTTTCAACTTGTTCTCTTTTCCTTTTGGCTTCTCTTATAGCTTCTGCAAGTATGCCCATGCTCTCTACGAAGACTTCCACTTCTTTCCTCACTCTTCGAACTATCATTGGTTTCTTTAATTGCTCATGGACTTGCATATTTTTCTCTTCATATGTTCCAAAACTTTCTTCAGATGGATCCAAAGGCTTACTCAATAGATGTTGTGTGTATAGCTCCAAGATTATCTCCTCAACTTCATAACCCATTGGCATAATCTAGACGGTTCTAGGTTTTGTCGCTTCCATTAAGCACTGATCAATATCAACCATAAAACATAGTGTATCCTTATACTTTTCCACAATAGATGTAGGAATTCTTTCCCTTGCTTGCATTTCATTCTGAAAGTTTTTGAGATATCCCCAAATTGCAATTTTTTTGGCTTGCAAATCACCAAGGTTGAATAACATGTCTCTAATATGAACAACAACAGGCTTATCGCTTTGTTAATGCACTTTCCCAACTCCTGGAACTTCGTCCATGAAATTAAAAAACAAACATAGCAACAGATTATCATATTTAAAGGAATTCTTCTTGTCTTTCTTAATCTTACCAAGATTTTCCATAAGCTGACTTCAAAGAAATTCACATAAATCATACTCTGCATTCTCCTTAACCATTTGATAGGCTGCATATATGGTTGTACCAGATACAAATTTTTCTCAGTTGGAGTGATATATCTTATAACCAATGACCATCGAGGAAAATTTCACACCCACATCAATGATGTTATCAATTGTCATCACTCTATCAAATACAAAACCAGTTGCATCAGTGACTATTTGATTTTTCACAGACTTCAAAATCGACAGTCCACCAGAGAAATCTAAAGCTGTAACAACACTTATAACCTATTTTTTAATCTTGAAGGGTTGATTCAACCACATGAATTCAATAGGAACTCAAATCAAGATGTACTAGACCCATTCGTTTTCATCAAACACGGGAAATTTCACAATCTGCATGAATTTATTTTCCTTTGGGGTTTTGAATACAGGCTTGACACATAAATCCTCTCCAACAATGTGTTTGGAATAAAAATTTAGCAACTGCGAGCTCCCTAACTCCTCAATATTAGCATGAATGTATGCCCTAATATCTTCAATGTGCAAAACACTATACGAAATAGACGAAAATGCACCTAAGGGCTCGGTCTCAACAAACTTGAAAGGATTCCACTTGAACTTCAGATGAGGTCTATCCTTGACTTCAACTACCAATGGAGTAGCCATTTTCACAAATTCACAGGTTTACAAGTTTTCCCAAAAAATACCTTTTAGCCGGATTAGGGTTTGAGCTTCGAATCGCCTTCACACTTGAATTCTTGCCAAATTTCGCCAAAGTTTGCTTTAGAGCTCTTCAAACTTCTTTTTCTCAAAATGCAAAGTGACAAATGAAGGATATAAATAACCTTTTATCATTCGCACACCTAAACTTTTTGACGTAATAAATTATTTTGCCCTAACTCATCTGGATACCCTGTTTCCATACACTGTAAAAGATAACTCTTATGCGGACCTTCAATTCTGCATAAATACTCTCTTCAATTGTTCAATAGCATCTGTAGATCATCAATACAATCGTTGAACTTATCCACATCCTGATGTTGATTTCCTACAGGGGGTTTGAAATATTTTCTTGACAGTTCCCCCTAGGCCAGAGGCCTTAACCTAATTCCTAGAGGAATTACCAGAAGCTGATTCTGGTGCTGGCTCATTTCCTGCAACAAAGGGACTCTTCTTTACCCATGTCTTCTTCATTTGCTTCTTGATTTGATCTATAGTGACTTTTCCTTTTTCATTCTTTTGCATTTTTATTCTCTGATTTACCAAACCTCTTCTGCATAATCTAGCAATATGACCAGTTTTGTTGCAATTGTAGCACACCACATTTCTTTGTCTAGACTAGTTGTTCCACTGTCTTTCTCTTGATCTACATTGGTTAGCAATATGGCCAAATCTATTGCATGCATAACATCTAACATTCCTATAAAAGTTGTTCAGCACATTTCTGCATTCATTTGACTTATGACTATACTTGTTACAATTAAAGCACTAACCAGAGAATGATGGACCACTTGAATTCATTCTACTTCTGAATTGAGTTGCCATATGACCAAATTTATTGCAAACATAACATATACCATTAAACCTTTGATCATTTGGTTGTCTTACTGGACACCTTTCAATGTTGTTCATCTCATTTCCTTGTCTAAACCTCCTTTGTCTATATTTCCTTTGTCTAGATCTGGAACTTTCTCCTTCTTCATATCCAAGACCTTGCTTGTCACCATCAGTCCTCTAACTTTTAATCGGTTCATCAAGCTTGGCTAAGTTAATCTTGAACTTCTCCTTGAATTCATTTGCAGTAGCAAGTTCATATCTGAGATCAACAATGTGTTTTTCAAGCTCTTCCTCATTGTGTTTGGATTGCTCTAACTCAAGTTCCAACTGAATGAATCCATCAGTAATTCGACTGCATTCTTCAGATTTCTCTTTCAGGGATTGGGCAAGCTTTTCTTCATTTTTCTTCATGTCTTCAATTTCCTTAGTCATCCTCATCATAATAGATTTTATCTCATGCTTCATAACTACATTATCCCTAGCAAAATTTTCACATTCTTCTGTCTTATCTTTCAGGGCTTGACTTAGTTGTTCATCTGCAATGTGTTTATTGTCTTCCTGCTTGATCTGATCATAGAGCTCCCTTCTCTTCTCTCTAGAATTGTTGATTTTTTCTTTTAGTGACTCAATGAATCTCTCAGTGTTCATGAGATTTTCTTGTAATTCCTGGGCTTCAGAGTTTGCCTAATCACGATCATCTAGGGTCACCATAAGTTGTTGTCGAAGAATGCTTGAATCCATTGAAACACTTTCCAAGATCTTCCCCACGCTTTTAAGCTTCTTCTAAGGAATTGGGCTCTGATACCAATTATTGGAATCAAGCAACACTAAGAGGGGGGTGAATCAGTGTTGTGCAATTTTTAACTTTATTAATCTGATCATTAAAATGCTGATAACATTCAACCAAAATAAAAATGCATGCACATAAGACAAACAACCACAAAACCATAACACAAGGATTTTTTACGTGGAAACCCTGTTAGGGGAAAACCACGGTGGAGGTCAATCCACAATATTGTTCTGAGTATACTCAAAAGAATAGATTACAAAATGAGAATGCACTTGCATTCAGGTACACTGCCTAGAGCTCATTGCTCAAAAACTGAAAGGCTTACTGCCTTACAAAATTTTTGAATACTTCCACTAATTTGAATTGATAAAATAGCATCTACAAATTCCCGGTTAACATAATTAGTCAACAATCAAATTTTGGACCTTTTGACTGATTCTGCTCTTCTGCTATGTTCTGCTTCAATTCACACCAAAAATCCTTAATGCACAAGTGAAACTGTGTATAATCACTCTACTAACCTTCTGATATTCACAACATATATCAACTCACATCAAACACACAACAAAATGATATAATCGATCACTTATGTATATCCGCCACCAAGAATTTAATCATTATATGTCACCTTCAACAAAATAAGAAATATTCACAAACAGTCGGCTCAAATCATCCATAATATTCAATGTGCATCCACAAGAGTTGCCACAACATAGTGAGGACCCAAACCAAAAAGTTCAAACACAAAAATACTTAAACAATAACTCCTCAAATATCCGACACACTATATTCACCAAGTCGACCTCCAAATACTGATGAACAAAAAATTAGTTCACTGAACCTTCTAACTTCCACCCAAATTGATATGAGGCACCAAGATTTAAGATAACACATATTATGCATCAAACAATACTCCCTAAGATCCACAACACAAAAAAATAACATAAAAATCTGCATATGAATCAAAGAACATAAAATTACCTGGATGCTCTATTCTAGCTTAACAGATAATCACTGATCTTCAATTGTCTCGGTATGAGCAAATTGCAACATGCGATCAAATAGCTAACAAGTGGGTTTCCATCAATGACAACATTAGAAAACATGTGCAGTGTCTCTTGCCAACACTAATGACAACTCACACCTTCTAGAAAGATTCCTTCCTACGACCTAAGTAAACTTAACATGTAAATAGGACCTACTAATGACTAGATAGGTAAAACACCACACCAACACCCCCCTTAAGTGCAACTTAGGGAGTAGATTATCATGTAAATAACACAAAGATGGGTCTCAGCTACAAGGCCATGTTAGGTACCCATGTACAAATACAAATGCAATTTCTCACAAATGGAGAAAAATAGAGATGAAAACTCAGTGGGACAAAATTCCTCCCTAAAAGAGAGATGAAAACAAAATACTCTCAATGAAGAATAAGGACAAAACCCCATGTGAGGAAAAAAACTCCCCATAAGAGGGAAGGTATAGAAGAGAGACCATGAAGCTCCCCTTAATGTTGAGTCTCTTGCATTGATGGTAGAATCTCAACATTGAATGTTGAAGATGATCCAATCGCATCAAACAACATTCCTCCCCTTAGGAAGAAACGAGAAAAAGATGGTATGCAGGATGTCTTCCCATTTCTAAAAGGAAGATGCGAGAAGGAAGATGATGTGTGATATCTCTAAAGAATGCTCAAGTGTCTCCATGTCAATGTCGAAAAATGTCACACTCCAAATAGGCATTCTAGGCCACACCACCAAAGATGACAATCTAGAATCTCCTATAAACTTTGTTGAACAAAATCCAAATACAAGGATACCTCCTCTAATACAAAGAATCATCCTCCAGATGTTGTATAAAATAATCCACACTCATGTCAAACTGCAAAGAATGATCATGTAGAGAATGAAAAAGAGGGTCAGAGTGTCCCCTCACAACAACTAAAGAATGATCGTCTCCATCAAAGAGAAGATGAATGAAGTCAATGATGTCTCCCAAATATGAAATGGGGGACTCACAAACCAAACCAACAATGTCTGTCAAGTACTCATCCCAAGTAGCCATCTCTAGAAGACGATGAATGGTCTGCTGCACTAAATCACAAGGAGCCAAAATGTGGCAACACAAGCATCCTCAAGTACAATAGTAGATGAATGAGATGGAATATCAACACATGTCACTAGATCCTCAGTAGATGAAACAATACCAAGATTCAAATGACCATATTGAATTTCCTCAAAAGTGTCCACACAAGATGCCTCAATGCGAACATTTGTCAAATCATTAAAAGCAAAATGTGAGAAGGTGTAGACCCGAGATTGGTGATCAACCTCCCCAACTACAACTATATCTCTACTATACAAATCCTAGATTATGATAGAATCTAGTGTGAACTCAACACTTTTGCTTGCTCCACCGTGTGTGATCTGATAGATAGAAAGGATATTGGTTGGCAATGAAGGCACACAAAGAACATCATTAAATGCTCCATCATGCATGTCACTGGATCCCTTCCCACAAACACACATATATGTGTTGTTAGCCATCAAGATGTGTGGTGATGAACAAGTCTCAAATGAAGAGAACATACTTTCTAATGAAGCCATGTGATGTGATGCTCTTAAATCAAGTATCCACCTCCTTGACTCAGAATCTACAACTGCAACAAGTGCTTTGCCCTTATGTATATCAAAATTTGATGAAGGAGAAGAAGATGAACCCTTTGATGATGAAGACTCATTGATTTGATGCTTCTTAAAAATGTTCTTCAAGCCATCAATCTGTTTTGAATAACATTGATGTTCATCATGCCCTATTTCTTGCAATATGCACATGTAAGCTTCTCCTTCTTAGATGATTCCCCTTTGGAGGGATAGGATTCAAATTCTTTATGTGGCTTTTTCTTTTTCTTCTTTTGTTTCTTATTAAGATTCCTTGATTCTTTTTGTACCTTAGACTCAATAGCCAACAATGCTTGTGGCTTGGAAGACTTGATTAGACCCATATTAGTTAACTTAGCTTCCTCTTGGATTAGGAGATTTGCAAAGTCATCAAACTTAGGATCAACATATGATGCTTCCATACAAATTCAATGGGTATGAAATTCATAAACAAACACTGAATACTCATGACCAAGCTTGGATAACACATTCAAAATCAATTGTAAACCCTCCTTATCAATATTGCAATCTTTTAGTTATGTTCTTAGTTGCTTAACTTTGGAGATGTAGTCTTGGATATGGTCAAAACTTATAGGATCAAGATTAATCAAAGTATTATTATCAATTTGATATCCCTTGATCTTATCAATTTTACCTTACAATTTCTAAAAAGGCCCCCAAGCCTCTTTAGGTGTTTTACATGATTCAACATGAAATTGTAAATCAAATGAGACTAATGAAAATATGCATCCAACCGTTTTCTCACGATCAAGCTCCCATTTTTCCAATTCTTTAGCATTGGTAAGTTGAGAATTGTTTTCCTTTAGATAGCCTATTAGACCTTTCATCATGAGATAATTCCATACTGATTTTCTCCATGTAGCATAATTATATGGAGTTAGGAGTTTAATTTGAGATTTATACATTGCAAGACTACAAACCCAACAAAAGAAAGCAATCAACCACTACAAGTTTATCCCCCAAAATTACTCAATCAAGTCACCCCCAGTAATATATGATTTGTGGTACTTTATATTTAGTGCGATTACAGGTGCCACTTGCCAAAAACAATGAAGTGGACTTGATCTTAGTGCATACATATGCCAAATTTGGCCACAAGCTCAAAGTAATTTTTTTACATAGAATGGGATCAATTTAATCATATCAATTTAAATTACACAAAAAATTATGCACTTTCAAAAAACATTCATCCAAAAATGCTAGCGTAGGAGCAAGAATGGAGCCCTAGAAGTTCCCAAATGAGTATGGTTCAACAACACCTGTGAGAATCTACAATTTCTAGAAAAACTGGGCACCAAAATAAAAACCCAGTTTCACGACTATGAAGAGTGTGAAATTCTACCCAAATAAAAAAATTGCTTGAGAAAAGGAGGTTGAATAACTAAGTTATGGTCGTTTGAAATTTTCCTTCAAAAATGAAAATTACATTGGAGGGGGGAATTTTCAAAAGACTACTAATGTCACTACTGACATCATTGTTGATGGAGTGTTGACGTCTGTAGATGATGAGGTTAAATTTGACGATCTATCGCTCGTAAAAAATGTATTCTCGCTAGAATATTCTCCATTCAAAGTATGTTGTGAATATTCTTACATCGGTAATTTGAGGGAATTTGTAGCAAAAATTCTTGATTATGTGATGGAATATTATATTTTCACTAGCGATGAGGAATCTCAATGGAATCTTCTGCTCAACAAGAATATTCATGATTTTTTTACAGAATCATCTAGAACACATGGAATATTCATAGACTGCCTACTAGGTTTATTTGTTGGTTGGTGATGAGGGCCATGTGGGCCACAACTAGCCTGTCACATACAAGCATGTGGCATCATAGACACTGCAATACCACAAGGGTACTACAGTCACAGTCTATAGAGGTCTGTGACTGCAAATGCTTTTATATATAATTTTTTTAATTTAAAATTCTAAAAAAAGTTTTTTAAAAATACATAAATTTTAAATAAAATTTTCACTTGCGACCTTTATTTTTCTGCCTATGCCATTTTTTTCTGTGACACCGTATGATCCGACTATGACACGACTGCACTCTAATTATGGTAACCATATGACCAAATGGGGGAAATTTTTTCCTGAGGGCCGATGCAAAGTGCTTAGATTTTTGCAATTTGGCAGTCGATCTTCAAGTTTTTGGGCCTCCTAGACATGATGGAAAGGTTGGATTTGACTCAAAGTGCTCCAAAATTGTAGCTACCTCTTGAATCTGGAAACTACACTTCAACTTCAAACTCTCATAGATCTAGCCTCATATATTTTATTTGAATGAAATAAAAGGAAAAACTAACTTTCTCAAATCCCTTGAACTCAATGGTGAGCTCAGATTCATACCAACAAGCTCTAATTTGAACTTGCAATATAAAACCACAAAGATGAAACCCTCAAATCTGGTATTTCTTTCAAGCTTTCTAATTCTCTAGATCATCATTTGATGCAAGAGAAGAGCATACTCAACTTTTCAAGATCAACCAAGATTTCCAACCTAGATATCTTAATAAAGACTAACAAGAAGCAATCCCACAAGCTCTAATACCATGTAAGAGTTGGTATAGAATAATTTACGCCATGCAATATTTAGCTAAAGATTATAGCCACCCAAGATCTAGGAACTTCATGAAAGCACAAAAGAGATCAACTATGAAAGAATAATGTTATCCTATCAAAGGATGCAAATGATAACAATTGTTCTATCAAATTATGTCTTTCAATCAATGATTTACATATGAGACCACTTGGTTATATAGCCAAGGTGTTACATAGGATTAAAGAGAATTATGACAACAAGTGTCTTAATCCTGTGACATGAGACAACTTATCATAACTACCAAGGACACAAGTATTAAAATTCAAAAGATAAGATAAGATCTAATGACAACTAACATCTTCTAGAAAGATTCCTTCCTAGGACCTAAGTAAACTCAACATGCAAATAGGACCTACTAATTATTAGATAGGTAAAACAACTATTTACTCCAACACCCTTGTGGTTCATTCTCCATGGCCTTCCATGGAAAGAGCTTGTATACTATCCTTTTAATGTCTTTATGTTTTACTAGGTAGGGTAAGGATGTGTTTGTCATTACTTCAAGCATTTAATCTATTATTTCAATATTCCAATGACAACATTGTTGCTATACTCCCATGTAATGACTTATTCTCTTGCTATTTTCTTCATGTTATTTTATCCCCCTTTACGTAGTTTTATAATTTTTCTAGCCCTTGACGATGATGTCATGCATTATGTCATTTTCATTTGACTCTTTGACCACTTATTTTCCTTTGTACATAGTGACTTATTCTACATGCTAAGTAATAATTCTATTGTACTATAATACACAATATGCAATGTGTTTATTTTTTAGTTGATTTGCCTCATAGTAACTATATAAGAGAAAATTTGCACCCTAGGTGCAATTCCCCTTTTTTCCTTATTACACTTTAGAAAACCTAAGTCAAAGGCTTAAATTCACTTAAGCCTACTAATGGCAGTCCACTTGGCACCCGTTTTGTGTCTCGGTGGAGGTGTTTCTGTCGAGGATGCCTGCGCAACGCGCTTACATCCCTGGTAGATTCTTGCAGCTGAGCCAGCAGAGGCGTTACTCTTCCCATTGGCAGCGAAGTTGTAATGCCTCCTTCAGCCACTCGACTCGAATATGGTCATTTCTTTCCTCATTCCTTCATAATCAAGTCTTTGAACTTGCATTAGGAGGTTGGATGAAGATTGGAAGAACTCTACATCACTTCAAGCTCATTTTGCACTCACATTCTAACATTCCAAGCATTCCATAGCAGCAATATCACACTCCATCACATCGGTAGAGCAAGTTTGGGACCATGCCATTGCAGCAAAGGCTTGAGTTCCTCTCATTTCTCCCCCAAGCAACCTTGAGTGCTCTTGGTGGAGGTGGTAAGATTCCCTCTCCTCTCCTCTATCGTTTGGTTGAGTAGCATAGTACTGTTTGTAGTGCTTGTGTCTTTATCACTTATTTATCTCTTTTCCATTGGCTATCCATGGAGGTGGGAACACCTAACAGGGGTCTGACTAAGGCAGGCCCCTATACAGCCACCCCCCAACATTCTCTCTCTTGCTGTGTGTAGGTGGACACACTTCGAGGAGCTAGCTGGCGAACAAGGTCTTCTATGAGATTGTCTTCATCACCTTGGCTTTGGTATATCTACTCTATCACCTTCACTTATACTTTTCGTATTTCATAGTGTTATTTTGTCCTCCTAGAAGTCGTTAAGCTAGGTTGTTAGTCATTCTGGTGAGTTTGACCTTGTCTCTATTGTAATCTGACCATACAGACTACAACACGTTTCTGAGATGCCAGCATGTTGCGCTATCGTCCGAAGTTCGCATTGACATCCTCGGGTAGGGAGCTCCCTGAGGTGCAGAGTTGGACCTAAAGACCGACTCGCCTAGCCCCACCTTGAAACTCAGGATTGCAGAGTGATCGTAGGACTCTAAAATCCTAATCATTCTCATCCTCATTTCCTAAAACATACACTTAGCTGAGGTAAGTTAGGGCAGCCTCTTGCGTCTCAACCCTCCGTGACCTGGGGTCTTGCATGTGGTGGTCCCCCTCTCTTATTCTACATAGTGACTCTTGCAAGCTTCATCAATCACATGCTTGTAAGTATTTCTTTCCTTTCTTCTCCTTATCTTTGTTTCAGTTCTATTGCTTTCTACTATTTTACTATATTCTGTAAGTTTTTAGCAATTAGATAGAAGTAGTCACTTAGCTGTTTTCTAAGATAAACCATGCGGTGGTCCCCCTCTCTTATTTGACTCTTTGACCACTTATTTTCCTTTGTACATAGTGACTTATTCTACATGCTAAGTACTAATTCTATTGTACTATAATACATAATATGCAATGTGTTTATTTTTTAGTTGATTTGCTTCATAGTAACATTTTAGTATAACTCCATTTATAGATCCCTCTAGTAGTTCATTTGTCAAATTATTTAGTTTTACTACATCAATTGATTGTATTTGATCTATGTGGCAGGGTCCTAATTGTCATATCTTTAACTTTCCTGGTTTCTTAATTTACTGTGATATAATATAGTATATCTTCTAATTGTAATTTTTTAGTCTTGAATTTGCAATCATGCCACACCTTTTTTTTCTCTTGATTTTAGTTATATGCCACAACAAACCATTTTTTAGTCATTTTTTTAGTTATATTAATATTTCTTTTAGAGAGTCTTCTTTTCTACACCTTGTAGTAATTTTCACCCTTATATTGGTAATTATGTATTCTATCAACAATGCCGCATTTAATACTTTATTAACCATTTGTGGGTTGTGTTGTAATCCTAAAGTGTCAATTGTATCTTTTGACCCTATTTTGATATTTCTTCATTATAAACATTTTTCATTATCTTCCCCATGATATTATAAAATGATTCACCTACTCCATTTTCTTGGAGATGATATGGTGTACTCTTTCTATGAATGATCACGAATGTTTCCAAGAGATTCTTAATTTTTTTATTGAAAAAATGTTTCACTTAGTCACATGTAATGTTTAGTGGGCGTACAAAGCCTATAATGGTGTTCTCATAAATAAATTATGATGTTTGTGTGGTTGAATCCTTTGTCAATTATGCCTTTGTCCACTGATTTAGTCATTCAATACTACTAACAATAAAATATGCATAGGTATTCTAGGCAAGAGGATTGCTTTTTCCTATGAAGTCAATGGATCATTTCTCAAATGGTTCCATGTCTAGTATTGTGTTACACCCCGATTGCATAGCTACTATTGCATAGGGAAATTGATTGTAATGACTGAATCAATGTGATGAATAAAACATGTTGTTTCTTGTTATCAATATGAATGTGTCACCATTTAATGATTGTCTCATTTAAATATTAGTTCTATTGATGTTATTCTTGATGGATATGCATGAAAAGTTATAGAGTAATGTTTATTCTAACTTTTAAAGATGTTTAACGTATACCGTTATGTTGTGAACATATGACTCTCATTAGCGTGACATTGAATGCAGGTGTGGGAACCATTCCTCCAAGTAGAGGATAAATATCACTCGGGAGGGGAGCTTGGTTGGGTAAACAGTAATGAGAACCATTTGAGCATACACACACATCTCTTAGACTGAGTAAGCTAAGTCAGTTTGTTTGAATTTATAGGCAAGTCACCCGTAGGCTTGTATGTTGGCATTAGGAGTCTTGTCTACTTCTAAATGCATGTATAAGTGATGTTTATCTATGTATCTGGTTATGATATTACAATCATTATGATGGTAACAATATTGGTTAGGAGGTGGGAATATATACATGTGTATAGTATATACATGTATCCATAGGTATATCCATATCGATACAAGCGTATGATGGCAAATGGATATGCTCATACGAATGCATCGATACGATATACTTATATATACGTGAACATAGGGGAATATATATATACCGGCGTATATACATGTGTTTATACCCACAACCTAAGATATGTGTGGATATTAATAATATTAAATTATTATTGGCTGACAATTTATATATATATATATATATGTACATATCAAATTACGATATGATTACAGGATGACATATATATATATATATATATATATATATATATATATATATATATATATATATATATATATTAGAGTAACAATTTATATATATATATATATATATAATTATTCCCAGTAATTTTTATATATACATATATATTTAATTATTCCCAGTAATTTATATATATATATATAATGAGTTTATTATATTTTTAAATCTCATTGTTGGAAATTCAAATTAAATTAAATTCCACTTGAGTTTATGTTTTAATCAAACTCTCAATTTATGAAAATCGATTAATTTTCTAAATTGCTCTCCAAAGAGGAAATCGACTTATTTCCTAAGATGATAAATATTTATCATAAATATTGAAATCGGACTTTTCAATACTCAAATTATTTAAATCATTCTTTTTAAATCGAAACTATATGATATGAGAATGAGGATATATTTCTTTGAAAACTATAGTAAAACTTTTGAAAAAGAAAACAAAAAGAAAAGGTGTGAGAAGAGAATGCGCGCCTGAGTCGTGCAGAGCAAAGACCAGGTCTGAGAATGAAATGCAGGTTGATGTCCATTGAGCCATGAATAATGGCAATGTGGGAATCACTCAAGCCATGACTATTTCTTATGAAATGAATCATCAAATAGGTTGCTGCAAGCGCACCAAAATAGAGACACCCCTAGAAGTGTCGATTCACCATTTTTGACATGTGTAAGGTTTGAATTATTCTCTGTGTTGTTGGAGATTGATTCACCTCTGGAATCTGCCACATTTCACATTGGAAATATTCAAAGTTCAGTCTTGGCAGTTTACATGCCAAGTAATGTGGAAAATTGTTGGACAGGGGGCTCTATATATAGCCACCCTGTTCATTCTTCATCATCACTTCTTATAATCCGAGTTTCTTCTATTTTTTGAGAGCATTCATATTATTGAGAGCATTCACATTTCTGAGTTCATTCATATTTCCTTAGAGCATTGCTATCACTAAGAGCATTTACATTTTTGAGTTCATTCATATTACTGAGAGCAATCTTTATTTCTAAAATTTGAGAGTATCAATCTCTGAGTGATTATATTTTGAGTGAGAAGTGGCATTTGAGAGTAAATCTGAAAAGGAAAGTCTGCAACTAGAGAAGGGATTACCAGATAACCAAAAGTGTTGGAAGTGCTAAGACGCCATCTTTTGAAGGGACACTAAATCCGACATGAGTTATTCTTTTTTTATTCATTCTATCCTAAATTCTAGAATGTTACAGTCTTTGTGAATACTACTTGTGCTTTGGTAAGAAGTCATTTGTTTAACTACATGTCCATGAAAAGAAGAAAATGAGTTACTAATTGAATTTACATATTAGTTGTAATTAGGAAGTAAATTGTATAAGGGATAAGGCTACATATTTGTGTGAAATGCATTTCTTGTATGATCTCCATATAAGGGGAATATGTTAAAATAGTTACTAAAATACTAGGACATAAATGAAGGCATTGAGTTAAGTAACAAACACACCTTAAGTTATTGGATTAACTTAGAAAGCTTATAAAACTCCTAGGATGAGGATTTCTGGTATAGGAGGGGATTATGTGGTTACTTGCTATGTTGTTTCATTTCTAGTAGGTTAGTATGATGTAGGATGTCTGGGGTGACAAATTCACCCATTGAAGGGAAAAACCTATGAGTAGAGTAAGGAAGTCTTAAGTCAAATCGGCCCTGAGTAGTGTTTATGATAGATGACCTTCATTCGAAGTACTGAATGAGAATACTTTGGCCAAAGTAGTGATATGTACAACTTCCACATAGATGTTAGTTGAGACTACACTGTCAGTTCATTGTGATTCTTATACTAGTTCGAGATTGTGAAATAGCAAGGTTCTAAGTTGTGTAGGACACATCACTGTGCTCAGTTGGTAATCGTTAACGGATACCCTACCAATCTCTTCATTCGAAGGGAGGTCCATCTATTGAATAATGGATGTGTGGAGGACCGCATTATAAGTCTGTGGTTGGCGGAAAAACGCCCAAGTGATGTTTCTCCTCCACAACAAGCGACTGATGTACCAAGATTTGAAAGGATGAATTCCTAGACCTTCTTACTTCTATTTGTTCAAAAGCTTACAAGCTATGTATGTATCTTGTGCTTTATTACTTAGTTGATTTCTTTGAAAAGAAAAAGGTTAAAAGTTGAATTATGTTGTAACATGTTTTCAAATTGAAAGGAAATTTTTTATTGGAATGGCATTGTCTTTACTTATTGTTGTTAAATTATTAATTTTTTATTTTACGTATGGGTTAGGTCATTACATATTGGTTGTATTGGCATTTCATTCCTTATAGTTATCTTGCTAATTCTTTAAAAAATATCATGTTTATGAGTATATTTTTTAGTGTCTTTAAATAAATTAGACTACCAAATTCTAGCTAATAAAACCTTCCTTCTAGTTCTATCACCATAATTACATCCTTTGAAAATGCCCTAATGAGATTCTTTTAGGATTTTCTCTCTTTCATGTTCTGTTTCTATTCTTCATAACACTTCATCTTTTCCTAAAATATACAATACCCCACTAATGATAGTTTATGGGAGAATTTTTTGTGGTAACTCTTCTTTACTTTACTTGTAATCTTAAGAAACATAACTATTCAATAATATCTTATAACTTATTTAATATTACAAATATTTTGAGTAAATGGACACCTAGAAAATCATCTTTAATTAAACCTCACTCTTGTCCATTTTAAATCCTAGATTCATTTTATATTTATTGCTTGGATTTCCCTAGTTTAACCGTGATCTTGAAGTCAAATTGTTGGAACAAAATTAGCCATTAACATATGCAACCATGTATCACTGGTCTATTAATTAGTTATTTTATTAGTTCATGATCAATGAAGAAAAAATGGTGTTTTTAAAAGATAATGTATGAATTTATGTAGAGAAAACACCATGGTTAAGGATTTTCTCTATATCATAACATAATTTATTTTAACTATTTGTTGGTAAACAATTTTTGTCGCTGCGAAGATTACTAGACTCATTCAATGGGTAGTGACAATATGCACCAACAAATGGAGAAATATTTATGATATTAATGATTCTCCTTTACATTTGAGAAGGGTAGCTCCCTCTTATGATTGAATTTTTCAAAATTTTAAGTACTTTTAACCAAAAAGTCCAAAAGGAAAGCATTAAAGAAAATAAGGAAATTCGATTGTATGTATAAAAACAAAATAAAAATTATAAATCAAATTCCCCTCCATTTGATGTTTCTAGTTCTCCCCTAATCCAGTAGCGTCGAGACATTCCTTTTGGTGGCTTCATGTTCCTCTTTCAATTGTGAAAACTCTGAATGCATCTCCAACAACTGCTACCATGCCTACAACATACTGATCAAAAGAAAAAGAAGTTGCATATTCTGGAGTCTCATAAGAAAAAAGAGTAAAAGAAAGTGTTCTTGATGAATATAGCCTAGCCAAGGCCTGCTTAAAAGACACAGCATTGCCCGGCTTCTCCTGAACAGTTTTTTTTTTCTTATTTGGGGGTCTCAAACCCAAGAATCATGTACGTATGTCTGAAAGTTTTCCAGTGATCATATCCACTTCAGTTCTAGGAAGAAAACCATTATGTAAACTAGCATTCAGAAACACACTAGCTGGTTGAGGATCTCCTTTGTTATATGTTTTCTCGATAATCTCCTCTGGCATACAGTTTTCCAACTCTGTACCCATGATCAGATTATTAAAGGTATCAGCATAAGCTTATTGATATTTGCCCCAATGGAATTATAAAGTTTGTTGGCTCATGTGTGGTTCTAATGCGTCAGACTTGTAGGGAGGGGGCTTCAGTTCAAGAAGTGCCACTGTTGGTGGAGCAGTTCAAAACTTTGGCACAGGTCCTTTCTTTCATTGATAAGTCTTGGACAACCTGCAAAACTTTGAGGAGATTATGCCCTTGTTCTTTTTCTTTTCTCATTTTCTCCTTTTCCATTAATATGGAAGTTCCAATGTAGGGTCCCTAAACCTCTGGCACCAGTTTTCAGCTACATATTGTTGATTTTCACCATAAGAAAGTTGTGATGCCTATTTTATGTCTGCTCATTATTATTTAATAAGAGATGTGGAAGGAGTGATACAAATTTTTGAGCACAATGAGATGCTCCTCCCAGATCAGCTTTGTAAACATACAATGTCAGAAGAGAATCCTTAGCCATTTTCCTCCTGGCAATTGGGTAGCTTTTTCAGCAATCTTGTGTTAATGTTCACTACTCCAGCAAGTCTGCTTATAATGGTTGAAATTGCCCTGAGTGCATGTGCAAAAGAATCAATGGCAAGAGATCTCTTTCGAGGTGTACTCCTTGCAAGCTCATCCACTTTCTTTACCATGAGCATTTCAGGCTAACCACCACCAAGAAGCACTCTGTTGTCTTGTAAATTTTCGGAAAGCACACATAATGCATCATTCAAAGACCTCTCGGCCTCATCCAAAACATGGAAACTTGCTCCTTGTAAGACTCTGGTGCATGCTTGCTCCATCTCAACTTCTGAAAATTGAATTAGTTTATCCTCTCCAATCATGATTTGCTCAGTGATTTTGTAGGATCTCTGCCATGTAATATCCTTTTGTTGATATATCTTGACTGTATAATTCGAGTCCAATAAAATATTGGAAGTCTTGGAGTCACAATAGATAACTTGCCTTTTCAGTCCATGAAGAAAAGAAAACCATTTAAGTTTGTAGAACATAACTTGTCCTCAGGAATTCTTACATTTCTCAATAAAGAAGCAAGGCCAGGAATCCAACTCAAGTCAAATGAACTTGTAGTGTTATCTTCAAAATATTTGTATGGACCAATGTCTCTCGGGACAGATTTAGAACAAAATCCATAAGGATCTCGAAAGAATATTTCTTCAAATCGATCCATAGGTATTTGAAAACTTAAACTTCTTCTAGAACCATAGCTTCTCAAACTTAAACTTGGCGAAGCTGACTGATTCCTGTCTTAGAACTTGATGAAATTGTCACAAAAGGTGAAGACAAGCATAAAAGTTAAGACTTAAGCATGGTTGCTCCATCCTGCTAGTGTTCCTCTTGTATGATGTAAAATGCCTACAAACTGTGTTGTTCTAACAGCTCACAACTAGTGATATATGTTTGAAGACAGGGATATGGTGAGGGTGCATAACCTGCCATGATTTATCATTTGAAGTGTTTCTAATATAAGTGACTAAAACATTGTCTTTGCTATCTTAGGAGACTAGAAACCTTTTTGATCATGGATACTTCATAATATTTTCTAATACAGTTGTTGAATCATGCATTTTAACACCTTAACTCTACGGTAGGTCTTAGTTTTTCACCACAAACCAAATCAGGCATTCATCATAAATGTCTTGGCCTCTTAACACATTAAAAAAAACTTGGGTGCACCCTTTTTGTCACTCTAACCAACCAAACCCATCAAGAACAGATCAAGCGCCCTTTTACTGCATCTTTACCACTTAAAGTTGTCAAAAACAGTCTCAAGTACATTTTTAGTCGTTCTTGATAGAAAGGCCACCCCTACTTTGTCATCAGTCCAAACTCAAGAATGGAGCTTTTTTCCAAGCATTTTCCACAAAGCCTGCACAATATTGCCAAAAAATAACTGGTATCCTTGTCAGAACTCAGAAGTGAATCATTCCGATGATAAATACACTAATATAATTATCTCTGATAGTGATGAACTTATCAATGGCAACCAATAACTCCTTCCTGCCCTGCAGTCAATTCGGGGCTTGATGTCGAACTGGTAATGGTAGTCAATATTTGTATTCTTTGATCGTGCTTGTAATGAAAGGCAAATCCTTCCCTCCTTTGGAACTTTATGGACTTCTCTGTTGCTCAGTTTTGGCTATTCTCTCCTACCACCATTAACCATACATTGGTACCATGCACATATTAAATTTGCTCCAAGCTGGACTTCCTCATTTTTACCCGTCTTGATATATTCTTCAGCAACATAAACTGCATCACTTCTAATAGATATCTTATTAGCTCCTGATTTGAAGTATTCAGATGCAACTTCGAGGATTTGAATAACACAATGCATTTTTATCTATAAAATCCCAAACTCCTCCTCCAATGGTATGTGAAACAAATACATTCTCAGTTTTCATTTCCCTTTTCTACTGCAGTAATGAAAGCTCCACCATAGTTGCAAGTTGCAAACACCCATTCGATGGGAAAATTAATATTTTTCAAAGTTTTTAAAATTGCAAGCAACACTAGGCAATTGTAACCTTTCTACTTGCAAATGCAACTGGGTGGTTCTTTCTTCCTCATGGTCGTGCGAGTACCCCACATATTGTGGTATTCGATGCATCTATATGGACATGAAATGGTTGTGTCCAACTTGAAAATATTAAAATTGGAGCTTTTTATATTTTTTCTTCCGTATATCAAATGATTTTTTATAGTTATTTGTCAATTTTAATTTCTTATTCTTCTTTTCTAGAATTTCTTCAATAGTTCTAGTGATATTTGCATACTCCTCGTTGAATTTATGGTGGGATTTACTATATCCTAGAAATGTTTTTTTTTTTACATTCTTCAAAGGGGGTAAGTTTAAAATTATAGCTATTTGTCAATGGGCCCTTGATCTTTGGTGACGTTGAATGGTTCTTAATGAGCCCACCAGGGATCAAGTCTTGTTGAGTGTAAGGCTCTGACATCATAAAGGATGAAGTCGAGATTGTGCCCCGGGCGAATTTGGCGGAATAGATACCCCTCAGTCCTTGGCTCTTAGCTGAAGAGGTTCAACCCAAGAAGGCTTGTGCTCTCATATCGAGTAGCTACAAATAATTTGTGGACGACCTCCATCAAAAAAAAAAATTATAGCTATTTGGAGAGGGTCAACCATCATTCCTTCCTTATAGATATTGTATTCAAGTAAAGTTTCAAATTGGATCTGAAAAATATACCTTTGTTCAAATCTAGTGCAATCCTAAGACTATGAAATATTTCAAACACCATTCTTAGTAAAAACTTTCATTTTCCTCATGTTCCAATCCTTCACAATTGAGAAATCCATCCCTTTATAGGAAAAATTACAAAGATAGTCTCCCATGGATGGGTGGCACATGTCACATGATCAATTGCTAACCCCCCACACCAAACGCTAAGGAAAATCCTATGAAATCCACTAAAATGGAAGTTGTGAAGACCATTATGAGTTATAGTTTTAAATAATAAATTAATGGTACTATGGGCCATTTTTCCTTTCCACCACTGTATGTGAATCCACACCTTCATAATAAATCAATTACTAATGAGAGAAAATTTGATTAGGCAGCTGTAGGACCTCCATATATCATAAATGGTTATGGGCCATATTGGACTACCATGAAGAATGCCAATAGAATGTAGGTAGGGAACCTAAAATATTGTTGGTGTGGTTGATAACTTCTTTGAATATGTTTGAGTACCAACTATTAATATTATTAAGCAAATAAGATATATGACTAACATGAATTGCAACACCATTCATAGTATATTCTTTTAAA
This sequence comes from Sequoia sempervirens, assembly GCA_007258455.2. Taxonomy (NCBI): domain Eukaryota; kingdom Viridiplantae; phylum Streptophyta; class Pinopsida; order Cupressales; family Cupressaceae; genus Sequoia; species Sequoia sempervirens. The sequence continues at coordinate 425,639,088 of VDFB02058242.1, read as the reverse complement.
AATCATGATATGAATATCCTTGGTGATGGAAAATATATGTCAGGTGTCAAATTATTAATTAGCTTCTAAACTTGGTCCCACCAGGGAGAAGATATAAATTTTGTTCAATAGGAATGTTGCATTTGGTGGGTGATTGACAAGTGGCTAAGTGAAGCACATGTGACCCAATAATGTCTCAATATTCTATCACACCTTTTGACAACTAACCCATGATATGTGGTATCACTTCACCCTTAATTCCTAATATGTATCACACATATGAATGTGGAAACTATAGTCAAAACCATGATGCAAACAGACTTTGCAATGTAGTAATAGATTGATATTTGTACACTATCATGGGTAAACCCACAAAAGTGGTTTACAATTCCAGTAAGGAAGGAAAAATTGCAAAAAATGACCCCATGCAAAAAAAAATGGTTTTTGGGGGTTCAAACGAACCTTTGGTTCAAGTGAACCCAAAGGGGGTTCGCTAGAAACCCCCTTCGAGAAAACCCATTAAATGTTGGGTCCCACATTTCCCGGAAAAATAAGCAAAGAAAATGGTTGTGGAAAGGGGGTACGCTCGAACCCCCTGTTCCCCCCTTCTCCTCCTTTGGCACCAAAAAACACCATAATTTTTCCCTTTGAAGCTCGGGTTGAGGATGAAAATGGAGGATACTTCACAAACCCAACTAGACGATGGTAGTCCTCGGGACGAGCTATCCAACAAATATAATTTTAATATGTTTTGGTTTTATTATGTATTTGTTTTTTTAGTTTTATTAAACATAGGTTTTTCACCGAAAAATCAAGCTCTTTGTTCTGCAAATGTGGAAAAATAGCAGATTATCAATTTATTTTTTTTGAAAAATATGATTACACTAGATATTGAAGTCCTTGATCCAACAAAAAAATAATTGAATTTTGATACATACAAAAAAGTTGCGTTGTATACGGTCTGCCTATGTCTGAATTGTAATTGGTTTGACTTTGAAACTTGATTAAGGAAAAAATATTCAATAAAACACTATGAAACCAATTGGAATTGGAAGCACTAGATATCATAGTTACAAATCTAAATTCAAAAAAAATAGAATTTTATCCTTCATGGAAAAAAAACTATGTTGTATACGGTGAGCGTCACTCCTTAAAAATGGTGTTTACTGAAAAAAACTAGTTTTTGAAGGAGATGGAAAAAGAAATGCAATATGATTCCAAAAATTTTGAAAAAAAAAATATTTAGAATCTAGAGACAAAATGTCACAAATCACTAGTTTGTATCATCTTCAAATTCCTCACGGTTTAGCCGCTATAGATGCCTGAAAGTGAAGATTTAGTTAGAAAAAAATATTTCAATGTTCAGTTTGACCAAAAATTATAAACCAGTATTGTGGGATCACCCTCACATAAGATATTATGCAACATAGAAAACATATAATCATTTACCTCAAAATTTTCAAATACATCACATATAATGTTATTGGAAGTGGGGTCCACACTCCAAACTATAATGTGGAGAAGTTACATGACGCAATTCAATGTTTTCAATTATCCCAAGTGAGTGACAAGGGAAAACAAGGTAGTCTCTCTCAAACTATGCACCCTGTAAGGAAGCTAAGGTAACGAAACAAAATCCTACACTAAACTTGAGAGGAGGGTTATGCAAATACTTTTCAAATATTTATAATAGTTACAAAAATTAAACAAAAATAAACATAAATAGCACTCATACCACAACATAGTGATTTACATGGGGAAAACCCTTTCGGGAGAAAAACCCCACACTCCAAAATTTGATCGATATATTATTCAGAAATCAATAAGATTACAATACAATTACAAAAAAAACTTTCTCACATGAGTATCACCAACTAGAGATCTAAAGGTAAATCAACAACTATATGAATCTTACACACAACCTCCATCTCATGCACCTAATATATAGGAGATTCAATACATGAACCATTTAATGGTATTACAAAATCATGGGCTAAAACTACCCAAAAATTGATGCCCACTATCATCTCCAACCAAATATTCTCTATGATGTGTCAAAACACACACCAACACATGTAACTTCTCCTTACAACTCATTTATGTGTCCAACATGTTTCTACATCTCCCATTTCAAGAGACCCAACTTCCAAAGGCCATGACTTTTGATCTGGGAGTTTGATTGACTAACTATTTGAACTGTCAAAAAGCTCATGAAGTGCTCTATTAAGCTATAACCAAATTCACCAGTTATGACCACTTTTGGGCCCAAAAACCACTCTAAGGCCTTCAAATTGAACATTGAAACTTAAAAATGGAAAATTTAATATCTTCAAATCCATATGTGATCTCATGATGAAAATTTACGAGCATGCTTATTTATCCAAACTGTAGCTTTGGGGAAAATTTCAAACCAATTTGTGCTCAAATGTAAACTTATTATAAATAGTAACATCATGTATTTGAAAGGTCAAGACACCATTTTCCTAACATTCTATAACTTTTTGAACACCTTGCAAAAGCAAAGGGCTTATCAACACCATAATTTAATCACTAGGGGTCATGAGGCCTATAGACTCTGAACACCATTTGAACATATTTATGCTTACATGCTTTATTAATGAATCTGTAGCATTCATTAAAGTCTTGACCATATCTCTGACAAAATGATATTGTACATCAATGATCTTGGTCCTGAAATGAAATATCAGGTTCTTAGCTAGGTAGATTGCATTGCACTCTGACTGTCATAATACACTATCACAACAACTTGTTTTATTCCAATATTTGAACATAATCTCCTAAGCCAAATGGATTATTTATAAGTAAAAGTAGCTACCATATACTCAACTTCATTAATGGACAAATAAACCACAACTTGTCACTTACTCATCCAATTAATTGCACCACAAAATAAAGTAAACATGCAAAACTGGTGGGTCGTATACTTTTAACATCACTTGCCTAATTTGAATCCATCTAACTATGAATATCAAGGGAATTCCCATCTCCTACCATATTGCCATGATAACACAAGGAATAATTTGAGGTACCCCGCAAATATTTAAAGACTCTTTTAACTACATCCCAATGAACTCTACCAATATTAGACATATATCTGGAAAGAACTCCCACTGCTTGGGAAATGTCTAGTCTAGTGTAGACCATAGCATACATCAAACTTCCAATTGCACTTTGGTAAGGTACTCTTCTCACGTCTTCCATATTTGGCAGGGATGTTGGAAAATCTAAAGCAAATAACTTCATTCCAACCATTAAAGGAACACACTGAAAGGAAATATGCATCCACCCAAGATAATTTCCACATAACCTAAATAGAGAAATCTATGTAAACAAGTATTCAAAATCCATATGTAAAAGAATAGACAAAATTCTATCAAATATGACACAATATATACTTTGGGAAAACCCTTAAGAGGGAAAAAACCAACCTCCAAAATCATCCATCACTCATGTATTACTCAACAATGAAGAATACAATACATCTTCAAAGTTCTCCATGAACACCTTTGAAACATTGAGCCCTCTACAAGCACTCCATGTGAACAAGCATGTAACCACACATCCCATTCCATGAGTCAAACCTCACAAATGCTAACAAGAGATGCTCCCAACCAACCAACCAACTAGCCAACTATCCAATCTTTCAACCTTAGATAACTACCCATGTGTTTACTTTTATAGAAACAAGCTCACATAAAACCACCAATTGGTATTACATAAAATCATGTGACTAATACCATGAGCTTACAAAACCATTAGCCCCTCATTTAATATTGATACTAAGTTTTCCCAATATTAAATATTATTCCCATGTACAATCACACATTAAATATTTAATCGCAATGTTACATACAACACATAAAGTGACCCCAAGAATGCTAGACCCATGTGATGCACACATCCCTAGATTCCCTAGGTGCATCGATTAATAAATAAATAAATATATTACATTAATAAAATTATGCAATGTGGAAAACACATCTTTTCCTATCTCACATCTCCTCAAAAGAATATCATATGCTCTAATGAACATATCATGTAAATATATCATTCTAAAACTCTAACGCACAATCAAGAGTACACCATGACATGATAACATAACCATCCTATCAGACAAGGATCACATGTCAAATGATAAATCATGACACCTCAACCAAAGACTAGAAATTCCTCCATGGCTAACCAAGATGTCAATATCTCCATACCATATGAAGATAACCATCTCCTATCAATGAAACCCAAGATGTCAAAGAAACCTCACTGCATAGAAACAAGATCCAAGAGTCCATCCATGACACCAAAAAACACTACAGAAGACCATCCACCATCAAATGGTGAATCCACATCATAGCCACAAGCTCCCACTGAACTATGATACCAAGCTCTCCATGGAAACATTATAACCATCCTCTAAATAAAGATCCTCCATGGCACCAACACGATCAAAGAACTCAACATCGAGCTCCCAAAGGGAAGAGTACAAACCATGATCTCCAAACCAAGAAGATACAACACCTCCAAACTGTCACTATCACAAGCTCCCATTGAATCATGTAACCAAACTATCCATGACATTGTGATAACAACCTCCTTAATTAAGATCAACCATAACCATGATCCTCAAACCAAGAAGATACACCACCACAAACCAAACAGGAATCAATCCAACACCACCAAAAATGCACCTACATAAAAAATCATGTCATGCCAAAGTACCTAAAGCACAAGAAACATCCATGACACCATGGTCACCACAAAGTGTCCCAGTAACACAATCCAACTGTGTCACACATTTTTGCATCACATAGTCAAATACATAGGTCTCACATCATGACTATACTTGATAATACCATCTCTCCTCCTCAACATAACTACCAAACCAACAAAATAAGTGACTAAACTAAACCAAAAATCTAAATATGCAACAAAACTGAAGCATATATGGACATAGACGACCCATATCCAAGTCATAAATACAACTAGTAAGTATAGACAACCTACAACACTGCACAACTCGTAGATGCAATAGTGCAACATACAAATCCAATATTACACTAATAATCATGTCAAATGAGAGTAATCAAAGATATACATGTGATTATACAATGACTCCAACATCAAATCACCAAGATCCAAATAGCCAAAAGCTCACAAAATCATCATAGTCAAAAGAACCCATAAATAGCTCAGATAGAAATAACAAGTAAATCATTCTGAAACATCTCCAAACTTGATCCACCATGTAGTGATCTAAACAAGCTTTTCGTCAATTATAAGAAGTCCAAAACTTGACTTCGTATGCACAAGTTATGGGCTCTCCAAGCTCAAAGGGAACATCCAAATTATAGCAAGAAAATCACTGTCAAAATAGAAAAATATAGAAAAACCACTAATATCACAACATAGAGCATGGAACCACCTTTCCAACAAGTATAAGAAATCAAAAAATGGACACCCAAGGAAAAAGTTATGCCACTTGGAAAAAGGTTACATAATTTGAATATTAGACCAAGTAGGAGTGGCCACAGGGTGGTGTGGCAATGGCTAGCCAATGGCACCACCAGTTGGGCGATGGTGGACTTCATAGGAAATTAAAATTGGGTTTAATTTTTACTAGGTACAATTTTTTTTAAATATTTTGTGGTGGCTTAAAAGTTTTAAAGCCCCGATGGGGTTGGGGTTGTAGCCCCGACATGGGACCGAGGGTCGTGTCAGGCTAGGGGCTTTGCCCCACCAATGTAAACATCATCTGTTGCCATGGAGTTGACAATCCCCTGCCACAATTGTATGCTTGGCATGGGTGAGGTACTTGCAGGTTACAGGGGGGTCTATGGACCCCCTTGCTTTAATTTTTCTTTTAAAAATTAAATTTAAATAGGGTTTTAATTTATTTTTTTAAAAGCCACAAATATTTTTTAAAATTTATTTTTGGTGTTGCAAAACAAATTGAATGTCGTACGATCGTACAATAGGGCAAAGAGGGGAAATATTTTCTATTTTTTTCATAGTGTCCAAGATAGGCCAAATTTTATGTCAATCTTCATCTCTCGAGCCTCCTAGATCCAATGGTGAGGTATGCTTTGTCCCAAGGGGTCATTTATAATTCACCTACAAAACCCTCATGATAAACAACCATAAAAAAACCTTTTTTCCAACAAAGATTCATAAACCCATATCTGTAAAAAATAACCACAAATCTGCAACCCGAAAATCTCAAATCTACAAAAAATACCTACATAAAACCCTCACATCTTGCAATATCTTCATTATTTCCATGCAAGCCCTGGATTCAACTATACACCAAATTTACTCCAATAAGGGTTATACAAACCACAACCATGACTCTGATACTAAATGAAATGAAATATGCATCCACCCAAGATAATTTCTACATAACCCAAATAGAGAAACCTATGCAAACAAATATTCAGAATCCATATGCAAAAGAATAGACAACATACCATGAAAGATGACATAAGATATACCCTGGGAAAACCCTCAAGAGGGAAAAACCCAACCTCCAAAAGTATCCATCACTCATGTATTATTTAGCACTAAAGATTACAATACATCTTCAAAGTTCTCCATGAACACCTTTGAAACATCAAGCCCTCTATAGGCACTCCATATGAAAGAAGAAGAAGAAGCATGTAACCACACATCCCATGTCATGCTTCAACCCTCACAAATGCTAACAAGAGATGCTCTCAACCATCCAACTAGCCAATTGTCCAACCTTCCAACCTTAGACAACTACCCATGTGTTTGCTTTTATAGAAACAAGCTTACACAAAACCACCAAGTGGTATTAGATAAAACCATGCTACTAATACCATGAGATTACAAAACCATTAACCCCTCACTTAATATTGGTACTAAGTTTTCCCAATATTAAATAGTATTCCCATGTGAAACCCCACATTAAAAATATTTAATCACAATGTTACATACAACACATAAAGTGGCCCTAACAATGCTAGACCCATGTAATGCATGCATCCCTAGATTCCCTAGGTGCACTACATAATAAATAAATATACTACATTAGTAACATTATGCAAGGTGGACAAAACACCTTTTCCTATTTCACATCTCCTCAAAAGAAGATCATATGCTCCAATGAACATATCATGTACATGTATCATGCCAAAAATCTAATGCGCAATCAAGAGTACACCATGACATTAGAACATGACCATCCTATCAAACAAGGATCACATGTCAAATGAAAAATCATGACACCTCAATGAAAGACTAGAAAGTCATCCATGGCTAACCAAGATGTCATCTCCATACCACATGAAGATAACCATCTCTTGTCAATGAAACCCAAGATGTCAGAGAACCCTTCACTGTATAAAAACAAGATCCAAGATTTTATCCAAGACACCAACAAGCACTGTAGAAGGTCATCCACCATCAAATGGCGAATCCAAATCATAGCCACAAGCTCCCACTGAACTATGATACCAAGCTCTCCATGGAAAAATGATAACCATCCTCTAAATGAAGATCCTCCATGGCCCCAACACAATCAAAGAACTCAACACCAAGCTCCCAAAGGGAAGAGTACAAACCATGATCTCCAAACCAAGAAGATACAACACCACCAAACTCTTTTAACTTCAAGAAGACCTATGATGTATTCCTTAGAAAAAATACCTATTATTTCATAAATAATTTATCATGAAAGATAATATAATACAAGGAATTTTTAAGAGATGATGCATTTACAAGACCAAATACACCATTATGAATCAAATATAAAATATCAATAAATCTCACAAAGCTCATATAAAACTTAACCTAATTCTATTTCTCATACATGAAATTTTCATATAAATAAAAAATCCATAAAACTATCAGATATTCTCTCTACTAAGTTCTTACTATTTGAGGATTTTAGGTCTTTCCCAATAATATGGCTCATATGTTGCAAGGTGTGCGCCTTTGGTCTCCTTGTGTTGTGTAGTGCAACACTTGGGTTCGTGACATGGCTTAACTGCCTCTTGTGGATTAATTAACTCTGGCGATTGTATTGAGCATTGACAGGTCAATCTTTTTGTGCAACGACAACCGTTTTTGCAATAATTGGTATTAGAGCCTAGGTCACGGGTTTAAACCCCTTGCTTGCATTGGGGGGATTTTTGCAAGGTGTGTGCCCTTGGTCTCCTTGTGTCGTGTAGCACAATGCTCAGGTTTGTGACATGGCTTAACTACCTCCCATAGATTCATTAACTATGTCCCATGGATTCATTAACTCCCAAATTTGTATCAGGCATTAACAGGTCGATCTTTTGGTGCAACAACAACCATCTTTGCAACACCATACACTTTTGTCAAACAATATCTTCTCTACATGAAGCCTATGGTCCCTCAAATCAAGAACCTTCAAACTATTATATTACATGGTTCTAGCACCTAATTTGGAAGGAGTTCCATCTTAACCAAGACTATAGCCCTAAGCACCATATTGAATACATACTTATTGAAGACCACCTATACACCAAAATTAGTCAATTTACTTTATATAATTAAGGTTCCCCACCAAACCTAGAATGTACAAAATATTGTAGAAGGTATTGGTCCTCTTGTCTCCAAATGTAAGCTTAACTCTACCTAGATTCATGATTTTGAGAGAATTTCTCTCCCAAGTATACACTACCATCATCAAATCTCACATAAGTTGAGAACCACTTTGTATTGGGGATCCTATTAAAAAATACTCTAAATATAATAATACATGCACCCTCATGTAAATATGTAGCAAGAGTTGCAAGAAAAACATCACCACCATCATCGTTGGAGATCCCAAACTATATATCACCATCTAAATCCCTTTTTTCCTTCCTCTCCTTGTAATCCCTTTTGCAGTGCCCTATCTTGTTGTAGTTCCAATGGATTTGTAAAATGACTTAGATTTCCCCTTTGATTTGGCACAATTTTCCATTTTCTTGTTCTTCTCTTTATCTTTAGAATGACCTCTTAATATAAAAGCATATTTAATAAAATCTAATTATTTTTGTGTTGAGCACACCTAGATACTGATAGGGAGGGTGAATCAGTCCACACAAAACCCTTCCAGATCTTGAATTCCTCATCACAATACAAACTTCATACTCCGAAGAAGATTAGTAGAAAGATATAGCAGTTTAAACCTGTTGTAAGGGGGGAATGAAGCATATGGAAAGTAATATGAATTAAACTAATTCAAACAAGATTAAGATCCCTAAACCCATTACTCATGAAATGTGAAATGAAAGCCATGTAACCTTAAATGAATCCAAAACAGCCAAATATTACCATACCATGTTGAAGTTGTATTCACATTGACATTGAATTGTGTTTGTATCAATGAAAAGCCTCCATTATGTGTTGCAAAAGCTTCAATGTGTGTAAAATGTTGAACTAGAATGTGATGATAAACCGTAACATGCTCAAGAGATAATTGTGCAACACTTCACTTATGTAAATTCTAGATAATTTGTGAAAAGCTAGAAGATTGTTTTATAGATTTCCTATTTCGAGATGAACAATCAATATTTTGTAGTAAAAGATCTTGATCAATGATTGAGAACTGTTGAGAGGAAATAGATTGGAAAGTTAGTGGATTTAGATTGGAATAATTGGTGGGATTGGGAAAGCCAATTTGAGTGGTTAGTGGGATTGAAGAAATCAGTGGGATTTGTTAGTGGGAAATAGATGAATCAGTTAGCCAATCAAAGTGAGCAATCAATGGTCACGTGATTTTCTCAATCACAAAAGGGGTGAGGATAGTTAATTAATTGAATTAATTAATTAACATTTAAAGTTTGAACATGCAAGTCATGTTTGACTTTAACAAATAAGGATGTATTTGTTTGTTGACCTTTTTGAATGATGTTGAATAATTAATTTAATTTAACAAATAAGTGATTTTATTAAACTATTATGTAATAATAATTTAATTGATTTAGAGGAATAGGGTATATTAGCGACATAATTAAATAATTTGCATTATTTAATTAATCAAGAGGAATAAAGTTAGAGTTAATGACAAAATAGTGAATTAATTAAATAATTTAAAGATTATTCAATTAATACAAGAAAATAGGGTTTTTGATGTAAATGATGTGAAATGCAATGATATTAAAATGGTAATGATGTCAATGATGAAAAATGTCATTCAGGATGTGCGATAAGTGTTAGCTCATTTTTACATGTCTACATTTTGCCCCTCTTTGAGACAAAGTATTGGTTGCTTTATTTCAAAGAATTCAATGTTAAGATCAAGATTTTAAAAATTTTGTATGCCCTACTATGCCTTGGCGGTCAGTGGAAAGATAATACAATGTTGGGCTGCCCCCTCAAGAGGTTGGCCGAAAAAAAAAAAAATTTGGTCGAGCTCACGACAAGGTTGATGCAATAGTTGGGGGGGGGGGGATGCAACACACCAAACACACTTCCAATCTACAACAAAAAGTGTCAAATCACAATCTCATAAGAATCTCAACTTTTCATCAAATCTATTGTCTCCTTGTAGCACTGGTAAACCAATCAATCGGGTATAAAATCACTAACACCCTCTTTGAGACCACAACCAAACTCACTTTAGGGACCCATTACAATGCTTGAAAACATATCAATCAATCACCAAAGACTGCATTGTCACAATTTGTTCAAAACAAGGATTTTTCACCTTTTAGGGCTCAAATTAGCCCACTTTTCCAAAGCAACCACTCACTAGACTTATCCAAAATCTATCAAATCTTGGGGAAGCAATTCAAAATGTGTCATACCCACATAATCATCAATTAGATCTTAGAAATTCAATCATCTAAGGGCCAAACCATGAAACCCACAATCAATGCCTAGAAACCCTAGGCCTTATTGAAAATGTCACTTCCCAATCTACCCAAAACACAAAACCCCTTCAAACAAGTTCAAAATGGTCTGCTCAAGCTTAATCAAACATAAAATAATACTTCCCTACACAAAATCACAATTTGACTCATCAAAACCACCATATTTCACTTAGAAAACTTTCATTTTCTCCTTGGGGCTTCATGCCCAACTCCATTCCAGACCTCCCCTACACAAAATTACCATTATAACGCCTTTCCCTAATGAGTTATATCCATCCCACCAAGTAACATATCATACAGAAAGGTGGGATGGTTTAAAACATGTTTTAGTCCTTCAAAACCACAAGTGCCCTGTTCAGGCCAGTTAGAGAGATTTGATGATTAAATGAACAAAAATCAATATGAAAGCCTCCAATTAGATTCAAAGGGAAGGGGACTCAACCTACTATCCAGATCACAACAATTTTTAATCAACTACTTGTTGTACAGGTTGTACAACTTGCTGTTATGACAGAAAGATACAAGAAATTGATGAAATCTAAACTTTATTGTATACTCCAAACAAAGAAAATGCTTCAACAACCTCCATTTGAGTTTCTCATGGCCTTTTATAATGTTTCCCTCCTAAAATAAGCCATTTCAACTTCCACAACTAACATTTAAAAGAGGTGACCGTTGGTCTCCCTCTTTGATGCATTTTACAACTTTATATTATTCCAAACTAACAACTTAACACTTTTTGCACATTTTAAAAACCTTTCCACCTAGACACCTAAACCTTACCACAAATGACTTAATACATCAATATATGGTCTTATAGACCTTATTCTAAACAAAATTCACCCAAAAACCTATAACCTAGACCTTATGAACTTGACTTGACAATTTTTCACCAAAGGTGCTCCTGCACCATACACCCCAGCTTTAAACCTTTCCAATTCCCTTAGAAAGATCAATGTGATATGTCCTCCTTGGTATTATTTGTTGGTATGTGGCGATTGATCATGCTATACTGTACACCCCGACAAATATCCTTGCCGGGGTTTGAGGTTGGGCCAGGCCCCCGGCGAGGGTTTAGGGGTGGCAACCCCTAAAAAGTGGGGGTTTGGGGGCGGTAGCCCCCGAGAAAAAATTTCTTCCTACTTTTTCGCGTCGTCACCGAAAAAGGGAAAAATCAACAAAAAAATAAAAAAACCTGACTTTGTAGAACCCAAATTTGGAAGTTTCTAAGCTTGTTAAAAAGGGGTTCGAATGGGGGTTACAGTATGATGAAAAACGCGATTATTCGCAAGATTGTAATAGGTTACGGTTTGGTGGATGTAACCCAGATTGGGTGAACCACGTTAAATTCTCTATGCTATAATTTATTCTATGTGTGTTTTAGTTTCTCTGTTTATTAATTAAATCTACATTTAATTGTTAGATATCTGCCATTTCTAACCCTAACAAGTGGTATCAGAGCAGGTTGTGTTTCAATTATCATCTATAGGAAGGTCTCACGGTTGAGTGGGAGTAATGGAAGACGAGGGTAAGAAGGTTGAGAATTTTAATGGGTAGAACTATCAGTTATGGAAGATGCAGATGGAGGACTACCTCTATCAGAAGGATTTATGGCGGCCATTAGAAGGGAAAACCAAGAAACCCACAGCAATGTCTGATGAAGACTAGGAGATTTTGGATAGAAAGGCTCTTGGTAGTATTCATTTATGCCTGGCACAATTGGTGGTGTTCAATATTACAACAACAAAGACAACTCAAGAGTTGATGGAAACCCTGGCGAAGTTATATGAAAAGCATTCCGCTTCAAATAAGGTATTTCTTATGAAGCGTTTATTTTAATATGAAAATGGTAGAAGGTGGGTCAGTTACTGATCATTTAAATGAGTTTAATATGGTCACCAGTCAATTAACTTCTATAAAAGTAAACTTTGATGAAGAAGTTAGGGCTCTTTTGATTTTGTGTTCTTTTCCTGAAAGCTAGAATAACTTGGTAATGGCTGTTAGCAATTCTGTTTCTGGTTCAAATACATTGAAATTTGATGATATTGTTGGTGTTATTTTGAGCGAGGAAATTTGTAGGAAAAGCTCAGGTGGAACATCCACATCAGGCAGTGTTTTGAATGCAGAAAGCAAGGGAAGAACAAAGGAGAGAGGAAACAATTCTGGAAATCGTGGGAAGTCACGAGGAAAATCAAAGGACAAAATGTCCCAATCTAGAGACAAGAGGGATTGTTGGTACTGTGGTAAGCCAGGTCATTTAAAGAAAGATTGTTGGTCTCGGAAAAATAAAGAAGGAGACAAAAAGGAAGGAAGTAAAGAGGAAAATTTGGTAAGTAATAAATCTAATGAGGATGCTTTGATTCTTTCCCTTGATAATGTTGATGATTCTTGCGTGTTAGATTTAGGGGCTTCATTTCATGCTACCCCCCATAGAAGTTATTTTCTTGATTATGTCCAAGGGGATTTTGGGTTGGTTTATTTAGGAGATAACAAGCCTTGTCAGATTGTTGGAAAGGGAAGAATCAAGATTAAGTTGCAGAATTGGAATCATTGGCTACTACATGAGGTAAGGCATGTTCCAAAGTTAAGTAGAAATTTAATTTCAGCAGGGCAACTAGATGATGAAGGTTGTGTTGTTACATTTAGTGATAAAAATTGGAAGGTCACAAAGGGTGCCTTAGTAGTAGCAAAAGGTGTGAAAGTAGGCACCTTATATCTTTGTACAAGTCATATTGTTCCTTCTACTTTAATTGTTACGGAAAAAGGTCAATGTTTAGGAATAGTTGTTGTAGTTCAACAGGTAGAAGATCATACAGTTGTTGTGGACTCTGAATCAGCACTGTGGCATAATAGACTTGGGCATATGAGTGCAAAAGGTATGAAAGTACTTCATTCAAATAATGTTTTACCAGGTCTAAAATGTGTTAATATGGATTTCTGTGAAAGTTGTGTGTATGTAAAACAAAAGAGAGTAAGTTTTCTCAAGGATGGGAAGCAAAAGAAAGATGAGGAATTGGAGCTTGTGCATACAGATGTATGGGGACCAACTCAGGTATCTTCTCTCGGTGGCTCTCTTATTATGTTACATTCATTGATGATGCAACTAGGAAGGTATGGATTTATTTCCTTAGGAAAAAATCTGATGTATTTGAAACTTTTAAAAATTGGAGAAGCTTGGTTGAGAATGAGACGGGTAAAAAGCTAAAATGTCTTAGATTTGATAATGGCGGTGAGTATTGCAGCAAAGAGTTTGAAGATTATTGTTCCTCTAATGGTATTCGTAGGCAGAAAACGGTTCCAAGGACTCTAGAGGAAAATGGAGTGGCTAAGTGCATGAATAGAACAATAATGGAGCGTGCATGGACTATGAGATTGCATGATGGGTTGCCTTTAAAAATGTGGGCAGAGACTATAAACACTATTGTTTATTTAATTAATAGAGGTCCCTCTAATTCTTTGGGTTGTCGTATTCCAAAGGAAGCATGGAAAGGTAAGAAGGTGAGTTATTCTTTTCTCAAAACCTTCAGTTGTGAAGCATTTGCACATGTAGATTCTGAAAATAGAACCAAGTTTGATGAAAAATCAAAGAAATGTATATTTGATGGATATGGCATTGATGAATTTGGTTATAGGCTTTGGGATTTTGAAAATAAGAAAATTGTGAGAAGCAGGGATGTCATATTCAATGAGAAAGTGTTGTACAAAGATCTGTTGTTGCAGCATGAGAAGAAAGAAAATGATTATGCAGTGTTGGATGATATTCCAAACAATGATGTTTCAGTGGTTCCTCATGCTGGGTAACAACAAATACCACAAACTCCTGTGAATGTTAGAAGATCTTCAAGGATAAGTAGACCTCCAAAAAGATTCTCTCCCTCTTTGTATACTATTTTGTTAACTAATTCCGGTGAACTGGAATATTATGATGAAGCTATCCAGGTGGATACCAAGGTTTAGTGGGAGCATGGAATGGAAGAAGAAATGGACTCCTTGCTGAAAAATCAGACTTGGGAATTATGTAAGTTGCCTGCAAGTAAAAAGGATTTACCAAAAAAATGGGTTTATAGGCTGAAAGAGGAGGATGGAGGTAAGAAGAGATTTAAAGCTAGATTAGTTGTAAAGGGATTTGCATAGAAAAAGGGTATTTATTTTGATGAAATTTTTTCTCTAGTTGTTAAAATGACTTCTATTCGTATTGTTTTAAGTATTATGGTTGTTGAAGATTTCCATTTAGAACAACTTGATGTTAAAACAACTTTTCTCCATGGTGATTTGGAAGAGGAAATATATATGGAACAACCACAAGGATTTGAGGCCATATGTAAGGAGAAACTAGTTGATAGGGCAAGGTTGGCTGAGACAATCATTGTCCCATGCACTGGGTCACTCCTTGGAAAACCCCTTTGGTGTTACTCTCCACCTTCTTAACCTATAGGTCCTAAAGCTTGTTAGGCACCCCTAGTTCTCTTGGCCAACACTACTATCATCTGCATACACCCAACCAAGTCAATGTTGGTGCTTACTCCTCTATTCTCTCCTTGGACCTTAATCTTCCTAAAGGCCAACTAACTCTCCAAACCTTACCAACTTGTTGCAGGGGCATGTGGTGTCTTCCATAGCTTCAAAACCATCCCTCCATGGTTCTTGATCAGTCACAAGCCTTCAAATCTCCATCGCTTCCCTCAAACCCTAGTCTATGGTTTAAGATGGGCTAGTAGCCCTTGAGCCCCAATTAGGCCTCTTAGCCCGAGAAATTAGGCTATAACTCCAATCCTACTAAGGTTCATCACAAACTTCTTTTTGAGACCCTGGTTCAATTGCCAACCTCTCAAGGAATTTTGGGGTTTTGGGCCTTCACAGGCCGTACACAGGCTCAACCCTATTTTTGTGGGAATTAGGGCTTTTTAGGCCTTTTCTTGGACAGTCAGTGATCTGTCTACCTCCTTCAACCACCAAATGATTTGGTGAAGACTCTGCCTTCCTACCAGACCTTTTCCAAGACCTTTGCATCCACTACACACCTTGGGTTGCAAATGAACTGATACCCCTGCAACATTAGGTCTTGGTTTTTTGACTGTCTTCCCTAACTGGGCACTGTCAAGCTTGCCTAGGGAAGGTCTTTCACCATGTATCCATGCTTCCTAAAATCTCCTAACACTATCCTATATACAAGCATGGAGCTTAGCCTCATTTCCCATGAGCTATACACCTGGTATAGTGGAAAACAAAGGTCTAAGACTCCATGAATAATAGTCTATCAAGCTGATCAGCAAATAAAGAAAACAAAACCTACTAAGAACAATACTATGCAACGATGAAACAACACCACCAACGACCACACAAAGCTTGTAAGATAGATGCCACATGATTCACACACTGGTCAAAGCCTGAAATCCTCTATTAACACACAAATAAACACTAAAACCAGAAAAAATTGCAACAAACTCAATGCTCTTCCATATGAACAGTAAACACAAACTGATACAATGCTTTTTCCAACCCTAAATCCAGTTTGAGGCTCTTCTTTTAAAGGCTCCTAGGTGGTTACATCTTCCCTTGGTCGGACATAACCACCCTATTAGGCCAAAATTGCATAATTGCAACATTTTGGCTTTATTTCCCAAAATCTAGTGATTCCTAATGAAAACCAATTGAGAAACCCATTCACTCCACCATTCACTACTGATCACCCTTCATTCTAACATCTTCTAACATAACTAACTCAAAACAAAAATGGTCAACATGACCTTGAAGTTTAAAAACTCAAAATTGCTTCCTAGGCTTCCAAAATTGCCTAGTGTTTTCCAATGCTCTCTAGGTGCTCCTGCACCATTCCCCCCCTCTTAGCCCAATCACTAGGGAATAGAAGGAGAGACCAATGATAGGTCAATACCAAACTTTTGGAACTGATCTTCTTGTACCCATGTAGCTTTTGATTCATGCTTGTTCTTCCACTTGATAAGGTGCTCCATGTACACCTTTTGCCTTGTAGACTTTTGCACTCTAGACTCCAAGATCTTCTCTGCCTGAGGCTTGTCTTGACTAGGTAAGGAGACATTGTTGATGTCCTTGAAGATATCTTGACTGTTCTGATCCACATCATTGACTGTCCCCTTATACTTGATCAAATCAGCTATGTTGAAAACTGGTGAGATTCCTAGATCGGTAGGTAACTCCACCTTGTATGCATTCTTTCCATACTTGGCCAATATCTTACATGGACCCACTCTCTTCATCTGCAACTTGGTTTACATTCCCTTCTACAACCTTGACTTGTTAAGGTGGACCATAACATAGTCCCCTACTTGAAATTGCACATCTTTCCTTGACATATCTGCCTTCTCCTTCACTTTTTGTGTAGCCTCAGTGACTGTCCTCTTGACCTGTTCTTGAATCTCCTTCATGGTCTAACTAAAGTCTTCTGCATATCCACTTCTTTGTTCCATAGTTCCAAGATCTCTGAGCTCACATATGCCTCTTAGGTGCATCCCATACACAACCTCAAATGGACTCTTCCCTGTGGTCCAGTTGACACTGTCATTATAAGCATACTCAACTTGGGAGATAACCATATCCCATGTCTGTCCATATTCTTTAGTTAAGCACTGTAGAAGATTACCTAGCACCCTGTTAACCAACTCTGTTTGACCATCGGTCTGAGGATGGTAAGCTAATCCAAATGACAGATTTGTACCCAATCTACTCCATAGAGTCTTCCAAAAGTGACTCATGAACTTCACATCCGTGTCTGAAACAATGCTCAAAGGTAGTCCATGGATCCTTACTACCTCCTTGAAGAAAAGATGAGCTATGTAACTAGCATCATGAGTAGTTTTGCAAGGGATAAAATGAGTCATCTTCCTAAATCTATCCACTACTACATAAACACTATCAAAACCAGTCTTGGTCTTAGGAAGGCCTACCACAAAATCCATGCTCACACACTCCCATGGTCTATTTGGAATGGGTAGGGGTTGGTACAAACCAACATTACTAGCTCCTCCCTTAGCTTTCATACACACAACACATTGTTCCACATATTTTCTAACATCTCTTGCCAACTTAGGCCAATAATAGAATCTTTGCACTAGCTCTAAAGTCTTATTTATGCCAAAATGTCCACTAAGACTGCCATTATGCTTTTCATGAATCAGATTTTCCCTCATTGACCCTCTTGGAACACATAACTGATTTCCCTTAAACAATAACCCACTTTGCAAAGTATATTCTGAGTATTGACTATGGAAATGGTTCTCAAAGTTAGAACATACCTTATAGACCTCTGAAAAGTCTTCATCTTCTCCATATAGATCCTTGAAACTCTCTATGCCAATGCTCTTGATCTGTATCTCTTGGACTGTCAACAATCTCCTGCTTAGTGCATCAGCTACTTTGTTTAGTTGTCCCTTCTTGTGCTTGATGGTGAAGGTAAAAGCTTGGATGTATTCCATCCATTTCAAATGCCTATTACTTAACTTCTCTTGAGTGTTGATAAAACTAAGTGCCTGATTGCCAGTAAAGACTACAAAATCCTTGGGTAGAAGGTAATGCCTCCATTTCCTAAGTGACTGAACCAAAGCATAAAGTTCCAAGTCATAGGTTGAATACTTCTTCTTTGCTTCATTGAGCTTCTCACTAAAGAAGGCTATAGGTCTGCCCTCTTGACTAAGCACACCTCCTACTGCCACTCCACTAGCATCACATTCAACAGTGAACAACTTGTCAAAACTAGGTAACAAAAGAATAGGTTGAGTTGCCACTTCTTGTTTCAGTTTCTCAAACCCGTTCTTAGCTTCTTGAGTCCACACAAACTTAGTTTTTAGACCACCCTTGATTGTATCTAGGACTGGTGCACATATACCACTAAAGTTTCTTATGAATTTCCTATAAAATTGAGCCAATCCATGAAAACTTCTTACCTCAGTCCCTGTAGTTGGTGTAGGCCAGTTGAGGATAGCTTCCACCTTGCTTGGATCCATCTTCAATGATCCTTTTGACACTACAAAACCCAAATAGACAAGCTCTTGCTTAAAGAACTCACATTTCTCTAGATTGATTTCCAACTTCTCCTCTTGCAACCTACTAAGAACCAACTCCACATGTTTCAAATGCTCTTCTGTTGTCTTGTTGTATATAAGGATGCCATCAAGATACACTACCACAAATATCCCTGTAAAATCCTTGAGCACTTCATTCATGAGCCTCATGAATGTGCTAGGGGCATTAGAGAGACCAAATGGCATAACTCTCCACTCATATAACCCATCATTTTTTTTAAAAGTTGTCTTCTACTCATCACCATCCTTAATTCTGATCTGATGGTATCCACTTTTGAGGTCCAACTTTGTGAAGTACTGAGCTCCTCCAAGACAATCCATTAAATATTCAATCCAAGGGATTGGGAATCTATATCTGATTGTGATTCTATTTATTGCTCTAGAATTAGTACACAACCTCCACTTACCTCCTTTCTTGGTTGCTAAAACCACTGGTACTACACATGGGCTGATGCTCTTTTGAATCAATCCTTGATCCAACAACTCTTGCACTTGTCTAGCCACCTCTAGATTCTGATCTAGTGTAAGTTTGTATGCTACTTTGTTAGGCAATGAGGCTCCAGGTATGAAGTCAATTTGATGACTTATGGCTCTCTTTGGTGGTAAAGTGGCAGGTGTACCATCACTAACTATGCTCTTGTACTTTTTAAGTAACTTTTGGACTGCTTCTGGCAAGACTGTCTTTTCAGCCTTGCCTTCTTCTTTAGGTTGTAACACAACCACATATCCTTCATTCCCTTGATGTAGGTTGTTAAGGAACTCTTTACCACTGCTCAACATGATGTTTGGTGTCTTTGACTGTCCTTCTTCTTCCTCTGACAGTGACTGCAACTTAAAAGTCTTCCCATCCTTCTTGAATGAAATGGTGTTCTCTTTCCCATCATATATGACACTCTTGTCATACTGCCATGGTCTGCCCAGTAGTAGATGGCATGCATCCATGGGTAAAACATCACAAACTAACTTGTCCTTGTACCCTCCAATGGAGAACTCCACCATTACCTGCTCATTTACTAAAACACTCTGCCCCTTGTTTAGCCATGTGTCCTTGTAAGGGTTAATATGGGGTACCTTCTCCAATTTTAGTTTCATTACTACCTCCTCTGATATGATATTGTCTGTTGAACCTCAATCTACTATGACCTTGCATACTTTACCAAGTATCTTGCACCTCGCTCTAAATAGTGCTCTCCTTTGTTTTGGTTCTTCTTTAACCGGTTGTCTGATCAAGACTCTATTGAACATCAGATTCTCTCCTACCTCAGATTCAATATGACTGACCTCAAATGCCTTAGGAATCATGGTGTCGTCTTGTGCATAAGCCACTCTCTTTTCATTGCTTGATGAAGATGCTTTCTCTGGGCACCTATAAGCAGGATGGCCTACTTGACTACAATGGTAGCATTTCATGTTTGCAAAATAAGAATTGCTCCTGCCTACTCCTCTTCCTCTGTTTGAACCTCCTTGAGGTCCTCTACCTTTGTTATATCCACCTATAGAAGATGTTTCTCCTCCATGCTCAGTGAGTTTAGATTCTCCATGATTTCTTTGGTCATTGCCTCTACCTTGGTAGCCACCCTGCTGTCCTCTTTGATCTCTTTGATCTCTGCCTTTGCCTATGCCCTTAGAAGTCTGATCTTGCTTCCTCTTGTTCCTTTCCTCAATCTTGATAGCCAATTGGTAACATTGATGTACTGTCTTAGGACTCAAAAGAGCCATCTCCTCTTGGATGTTCCATTTCAAACCGTTAAGGTATCTAGCTACCTTAAGACTTTCATCCTTTGTAACATTGGACCTCATACAAAGTTTTTGAAACTCTTCAGTATAAGTGTTCACATCTTGGTCCTTCTGCCTTAAGCTTTGCCTCTTCTTGTGTAACTGAATCTCATAGTCATCTGGCATATAGGCTTCTCTTACTTTGGCAACCATTCCTTTCCAAGTTGAAATAGGTTGCTTGCCTTCCTTTTCCCTCTCTGTCTGAATGAATTTCCACCATGTCAAGGCATATCCTCTTAGTCTCGATTTAGCCACCTTTACCTTCTGTGCCTCAGTGATATCATCACATTCAAAATGGTTTTCCATTCCCTCTATCCAATCCATGAATAAATTAGGTTCCATTTTTCCACTAAACAGTGGTATGCCCTCAAGTCCTTTTCCACTCAATGCCTTTAATGCTTTCAAGAAAGGTTCTTCCTCCAAAACAAGGTTAGGTTCAGGGATCTTTTCTTCCTCTACAACCTCTTCTTCCTTTGGTATTTTTCCTTCCAACTTCACATTGTTCAATGCTTTCTCAAGTTTCTCTATTGTTTCTTTTAACAACTTATTGTCTTCCTCTTGCTCTTCAACCATCTTGGCTAATTGTGCCTTTGTCACCATGATGGGAGAATCACTAGACTCAACCTCTGACATATAAGATGCTTCCCAAATCTTTAACTTGCTCTGATACCAATCTGATAGGGCAGGGTTGGCTGAGACAATCACTATCCCATGCTCCGGGTCACTCCTAGGCAAACCCCTTTGGTGTTACTCTCCACCTTCTTAACCTATAGGTCCTAAAGCTTGTTAGGCACCCCTGGTTCTCCTGGCCAACCCTACTATCATCTGCATACACCTAACCAAGTCAATCTTGGTGCTTACTCCTCTATTCTCTTCTTGGCCCTTAATCTTCCTAAAGGCCAACTAACTCTCCAAACCTTACCAACTTGTTGCAGGGGCATGTGGTGTCTTCCATAGCTTCAAAACCATCCCTCCATGGTTCTTGATCAGTCACAAGCCTTCAAATCTCCATTGCTTCCCTCAAACCCTAGTCTAGGGTTTAAGATGGGCTAGTAGCCCTTGAGCCCCAATTAGGCCTCTTAGCCCGAGAAATTAGGCTATAACTCCAATCCTACTGAGGTTCATCATAAACTTCTTTTTGAGACCCTGGTTCAATTGCCAACCTCTCAAGGAATTTTGGGGTTTTGGGCCTTCACAGGCCGTACACAGGCTCAACCCTATTTTTGTGGGAATTAGGGCTTTTTAGGCCTTTTCTTGGATAGTCAGTGATCTGTTTGCCTCCTTCAACCACCAAATGATTTGGTGAAGACTCTGCCTTCCTGCCAGACCTTTTCCAAGACCCCTGCAACATTAGGGCTTGGTTTTTTTACTGTCTTCCCTAACCGGGCACTGTCAAGCTCGCCTAGGGAAGGTATTTCACCATGTATCCATGCTTCCTACAATCTCCTAAGACTATCCTATATACAAGCATGGAGCTTAGCCTCATTTCCCACAAGCTATACACCTAGTATAGTGGAAAACAAAGGTCTAAGACTCCATGAATAACAGTCTATCAAGCTGATCAGCAAATAAAGAAAACAAAACCTACTAAGAACAATACTATGCAACAATGAAACAACACCACCAACGACCACACAAAGCTTGTAAGATAGATGCCACACGTTTCACACACTGGTCAAAGCCTGAAATCCTCCATTAACACACAAATAAACACTAAAACCAGAAAAATTTGCAACAAACTCAATGCTTTTCCATATGAACAGTAAACACAAACTGATACAATGCTTTGTCCAACCCTAAATCCAGTTTGAGGCTCTTCTTTTAAAGGTTCCTAGGTGGTTACATCTTCCCTTGGTCGGACATAACCACCCTATTAGGCCAAAATTGCATAATTGCAACATTTTGGCTTTATTTCCCAAAATCTAGTGATTCCTAATGAAAACCAATTGAGAAACCCATTCACTCCACCATTCACTATTGATCACCCTTCATTCTAACATCTTCTAACATCACTAACTCAAAACAAAAATGGTCAACATGACCTTGAAGTTTAAAAACTCAAAATTGCTTCCTAGGCTTCCAAAATTGCCTAGTGTTTTCCAATGCTCCCTAGGTGCTCCTACACCACTAGTGTGCAGATTGAATAAAATTTTATATGGCTTGAAGCAATCACCTCAGCAATGGTACTTGAAATTTGATAGTTTTATGGCTGAGCAAGGCTACAACAGGTGTAATTCTGACCATTGTGTTTATTTTAAGAGGTTGGATAATGACAACTACATTATTTTATGTTTTTATGTTGATGACATGTTTGTAGCTAGGTCTAACATTGATCACATAAGTGAGCTAAAACAACAGTTAGCAAAATATTTTGCTATGAAGGATTTGGGGGAAGCAAAACAAATCCTTGGTTTGAAAATTTGTAGAGATAGGAAAAATAGAAAATTGTTTTTATCTCAGGCTAATTATGTTGAAAAGGTGTTGCAGAGATTTCATATGGAGAATGCAAAAGCTGTCAGTACACCTTTTCCTAGTCATGTTAAATTGACTAAGGATATGTGTCCAAAGACACAAGAGGAGGAAGAAAAATGTCCAAGGTACCATATGCTTCAGCTATAGGGTAGTTTAATTTATGCCATGGTATGCATGAGACCAGATATTGCACATGCCATAGGAGTTGTTAGCAAGTATTTGAGTCATCCCAGAGTTGAGCATTGGAATGCGGTAAAATGGATTCTTGTACTTGAGATGTACATCCAATAAATTTTTATGTTTTGGGGGCTCTAATACTGATTTAAAAGGCTATGTTGACTTAGATTTGGCAGGGGATATAGATACCAGGTGGAGTACCACAGGTTATGTATTTACAGTTGGTGGGACAACAGTGAGTTGGATTTCTCGATTGCAAAAGGTGGTTGCTTTATCCACCACAGAGGAAGAGTATGTTGTTGCAACAAAGGCGACAAAGGAGATGATATGGCTGCAACTTTTCATGGACAAGTTGGGAAAAAAATAGGCTGAAAATTACTTGTTTACAAATAGCTAGTGTTATACATCTTGCAAAGAATTTTGCCTTGCATTCTAAAACAAAACACATACAATTGAGATACCATTTCATTCGGTCAGTGTTGGAGGATGGACAGGTCAAGCTGGACAAGATACATACAGATGCCAATCCAACAGATATGTTTACGAAGGTGGTGACAAGGGAGAAGTTGAGCTCCTCTTTAGCTTCGGTTGGCCTTCAAGGTTGAATTCAAGTATAATAGAGAAGCAGGTTCCAAGGTACTTATTTCTAGTGGGAGCTGTAAGTGCAGCAGTGTCATCCAGGATTAGTCTCCAAGTGGGATATTGTGTTGGTGTGGAGCCTGATTAGTCTCCAAGTGGGAGATTGTTGGTATGTGGTGACTGATCATGCTACACTGTACACCCTGGCATGTATCCTTGTCGAGGTCCGGGCCCAGGCCAGGCCGCGGGTGAGGGTTCAGGGGCGGCAACCCCTGAAAAGCAGGGGTTCAAGGGCGGGAGCCCCCGAGAAAAAAATTCTTCCTACTTTTTCGCGTTGTCACCGAAAAAGGGAAAAATCAACAAAAAAAGAAAAAAAACCCAACTTTGTAGAACCCGAATCTGGAAGCTTCTAAGCTTGTTAAAAAGGGGTTCAGATGGGGGTTACAATATGATGAAAAATGCGATTATTCCCAAGATTGTAATAGGTTTTTGCACTGGATAATAAAATCATTGAATGGTTGCGGTTTGGTGGATGTAGCCCAAATTGGGTGAACCACGTTAAATTCTCTGTGTTATAATTTATTCTATGTGTGTTTTAGTTTCTCTGTTTATTAATTAAATCTGCATTTAATTGTTAGATATCTTCCATTTCTAACCCTAACATTCTTCAGGTCTTTGACTTCCTCTTTGTCTTCTTTCTTGCTTTGATTCTCCATGATCTTCAACACTCTTGCATTCATCAACCTTTGCACTCTGTCCCAACTATCCTTCTTGAGCTATGGGGTGTTTCTCCACTTTGCCACCTTCAAATCTTGTTATCACACATTCATTTCCATCTACATTCACCCTCTTAACATCTATCATTGGTTTTTCAAGAGATTTTTATTCATCCCACTGTCCTTTAGCCTCTTGCTTTACAACCTTGTCACTGTCCACTATCTTTTTACATTTACCAGTCCATAACAGACCTGCCTTTGTCTTCTCTACTATACCTTTTGCATTGAATAGTCTTTGTTAGACCTATACTTGCCTCACACACTATCTTACCAGTTGTTCCATCAATCATATCATCCCTCAACTGTCCTTTTATCTCACCAACATTTATCTTCTTTCCTACTATCCTTTCATCCCTATTGTGATACCTTGAATATTTATCCTACTCTAAATGTGCAAACTAACTAAGAATATGAATGACAAACTATCAAGGACACCTCAAGATTAGCCAAAAGAGAGATAGAATAAGAAAGGAAACGGATAAACAAAATAGAAACAATATCATCTTCCTTGCTGTTGATTTCTCCTTGATTGGCCCTTGATTGGAATGGATTGTGTTCTCCTTAGATGATGGATTGAGTGACTAAGATGCAAGATTCTATATGCAAGATGATTAACAAAGATGGTTGAATGATTGAAAAGGCTTGAGGATTCAAATGGACAGCATGTAGTTATCAAAATGCAAAGTGTTGAGAAGGCAAATTGGCAGCATAAAGTTGCTCCCAATGAAAGATGTTGTAAATGCCCTTGAGGAGGGGGTATTTATAGAAGAATTTGAATTCTCTAAGGAATTCAACGGTTGAGATTGCTCCAACAAGGCCAAGATGAAGGGCTATGGTGGGTTGAGAACCCACAAGCCCTCACATCTTGACATGTGGAGGGTGAAGTGGACAAGAGGATATGAGATGGAGATGAGTTGTCAAAAAGGTACATGAGGTGGAAAAAGGACATGCACCTTGGAGAGTGAGGAGATTTCCACAAAAAAGGATTTCTTGTCCCCAAGTGGGAGTGAAAGGGACTTTTGAGGAATTTTGCAATTCCTCAAAAATCTACATGGGAAAAGGAAAGGTGGTTGGGGATATACATATGAATTAAAAATTCACATTCCTAGGAGGATCTAGAGGATAAAAGGTGGCTCCAAAAAGGTGGGACTTGGTCACATGTGGAGATTGTGACAAGTCCAAGGTTCTAGAAGTCTTGGAAGGATGGAATGTGAATTAAAAATTCACATATAAAAGAGGGAATCTAGGAAGAATTAAAAAGGAATTAAAAATTCCTTGGAGAATGATTAGCTTAATTAATCAGTAATTAGAGGATAATTAGGGGCTAATTAGGATTAAAAGCCAACTTGCAAAAGTTGGAGGATGTGACACATCCTAATCAAGGATTAGGCATGTGCACATCCTTAATGAAAAGATTAGGAGATGGATTAGGATTAGATGAAAATGACATGTGAGGAATTAAATAAATGTAATATTTATTTAATTCATTTGATGAAAAAAGGATTAAGAAGGGTAAGGTATTTAATTATTAATTAAATACCTTAGGGATTTGGCAGAATTAAAGATATTAATTAAATAATAGTAATATTACTTAATTAACTCGGATAAGAGGATGTTTAGATGAAAAGTGATAAATTTGGATAAATTAAGTGTCCAAATTTGGATGTCTACATTTTGCCCTCTTTGAGATGTGTTAAGTATAGCATCATTTCAAAGAATATTAAAATATAGAACCTAGAAGAAGATGGTTAGATTGAAAAAGATGCCCCAGTCATCCAAAGGAGTGACTAGGAAGGGAAAAAAAAATGATGAAAATTAGGGATGAAGGATGCCCCTCGAGAGGACATGCGGGTTGAAGAACACGGTGTGCTCTCGAAATAGATGATGTGATGCAAGGGGAGATGAGGAAGATGATGCACGCTGATGGGGAATAGAGTAAGTGATATGGAAATGGATGAAGCACAAATGGATTTGAGGAAAAGTGATGTTGCCCCAGTCAAGGTACAAGCCAAAATGGGTTGATGATGGATGGAGGGTTGTCAATGAGGGAATTAAAGATCCCAAAACAACATGAGGATAGGGAAGGATACATCCCACTGAGTGGTATTGATGAGGGAAGGATACATCCCAAAACACCACTAAAGGATAGGGAAGAACACCTCCCGATGATGAGGATGAAAGTGTTGTTGATGAGGGAAGGATACATCCCAAAACAACACCAAAGGGATAGGGAATGATACTAATGGATGATGATGGGTCAAGACTGGTAACGAGACTGGGGACAAGACCAAGGATTTGATTAAGTGATTTGTGCGAGATTGAACAGATGAGGAGAAGATTGATATGTGAGATGGAGAGAAGGATCTCAAGATTTGGTTTGATATCCACAGATTTGGACTGTAGCTGGACGAAAGCTCAGATTAGGGGTTTGGTTAAGCTCAGATTGGGATGAGATCAAAGCTCAGATTAGGATTGGATTGAAGATTAGAATGATTGAAGGATATGACTGGATTGATTCTACACCGAGTTCCGGGGTTTAAAGGGGCGTAAGGTGGTGACAATCAGATTTTTCCCAATTTGGCAATTTTCAAAAATTGTCAAATTTTGCCATTTTAGGAAACCTTATGGATGTATGTTGAGAGTCCCAATTTTTTCTCAGAAATACCCATTGGTGAGATAGGATGAATTGCCAACTAACATCCCAAATTCGAGATATGCATTTTGAGTTATGAGCGAAAACAACTTTTCAAAATGCTGGAGAAAAACACTAAATTGGGATTTTGAGGGTCAAGATGAAACTTTAAGGCCCCGAAAATGGGTCAAAACGGGTTCCAACGACTTTCTAAGAAACCAATTGGAAATCCACTTGTTATCGTGTAATGCAACTACCCGTCAAATTTCAGCTCAAACGGACACCCGAGTCAAAAGTTATGGCCTCCGGAAGTGTCGGTGTAAAAATCAAAAATCAATTTGGAAAAATCGAAGACATGGGTTTTGTTCGTTAGGAAAAATGAGGAACTGGGTCGAAATCAGTTTGGAAAAAAAAGTCCAAATTAAGCGGAAAAAAAAGTCCAAATTAAGCGAAAAATTGGGCTGGGCGGAGCCGTCAGCCAAGGCCGCCGGTGCCGCCACCCCGGCCGGCTGAGGCGCTCAGACGGGCGCCATACATCAGCTACGCCTCAAGGCCTACCGGAGGCTGGCCAGACGGGCGGTGTCACACCAAGGCTGGCTTATACGATCGGTGTCGGTATGGGTGTCATTACTGCAAGGGCAGTAGTCATCGATCACGGTATGTGAGTTTGCCTTCAAGAGATGGATCCACCACCGCAGCCAAGCATAGCCGCAGAGCGGGGGGGGCATACGAAGGGAGGGAAAAAAGAGAGGATGGGGGGGAAGATAAGAGAAAGGATGAAGAGATAGGAAAAAGGATGGGGGGGATGGGGGGATACATGCAAGATGATGAAATGGAAAATGAAATGCAATTCTAAATGCAATTTATCATCTTGGGAGCACTGATTTTTGCTATAGCATAAGACACCAAGTGCCAGGGTATGTGGAACCAAGGCGAATTAGTGTCTAATACATAAAACAAACACAACAGACAAGAAGGCTACCCCAACACCCCAAAGTCACAAAAACCTTGGTCGGGCCAGGTATTGAGATAACCACAAGCACAAAAGGATGCCCCAGCATAACACAAGACCTCAGAGATCTTGATGGGTACTATGTGGGACAACCAAGAAGACACAAATAGACATAAAAAGATCAAGATATGCCCCTATGTTGACCAATCAAAACACACCATAATATGATGGATTATGGCGGTCTTGACAAGTGATGATAGGGAGCTAAAATGATAAACAAAATCCAAAAGTATCAAAATATCACAATCAATTTCAAACGTCCATTGCCATAGGATCAAGGGGATGGATGGGATTGATGAGGTCTGTTAGGAAGGATGCATCCTGTTGAGACCAAAGATGATGGATACGAAACTAAAAGATCGTTATGACGCAGGATGTTCAAAATTGATTGGATCTCATGATACAAGTTGGTCTCATTTGTTAAGAACTAGCTAGATAATGGCATAACTTGATGACACGACACAAGGAAGACAAGACATGGGACTAACACACCCTAAAGACCTAGGGGCTCGGGGGCCGATCAAAGATTAGCCTTGCCTACGTGAAAGCGCAGAGCCCTCGTAGTTCAGTGAAAGGTGGATGACTGACCAAGATAGAGACCTTGATGGATGGTAAAGATAGGATAGACAAAAGGAGAAAGACCGATGATAGACGATAGAAGAGCAAAGTGGACAATGAAGATCGATGATGGAACCCCGGGGGCGGATCAAATGATCGACCTTGCCTACATGAAAGCGCAGGGGCAACGTAGTTCGACAAGACCAAAAATAATGGATAAAGGATGATGGATGATGATAGGATAAGTAGATAGAAAGATGGGACTGATACGACAAGATAGGATAGACCTATTGGATTGGATAGGATGATGATGATCATATAAAGCTCAGGGATGGGATAGTTATCCAAAGTAGTAAAATGACTTGGGAGGATGATATGATAGATAGAGGAGGGATGAAAAGTGATAGGGGATTGGAAAGATGTGCAAGAGAAGTAGGGGTGATGATGATGAGATAAATGGCATTGGGTTGCATGGGGGGGGAGGCCTATAGCCAGATACCAATGACAAGGGATTGTGAGATGGGATGAGATGGGATGAGGATAAAGAGGAAAGAATGGATAGAGATATAGGGATGGGGATGGGAGGGATTGTTTGGATGGATAGGAATATAAGGATTGGGAGATGAAAGGGATGCTAGGATAGATGGAGAGATGGAAGGGATGCTAGGGTATGGGGAGATGGAAGGGATGCTATGATAGATGGATAGGATTGGGAGATGAAAGGGATGCTAGGATAGAGGGATACGAAGACAAGGATGGGCAGATGGAAGGGATGCTATTATGATAGATGATTTCTCCAAGGACTATGTCACAAAGGAAGCAGATGCCCCCACTCTAGATATGTCATATATGATGAGGCATGAGGGCCGTAAGACGAGTGGATGATAAGATAAAGGAGATAACTGAAGGAGGACAGGATGGGTGACCAAGGAATATGATAGAGCATGGATGAAGGGAATGTATACCAATAGGTGTCCAAAGCATGCATAGATAGGTGCCCCTATTTTGATCAAGATCACAAGAAGGATGGAAGGGAATAAATGGGATATGATGGTAGGATGCGGAAAATAGGAGGGATGGAGGGATTTATGAAGAGGACGGATAACAGGAAGACAGGTGCATAGCTAGAAGCATAGCGGATGGAGGGAATGCATGTCAGGAAGTTGCCCCCAAGTGCAGATGGGGATTTTACGCATGACGCCTGTTTGCCAGGTTTTCATCATGGTACTTATCCAAGGCGCTTGTTTGCCAAGTTTTCACCATTGGACGAATTATTTCTCTTTACTTTTTCTTTCTTTTTCTTTTTTTTGGATTTTTGAATTTTTTGACTGTTTTAGGGGATGAAAATGGGTAAGGATAGGGATGTTGATAAGGGGATTTAGAAGACAAGCGATAAGGATATGGATGAAGGACTCAAGCAGCAAGTTCCATACTAGGTAGTAAGAGCCCATGTTCAAACCGAATATTGGATGTTGGTACAACCTTATGCAAGAGGATGAATTAGGGGGATTTGAGATGGGAGATACATGGGATAATGGATGGGATGCTGCGAAGGGTATGGATGGAATGATGGGGTGGATATATGATGGGGAGATGCGTTGAGGACCAACATTGGCACATGTGGTGGTGGATGTGGAAAAATAAGAGGATTAAGGGATGGAGAATGTGGGGATAATGGAGGAGATGCAATGGTGAATTTCGGGACATAGGGACCCAAGACAGACGTAGGAGATGAAAGGGGTGTATGATTAGCTTGTGGATTAGCGACTTTGGATGTTTTTACTGATTTTTCATGTGATGGCATTGCATCTTTTTTCTTTGGGATCCACATGGTTTTGATCTTTGCTTTGGTGGGCCTTTGTGGCCTACAGATTTTATTTAGATTTAGATTTTTCTTCTCTTCACCATGTATTTTAGAGGGGACATGGGGAGCCGTAAATTCATGTGGATGCTTAGATTTATGCATTTTTCCTTTAACAACCAAAGTGCTTTTAGTAGCAATGGGATGGGTGTGAATGGATGGATGATGTGGAGGACACATGAATGGAGGGATGGAGGTAGGATTTTTAGGATGATATGTGGATGGATGATGTACAGGTACGTGCCTTTGTTGATCCTGATTAGGGAACATGAGAGTGGGATAGTTATGATGGGCGACATGGATAGGTGATGGATGGATGAAAGGATGGATAAGATGAGATGGAGGAGGTGATTTTGGGATATAAGGGCCCAAAATAGACTTAGGACTTGGAGGATATGGGATGGGGGATGAGGGGACATAAGGACCCAATATGGATGGAGCGGATGAAGGAGGAAGATGGACAGTTGTTTTGAGGTGATATGATAGAGGAGGAGGGATGGCGACATATGATCTGGTAGGGCGATGAGAAGAGCCGACATGTCTTTTGGAAAAGGCTTGTTGAGGACGTCTAGAGGTTGTACCAACATTTTTGGATTGCGAGTCATGAGTAGTACATCCAAGACCTTGCAGATACAAATGTTCTTTAGCTTGGATGGGCTCTATAATACCTTGCTCATGAAGGCCTAAACCTTTTCCTTGATAGTTCATTTTCTTGAGTATTCGATCTAGGATAGGATTTTTGTTATTCTGGAAGAATGATGCGAGTTCATTATTAGGTGGAAGAGGAAGGTTGGTGTATATGCTTTGTTTTTCTTCTGCAAGGAGACCACCATGGAGGAATGTGAGAGGACCAAGGGGATATGCAAGCGGTGTGGGGATAGCATTTTTAGGCGATGATGGGGAGATCATGAGGAGAGGATGGGATAGCAACATCAGGAGAGGGAGTAGGGGCCATGATAGGATTTGGATTTGTGGTAGTAGGCTCATTCGATGGAGATGGAGATGGGGCAGTGGAAGCTTGAATGACAAGGGGATCATGGGATGGAATGGATGGGGGACTGTGATCTTGAGGTGGACTAGATAGGATGGTAGGATCTTGATCTGGAGAAGGGGATATGCTGGCATGCTTTGGATTAGACTCTTGGCGTGACTCATCGTGTGCGGGAGGCATGGTAACGGAGTCTTTTTGGGACTCTTCAAGTAGGGAAGATGGAGGGATGGAAGATCCATGAGGTTCATTGGAATGGGTTTTAGTGCTACTAGGAGTGGGAGGAGTGGATTGGATTTGGGTGTCTTCGGTGGATTCGGTAGATCTAGGAGTAGAGGGAGTGGATTGGAATTGGGTGTTTTCGATGGATTCGGTGGTTCTCATAGTAGGAGATGGGGGTGCAATGGATTTAGTGGGTTCAATGGTTTCAATGGTTTGATCAGTGCTAGGGGTGGTGTCAATAATAGGTGTGGTATGGAGAAGGGTCTCATCACTAGCGACCGTGGATGATGGATCTAGATGGCATGGTTTCATGACTTCAAGATGTGGAGTTGGGGATGGCTTCTTTGTAATGAGTCCTTGGAGAACTTCTGAAATGAGAGACTTGCATATAGTTGGCTTGGCTGAGGTGGTAGAAATGGATGAGGGATTATGGATTGGTGGACTAGGGTTAGATGGAGCAATGGGATTGAATGTAGGACCATGAGTAAATGGAGGATTAGGATTGGATGGAGGACTAGGAGTAGATGGATGAATGGGATTGGATGGAGGACTAGGAGTGGATGGAGGACTAGTATTGGATGGAGGGTTAAGGTAAGGATATTGGAGTGGTGAATTAAGATAGGGGGACATGGATTGTGGATAAGGACAAGAGGATATAGGTGGTGTAGTGGAACAAGAGGATGTGGGGGATGGATTATAATAAAGGTATTAGGATGATGGATTAGGATGAGGAGACATGGATGTAGGATTAAGGTAAAAGGGGGTGGATGTAGAATTAGTACATGAAGATTGGGAAAGAGGATTACGATAGGGATACATGGATGGGGAATTGTAATAGGAATATTGTGATAAAAGATGAGGATAAGAGGATGTGGACGTTGGATAAGAGGATGATGTAGATGGGGAAGGGGAAGGTACCAAATATCCCTTGTCAAAGGTAACATAAGGAGTATGATTGGGCATGGATGAAGACATAACGGGATAGCTGGAAGGGGTGATTGGATTGTGGAAAGTGGATGGAGAAAGCTTACTAGAGATGATAGTGTCAAGGGGATCTATGTCATATTCTTCTTGATCGACAAGACTTTCGTTATCGTCGTCCACGTAATTAGGGTTTCCCTTGACTACTATTGATGGAGGATGAGGATTCATGACGGTAAAAGCATAAATAGAGTGGATCAAAGATTTTGAATGGAGTTGGATGAAAGCTCAAATTGGGATTTAAGTCAAGCTTAGATCACGATTAGACAAAAGCTCAGATTAGGATGATTGGATGATGTGATGGGATTGATTTTGATTTTGATGGGATTTGGATTTTGATCAGGTTTTGTTTGGATATATTGGATTGGATCGGATTTTGATTGGTTGGATTAGATTTGGATTGGATTTGAGTTGGATTGGTTTGGATTTGATTGGATTAGATTGGATTAGATTAGGATTTGTTTGGATTTGATTGGATTGGATTGGATTAGATTAGAATTGGGTTTGGATTGGATTTGGATTGGATTGGATTGGATTAGATTGGATTGGATTTGGATTGGATTTGATTAGATTGGATTGGGTTTGGATTGGATTTGGATTGGATTGGATTGGATTAGATTGGATTGGATTTGGATTGGATTTGATTAGATTGGATTGGGTTTGGATTGGATTGGATTGGATTGGATTGGATTGGATTGGATTAGATTAGGATTGGGTTTGGATTGGATTGGATTTGATTGGAAGGCGTGAGAGAGAGACCTCAAGCTTGATCATGTGAGATTACCTTTAGTAACCCTAGAGCTTTGATTGATTGATAGGATGATTACGGCACCGAATCCACCTTAAGCTAGGAATGGATTGATTGGGCCGAGGATGATAACTTGCAACACCGAATTCACCTCAAGATGGAGGCGAATTGATTGGGTTTGAAGTTAAAGACTAATAATCAAATTCAAGCGCTATGGTCAATTTAGGTAACCACTTTGTAATACAAGGGTAGGACGGTTTGATTATGGGTGGTATTTGGAGATGCAAATGGCAAGAAATGATTGGTGGTTTAGGAAGGAAGTAGAATGAATGGGGGGGTTAAGGATAATTGTGGAGAATGTATGGGGATTTAGGATGGTTGAACGAAAGGTTGGAATAAGGAGATGGAAGTTTAAAATAGCCAAACGGGGGTTTTTCAAGATTTAAAGTGACAAAGAAAAGGTTTGGAATGATGAGGTGATGGTTGGGAATGGTTAACTGATGGTTCAAAGACTAAATGGGTCCGAATGGAGGAATTTCGGGTGTTTAGGAGGGCAAATCCGCCTTTCTGCAGCAAAGATTAGGGTGTTGGCAGCAAAATCAGGGGCGTAGACAGCTTTCTGCAGTAAATCAGGGGCGCTACCGCTTTTCTGCGCAGGGCGCTACCGCGTTTCTGCACAGGGCGCTGCCACGGTTCTGCGGGGACAAAGCTTGGTTTTTGATGGAAAAGGCTATGGCAAGGACACAAAATGATGGAACAAGTCAAAAAGTATCAAATTTTGACAGAATTTCCACAAGAAAACACCTCAAGCAAGCACAATCCTATGATTAACATTACGGGTATGGTAAGGCAAAGTCTTAATCTAGGATGCACAAGGCTTCTAGGGAGTCCTCGATATACTCTCGGTACGTGAGGCACAACCGTGAACACCAGTCCGTCACAAGCGTGAGTCGGAACCCCAGTGAGATATTGAAGGTTCGACCAACTCTTCACGTCTATCTAGGTATCACCCAGCTTCGACGCTCCGCCAATTACGACGCAACTAGATTGGGGTACAACTTTCATTCTCCCCCCTTTATATACCCCGCCGGTACAAGTGGTTGGAATCGTCCCTTGGGGTGATGAAATCCCCAAGCAGGTCCCACTAAAAAGAAGACACTAACTGTTTCCAACTACTCCCCAGGCTCACACGAAGTGCAAGGGGAAAGTGAAAACAAATCAATGCCCCCTTGGGTAACACAAAAATAAGCAACCACAGCAAACAGTGAGGTTTAATCCCCCTAATTAGACTATGTTTGAAAACAGTAGAGATAATTTTTTGAAAGTCTGATTATGTAGATGACCCTGCAAACAAATGTTAGTTGTCCTCTTTTCGTCTTTGGTCAAATTTCGCCACAATATGCTGCAAAACGTTAGCGAAAAATAGCAATATCCTTGCCACCACAATGTTAGAGAGTTATTACATAAAAGCTGTAAAAAAACTAGAACAAAAATGAAGCCAAAATGCCTATTTTACCTTCTGAACTGTGCTATTTTGGGGCGCTACCGCGCTTCTGTGAAGGGCGCTGCCGCGGGTCTGTGAAGGGCGCTGTCGCGGGTCTATAAAGGGTGCTACCGCACGTCTGTGAAGGGCGCTGCCGCACTTCTGTGAAGGGCGCTGCCGCACTTCTGTGAAGGGCGCTGCCACGGTTCTGTGAAGGGCGCTGCCGCACTTGTGTGAAGGGCGCTGCCGCAGGTCTGTGAAGGGCGCTGCCGCACTTCTGTGAAGGGCGCTGCCGCGGGTCTGTGAAGGGCGCTACCGCACTTATGTGAAGGGCACTGCCGCGGGTCTATGAAGGGCGCTGCCGCGGGTCTGTGAAGTGCGCTACCGCACTTCTGTGAAGGGCGCTACCGCAGTTCTGTGAAGGGCGCTGTCGCGGTTCTGCGGGGGCGCTACCGCCTTTCTGCGAGCTTTTCCTACAAAATTCTTAACTCAAAGAAACATTAAATGCAAGACCCGTGTGTGGGTCCCACCAGGCATGCCAGAAATGTGATACCTTGAATATTTATCCTACTCTAAATGTGCAAACTAACTAAGAATATGAATGACAAACTATCAAGGACACCTCAAGATTAGCCAAAAGAGAGATAGAATAAGAAAGGAAACAGATAAACAAAATAGAAACAATATCACCTTCCTTGCTGTTGATTTCTCCTTGATTGGCCCTTAATTGGAATGGATTGTGTGCTCCTTAGATGATGGATTGAGTGACTAAAATACAAGATTCTATATGCAAGATGATTAACAAAGATGGTTGAATGATTGAAAAGGCTTGAGGATTCAAATGGACAGCATGTAGTTATCAAAATGCAAAGTGTTGAGAAGACAAATTGGCAGCATAAGGTTGCTCCCAATGAAAGATGTTGTAAATGCCCTTGAGGAGGGGGTATTTATAGAAGAATTTGAATTCTCTAGGGAATTCAACGGTTGAGATTGCTCCAACAAGGCCAAGATGAAGGGCTATGGTGGGTTGAGAACCCACAAGCCCTCACATCTTGACATGTGGAGGGTGAAGTGGACAAGAGGATATGAGATGGAGATGAGTTGTCAAAAAGGTACATGAGGTGGAAAAAGGACATGCACCTTGGAGAGTGAGGAGATTTCCACAAAAAAGGATTTCTTGTCCCCAAGTGGGAGTGAAAGGGACTTTTGAGGAATTTTGCAATTCCTCAAAAATCTACATGGGAAAAGGAAAGGTGGTTGGGGATATAAATGTGAATTAAAATTCACATTCCTAGGAGGATCTAGAGGATAAAGGTGGGCTAAAAGGTGGGACTTGGTCACATGTGGAGATTGTGACAAGTCCAAGGTGGGTCACATGTGGAGGTGTGACAAGTCCAAGGTTCTGAAGCGGAAGGATGGAATGTGAATTCACATATAAAAAGGGAATCTAGGAAGAATAAAAGGAATTAAAAATTCCTTGAGATGATTAGGCTAATTAATAATAATTAAGATAATTAGGGGCTAATTAGGATTAAAAGCCAACTTGCAAAAGTTGGAGGATGTGACACATCTTAATCAAGGATTAGGCATGTGCACATCCTTAATGAAGAGATTAGGAGATGGATTAGGATTAGATGAAAATGACATGTGAGGAATTAAATAAATGTAATATTTATTTAATTCATTTGATGAAAAGGGGATTAAGGAGGGTAAGGTATTTAATTATTATTTAAATACCTTAGGATTTGGCAGAATTAAAGATATTAATTAAATAATAGTAATATTACTTAATTAACTCGGATAAGAGGATGTTTAGATGAAAAGTGATAAATTTGGATAAATTAAGTGTCCAAATTTGGATGTCTACACCTATAAACCTTTTTGTTTCCACCCTTGAACTGTCAATTCACTGTACTAGCAACCTTGTCACTTTCTGTAACATCATCATCATGATTTCCTATACCTTTACCCTCACAAACCACTATCTTCTCTTTTGTTGTTTTCACCATTATCCTTGTACTCACTATCCAGATACTTACAATACCTTTTGACTATGCCTTTGCTTTGTTCTGTGTTATAGGGCATTCCACTGCCCCAACCATGATGCTTTCCCTGTGTTCTTTCCTTTCCAAAGGCTCTTCACTCTCACTTTGTCCTTTACCAGCTTGAGACACCACTTCATTTAATTTTCTTTTCCATCTATAAACATTCTTCCTAGGCACTGTTCGCCCATTACCCTGGTTTCCCTTACTTACTGCTTGCACCTTGACTTGGTTTGTATTGACTTCTAAATCCACAGTCTTGCCTTTACCTTCACCAACAGTAATGAACTCCTTTCTCCCAAGCATGATTATCTCACCATAATCATTTACTCCTTCATTCAATGGAGTTAACAAGAATGTCTTCTCATTCTTCTCTATAGTGTATGTGTTTTTCCTACCATGGTATATAGCTTACCTATCAAATTGCTAGGGCCTACCTAGCAACATGTGGCAACAATTCATTGGTAGAATGTCACAAAGTACTTCATCTCTATACTGACCAATTTGAAACTCCACTTTTGCTTGTTCATTCACCACCAAAGTTTTCTTATCACTGACCCATGATACCTTATAAGGCCTCTCCCTAGGCACTCTTTGTAAATGCAACTTTTCTACCATCTCATTTGACACAATATTATTTGTG
Organism: Sequoia sempervirens; assembly: GCA_007258455.2. Taxonomy (NCBI): domain Eukaryota; kingdom Viridiplantae; phylum Streptophyta; class Pinopsida; order Cupressales; family Cupressaceae; genus Sequoia; species Sequoia sempervirens. The sequence continues at coordinate 425,601,237 of VDFB02058242.1, read as the reverse complement.
CAACTTGAATCAAGAATGAATCTACATACCTTATCCTTGCATCTACAAGTTGTCTTGAACAAGGCTCTTCTTTGAAGCAACTCTCTTTCCTTTTTGGTCTTCAAGAATTGATTCTTCATCATCAGCATCTCACCAACTTCAGGAGCAACACAGAGTGAATTAGAATTTGAACTCTCAGCCTCATCATCATGTACTATTTGTGTTCTTCTATCTGGTTTTATTTCTCCTCCACTTGTGGATGAACTAGCCTTCTCAAGGCACCTCCAAGCAGGATGTCCAAATTCTTTACAATGATAACACCTACCTACAAAAGTGTTAGAGTTTCTTCCACCTCCAAATCTGCCTCTTGTGCCTCTATATCCACCTCTGAAATCAACAACTTGTTCATCTCTCTTGCTTGATTCTTCTCCTTGATTTTCAGTTGCTTGCCTTGGAGTAGAAAAAGTTCCTCTTCCTCTCATGGTGCTACCTCTTCCTCTTATTGTTTTCTCTTGTCTTCTCGTTACCTTCTCTTCATCCTTTAATGCCATTTTGTAACATTCTTCTACATTTCTAGGGTTAGTCAAAGCCAAATCATCCTGAATATTCATTCTTAAGCCACTCAAGTACCTAGCAATTTTCTCATCTTCATTTTCATTGTGATTATACCTCATACTCAAACTATAAAATTCTTCAGTGTGTTCCTTTACATACATTTCCATTTCCTTTTGTCTCAAATTTTGCAACTTCTTAAACATTTGAACTTGATAATCTGAAGGGAGAAACTTACCTTTTAACTTAGCCACCATCTTGTCCCAATCCACAATCTTGGACTTGCCTTGTTTTCTTCTTTCCGACTGTAGATAATCCAACCATACAAGTGCATGGCCCTTAACCTTTTTTTTGAAATCTTTACTCTTTGTTCTTCAGGAATCTCTTCACATTCAAAATAGTTATCCAAACAAGCTATCCAATCTAACAATTCCTCTTCATTCAAATTACCACCAAAATTTTGCACATCTATTTTTACCTTGTATTTGTCACCTTTTACAGCCTTTATCAACTTGGCCATTCTCTGGTCTTCTAGATCAAGCTCCTCTTCAACATCCTCAAACTCTTCATCATCTTCTTCTTTTGACTCACTGCTCTCAACTGCTTCTCTTCTCTTGTTGGTTTCTAAGGCTTCCAATCTCTCTTTCAGTTCTCTAATCTGTTTAATGTACTGGTTTCTCAATTCATTCATCTCCTTTTCTATGTTCTTTTCTTTTGGAGGCATCTTTGCAATCTTGCATCTTTGCAATCTTGCATCTTCACCTTCCAATCTTTCTTTCTCACAATATTCAACTCCCTTCTACAGGAATCCGGTACCTTTGTTCTGATACCACTTTGATGCAATAGGGGGGGCCTGCAACACACCAAACACAATTCCAATCTACAACAAAAAGTGTCAAATCACAATCTCATAAGAATCTCAACTTTTCATCAAATCTATTATGTCTCCTTGTAGCACTGGTAAACCAATCAATTAGGTATAAAACCATTAACACCCTCTTTGAGACCACAACCAAACTCACTTCAGGGACCCATTACAATGCTTGAAAACATATCAATCAATCACCAAAGACTACCTTGCCACAATTTGTTCAAAAAAGGGATTTTTCACCTTTTAAGGCTCAAATTAGCCCACTTTTCCAAAGCAACCACTCACTAGACTTATCCAAACTCTATCAAATCTTGGGGCAGAAATTCAACTAGGCCTTATTGAAAATGTCACTTCCCAATCTACCCAAAACACAAAACCCCTTCAAACAAGTTCAAAATGGTCTGCTCAAGCTTAATCAAACATAAAATAATGCTTCCCTACACAAAATCACAATTTGACTCATCAAAACCACCATATTTCACTTAGAAAACTTTCATTTTCTCCTTGGGGATTCATACCCAACTCCATTCCAGACCTCCCCTGCACAAAATTACCATTATAACACCTTTCCCTAATGAGTTAGATCCATCCCACCAATTAATAGATCATACAGAAAGGTGGGATGGTTTAAAACATGTTTTAGTCCTTCAAAACCACAAGTGCCCTGTTCAGGTCGGTTAGAGAGATTTGATGATTAAATGAACAAAAATCAATATGAAATCCTCAAATTAGATTCAAAGGGAAGGGGACTCAACCTACTATCCAAATCACACAATTTTTAATCAACTACTTGTTGTACAGGTTGTACAACTTGCTGTTATGAAAGAAAGATACAAGAAATTGATGAAATCTAAACTTTATTGTATGCTCCAAACAAAGAAAATGCTTCAACAACCTCCATTTGAGTTTCTCATGGACTTTTATAATGTTTCCTTCCTAAAATAAACCATTTCAACTTCCACAACTAACATTTAAAAGAGGTGACCGTTGGTGTCCCTCTTTGATGCATTTTACAACTTTATATTATTCCAAACTAACAACTTAACACTTTTTGCACATTTTATAAACCTTTCCACCTAGACACCTAAACCTTACCACAAATGACTTAATACATCAATATATGGTCTTATATACCTTATTCTAAACAAAATTCACCCAAAAACCTATAACCTAGACCTTGTGAACTTGACTTGACAATTTTTCACCAAAGGTTTCATTATAGTTCAGATGTGTAGAGGTTGAAAAATTAGGTCATAGAGCCTTTGTTTATAGTTTAGATATTTTCGGGAGCTCCTAATTTTGACCTAGGAGGGTTTCCAAGATAAAAAAATTAGGGTTTAGGGGGGTTTGAATGGTAAATTAGGTTGAAATTACCCCTCATTTGCACTCCTTGATTTGAAAATTTCTTGCCTCTAGAGTTTTTGTAAGATTTTCTTCTACAAACAACAATTCACAATGCCTCAAGTTCCAGGAGTTCCACACAAGTTGAATATAGTCAAAGTATATTAATGGCTAGCTAGTGCAGAGGATCCAGTATGTATGCCTTTAATTTTCACTTTCATCCTTTTTCATCTTCATAATTAATGTTTAAACTTATTTCTAGGCAATAGCGAACTCTTAGCAAGTTTTTTGCTATTGGCCCGATAATGGTGCTATTACCCTTTTGGAAGGTTGCTTTTGAAAAAAAATAGCGCTATTGAAAAATATTAATGCTATTGTTTAGAAAATGTGCGCTATTTCCAAATTTTTGCACTTTCGCCAAATATTCACACTATTGCCAAATTTGAGCACTATTGAGAAATATTGGCGCTATTAAAGAATTTGGGTGCTATTGCAAAAAATGTACGATATTTCCAAAAATTTGGGTGGTATTGACAAAAGTGCTCGCTATTGCCTGGAATTTTTTTTCTTTTTCTTCAAAACAACTGATTTGCAATGTTTAGTTCTAGTTTGGAGTTCCCGAAATTCCCAACATTGTACGTTAAATGGTTGCAGGTTATCCTTAAGTCATTGTCTATGCGAGAGCAACATCCTTGATTGATGAACGAGTTGATTAACTTCAATGATACACAAAGAGACTTTCTCAATGTCATGGGTTTATATTATATTGCTCACTTGTTGTTGCTTAGGGCTCATCAAGCCATGATGACTATGTCTGTAGAGAGGTGGCATTATGAGACCTCTTCATTTCATTTTCCTATTAGGGAGTGCACCATTACTTTGGAGGACGTCTGGAGGATTCTGAGGATCCCTATTCATGGTGAGCTAATTGAGTATGACATTCAAAGGGGTACCACAATGATGGAGAGATTACTCAGTGTGGAGGATTTGCATGTTGTTGATTTCAAGATTGGTTTGGGGTCTCTTTTCATGATGGTGCCAATCCTATGGTTCCCATATTAGTAGGTATTATCATTGGACCTCTGATGCCCGATAGGAGGGCTAAGAGGTTCCTTGTTGGTTGGGGAATCGTTATCGAGCAGAGGATGGAGGATGCCACAGTGTATTCTTAGGGTCAGTGTGTGTTGGCCCACTTGTACAAAGATATGCACAAGGTTGTGTACCGAGATGGTAGTAGTATATCTTCCAAAGCTAGTTTGCTGCATTTTTGGGCTTGGGAGACAATTTCCATCACACAACCAGAGGGTATGTGGGATAGGGATACGAATGATCCTTATGCTTATCAGTATCATGAATATCTTCATTACACTTAGATTGGTAAACTATCTTATTGGAGGGAAGTTTTTGATGATGTTACATATTTCACATGGTGCCCATACAAGGATTACGAGGCTTTGCTAGATGATCAAGATCAACTAGTCTATTGCAGGCAGACTCATTTCTTGATTGGTCGTTCAGATCTCTTGCTTGAGAGATATTTACCAAAGAGAGTATTGAGATAGTTTGGCAAGCGCCAGACTTGGCCTACTAATGATTATATGGCCATCTTTGGATGCACTACATGCGAGGAGTCCACTTGGGGGCTCATGAGGTTTTTGGCATAGTAGTGGAAACATTCAGAGCATTGAGACCTTTTCCATGGGGTTGGGCAGTTGGTCTTGTAGATCCTAGGATGACTCATGAGTTTAATAGTTGGTGGGGCCATCACAGACCTATGAGATTGACTATGCCTCTAGGAGGTCTAGTTTTAGGTGTACGCATAGGAGGTTATGTTGGGCATCAAGAGGATTGTTAGCATCTTCGGATTGCCCATGAGCAGGTTTGGCATGTTCAGGATCAACAACATGAGGTCCAACATCAACAATGCCAGGTACCATAGGATCCTTAGGGTCCTCCCCCTTAGGGGTGTAAGGAAACTATGCAGCCATGAAATGACAATTTCCACATAACCCAAATATGAAAACATGCAAGTAAAATACTCAACATCAACATGCAAGAGAATAGACAACATACCCATCAAAGATGACACAAGATATACCCTGGGAAAACCCTCAAGAGGGAAAAACCCAGCCTCCAAAAGCATCCACACTCCATGTATTATTTAGCAATGAAAACCCATTACAATACATCTGCAGAGACTCCATGAACACTTTTGAAGCACAAGCTATCCATGCATTCCATGTGACCAAGCATGAATCCACACATCCCATGCCATGCTTCAAACCCTCACACATGCACAAGCTCAACCTGCTAACCTGCACAAACTGTCCAACCTTTGACCAACTTTTGATCCAACCTTTTGATCCAACCCTAAACAACTACCCATGTGGTTGCTTTTATAGAAACAAGCTCCCACAAAACCACCAAGTGGTATTACATAAACCATGTGCCCAAAATACTACATCATGTGACCCCACATTTAATATTGGGTACTTTATTATATTTTATTATTCCCCAATATTAAATAATTACATTTTACAATTATGTCCCAATGATACATACAACAAAGTGGCCCCAACATTATAACTCCTTGTGATGCACATTCACCTAGAAAACCCCTAGGTGCACCACACACATAATAAATAAATAAAATATTACAAACATTATGCAAGGTGTACAACACCTAATTCTAACAATCTCCCACTTGTTGTATACATTGCATAAGGGGGTAACAAATAAACTCCATAGGCAACATGTACAATCCAAGAATCCAAGTGCTCCATGTGCTCCATCAAGATACCTGTAACAAGAACCAAGGTGACCACCATCTCATCCATGAATGCTCCCATCCTCCACCATGCCAACTGCACTAAGATATGAACACATCCAAAGAGATGTCACACTAACTGTCACAAAGAAGCATAAACCTGCCTCAACCTGATATCTCAAAACACAAACACTGAATCCAATATGCACCAGTAGCTATCAAGAATAAATCACCATAGCTGAAATGACACTCACAACAAGTGCCAACACATCCAACTATCCATACCTCCAAGGTATACATGGCATAGTAAACTTATGCCAACAACATATCCACCCATAAACCACAATAACAAACTCCATGTGCAAACCTATCAAAGCATGACATACACATCCAGGAGCTCCCACTGCATGGGCAATGTCAAGATGAATGCAAACCTGGAATGAGCGCATTCAACACGTCGCTTCATTAACATCCCAAAAAGGTGCCATCACAAAGGCATACTAAGTCTACTACCAGCATCTCATAGAAGTAAACATGTAGTACAAGGAACTTCCACATTGATAAGCAAAACTTGCAAACCAAACACCCGTAGCATGTCCTCCTACACACACACCTCTAAATGCCAACTGTGTCAAGTATGATCTCCTCCATAACTCCCCATAACAAAATCCATAACAACATCCATCCATCCAATCACCAAGATCAAAGATAACATATGTAACTAACATGGATGTAAGCATCTCAAAAACAAGATCAAACTCAAAGTAATCATTCGTAAACCAAGGAAATAAGCCCAATAAACCATCTCCTAAACTCAACATATACAAGGAGATAAACATGCCAACACTCCTCAAATGAACCCTCCAGAACCAAATATCCATGGCTCAAGATCCATATCCATGAGAAGACAAAGAATAAACATAATGCACCTGAAAGAAAAATGGGCAATACCTCTCAAGTGAACCGTCGAGTAGACCAAGAGTGGGGAATGAGAATGCTCCTCCAAGACATCCAACTCATCATGACTCAACCAAGAACACTCTCCTCATTGGTCCATGTTGCACTCACGTCCAACCAAGGTGTAGGCTCCCTCAGACTTCCTGCTAAAACCTCATCAAGAGTAACCATCTCAAAATGTCTCTAACCACAAGAGAACACCAAGCCTCACCTATGTCTCCAAGTATCCATGAGCACCTGTAACCAATCAATCCATGCTAAACACCAAGCAAATGATCAATGTACTCAATACAAAGAGAACCAACCAAGATCAAAATCATAGCTCCAACTGCAGAATCAGGAACATAAACATGACACCATGATCTCACATCCTCTCAAAAGAAGATCACATGAATAAATCATCATAACATGCACCATGCCACTACTCTAAACTAGTAATCAAGAGTATACCATGACATAATAACACAACCATCCTACAACCAAGGATCACCTGTCAAAAAACCAACAAGTCATAAATAATACCTCAACATCTCCAACACCTGATGTCAAAGAACTCTCACTGTAGCACACAGAATCTAAGAGCTCCTCCATGACACCAAAGATCACCTACTGAAGACAACCATCCATAACAACCAATGGATCCACATCATTGCCAAATGCTCCCATAGAACCGTGATACCGAGCAATCCCATGGCACCATGATGACAAAACCAACACTGTCATAAGCTCACACAAAAACCTGTGAATCCAAGCTCTCAATGACAACATGATAACCATCCTCTAAAGCAAGAAGATACACCGCCAAACCATCATATCCATCACCGCCAAACCATCACTGTCACAAGCTCCCACTGAACCGTGTAACCAAGCTATCCATGACATCGTGATACCAATCTCCTAAAACCAAGAAGATACACCACCACAACCAGAATCAGGATCCAATCCAACACCACCAATCAATGCACCTTCATAAACCATCATAACATTCCAAAGTCTCTAATGCACAAGAAACATCCATGACATCATGATCACCACCAAATATACCAACAAATCAACCCAACCGTGTCCACATATCTGCATAATCATAGTCAACTACATATATCTCATATCATGACTGTACCTGGTAATACCATCTCATCTCCTCAACATGACAACCAAAACAGCAAACCAAGTGACTAAACCAAGCCACCAAAATTGATCATGCATCAACACTGAAATATCAATGGGCAAAGACAACCCATATTCAAGTCATAGGTGCAACAAGTAAGTATAGACCGCCTACAACATTGCACAACTTGTAGATACAAAAATGCAACATACATGTTGATAACCATGTCAAAAGTAGAACAAACTGAGATGTACAACCGAGCATACAATGAATCCATCATCAAATATCCCAAATCCAACAATCCATAAGCTCATAATAACACCATAGTCAAAGAGACCCATAAACAGCTCAGATAAAGAAAACAACAAATAAACCATGCCAAAATATCTCTAAACCTGATCCACTGTAAAGTGTTCTGAACAAGCTTTCCGTTGACTATTTGAAGTCCAAAATCCGACTCCGTATGCACCCGATATGCCCTCTCAAAGCTCAAAATAAACATCTGACTTCAACCAAGCAAAACACTATCAAAACTACAAAATCATGGAACAAAAATTGTACCACTGCGTAGTGCTCGGAACCAGCTTTCCAACAACTATAAGAAGTCCAAAATCCGATAACCTGGGTGAAAGTTATGCCCGTTTGAAAAAAAACAGCTGTAAAAAACCTCCTGGTGGTTCTCTGGTGGCGCCCGGGCGGCGCTCTGGTGGTGGGTGGGCGGCGGACTCCAAAACCCATTTAAATTTAATTTAATTTTTCCAAAATAAAATTTTTCCTCCACCCCTCCTGGCGGACCCGACCAGAATATTAAATCTGGCTGAATTTATTTGAATGGCGGATTTTTCATTTTAATAAATGAAATTTTGAATAAAAATTTTAAACCTTTTTAAAAAGGCTGTCGGCGGATTTTTTTAACACCCCGAAGGGTGGGGGCCAGCGCTGCCGGCGGCCAGGACTGCAGGCCGGTGGCTGTCGGCCATTGCCGACAGTACTGGCAGCGCCAGTACCTGCCGCTGGCAGGCTGCCGGGTACGGCACAGGGGCAGGGGTCTGCGGACCCCCAAACCTTTTTTAATTTTTCTAATAATTTTTTTTGTTTTTGATTTTTCACCTAGAAAACCCTGTTAGAGTATATAGTGAGTTGTGTTTAAATTTTTTTGGACTAGTTACATGAGAGGTATGAAGTACCTATCAGGTAACTTCTATGTCACAAATTTTCTCAAAACAAATTCCATACACAAAACAAAGAAATTATTTGTCATGGTAGTATCACAAAAACATCTAACAAACAAAACAAATAGAAATCGATAGTTAATGCCACCATTCCTTCTTCTCTAAATCCTTATGGACATCATCGAGAGATCCCGGGAATGTGGTATTAAGATAAATAAAAAAGATAAGACTATAAAGAGATAAACAATGTTGCAATATCATTTTCCATAGTTGTTTTCATGTTTCATGATGAAATCCATTGATGACGTTTATTGTAGGATCGTTTTATCCGTTGAGACTCCTGTTTAGGATTGTTGATAATGATTCTCAAAGAGGTATGGTAGTCTATACTTTAGGAATTGTTTTAACTTGATAGTGATCTAATTGTTTTGATCTTCACTTTGGAATTTTTTATTTTGATGTTTGTTTTGTTTTGTTTTTTTCTTTGTCAAAGGTTGAAGGTGATGATTGTTTATTGTGAATAGAAAGTTTATTGCAGATAAGTGACAATGGAGATAGAACGTTTTTTATTTTTTGAGTATTTGATGTTGTTTTTTGTTGTTTTAAGGAAATTTAGAGACTAGTAGGGGGACCTAAAGGGATTGACCTAGTGTCTTAGGGGATGATCAAAGATTATCCTTGCATACGTGATGAATGCAGAGACATCGTAGTTTGACTTTGTTGATTGACATTGTTTTTGAAGTTTTCTAACTTTATGAATGTTTTGGATTTTGATAAGATATTTGAATGTTTTCTTTTTTTTTTGGGGGACTAACCTGGGGGCTCATCAATTATGATGGCCTTGCCTATGTTATCCAAATAGAGGCTTGTAGTTTGCTTGTTTGATAAGAATGTGTGTTTCTTTTTTACGATTTTTGAATGTTTTTGAGTTTTGAATTTTTGACTAAGTTAAAAGACCATGACAGACACCTAAGGGGACTGAACTAAGGCCTCAAGGGCTGATCAAAGATAAGCCTTGCCTATGTTATACATGCAAAGACCATGTAGTTCGACCATGTTGATTGGCATTTTTTTTGAAGTTTTCTAACTTTTTATGAATGTTTTGGATTTTGATAAGATATTTGAATGTTTTCTAGATGTTTTTGATTTGTTGATTTTTTGACTATGATGAGATTTACAAGGATCCAATCCACTACCAATTTCAGGAAGTTTCCCCCAGATTAAGACAAGATTACACTCATTAGGGGAGACGGATTTTGACAGCACAACAAGGTTCAACACTTGATTAGTCATCGAACCATGGTTGGTTGTATGTTTAATTATGAGACGAATGGGGTGGATGCTTTAGATAGTGTTGATAGATAAATATGCAGGTCTTATTCAAATTTAGCACCTATTTTCCAGGTTCTCACTACGGTACCTATCCGAGAAGCGCCAAAAAGTGGTTTTCACTTAAATAACATTTTATTTCTCTTTATTGTTTTTCTTGCTTTTTGATTTTTTTATCTTTTTTAGCTTTTTTGTTGAGATACTTTGATGTGTTTAAGTATAAAACCTTTTAAGACGGTTGTTGTTTAGTGGTTCGACTAAAGGTTCTCCTTCTTTAGTAGCCAATTGATAAGCTCCAAAACCAAAGCTTGTTGTGATGATGAAAGGACCTAACCAGTTTGGTTCAAACTTCCCCTTCCCATCCTAATTTAGTTGGATCTTTTGATTGTCTTTTAGTACTAGGTCACCAACTTGAAAGCTTCTATTTTTTATCTTTTTGTTGTAGCTTTGTTTGAGTTGATTTTTATAAACTTGGAAATGGTTTAATACACTCAAATTCCTTTCATCTAATAGTTCCAACTCATTCAATCTAGACACCCAATATTCCTCATTGTTGACCATGCCTTTCAGGGATACTCATAGTGAGGGGATTTCAACTTCAATAGGTAAGACTGCTTCGTATCCGTAGACCAAGGAAAAAGGTGTGACACCTTTAGGTGTATGAATGTTGGTTTGGTAAGACCATAGCGCTAGGTTTAGTTGCAAATTCCAATCATGACTAGCGTCATTAAAATAGTCTTTTTTAGTATTTTTAGGATGGTTTTATTGGATGCTTCATCCTGGCCATTTCCTTGGGGGTAGTAGGGTGTTGAAAATTGTTGGATAAAAAAAATTGAACAAAGCTCACATAAATCTTGGTTTTTGAATGGGGTTTTGTTGTCTATTATGATGGTTTGGGGAATTCCATGTCGAAAGATGAGATAATTCAAGATAAACTTGGATATTTGTTTTCATGTGATGTACGTTAATGGAATTGCTTCCATCCACTTTGTGAAGTATTGAATTGCAGTGATAATGAACTTGTGCCCATTGGATGAAGCAAGATTTATCTTACCTATCAAGTCTAATTCCCACTGCAAGAAAGGCCATGGTGTTGTTATAGGTCTCAGTTATTGTGCCAATGCATGAACAAGATCACTATGCTATTGGAATTAACGACATATTTTTGAGAAGTGGATGCATTCTTGTTCCATTGAGGGCCAATAGTACCCTGTTCTTAGTAATTTTTGTACTAGATTAGGTCCACTAGAGTGAGACCCACAAATACCTTCGTGCACTTCTAGTAAAGTGGTTTGTGCTTCTTCCACGTTAAGACATTGAAGTAATGTTCCATCTAGACTTTTTCTGTATAGGGTATCTCCTAAGATGGTGAATCAAGATGTTCTATGAACAAAGGTTTTCTTTTGGTTTGTCATTAAGTCAGGAGGTATGATACCATGCTGGAGATAGTGAAATGTATCTTGGTACTATGGTGAGTTAGAACTAACAACATCACAAACCGGTTCTGATTTTGGGATATCGAATGTCGGTATAAGGAGTTTCTCCACAAGGAATTCATATTTTGGAATGTTTTATGGAATGTCAAGGAGTGAACCTATTGTCGCCATAGCGTCTTCTGCTCTGTTGTTGATCTGAGGAACCTGATCAAAGGTGATGATGACAAAGTACTATTTGAAACTATCCACCATTCTTTTATATGCCATTAGCTTATCATCCTTTGTTTGATATTATCGTCGAATTTCCTTATTACTTGTTGAGAGTCTCCATAAACTTGTAGTTCCTTTATCCTCCATTTTATGACCATCTTCAGTCCTTTGATTAGCTACGCTTCATATTCAGAGATATTATCGGTACATGGAAAATCAATCTTGTAAGCCTTAGGTATACTATCTCCTTGCGGTGTGAGAAATAAGATACCTGCTCCTGAGCCATGTTGAGTGTGGGACCCATTAAAGTACAAGGTCCAACAGCTAAACTGATCAATTAAAAGTATGCTTTCATCTAGGAATTCTATTGTTAAAGGTTGATGATCTTCCATCGATGCTTCTATTATTTGATCTGCTATGATTTGTCCTGTGATAGATTTTATGTCTATATACTTTGTATCAAACTCACTAATTGCCATTACCCACTTAGAGATCCTCCCTATTAGAGCTACTTTTTCCAATAGATACTTTAGGGGATCTACTTTTGATATCAATTTTACTTGTTTGTTTAAGATATAGTGTCACAATTTCTATGCTGCAAAGATGAAAAATAGACATGCTATTTCTATGGGTGAATAGTTCAACTCATAACCCACCAGTGTTGGACTAATATAATAGACCACTCTTTCCTTGTTATGTCATCTAGTTGTGCTAAGAGAGCTCCTAATGATGTCGATGTTGTAGAAACATATAGGACCATTTCCTTGTCTTGAATTGGTGGCATTAATACTTGAGGGGTGAGTAAGTAATCCTTGACCTGTTAGAATGCCAGATCACATATGCCATCCCATTTAAATTTTATGTCTTTGTGTAGCAAATGGGTGAATGGGTGTCACTTGTCTTCCAACTATGCAATGAATCTCCTGATGGACTGTAGTTTACCTTCTATACTTCTTAGTTGCTTCAATGTTCTTGGAGGAGGCATTTATAATATAGCTTTTATCTTGGTGGGATCTACCTCAATGCCTCTTCTTGATACTATGTAGCTCAACCATTTTCCATAAGTCACACTGAAGACACACTTCTTTGGGTTGAGACATAAGTTGTATTGTTCTATCCCGTCAAATACCTTTGTTAGGTTGGCCAAATGATCCTCTCTTTCAATGGATTTTTCTAGTATGTCATCCACATAATCCTCCATAGTAGTATGTAACATATCATGAAAGAAGGTGGTCATTTCTCATTGATAGGTTGCCCCTGCATTCTTTAGATTGAATGGCATGAGGTTCTAGCAAAAGGTTCCCCATGCATAAGTGAAAGTTGTCTTATGTTGGTCTTTGGGGGATATTTTGATCTAATTGTATCCAAATAAGTTGTCCATCAGTGATAGCATTTCATTCCCTTCAACTAGATCCAAAATCATGTCAATGTTGGGAAGAGGGAAGTCATGCTTCGGGCAAGCCTTGTTTAGATCCCGCAAGTCTATGCATATCCTTATGCCCCTAGTGGGATTTGATACTGGCACTAGATTAGAAACCCATTCAAGATAGTCAATTGGTTTGATGAAGCCCACATCTAACAACTTCTGAAGTTCTAATTTTACCAAAAGTGATATATATGGATGCATCTTCCATAGCTTCTGCTTGATGGGTTTAGCTCTAGGAAATACGGCTAGGTGATGTACGACTAATGTTGGATCTAGCCCTGGCATGTCTGCATATGTACATGTAAAGTTGATTTCTTTCATTAATAAATGCTGAGAAGTTCACCTTTTCTTTAGGATCAAGTGATGTTGCACGGTATGTGATTTTGGGTGTTTCTGTTGTGCCAACATTGATAGGTTTGATGTCTTCAACTAGGAGAGTTGATTTCTCTTGATATTTTATAGTGGGGATATTGAATGTTCCATCTTCAGGCACCTTAGAGAGGTTTTCACCTTCAGATGCATCCTTTATTTTTCTCACTTCTAGATCAGATAAAGTTGCATTGTGGTTTTCTTTAGGGGACCTCCTTTTAATTTTTAAATTTTGTAGTGTATTTTTGCGATTGGAAGACGCAATCTCCCCTCTAAAATATGCTCCTTGATCTAGTTCCATTACAAACCCTGCTTTGTGATCTCCTTGGGGTAAATTCGTTCGAATTCCCATGAACTTCACAATAGCCTCATCATTCTGGAATGTGTCCAAAACCGATGTATGATGTTGTTGGTCCCAATATATCAACTGTGGATAATGCAAGGATATTTTGTCATGGGTATCTGCAAAGATTATGGAATTTGTAACTAGGTTAGGGATATTGGTTTTTTCAAGGTTCCATAAGGTATCTAAGTTGTATTCACTAGAGTCATAGGAATCCCCTTCGTATTCATTGGAATCTGTCTCAATATGGTCATCATCAGATGTGGATTTGATGGTGAGGGTATTCACGATGAGGTTTTCAAACATGTCTTGGATATACAGGTAGTCATCTAGACACTCACAAGTATCTAATGTTTCAATAGTGATAGAAGTAGCTTCTTCCTCATAAGAGGTGTTTTTCAGTATTTGGGGTAATCACTTTAGATGCACCATAACCCAATCCAAGATTCTTTGGGTGTTGTTCTATAATGATTGGTTCTCTTCTCCCTCGTCCATGTAGACCAAGGCCACCTTGTCTAGTAAATCCCATGCTTTTGACTATTTGATACCCTTTGTTGTTTTCATTAATAGGAAGGGGAGGTAGTGGCTATTCCCCTCCTTATTCTTTGTAGATCCATGAAGATAGATCCTTTTCACATACTTCCACATCTTACATGTCTCCCCACTTTGTGAAAATAGTGGGCTTGAATACCATTGTGATAGTTTGAACATGTCCAATTTCTTTCCATCCTCCATAAGTCTTAGGTGTTGAGGAAAGCATTCCAATACAAAAATATTGGTTGAAGCGGTATTCCCTTCATCCCTTGTCAAGTACTTGGATCTTGGTATTAGATTTAGGTAGCTTAGATGATGATGTTGTAATGGAGGATGAAGGTTGTGATGACGGGTCAATGTATGAGGAGTGAAAAGATATATCATTGTTGGGTATTTGTTGAATCTTTTTATAATTTTCCTCCAATTTAGCACAGTAATGGAAAGGTTCAGGGTCGACATATATGGTAACTTCCTTATTGTCATAAGGAAATTTTAGGCATTGATGGAATGTAGATGGGGCTGCTTTTAAAGCATGGATCCATGGTCATCCTAAGAGAAGGTTGTATGGAAGCTCGAGATCCAATACTTGACATGTATTTTATATTATTGTTGGTCCTATCAGAACAAGTAGCCTGATTGTGCCTTCTGAATTTCACTCCATATCATCATAAGCTTTGATGGTGATGCTCTTGTTTTCATCTATGAAATCATTAGAGTATCCCATTTGTTTCAAAAAAATTTAAGTACAAATGTTGATACTTGAACTGTTATCTATGAGTACCCTCTTGACTTTATGTTTGTGGACATTCAGTTCTAAACAAAGAGCTTGATTGTGGAAATATTTTTGTGGAAGGTATTTCTCATAAAAGACTAAATGATGGGTAGATGTGATATTACCAACCATGGCTTGAAACTGATTAACGTCAAGGTTATTTGGGGCTGACATTTCAACAAGATATTTCTCCAATATTTTAATGTTCTGGTGATAGTTTTAAGAGCTCAAGGATGGAGATTAGGGCGGGAGTTTTCTTGAGTTGTTCCACAATGTTGTAGTCACTTGATAGCTTGCTTGTGGCCTTTACTTGGGTTGGTGCTCCTTGAATTGTTACTCTTCCCCTTTAGATAGTCACATTACATTTAGGATCTCTGCCTAGTATAGTTACCACTTGGATAGTATGATCGTCACAAGAGATATTTCCTAGAACTATATCCTCGCCATAAGAGAAGGTGGCCTTATGGTAATCTTGTTCTTTTCCTTTCTTGTTTCCCCTAGAATGGTTGGGGATTGGATCCTTGTAGATCTTTAGGTCTTTATTTTCGAGATGAAGTTCGATGTCCATTTCTCCCTTTTCAATTAAGTCTTGCCCGATGTTTTTAAGTCTCATGCAATTATTGGTGGTATGTCCCTTGATTTTTTGAAATTCACATTTTTCATTCTCATTATACCAAGGGGGTTTGAAGTTTGGTTCCTCATAATTTTTTCTGTCATTTATTGTGATGAGGTTCTTTTGGACTAGTTTGTGCATAATAACCTTGAGGAATTCTCCTAAGGGAGTAAATTTTCTTTTTGGTTGGTCATACTACCAAGGTGGTCTCCTTTCATTATCATGTCCTTGATTTTGTTGTTGGTTGTTGGGTTGGTTGTTCTAAGGATAATTGAGTTGGTTGTTCTGTTAATAATTGGGTTGGTTGTTTTGTGGGTTATTGAAGCATAACCTTGCTATGTTGTTTGAACATGATTTTGTGGCACATTGGGAGTTTGTATATTATGCACAACCTTGGCATCAACCACTCCATCATTTGTCACATTTTTGTTTATAGCCCATATCTTGGGTTTGTCATTTGAAGTAGAGGGTTGATCCTTTGGGTTGTAAAGTTTGATTATTCCTCTTGCAATGAGGGCTCTTTCAATTCAAGTATACCTTTATCAATGGTTTCCTCAAAATTGCTTGGGCATAATACTATGAGGTTGTAATTGATGTTTGCATGTACGTTGGAGATAAATACATCGACAAGTTGTTTCTCTTTTATAGGCCACTTAATTTTGCTCACTTTGTGTCTCCATCTCTGTAGGTATGAGGCAAATTATTCACCTTGATTTTGTTTGATTTTATAGAGATCAGTGATTGTAATGTTCTATTCTATGTTATACAAGAAATGGTTCACAAACTTATTTGACAATTCATCAAATGTTTTGATACTTGGTGGTAAATGAGAAAGCCATTCTATAGTGGTTCCACTGAGAATCCATGGAAAAATTCTCATCAAGTAGGTGCCATTTCATTGTAGTTCCATGTGTAGAGGAAAATAATGTGTTATGAACTTGGTAAATTCTACACAATTCAGGGGTGTGGTGCGCCAAGCTGAATAGTCCACTTGACATTGCAAGCCTACATTAAATCATCAACCAAGGTGCATAAACTTACGATGGTACTACACTATTTGTGCCTTCACAAACTCATGTTCACCTAAATTACTCTATGCAAACTTATTCAGACTATTCTACTTTACTAGAACTTACAAAATTATAAAAACAATAAAAGTAGTTATAGAACCTAATGACTACGAGTACCTACAACATAAGTTGTAAGTTGTAAGTGACTGCTAAAGATGTACGAGTGCAAAATTAATGTAAAACTATTTAAAACAATAAAATAACTAATCCTAAGCTCTAGAGTACTATGATCTATCAATTATTCCTTTGTTCATGAAAAACTACTTTAACTAACCATAAGTTGTTCTACTTTGCAGTGTATGTGTAACATAATGAAAACAAAATGAATGGAAATACATAAATAAACATAGATAGATGAAGTGAAGAATAGTACTTGAGTGGCCAGCTCAGAGGATTATCTGACTTTTAAACTTAAAGCCTAATCTAACTTAGATTCTTACGCATCCATGCAACATACAACTCCATTCATTGCATAACACTAGATATTTAGACAAGATCCTTCTTGTAGATTTTATTCCATAATATCATTTTAACATGTTTTTGGATAACTGGAAAAACTACTAATTGATAATAGCTTGTAACAATCAACTAACTAAACTATGAACTCATCCCCTGACTTTATACAAAATGGGGAGAATCTTATTCAAACCGCTAACTAACTAACTAACTGCAATCATAAATCTCACTCCTAAATACAAGGATGTGAATTTAAGACTAACTTATTTATCAAACTAAAAAGGAAAAAGAGACCTATTCAAATAAGAACAACTTGCATGTGAAACACATAGGAAAATGTACAGAATTCTAGAATAAGTATCTTTCCAGCATTTATTCCTTTCATAATGACCACGCTCAACTCCACAGCTTCCTACACTTTAGGTGGATTTGAACTTCATTAATTCCCTATTCTACTACTCTAGTACTCGCTACAAATGCTCCTTTCTTGTTACCACGTGCTAAGCTACAAAGAGATTAATCCATACAACATACATATGCAACTAACCACCATAATTAAATCACAACATTCCATTCATATGCATACACATTCATATTTAAACCATGCAATACTACGAATATTTTCACCATATTTCATTTCCACAAACTGGGTTCAAGGTTGCAGAGTATGCATGAAAGGATAACATATTATCAAAGTTTTTCCAAAAAGGTAATTTAGAAACATATGTAAAGTGTATTAAAAGTATATGAAAAGCAATAACAAGATTCTAATAACTAGACCCATTGATAGGCTATCGTGAGGTCCTAACAGTTTAGTTGAAAATATGTCAATTATATCCACCGGGTAGTGTTCAAAGGTTTTATGCAATAGGGGATATCTTGGCCATCTCTCCTAGATTTCCTGAATTTTTAAAATGGTTGTAAACAATAATTAAAATAGAAAGCAATTAAACTAGAAAGCGTGAAGTTGTTTAAGCTAGAAAGCATGAAATTCTTATTCTAGAAAGCATGTAAATTTCCTAGGAATTAACACTTGCAGTTAAACTGTGAAATTTGAATGAAGGAAACTAATAGCTAACAACTACCTATTGATAGAAAATATACTCAACAACTTGTAACTAACAACAAGAGTGAGTGCTCCAGAATTTCCAATTGAATAGAACTTAAAGATTGCAAACTTAAAACTACAACCTGCAGGAGTATACAACAGAGCTCGACACAAAAGAACATTCATCCAAATTCAACATGTATAAAATAAAAGTAACATTATTAACAAGAGAAATACTTATCTTCTCTATGAGATCCCTCGAGTGGTCATCTCTCGGGCGTTCTTACGATTAACTCAGATCACACATGTTACTTCCGCATCTTCAAAATAAATCCATCCATAGTACTTCCGTTACATAGAACTATTAACTCGGAATAAGACTAGAAATGTTTATTTTATTCATATCTTAAAAGTGTAACACAAAGACATAGCTGAATAGTATTCAAGTATATCATAACAACATAACAGTAACCTCTTGTCTTGGTAGTTACACATATTTATACTATTCAGATGGTGGTAGATCACCATTGAAAAAGTATTTAACAGAATTACAAATGAATAACTTAACAGATATTCACGACATAAAAACATAATAAAGGATCGAAGTGGAGCTGTAAAGTCTTAAACATAAATTTTAACATAAAGCTTTAAAGGGAATCGTTGCACTATGCAAGCCTAAATTTCTAGTGCCCAAACTTCTGGTGCCTTAACTTCAACTACTTGAAGTCCACTTAAATTCCACTTCATTCTTCAGTCGTGCATGAGTCCTATACAATGACTTGAAATCTATACCATTAAATCAACATTAGTCAGCTAATTTCAATCAATTTGAGAAATAAAGATTTATACATCATTTTATAAAAAGTGGACAATTATTAATCCTAAAAATAAACAATTGGCAGGGCTAAAGTGGTTGGTAAGAACAAAGAAGGGTATTTAGATTATTATAATCATGAGGTTATTTATACCTCATCACCCATCATTCCCCCCAACTTGTCATTTTGCTTGTCCTCAAGGAAGAATACTAAACTAAATCACCTAGGGAAGAAGATTGTAAAAAAGTGATTTTCCTAAGATCCATGACTGTGTTGACTCCTTGACCTTGTTTGAGGTAGAAACCATTATAGCATGCAAGCCTATTCGTCTTGTCTGATTCTGCATTCCTATCCTGATCAGTACTCTCTCCAGTCCAATGTGCAACTGGATGAAGTAAGACAAGAGGGTGGTAAGTCAGTGTAAGCCATTCCACTCCTCTTATTCCCGAGATCTCAATATACTTGTGTAACCTCTCAAACATGTTCATAAAATTATGGAGGGAGTGAGGCTCCTTCCTCTTTAATTCTGGAGTCAGACTATTCCATCTACTTTCCACATGTCCCAGGAAGTTTTGAAGAGTGGTCACTACCAATTGTTGAATCGTTCTATAATCCCTGAGTATCAAGTCTATAATTATATTTCTCGGTCCCCTATGAGAAAGGAGTGTTAGCCATTGATTAATGACTCTATCAAGATTCATTTCTTCTTTTCTAAGTTACAGTGCCATTGTCTTCTCCTGTTCTTCATATTTCTCCATTAATTCCCCACAGAGCTATTCATTTCTGAAATAAGATGAGGGATCTTACTTGCAAATCCCCAATATACATCAAGGGATTCCATTAAGTATCTTCTGCCATCACATAATTATGCAAATAATATTCACTAACTAGTCTTGCTCCTCTAAATTGACTTTGTTGTAGAAACTAAGAAAACTGTCTCTTATTCAAAGCAAAGGGTTGGTCGTTAATAAACTTATTGAATTAAAAATTGAGAAATTTTTCCTTTAAGAATAATACATATACTCTAGACGGAGGTCTACATTCAACTATTTGAATAGCTCTATTGACCACTTCTGCCAATTTCTCCTCTAGACTTCTCAATTCCAAATTCTTGGTTTCTAATGATGCATTCAAGATTTGTTTTTCTTATCCCCAGTTTTCCTTTTCCTACCTGAATTGGGAAGTAATTTTCATCAATTCAAAGCCTAAAGACAAAGTAGTATGGTAGGCTGGTGTTCTTACAATAGGGGTTGTAGATCTAATTTTGCATTCTCCTTAGCTCCCATTTTACCTTTGACCATCTGTGCCAGTAGGTCCAATTTATTTCCATGGACGTAGGTCTGTATTCTCTCTTCCAGCTCCTTGATTCTCATTTCCTTTTCATTGTATTTTTGTTCATATCCTTTTACCTATTCTTCCAATTGCTTTATCTTTTCAAGAGCTTCTTGAAGCTCCTTCCTTATGTTTCTATCCTCTAGCAATTCTTTTTCTCCTTCAAAATTCAAACCATCACTATCATCTCCTGTAATATCAGAATATTCTCTAAGTGAGCCACTAGGAACTGCTCTCCTAGTCTTCTTGGCAATAAAAACATCCTCTGAGTCTTCTTTTTCTAATAGACACATCAAAATTTTCAACATAAACATTGTCAGGGTCAGCTCTTTCCTTGTATGTGTCTGTGTCTACCATAAGTGGATCATGATGCTCTTGTTCCTTGACCTTTCTTTCCTGCAATTGTTCCTCCATGTCTTTCTTCTCAATTCTCTGTCTCTTCAGCCTTCCTGAGCATTGGGAAGTAGCAGTTTCCCATGTAACTTTACTCTCCTTTCCTCTTTTACTCCCCTTTTTCCTTCCTACATCCTCTTCCTTTACAAGATTCTCCTGCTTGTCAACTCCTTTTCTCTTATTTTTCCCTTTTGAGGACATTGATGTGGTACTTCTCTTAGCTCTAGGGTTTTTACAGGATGAGGGTTCCTCTGTTACCACATCCAACATATCATGTTTCCCGGTTCCACTTTGGCTATGGTTAGGTGAAGCAAATGGTGTAACAAGGGAATCTTCCCTCTCAATTTCATCTTGCTCAGGGTCAAATTTTGGTTTAGGCTCAGGTAGAGGTTCATCTTCTGCTTCGGGGGCTTCAAACAACTCAGTGATTTCTTTGCAATTTTTTAAATCATTCCAAATTTTCACCCCATTCACAAAATTTTTCCCTCGTTGCTACTGCATCTGCTTGAGCTAGGTATTCAAAGACTATACGAGGTAATCCTATGACTTGAGAAATTTTCATTTTTGAACCATCCACCACCAATCCCTTTATTGTTGCTTCATCATAGTTCAACATGGCTACAAAATCTCTTGCTATTTCATTATCGTACTTTGTTAACTTCAAGAAATAGTCCAGCCATCCTACTCTGGTGAATAGAGGTAGAACCATTGTATCCTCTAATATCTCTTTATGAGTAGATGGTTCTCTCTATATTACATCACCTCCTATTAACATATTGGTTTTGTACCCTCAAAATTTTCAAATTCTACAAATTCAACTTCACCACCTCAAAAACCCTCAAATTCAGCCGCTTCTCCGAATGCCTTCTCTATACCCAATACTCACAATGCTTTGTCTTCTAATTCAATCAAGTATCCAAATTTATATACCTTAGCTTATCTTAGGGTAGGAATCACATTTATCAGAAACACAAAGAAGTTTTTCTAGTCTTAAAAGGATGGCATACAATGCAATTTGACAAACTTGGGTGGCAAAAATAAAAAAAAATTGATGACAATAATACCCCTCCCCCAACTTTAATTGAAGTGACTGCACTTCATGTGTAACTAGGTTTGGGATTTAGGATAATGATGGAAAGTAATGTTGATATAGTTCGCATGCATAATTTAAATAATGAATATTAATGAATACAAAAAGAAAGCTAGGTTTAATCATGTGAAGTTACCTTTCATACGTGTGTAATGGAAAGTAATGCTTAGTGTAGTTATGAACTGAAAGGGAACATGTCATGATGTACAAGTATTGTTAGGTACATTAATTGCATAGGAGTTGATGAAAAGTTGCAGTTGTACTAGCGATGTGCGCTTTACTATGAAGTAAATGACACATGTGAGCGTTAATATATTTTGCGGGAAAAGCAACTTAAATCTGCCAAGTGATGCATAAATTCAATAGGTGTTGCTACAGGTACTCGAAGCACATTTCTCAACTAAAAGGTGCTTGTTAGGTCCCATCTGAAATAGGTCCCGATAAAACTAAAAAGAAGGTCCCTCTAGAGTCTAAAAAATGTTCATTATTGATATTGTGTTGTGTGTGCATGTGCTTTAAAGCATGGGAAATCAGGCCTAGGTAATCTTAGAGGCAGAGTTATGTAACTTGGCCTCTATATCACTAGACATGCTGGGTAATTCTCTTCCTATTGGAACATCATTTTGTGTCCCAAATCCTGTATCAGCAGAACTGTGTGCACCATACTCATCCATTAGAGATATGATTAAATCATCGTGTTCAAGTGGTTTCTTGTACAACTTGAGTCTATGACCATTAACTAGGAGTGAAAATTTGACCTCACCAATAGTTTATAGTTTCACTGCACCATTAGGAAATAATTGTTGTATTTCATAGGGTCCTAGCCATCGTGAGTGTAATTTGCATGGAAAATCTTTGTACCTTGAATCATTCAAAAGTGCCCAGTCTCCTAGAGTAAATTATTTAATCTTAATATATTGATCATGCCAATTAATCTGTTTTTTCTGAGCAACCTCTGTGTGGTGCAATGCCTGCAATCTGATTTCATCAAGGGAATTCAAATGTTGTGACCTGTTATCCTTGAATCTAGCAACGCTCCATTCATGGGATAACCCCCTACGAAACTCATTTGTTTCATAGTTTCGTATACTTCAAGCATGCAAAATGAGGAAAATTTTGATTGCCCTTGATGCGTAGTCCTAAACCTCAAATCATCAATTTGAGTGTCTCTCATTGTTCCTCTTTTGAAAATCTTTGAAACAGATATTTTTGTTGTTTCCCGCTCTTTGGGAGTTAGTCAAAATTTCACTCTTGTCAGAGTGTTGATTTTCTGTGCTCCTACATGAGCCTTATGTTTGAAATTTCTCCAAGTGTTTAAGTGGTGAAAATCATCACTCCTACACTTTTCATTCACCCTTACATGCACAAGCGGTGATTTTCACCACTAGTGCATGTTTCCTTTCGACAAGTATTTCATATGACCAAGCGGTGATTTTTACCGCTAATGCATCTAATGTTTTGAGAATGTTGGAGTGGTGATTTTCACTGCTCCTACATTTTCCCTCCCTTTTGTACTCTGCCATTAATGCAACTTGAGATCATTAATGATCTTTTTTCTAATGACTTATTAAGGTTGTTTTAGGTTAATTTATCCTCATTTTTTATCCATCCTCTCTTCCTCCTCATGCTAGTCATTCTCCAAACTCCAAAAAAGATTGCATTCGTGGATTTTGTGGGCTTTCAAGCTAGGGTTTCAATCACTTTCATCAGGTACGTTTTTGTGTCTTTCTTCTTCATCAATCTTGGATGTTATCTCTCTTTCATTAGGGTTTTGATGCTTTCATTTTTGAAATTGTTTTTTGTCATCGTTGGCCCTAGTTTTGGTTTCTTTTATCTTGAAATATTTTGCTTTCTTTCTGTCACCCTTCGATGATTTGACTCTTGGGGTTTTCGTGCTCTAGTTGTTCTTTGTTGTGCGCATCATATTCTTGATGCTTTGTTGTCATTTTTCACTGCTCTATCACCTATCTTCACGGTCGGTGACTTTGAATGATCTTTCATCAATCTTCATCTATTTTCACCAAGTGTCTTTGTCCATGCTCAAGCGGGCTTTTTTGCCGCTTCTACATGGTTGACCTTCCCTATATGTTTGAGCGGTGAAAATCCCTGTGTCTACATCCCATTCTTGAAACCATCGTACAAGATGTAGGAGCAGTGAAAATCACCGCTCCTACATGAAGTGATCTTTCCCTTGACATGCACGGGCAGTGATTTTCACCGCCCTTGCATACAAATTTTTTCCCATGTGAGATGCTTGAGCACTAAAAATTAGTGCCCAAGCATGAACTAGATCTTTCACCAAAATGTCATAGCGCTGATTTTTAGCGCTCCAACACAAGTTCTTGCAAATTCTTAAGGCATGTAAGAGCGTTTTTTTTTAGTGCTACTACATGCAAACTGACTTCTCAAGATGTAGGAGCGCTAATTTTCAGCGCTCCTACACAAAAAGCAATTTTTCCCTTCCCGCTCATAAAATCATTCCATTTGCTCCCTGAACTTCATTTCATCGCCAATTCTCCATAGCTCATTTGTACTTCCTCCAAATTTCTCGCATGCTTCATGCATTCCTACTCACTCTCACAAAGCATTCTTTCCTAACATCTCCTAATCCATTGTTCTTGTAGTTCCTCTCAAGCTCTTATCAGGTGATCCCTGAAGGTGGCATTCCTTGATCTTTAGTATTTTTAGATGACAACTAAAAAGCCTTTGTCATCTTCTAAGGAGGGAAAAATGAAGTACAAATATCAAGGTTTCTTTCCACCTACTATTGTGCTCTCAAAGGTGGATGAAATCAAAGACACATAAATTGGTCATCAAGACATGGAAGACTTTATGAAAAGAACTGAGAAGAAACCATTAGAATAAGATTTGAGATCTATTGTTCATAGCAACTTCCAGTTGGTATCTACATTCCCAACTACTGCTCATAACACAGTTTTTTCTCCAAGTTGCATCTTATTACATCTGAGAAGACAAAAGTGTGAGAGATCCCTTGGGACAAATCATGATGAGATTCGATCCTGAATTCTTTGATATTGTTTTCCAGGTTCCACACATGGAACAATTGTTGAAGTTGAGAAATCCAACTTCACAAAACCCAAGAATCGCCTGCATGCAAATAACTTGCCATGAGAAAAAGATACAGAGTAAAAGGGAAAAGTATTAAGTAAATGAAATAATACAAAGGGATCAATCCTTATGAAGGAGACCAAGAAACCCTAAAGTGTAACCTAAAAGGGAGCATTTAATAATTAGAATAATTATTAAATGCCTACAAAATGCAAACTAAGTTAATCTTAAGAGAAATATAAAAGGTAAATTAATTAAAATAATTAAGTAATAAACCCTTTACTCTAACAACAATATCCAAAAATATCAATTCAACAAGCACATGAGGTCTATGATAAGGATCCAAATAAATCTAAAACATTGATTAACACTCAATGGTTGAAATCTCCAAGGCCCACTATCTCAAGATGGCCTAAAGGGCTTCCTCGAAGTGATTTCAAAGAGGATGTTAGGGATATGATTACTCTCTTGAGCAGGGTGAAAGGCTTTCATGAATCATGCCATTTTCAAGATTGGATGTATGAGTACATCTGCATCATCAAGAGAAGAAAAGTACACATAGATTGGGGAAATCAGATAAGTGATGAAATTCATGAGTAGTTGATCAATGTGTCAACCACTTTGAAATTTTACATGACTTCCTATTTGGTATATGTTGTTGCAATTATGAGGCATTTTCCAGGGTTGACTACAAAAGGAAACATAAATGTTGTACCTGTGTATAATTTCTATTATTAGTTAAAATTAAGAGAAATTCTTAAATATTTTGGAAGTCACAGATGCTTTCTTTGCACCCCTACTATTCACTTTTGATCCGACTCTTGAAAAGAAAAGAGTATCGGATGAAGCCTACAAAGTTGTTAGTAAGGTTGGGTGTATCTTTTTGCAATTTCCAACCTTCACATATTTGAGAGTAGGTTTTTATTCTGGGTGTCCATATATGTTATCCGGATATCCCTTAGACAAGTGGATACTAATGGAGCTATGCAGACAGTTGATCTTGGTCCATAAGGAATGCTAGAGAATTCACAAGCTAGGTTTCAGGTTTCCACTGACTATTAGGAGATATACTATTCATAGTGTACAAAAAGAGAAGTCAGTTACTACAAAAATGAAAATCATGACTATAAGGACATATAGATATAGATTTGACTTTGACTACCAAGATGTGAGTAGGAAACTAAAGAAAGATCATCGACATGTCTACCACTTTAAATATATTTGGGCAGACCGCAGAGATGAAGAAGGCATTCATAGAATGGATTTTTGCAAGTTGAAAGTAGAGCAGATAAGAGATCCTTGTATACTTGATATCCTAGAGGATTTCAAAGATTCTAGCGACATCATGAATTCTGCTTATGAAGAGGATGAAATTTGTAGAAAGCCTTTACCTCCAATACAATGGTCTAAGAAAGAAAGTGTTTCTATTAGAGAAATACTTGCTCCTATTTTGCATAACACAACTGAATGGTTGTATAGGAATGGCTTTAAAATGAAATCTTTCAAGATAGAATCAGAAAGAGAAACACTTGGAGTAGATACTAGCCAGTGGCAAGAGCTCCGCAAAAAAAATAAGCATGCGAAAAACTCCCTTTTCTTCTCATAGAGGTCCTAAGATCAAGTTTACTTTTGGTAAAAGTGAAACACAAACAGTTGAAGAAGGGGAGGCTACAAAATCAAAATAACCACATGCAGAAGGAAAGGAGCTTGCTTCCAAGGAACAATCATTCGAAGAAGAAGAGAATGAAAGTGAAGAATCAGAAGAATCTGATAAGGAAGAATTTGATGAGGAAGAATCTACAGAAGACAAAGGTGAAGAAGAAGGTAATGAGGAGGAACTCAAGCATGATGATGAAAAACTTGTATCTCCCCATGAGAATATTGTTGAAGATCTTCCCCAAGCATCATCGCCTATTACTATCAATATCCCTCATACTCCTTCAAATCCAAATACTCCTCCACCTCCTCTTCATACCTTACCTTCTCCTACAACAACTTTAAATGCAGTGAATGTTTCCATTCCCCCTTCAGTGTCAATAGTCCTTACCACTCCTCCTATAGTTTCAAACTTACAAACTGTTGATGTTTCTTTGAGTTCTCCCTCATCCATTCTAATTTTTTCATCTCCATCATTTGATATCTCTTTTGAGGCTAAATTTCACAGGTTCATGAATGGGTCTTTGTAGGATCCACTTGGTTTGTAGTCCACTGGAGCTATCATGACTGATACTACCCTTATTGTTACAATATCAACCATTCCTACAGAAGTGGTTGCAACACAGGAATTGACAGTAATTCAAGAAGAATATACTTCGTCTCTTCCACCTTGGCTAATCTCACAAGTATCAAAGCATAAGAAACAAATGGTTTCCCCAAATGAGTTGTATCTTAAAGAGATAGTTCCTCCAAAATCCAAGGGGAAGAAGAAGGCTAAATTTCATTCAAGGCTTCATTTTGACAAATCAAGTCACAAGTTTGTCAATATTGGTTTACCCCCACATGAGGAAGGGGATGCAAACATGGAATATTACACTGTCACAAGAGTTCAGCTTGGTAAGGTAACAAATGCAAGTGCAAAAGAAAATGCACAAGTGGTCTTGAATGCATTATCAGGAAATCTTGATAAGATGGAGTAGGCCAGAAACATGTAAAAGGATAAAGCTGAGCATTATGCATCATTTTTGAGTAAGATTGCATGCTCTTCAGAGAATGTGCAACCTATGGCCATGGTAAACATCGAGGAGCTAGTGGTGTAAAAGGTAGAGAAATTTGTCTCCAAGGGTAAGGTTTTATATGATTTCATTGATGAGATAACAGAACATGGCTCACAACTCATAGTTGTTGCATATGAAAAGACTGCTCAAGTAGCCAAGTTGAAATTAGAGCTTGAGAAAGAAGAAAACACATTTTTCAAAGAGCAGAAAGAAATGGAAAGATATCTCTCATTTTGGTCACAAATGAAAGAGGAAAAGATGAGTAAATTAGTGGAAGTTGGGGTAATTCCTGACAAAGAAAAGTATGTGGAAATAAGAGAATCTCTTAAGAACCGCATACAGTGATCAAATCTCTCATCGAGGACATCCAACAAGTACAAGAAGATGTCGAAGGACATTGTGTCGTCATGGTGAATGGAATTAAGGAGTTATCAGGTAAGCTCCTTGATGATGATCATACTTTCCTCCCGGTCAGTGAGATTGCTCAAATATTCAAGGAAGCTATCATGAAGCAAGTGGAAGATGAAGGTTTATCAAAGACTTCCATGCACTTCATATGTGATGTACGACTTTCTCTTGACTGTCTCAAGACACATCTAGATAGATGCAAGAAAATTTTCTCATCTGCAAGAGGATTAATCACAAGAGTTCATACCATTGTTGATTATACAGTTGGTCCAGATAAGGCATTCATATAGGAGACAAAGAAGAAATATGAAGACTTATGCACCCAATGCAAGGAACCATAAATACTTCTTGTAGCTCCAATGTTAGATAGATTATATGATTTCTTCTATGAATTTTGTAAATAGGTTTCGACATCTTACATGTCATTTCAAAAAATGTAATTACATGTAAGAACATAGATGTTTTCCTATAAGGGTGGACAACATTTTTTAATAAGTCGACTATTTAGGTGAGATTTTCCTAAATTTCCTGACCTAATTTTCCTAGATTTTCTCTCCTCTCCTATCTATAAATAAGAGATAATTCTTTTGTAATGGTGACCTTTTATCTTTTGCAATGAAGTGTTTCCCATTTGAGAAGCAAATACATGAAACTTTGTGTTCATCTTTGTGAATCTAATTTTGATCAACAAAAAAGTGAAGTTGCATACCAAACTTTGTTTTGGGAACAATTATCTTATGGCTTGATCGAATTGGTAGTGATTAGTAATTGGGATTGGAAGGGCTTTGAGTAAATCTATGTAAACTTTGAGTTACACTCTTTACTTGAATTTGTGATATTGATTGAATACTATTGGTGAATTCTCTATAAGACTTTGTGCTTATATTTATTCATGTTGTTCATGGGATTATTGTGGACTATATAGAAGACTTTGTGCTTCTCATACAACGCTGGTTGTTATTTTCAAGGATTCATTGTTGGAAGCTACATAACGAATTTGTGCCTTCATGAGCTTTTCTTACTTATCATTTATCATTATCATGTTGGTATTCCTAGGATTTTCTTTGACAAGATAGGAATATTGGAATTACTGCTTAGTTTTTAGTTTGAATTTGTATCGAATTAGGAACTTAAAATCATGAAGCATTGTAAAACATATTCTTTAAAAAGAGAGAGAATCATGAATGTGACACAGCCCCATGTCTTAATTGTAGTTTACATTATTGTGAATACTTAATTAGTTTTACTTAGTTTCAATAAGTAGTAAGAAGGGCGCCTCCCCTTTCTGAGAGGAGAGATTATATCTCACACAACTGTGGTTGAAATCAAGGTTTTGTAATCTGTTAAAAGGGATTACATAATTTTCACCCAATAGTTTTTTTGGTGAATATAATCTCTCCTCTCAGAAAGGGGAGGCACCCTTCTTACTGCTTATTGAAACTAAGTAAAAATAATTAAGTATTCACAATAATGTACAGTACAATTAAGACATGTGGGTGTGTCACATTCATGATTCTCTCTTTTTTCAAAGAATATGTTTTACAATGCTTCACGATTTTAAGTTCCTATTTCGATACAACTTCAAACTAAAAACTAAGCAATAATTCCAATAATCCTATCTTGTCAAAGAAAATCCTAGGAATACCAGCATGATAATGATAAATGATAAATAATCAAAGATCACAAAGGCACAAAGTTGTTTCGTATCTTCCAACAATGAATCCTTAAAAATAACAACCAGTGTTGTATGAGAAGCACAAAGTCTTCTATATACTCCACAATAATCCCATGAAAAACATGAATAAATATAAGCACAAAGCCTTATAGAGAATTCACCAATAGTATTAAATCCATATCACAAATTCAAGTAAAGAGTGTAACTCAAAGTTTACACAAATTTACTCAAAGCCCTTCTAATCCCAATTACTAATCACTACCAATTCAATCAATCCATAAGATAATTGTTCCCAAAATAAAGATTGGTATGCAACTTCACTTCTTTATTGATCAAAATTAGATTCACAAAAATGAACACAAAGTTTCATGTATTTGCTTCTCAAATGGGCAACACATCATTGCAAAAGATAAAAGGCCACCATTACAAAAGAATTCTCTCTTATTTATATATAGGAGAGGAGATCAAATCTAGGAAAATTAGGTGAGAAAAATTAGGAAAATCTCACCTAAGTAGTCAACTTATTCAAAAATGTTGTCCACCATTATAGGAAAAAATCTTTGTTTTTACATGTAATTATATTTTTCAAAATGGTATGTAAGATGTTGAAACCTATTTACAAAATGCATAGAAGAAAGCATATAATCTATCTAACATTGGAGATACAAGAAGTCTTTATGGTTCCTTGCATTGGGCGCGGAAGTCTTCATATTTCTTCTTTGTCTCCTATATGAATGCCTCATCTAGACCAATTGTATAATCAACAATGGTATGAACTATTGTGATTGATCTTCTTGCTGATGAGCAAATTTTCTTGCATCTATCTAGATGCGTCTTGAGATAGTCAAGAGAAATCCGTACATCACATATGGCGTGCATGGAAGTCTTTGAAAAACCTTCATCTTCCACTTGCTTAATGATAACTTCCTTGAATATTTGAGCAATATCACTAACCGAGAGGAAAGTATGATCATCATCAAGGAGCTTACCCGGTAACTCCTCAATTCCATTCACCATGACAATACATTTTCCTTCAACATCTTCTTGTACTTGCTAGATGTCCTCGATGAGATATTTGATCAATTGTATGTGGTTCTTAAGAGATTATCTTATTTCCACATACTTTTCTTTATCAAGAATTACCCCAACTTCCACTAATTTACTCAGCTTTACCTCTTTCATTTGTGACAAAAATGAGAGACATCTTTACATTTCTTTCTACTCTTTAGAAAGTGTGTTTTCTTCTTTCTCAAGCTCTAATTTCAACTTGGCTACTTGAGCAGTCTTTTCATTTGCAAAAGCTATGAGCTGTGAGCCATGTTATGTTATCTCATCAATGAAATCATATAACACCTTACCCTTGGAGACAAACTTCTCCACCTTTTGCACCATTGGCTCCTCGACATTCACCATGGCCATAGGTTGAACGTTCTCTGAAGAGCCTACAGTCTTCCTCAAAACTGATGCATAATGCTCAACTTTATCCTTGTACATGTTTATGGCCTGCTCCATCTTATCAAGCCTTCCTGATAATGCATTCAAGACCACTTGTGCATCTTCTTTTGCACTTGCATTTGTTACCTTACCAAGCTGAACTCTTCTGACAATGTAATCTTCCATGTTTACATCCCCTTCCTCATGTGGGGGTAAACCAATATCAACAAACTTGTGACCTGATTTGTCAATATGAAGCCTTGAATGAACTTTAGCCTTCTTCTTCCCCTTGGCTTCTGGAGGAACTATCTCTTCAAGATCAAGCTCATCTGGGGAAATCATTTGTTTCTTATGCTTTGATACTTGTGAGATTAGCCAAGGCAGAAGAGATGAAGTATATTCTTCTTGACTTACTGTCAATTCCTGCGTTGCAACCACTTCTGTAGGAACAATTGATATTGTAACAATTAGGGTAGTATCAGTCATGATAGATCTAGTGGACTGCAAACCAAGTGGATCCTTCAAAGAATAATTCATGAACCTATGAAATTCAAACTCAAAAGAGATATCAAATTATGGAGATGACAAACTTGGAATGGATGAGGGAGAACTCAAAGAAACATCAACAGTTTGTAATTTTGAAACTATAGGAGGAGTGGTAAGGATTGTTGACACTGAAGGGGGAATGGAAACATTCACTGCATTTAAAGTTGTTGTAGGAGGAGGTGAGGTAGGAAGAGGAGGTGGAGTAGTTAGATTTGAAGGAGTATGAGGGATATTCATAGTAACAGGTGATGATGCTTGGGGAAGATCTTCAACAATATTCTCATGGGGAGATAGAGGTTGTTCATCATCATGCCTGAGTTCCTCCTCATTACCTTCTTAACCTTTGTATTTTGCAGATTCTTCCTTATCGGATTCTTCTAATTCTTCACTTTCGTTATCTTCTTCTTCTTCGAATGATTTTTCCTTAGAAGCAAGCTCCTTTCCTTCTGCATGTGGTTGTTTTGATTTCGAAGCCTCCCTTTCTTCAACTGTTTGTGTTGCACTTTTAGCAAAAGTAAACTTTATCTTAGGACCTCTTTGAGAAGAAGAGGGAGTTTCCACATGCTTGTTTTTTGTGCGGAGCTCTTGTCGTTGGCTAGTTTCTACTCCTAGTGTTTCTCCTTCGGATTCTGTCCTGAAACATTTCATTTGAAAGTCATGCATATGCAACCATTCAACTGTGTTATGCAAAATAGGAGCAAGTCTTTCTCTAATAGAAACACTTTATTTCTTAGACCATTGTATTGGAGGTAAAGGCTTTCTAGAAATTTCATCCTCTACATAAGAAGAATTCATGATGTAGTTAGGATCTTTGAAATCCTTTGGGATATCAGCTATACCAAGATCTCTGATCTTCTCTACTATCAACCTGCAAAAATCCATTCTACAAATGTCTTCTTCATCTTTGCAGTCTGCCCATATATCTTCAAAGCGATAGACATGTGGATGATATTTCTTTAGTTTCCTATTCACATCTCGGTAGTCAAAGTAAAATATGTATCTATATGTCCTTATAGTCATGATTTGCATTTTTTGCAACAACTGACTTTTCTTTTTGTACACTATGAATAGTATATCTCCCAATAGTCAATGAAAACCTAAAACCTGGCTTATGAATTATCTGGTGTTCCTTATGGACCAAGATCAACTACCTGCATAGCTCCATTAGTATCCACTTATCTATGGGATATCTGGGTAGCATACATGGACACCCAGAATAACAACCTACTCTCAAATATGTGAAGGTTGGAAACTGCAAAAATATACACCCAACCTTACTAACAACTTTGTAGGCTTCATCCGATACTCTTTTCTTTTCAAGAGTCGAATCAAAAGTGAATAGTATGGGTGCAAAGAAATACTTGGATCTCACGGAGCCTAATTCGGATTCGATCATAGAAATAACTCTCTTGGAACACAACAAAGTGCTTGCCTTTTACCTAGGTTCTAAACTTCCTATTTTTGGAAAGAAAATTGGGACAGAGACACATTTCGTGATGAATCTTTATATGGCAGATTCTAAAATTGATCTGCACGGCCTAACCAATAGTTCAAGTCACACACTCCCATAATCCATTTTCTCCATCTGAGATGAGTATCTACTTCAATTCTTTGTATTAAATAAATAATAATTCAAAATTGAAAGGAGAAATCCAAGAAACATGCTTTCTTATTTCCCTATTTTCAATAAGAAATATTTGCGGCAATGATATATCTTAAAATAAAGCATATGTGACTCTTCTGAAATGTTTAAGACTTTCTCTTAATTTTAATTGATACTAGAAATTATACACAGGTGCAACATTTATGTTTCCTTTTGTAGACAACCCTTGAAAATGCCTCATAACTGCAACAACATATACCAAATAGGAAACCATGTAAAATTTAAAAGTGGTTAGCACATTGATCAACTGCTCATGAATTTCATCACTTATTTGAGTTCCCCAATCTATGTGTGATTTTCTTCTCTTGATGATGCAAATGTACTCATACATCCAATCTTGAAAATGGCATGATTCAGGCAAGCCTTTCACCCTACTCAGGAGAGTAATCACATCCCTAACGTCCTCTTTGAAATGACTTCAAGGAAGCCCTTTAGGCCATCTTGAGATAGTGGGCCTTGGAGATTTCAACCATTGAGTGTTAATCAATGTTTTAGCTTTATTTGGATCCTTATCATAGACCTCATGTGCTTGTTTAATTGAGATTTTATTATATTGTTCCATGTGTGGAACCCAAAAAACAATATCAAAGATTCGGGATCTAATCTCATCATGATTTGTCCTGAGGAATCTCTCACACTTTTGTCTTCTCAAATGTAATGAGATGCAACTTGGAGAACAAACTCTGTATTATGAGCAGCAGTTGGGAATGTAGATACCAAGTGCAAGTTGCTATGAACAATAGATATCAAATCTTCTTCCAATGGTTTCTCCTTAGTTCTTTTCACAAAGTCTTCCATGTCTTGATGACCAATTTTTTTGTCTTTGATTTCATTAACCTTTGAGAGCACAACAGTAGGTGGAAAGACACCTTGATATTTGTAATTCATAATACCAAAGATCAAGGAATGTCACCTTCATGGATCACTTGATAAGGTCTTGAGAGGAACTTCAAGAACAATGGATTAGGAGATGTTTGGAAAGAATGCTTTGTGAGAGCGAGTTGGAATGCGTGAAGCAAGTAGGAAATTTGGAGGAAGTGCAAACGAGCTATGGAGCATGGAAAACAGAGCATTGGTGATGAAATGAAGTTTAGAGAGAAAATGGAATGATTTTATGAGCGGGAAGTGAAAAACTATTTTTTGTGTAGGAGCGCTAAAAATCAGCACTCCTAAATCTTGAGAAGTCAGTTTGCATGTAGTAGCGCTGAAAAATAGCGCTCTTACATGCCTTAAGAATTTGCAATAACTTGTGTTGGAGTGCTAAAAATTAGTGCTATGACATTTTTGGGAAAGATCTAGTTCATGCTCGAGCACTAATTTTTAGCGCTCAAGCATCTCACATGGGAAAAACTTCATATGCAAGGGTGGTGAAAATCACCACCCGTGCATGTCAAGGGAAAGATCACTTCATGTAGGAGCGGTGATTTTGACCACTCCTACATCTTGTATGATGGTGTCAAGAATGGGATGTAGACATAGGGATTTTCACCGCTTAGACAGATAGGGAAGGTCAACCATGTAGAAGAGGCAAAAAAGCCCACTTGAGCATGGACAAAGACACTTGGTGAAAATCGATGAAGATTGATGAAAGATCATTCAAAGTCACTAGCCATGAAGATAGGTGATAGAGCGGTGAAAAATGACAACATAGCATCAAGAAGATGATGCGCATAAGAAAGAACAACTAGGGCATGAAACCCCAAGAGCCAAATCATGGAAGGGCGATGGAAAGAAAGAAAAAGATTTCAAGATAAAAGAAACCAAAACTAGGGCCAACGATGACAAAATAATTTCAAAAATGAAAGCATCAAAACCCTAATGAAAGAGATAGCATCCAAGATCGACGAAGAAGAAAGACACAGAAACATACCTAATGAAAGTGACTAAAACCCTAGCATGAAAGCCCGCAAAATCCATGAACACAATCTTGTTTGGAGTTTGGAGAATAACCAACAAGAGGAGGAAGAGAGGATGGATCAAAAATGAGGATAAAGTAACCTAAAATAACCTTAATTAGTCATTAGAAAAATATCATTAATGAACTTGAGTTGCATTAATGATGGAGTACAAAAAGGGAGGGAAAATTTAAGAGCAATGAAAATCACCGCTCCAACATTTTTGAAACATTAGATATGCATTAGCGGTAAAAATCATTACTCAGTCATATGAAAGACTTGTCGAAAGGAAACATGCACTAGTGGTGAAAATCACCACTTGTGCATATAAGGGTGAATGCAAAGTGTAGGAGCGATGATTTTCACTGCTCCAAAACTTGGAGAAATTTCTAACATAAGGCTCATGTAGGAGTGTTGAAAATCAACGCTCTAACATGAGTGAAAAATTGACTAACTCCCAAAGAGTGGGGAACGACAAAAATATCCATTTTGAAGATCTTTGAAAGACAAACAATGAGAGACACTCAAATGAACGATTTGATTTTTAGGACTACACATCAAGGGAAATCAAAATTTTCCTCATTTTGCATGCTTGAAGTACATAGAACTACGAAACAGACAAGTTTCGTAGGGGGTTATCCCATTAATGTAGCGTTGCTAGATTCGAGGATAACAGTTGGCTCCAGATGGGGAGCTTCCTTTAGTAAATCTAATTAGAAACGATTGAAGGGAGAAGAACTCCAGATTCCAAGTGCCTTTATCCATCCATTGGGCATAGATTCAGGCGAAAAAAATAAAAAGACTCAAAAGGAAATAAAACAAAAAGACGCAAGGATTTTGAAAATATTTACATTGAAAATCTGTGATCACTTTACTGTGTAAAGAGATTCAGATGTTTCCCACTGTGAGGAAGAGAAAATGGTGTCCCATCTTCGTACGCCAAGAGAAAGTTATTTTTACCATGTAACTGATGAATCTTGAAAGGCCCTATCCATAGTGAATCTAACTTTCCATGCATACCTTTTGGCTCTCTTCGCTTGTCCCACAAGAGAACAAGGTCACCAACTTGAAATTCACGAGACTTGGCTTTCTTTTCAAATAGATTTTTAACTTGTTCTTGATGCTCCATGATACAATTGGCCACCTGAACTCACTTTTCCTCCAATTCAAAGAGATACATTATTCTCTTATCAACTGAACTGTCAAAAGCCTCATCTTCAATGGTCTTAGCCAATTTGAGAGCGAGAAGTTCTAATGTAATTGGAATTTAAGCATTCAACCCATACAAGAGTTGAAATGGAGACATGCCAATTGTGTGCTTTGGATATATCCTATCTACCCACAAAGCATCATACAAAGATTTGTGCCACAAACGTTGATTCTCATCTACAAGCTTGCGGATGATAGTCACCAAGTTTTTATTGCTAGATTTCATCTGGCCATTACCTTGCGGGTAATATTCAGATGAATGAGATAATGTTATGCTATGCTCAAAATAGAGCTCAGTTATATCACTTGATGAGAAAGTAGAAGCATTGTCAACAACAATTTTGTTCAGCACACCGAACCTGGAAATGATGTTTTCCTTCAAGAAACTACATACAACTTCAAAAGTAGCATGCTTAGCCAAAATTGCCTCCACCCACTTGGTGAAGTAGTCGGTTGCAGTTAGAACATAGGTGAGTCCCGAACTTGAAGGTGGATTTACCACGCCAATGAAATCAATTCCCCACTATTGAAAGGGATCTTCAATGACAACTGGTTTCAAAGGAAAAGCTGCCAACTTTGGTCTACCTACGAACTGCTGACATAGCTCACATTTACACACCCAAGAGTACACATCCTGAAAGAGCATAGGCCAGTAATACTTTTCTCTCAGGATCTTGTGAGTGGTAACTGGCACTGAAAAGTGTCCTCCACATGCTAAGTCATGATATGACTTCAATATTTTTTCCTGTTGTTCTTCATCAACACAACACAAGAAAGTTCCATCTAGTGCACGCTTGTACAAACCATTGTCCCATAAGACAAATTTGATGACTTCAATTTGATGGTTATTTTCTCCTTTGGAGTCAAATGATTAGGACATTCCCCATAAGTGAGAAAATGGGAAATGTTGGAATACCACTCATCAGTAGTACTGACGAATAACACCATTGGAAGTTCATTTGGATCTACACCCTCAGTTTTTGAAACTTCTCCATAAGGATTATTTTCAACAATGATTTGACATAAACCTCAACCACATATTAGCTTGGTAGGTTTGATTTCCATGTCGTATTCTTGAATCTTGGTAATCCAATTTCCTCTTTTTGTCCCAAACTCCTATTGTGTCAAGATAGACTTAACAGTTGAATCTGGAACCAAGACTTTAACATGGTTGTTAAGAATGTAAAACTAGAAATTTTTAAGAGCCTTAACCACAACAAAAGTAGGTTTTGTAATTTTTTAAAAGGGATTACATAATTTTCACCCAGCACAACCTTTCTTTATGAGATTCTATTAAGTTCATCCCTAAATCAACTGTTGTGTGTAAGGTTTTATATTCAAACTCTATAGGAAACACTTTTTTTTTGCCATAAACCAAATCATAAGGGGTAAACCTTGTAGTTGTCTTCAATGTAGTTCTATATACCCAAACATCTTCTGGTAATCTGGATACCCAATCTCTTCTATGAAGTTGCACTATTTTTGTCAATATGTTCTCAATCTCCCTGTTTGTAACTTCTACTTGACCATTTTCCTGGGGATGATATGGGGTATATTTCTTGTGCCTGATCGGATACTCCTTCACCAACTAGTCTATGAGGTCTAATGTGAATTGTGGCCCTTGATCAGTCACTATCTCCCTAGGAACACCATACCTAGTGAAGATTTCCTCATATAGAAATTTTGCAACATTGCCATCTCTGGCAAACTGCAATGCTTTTACCTCTACCCATTTGGTTAAGTAGTCAGTACATACCATTATATATTCTTTGTTATTTGAAGTGGGAGATATAGGACCAATAAAATCTAGCCCCCATTTGTCAAAAGGAACTAGTGCTAATTGGGTTTGGAAAGGAATTTCATCACTTCTTTTAGGTCTCCCCATTCTCTAACATCTATCACAACTTCTAGTATACTTAACAAAATATTTGTGAAGGGTTGGCCAGTAATATCTTGTTGTTAATATTTTAAAAGTTGTCCTCTTGGTTGTAAAATTTCCACCACAAGGTTCATCATGGCAAGCTTTCAATATATCAAACACTTCATCCCCCAGGTAATACATCTTCTCATAATGTTATCTGGACTAGTGTAGAATAAAAATCTAGAAATCCAAGAATAAGGGAAGCATTTGTGAACTAACTGTCTTTTCTCCCTAGGAGAGAAGTAAGCTAGAATCTTCCCTGTTACCAATTCATTAGATATATCAACATACCATGGATTATGTATACTTATACCAAATAAATGCTAATCAGGAAAATACTCACCGACTACTCCTTCTTTAGATGTTATGGGCAATCTAGATAGAAAATCAGCAACCACATTAGCTTTTCCTAGTTTATCAACTATGGTTATGTCAAATTCTTATAGTAATAGTAACCACCTCACAAGTCTTCCACCTACAACTGGATTATTTATCAAGTATCTAATTGATGTATGATCTATGTGGATGAATACTTGATAGCTAGTAATGTAGTGTCTGAACTTGTTAATGGAATAGACAACAACAATCTTTTCTTTCTCAGTCACAGTATAGTTTAATTCTTCTCCTTGTAGGTTTTTGGTGATATAGTATATGGCATACTCCTTATTCCCCTCTTTCTATCCTAGGATTGTTCCAATAGCAAAGTTTGATGCATCGGTGTGAATGTGAAATGGCAATGTCCAATTTGGACCTCTTAAAATTAGTGCATTAGTTAAAGCTGCCTTTAACTTCTCAAAGGAATGCTAACAATCCGGAGTCCACTCAAAATCAATATCCTTTGTCAACAAAGTAAACAAAGGGGCAACTATTTTGCTATAATCTTGAATGAATCTTTTGTAATAACCTGCATTTCCAAGAAAACTTCCCACATCCTTTTGTTTCTAAGGGACAAGCAGTGTAGATATATTTTCAATCTTCTTGGGGTCAACTTGTATCCCTACACTAGAAATAAAATGTCCCAAGACAATGCCTTCTGTCATCATCATAAAACATTTCTCATTGCTCAATGATAAAAAAAATTCAGTGCATCTTTTCAAGACTGTTTCTAGATTTTGCAAAGCCTCATCAAATGTTTCACCATATGTGGTGAAATCATCAATGTAAATCTCCATCTTATCATGTGAAAAATTAGAAAATATAATAAGCACTTCCCTCTGAAATGTAGTTGTAGAATTGCACAAACCAAAAGGTAAGACAAAATATGCATAGGTACCCCAAGGATAGGTAAATGTGGTTTTATCTTGATCTTTAGGTGCAATCTTAATTTGGTTATAATCACTGAAACCATCAAGAAATGAGAAATATTTCTTCCCTGCCAAAGAATCAAGAACCTGTTCAATGAATGGCAATTGAAAGTGATCCTTCCTTGTGGCAGTATTTAGTTCCCTATAGTCAACACATACTCTCCATTTACCACCTTTCTTGGGAACTATGACCAATGGTGAAACCTATTCACTATCTGATATAGGGTATATGAATCCTACATTCAAAAGATTTTTCAGTTTAGCTTTCACAATCTCTCTAAGAGTTGGATTCATGCGTCTTTGTGGCTGCCTTATAGGTCTGTAGCCATTGTTGATGTAAATTTTGTGCATGCATAAGGCAGGATCAATGCCTTTCATGTTACTATAATCCCACGAAAAGGTTGTTGCATGTGCCTACAACACAATGTGCATGGATTTATGTTGTTCATCAGTCAATGCATTATTAACATTCAACATTTATCCAGGCTTGATCTCTAATTGCATAGGCATTTATTGTATAGAGGAAAGATCAAGGCTAGGTATTATTGGCAAGCATTGTTTGGGTAACAATGTATGGATTATTTGGGATGTCTCTTGTGAAGAACTGGTAGGTATTATGCTTTCCAAGGGATCTTGCAAGTAGGATAGACAACCCTGTTGTTGTGGGTGCCTTTCACAGTTATTTTGTATGATATGAGCTATCAACTTATCCTCATCTTGAATATCCAGTAGGGGGCTTTGTTTAATGTTCATTAAGTTTTGCAATGAGTAGATGTCCTCATCATCCAGGTGTGGCAAAATGGTCTGCTCAAGATCTTGATGTGGCTGAGCTAGTGGATAAAGTACTAGGTTCTTGGTTATAGTTCTATTGGATATGATCATATTTCCTGACCTACAACCTATGAATAAATCAGCTATGGCTAATCAAGGTTGACCTAGAATTAGTGGATAACCAACAAGATTAACTTTAGGCTGAAGTACTATAGAGTTAGCAGGGTAATCCCAAGAATCTAATGCAATGACGAAGTCCTCAATAACTCCTTCAGCCTTAACTGTAGACCTATCAGCTAATTGTAAAATTTTCTGAGTAGGCCTAAGGTTGGCTAACTGTAGTAGCTGCATGGTCTCCTTGGTCATTACATTAATTGCAACACCCAAGTCTATCAAAGTATTCTTAATAAGAGTCCCATTGATTTTAACGTCCACTTCTGGACTACCAAGATCTATATATTTGGGAACAGTTATAGTTCCCAACATTATATCAACAAGATTACCCAAAACATGGATTGTATGTGGGTCCTTTCTTTTCCTTCCTGGTTTTTTCATGCAGAGATTCCTAACAGTTTTAGTATAGATGGGAATATCTTTGATAGCTTGGATTAAGGGGATTTTAATGCTGACATCTTTTAATTGGCTTAGAAGGTTAGTTTTAGCCTGTGTCTATTGCTGCTAGATAGTCAAACATTTAGGGAATGGAGGCTTTAGATGTGAGGTAGTCTAGAGCCCTTGATTGGACTCAGAATCTAGAGGTGGGTTATTTGAG
This sequence comes from Sequoia sempervirens, assembly GCA_007258455.2. NCBI lineage: Eukaryota > Viridiplantae > Streptophyta > Pinopsida > Cupressales > Cupressaceae > Sequoia > Sequoia sempervirens. Next base: position 425,559,873 of record VDFB02058242.1, on the reverse strand, counting down.
GATTCCTTTGTGGGTTCTTCATCGTCTAATTCTATAATTTTGGGAGATGAAGATCCTACAAGTTGCTTCCCTAATCTGAGATGAATATCACTCACCTCTACCCCATAAGTGGGGTATTAGACAACTTCATTAGTATAAGCCTATTGACCAGACTTAGTGTTAGGGTTAGGTGCAAGTTGGGCAGGTATTTGTGATGGTCTAGGTGGTTGAGACTGAGGATTTTATGGAGGCATTAAAGCTTGTTGTTGAGGTGTAGGAGGAGGTAGCATAGGCTATTCGTAACTCATGTTTTTTTGCCATTGCTAGTCTTTCTGCCACTGAGGCTGCCATTGATTCTATCGGTTTGGTCATTGTGGATTGTAGTTGGAACCTTGAAAGTTTTGTTGTGGCCATGGGTTTGGCTGTTGGTTCCAATTTGGTTGGGCTTGTGGCCATTATTGAGGATTTTGCCACTGGTTCTAATTTGTTTTCCCAGGTTGAGAATTCTAGGTAGAAAAGTTTTGATTGTTCAAAGGGAAAGATGGATTAAAACTAAGGGGATCTGGTGGCATACATTTTCTTTTCTTCCGTGGGCTCCTTTGTGCTATGTAGAATATTTTTCCATCATCTTCTTCAATTGACTGGAAATCTGGTTTCTCAATCTTTTCTTGCTGGATACTGGCCACTCGTTTGCACTTACTGTTACTAATTTTTAGCTACCAGCTAAATTAGTAAAGCTTTATCAGACAATTATTAAATTGGGGTGAGAAAAAAATTTGACATTTGAGCAAATCAGATAAGACAAGCAGACATTCAAATATTTATCAAGTATAGGTACGTGTTTCATGGCTAGTTCATCATGTTCAACATTTTAGCATGTGGTGTAAAATGGGCTCCCACAAGGGTTGAACCCAACATGTTGCCTTCTCAGTTTCAAAAGATGCAACAAATAGTGGTTGCATGTTTCAATCATATCTCAAAAACTACTATCTGAGTTTTCATGATTTTTGGATATAATTTATAAAACAATGAGGCAAAAAAAACCCTTTAAATTTTTCATCGACCCAGTTTGTATTTTTTGAGAAATCTTCACCACTTGTAATGAAAAATACAAATCCACCTTTTTAGGAGGATTGTAAGGCTCAAAGGGCAGTTCTACATTAGTTTTGAGGTCCCACATGGGTTGACCATCACTCAAGGGAAGCTTTGGACACTTAATCACTCAGTTTGCTCTAGTTTTGAGGCTTTTTTGCATGCTTTTCAAACTTGCACGACCAAAGATGATTCATCATGCATATTGGTGGAGTTGAGAGTTAAGTCTCAATATTATCATTTAATTTTAAAGTGAAAAAAACTTAGCTTGTATCTTTTGCATGATTTTAAATAAGACAAAATATGTAATTAAATATTAAAGGTAATATTTTATTACCTTAATATTTACTATGCCATGTAAAAAAAAGAGAGCTCACATGATAAATATTAAAATAATCATATTGATTGTCTTTAATATTTAATCGAAGTCTTTTTTTCCTAAAATCATGCAAAGAAAAAATGGAGCAAATGGTGAGACATAACTGCAGTTTCACATAAGCTTTGCAGTTAAGATATTTTGACTTCAGTTATCTCCTCTTGGTGTTTTGAAGCCCTTTATTATATATAGGAAAAAGACTGTCTTTTTTCTTTAGTTCTTGATGATTTTTCCTTTGCATTTCTTCAAAGAAGAGATTGATTTTGTAACTCAAATATTTTGTAGTTAATATTATGCAACAATTTTTTATAGGTCATTTTAGCTTTGTTATTAGCAGATGAATTCCTTTTGATTTTCAGTATTATCAAGTTTTTCCTTCAAGATTTCAGACATCATCATTGTGTTGGATCTGATTAGAATATTATTGTGTTTCAATTTTAAAACCTCTAATTTTTTGTCTCTTTCATAAGTGTATGTATGCAATAATACCTAAATTCACAGATTATACATTGTGCATGGTGGTACTTTATCATTTTAGTTGTGAAAAAAAAGTTTTCCTTTGAAAGAGATATTCTTTCAAAGCCTTTGTATGAAACATTTAGGTGATTAAGTTGTCATATTTGGTTGTGCAAGTGGAAATATTGAAAATCCATTTGTGAGTTAGGTTGCAGTTTAATTTTTCATCATTAGGTGCATCACCTTCCATTTTAAAGTTTAGTTTATGCATTTAATTCAAGCCTTCTTCTTTTTTCTTTCAAAATTATAGTCATTCGTTAGAAAATCATAAAGGAAGTCGGCCTATAATCTGGAGGTTAACTTTCAACATAGGGTACCTACAACCTAAAAGTTTTCCCATGTTACATAGGATTGCAAAGCATCTTTGCTTTTGCACACGGGTGCACTTCTGTTGATAAATTTTTTTGGCACGCCCGATGGGACTCTGAAGCATACTTCAAAGAAAGAATTCAAATTGCAAGTTGTTGTTCTGGTATATACAATGGCGCATTTTTTCTTTCAGAGGTTACAGTTTATACCTGCCGACTCCGAGCACAATCTACTGGTTTCAAGCATACAAAGTGTTGGTTTTTATGAAAAGATCATGTTCTCACCTCTGTTTCATGAAATTCCTTCCTATCCACATCCATATCAAGCCAGCTATACTACTGGTTTTATCCCAAACAACCATGAAATAGCAAATAAACAACATGCTTATTATGCTTACCACTCAACCACCCCTGCTCAACCTTCATATCAACATTTATGTCCAAAATTAGCTCCAAGAGGTTGATGATATGAAGAATAACATGAATGACACCAAGGACATATTGTTAGACATCGCAAAGAAGATAGAAGAGTTCAAGAGGCAACAAGATCTTGATATGCAGCAACAAGAGTTAGATTATCATGCCTATCTTCATGAGCAGTAGTTGGAGACACAAAGAATATTGTTTGAAGAAAAGCTCGAGAGGGAGTTAGTTGCAAAAGATGCAGAAATGAGGCTAAAACTTGCCAAACAGGAGGTTCCCAAGGTTAAAATTCCAAGTTTCAGTCAAGATGAGTCTCCGATGTCTTCCAATTTTGAAATTCCAAGTTTGAGGAGTTTCCCTTCATTTCAAGAGCTTGTTATTGAGCAAAAAACTAGCCCAGCTCTTAGTTTCCCAAACCCATTTTTTGGAGAAGGTATTCCTACGTTCAAAAAACTATGTTTCATACAAGAGGAATTTATTCTTGAGTAGGTTCAGCCTACAATCCTTCAGGAGCAACCTTTCCCCAAACTTGTGCAGTCTCGAGAACCTAAACAAAATCAGACTTCTTCTTAAGACACAATCATTCAATCCATAGAAGAATCCGTTGATCTCTTGATTTCTCAAGATAATTAGGTTGTAGATCAATAAATCGAGGAGGTTGTAGTTGAAAATCAACAAGTTTTAGATCAAAAAAAGGTTGATGTTTCTTATGTTCTAACTGATATGATTAACAAAATTCCATGCTTCGTTGATGATGACCAAGATGAGTCTCATATGACAACAGTATTAGTCTTAGATCAGCAAGAAGAAGGTAAAAAAGGTGATGTTCTAACCCCTCAACAAGGTTGCAATAAGGTAATAAACAAACAACAAAACGAAAATCAGAATGAAGAGGACTCATTTTGGGATGAGCTTGAGGTATTTGTTTCAAGTTTAGACTCTAGACAATCATCTTTTGAAGAGAAAAAGGTAGGACAACAGGTAGTTGAAGTAGGAAAAGATGTTCAGGTTCAATTTTTTGTTGGTTTATTTGATGAACTTCCAAGATTTGTAGGTGAAGATGAGCAATGCATCATTAAACTAACATCAACGCCCAATTTTGAGCAACAGGATGAAGGAAATTAGTTTGAAAAGGTGCAAATCCAAGAAAAGACAAATGAAAATAGTCATGTAGAGCAAGAAAAGTAGCAAATCACAGATTTTGAAGGTATGATCTTTGAAGACCATCACGAAAAAGAGTTAGAGAATACATTCTATGATAAGGTTGATCATGATACAGATTTATTCTCAAGCATCATTGAGGTTTTTTTCTCTAACACTGTTGACAAATTAGCACCTTTCAAGACAAAGTATTGTGATCAACATAAACTAAAGAGGTTGTGGTTGAAGAGACAACACATGGGAAAGAATCCGGAAAAAAGAGTCCTCGATTTAGTATCTCAATAGGATGCCCAATCAGACATATCTCCATAACATAGTCCAAGAATGAGATTGAGATTAAAGGACAACAGGGCCAACTTGCTTATTCACTCCAAACCAATAGTTTGGTTTATCAAAATCAAAGGGTGAGTGAGTTTGTTTACATTCTTCATGAAGAATCACAACAATTTATTGAATATCTTCTTGTTTTTCATCTAGTTTTAGCTGTTCATAAACATGTAAATCAATGTTTTTTGTTGAGAAGGGGAAGCTACTTTAACCAAATAGTAAATAGATTTGTTTGAGGCTTTCACGGTTGTTTGGGTAGTGTAGGGTAGGGTGGTTTTCAAGCTAATAAGTGCTTTGAGCACACTTCATTTCAATATTGTTTTTTTTAATAAAGTGTAGATGTTGCACAGTTTTATGGCTCTTTCTTAAACAGAGTTATGCTAGCTTCTTTTAGTTTTGTTTGTTGCTAAATGGTTTTTACAGCTAAGTTACAAAGGTTTTTGAGTCTGAAAAAGACAAAAAGATGGATTCCATGCCCATTGGATAAGCAAAGCAACCAATCTTATTTGTTTAGCAGGAAAACGCCCCAAAGAGGTTGCCAAAAATGTTACTAATTTTTAGCTACCAGCTAAATTAGTAAATTTTTATCAAATAGTTATTAAACTGAAGTGAGAAATTTTTTTGGCATTTGAGCAAATCAGATAAGACAAGCAGACATTCAAAGATTTATCATGTACAGGTACGTCTTTCATGGCTAGTTCATCATGTTCAACATTTTAGCATGTGGTGTAAAATGGGTTCCCACAAGGGTTGAGCCCAACATGTTGTCTTCTCAGATTCAAAAGATGCAACGAATAGTGGTCGCGTATTTCAATCATATCTCGAAAACTACGATCTGAGTTTTTGTGTTTTTTAGATATAATTTATAAAACAATGAGGCAAAAAAACCCTTTAAATTTCTCATCAACCTAGTTCGTATTTGTTGAGAAATCTTCACCACTTCTAAGGAAAAAGACAAATCCACCTTTTTAGGAGGATTGTAAGGCTCAAAGGGCGGTTCTACATTAGTTTTGAGGTCCCACATGGGTTGACTATCACTCAAGGGGATTTTCGGACACTTAATCACTCAATTTGCTCTAGTCTTGAGGTTTTTTTTGTATGCTTTTCAAACTTGCATGACCAAAGATGATTCATCATGCATATTGGTGGAGTTGAGAGTTAAGTCTCAATATTATCATTTAATTTTAAAGTGAAAACCACTTAGCTTGTATCTTTTGCATGATTTTAAATAAGACAAAATATGTAATTAAATATTAAAGGTAATATTTTATTACCTTAATATTTACCATGCAATCTAAAAAAAAAAGAGCTCACATGATAAATATTAAAATAATCATATTGATTGTCTTTAATATTTAATCGAAGTCTTTTTTTCCTAAAATCATGCAAAGAAAAAATGGAGCAAATGGTGAGACATAACTGCAGTTTCACATAAGCTTTGCAATTAAGATATTTTGATTTTAGTTATCTCCTCTTGGCGTTTTGAAGCCCTTTATTATATATAGGAAAAAGACTGTCTTTTTTCTTTAGTTCTTGATGATTTTGCCTTTGCATTTCTGCAAAGAAGAGATTGATTTTGTAACTCAAATATTTTACAGTTAATATTATGCAACAGTTTTTTATAGGTCATTTTAGCTTTGTTATTAGCAGATGAATTCCTTTTGATTTTCAGTATTATCAAGTTTTGCCTTCAAGATTTCAAGCATCATCATTGTGTTGGATCTGATTAGAAGATTATTGTGTTTCAATTTTGAATCCTCTAATTTTCTCACTTTCATAAGTGTATGTATGCAAAATACTTAAATTCACATGTTATACATTGTGTATGTTGGTACTTTATCATTTTAGTTGTGAAAACAAAGTTTTCCTTCGAAAGAGATATTATGTCAAAGCCTCTGTATGAAACATTTAGGTGATTAAGTTGTGCAAGTGGAAATATTGAAACTTCATTTGTCATTTAGGTTGCAGTTTAATTTATCATCATTAGGTGCATCACCTTCCATTTTAAAGTTCACTTTATGCATTTAATTCAAGCCTTCTTCCCTTTTCCTTCAAAATTATAGTCATTCGTTAGAAAATCATAAAGGAAGTTGACCTATAATCTGGAGGTTAACTTTCAACATAGGGTACCCACAATCTAAAATTTTCCCATGTTACATAGGATTGCAAAGCATCTTTGCTTTCGCACATGGGTGCACTCCTGTTGATAACACTTACAATTGGCTTTCATTTTCCTATAGTTAGGAAAGTTCTCAGTGAGCATAACTTCTGCTTCCTCCCGCTTCTTCTTGATGTGGATGTTGTCCGACTGTGTTGCTAGATGATTGATTATATCCTCCATGTTTGACAATAAATTACTGATTTCTACTTTGGAAACCCCATTAGAGGACTTACTTGTGATAGATGACCTCTCCCCTCTTGGCTTTCTTGAAAGGGCCCTAGAATAATTCGTGCAGACTTTACAAATATTTTTTAATGGACCTGTAGAAATGTCTCCCCCCCAATAAGGTTGAGGAAATCCATACATTCTTCATTAATCCCCCTTAAAAATACCAATTTAAGGGATTCCTCTAACAGTTTATGCTGTGGGTTTTTCTTCAAAGCAAATTGAAATCTTTCTATATAGTCTTATAGTGGCTCATCCTCTTTTTGAGACATTAAGAAAATATCATCTCTCCTTCAGTCTAATCCTCTGCAATAGTCCTTGTATTTTTCCAAGAAATTTGTCTTCATGGTGTCCAAATCTAGGACAACATCCCTTGCAAGCCCCATAAACCATAAGAGGGCAACATCTTTACGTAGTTGGAAAGATCTTGAGTCAGTGGGCATCAGTAGTGTAATCATAACTTTTGCACAAAACATCAAACTCAAAGAGGAAGGTATTTGGGTCCTCAGTTACCAAGCCATAAAATACTAGTAATGCTAATGGTGGAATATTCTTTAGCACAGTAGCTCTAGCTTGGTCAGGAATGGGGAACTCAAAGGTACCATGCTCTGGGGGATCAACATTTGCCATTGTTCAGAAGGTCCCTTCAGTAGTTGTGGAAGATGATGATGATGAAGATGGTGAAGATGGAAAGGAAGTGCCCACCCTTTCAACAATCTCTGTATTATACTGAGCAAAACCACCAGTATCTTCTCTTTCTTGAGTGTATGAAGGGAGGAATCTTCCTTGGTTATCTCTCTGCCTCTGCATATAGTAGGTTTGACTTTGTATGGAAATGACCCTACGCAATGTTAGTATAACTCCAGGTGTTTTTGAAGATGAAATATATCAGTCCTAATGCAGAATAAACAAATTAACTATGAAAAACTTGTAAAAACAAGCCTATGAAGATAGAACCATCCCTTACAATGACACCAAAATTATAGAGGCAAACTAATGTTTTATGGACTTGGTAAATTCTACATAATTCAAGGGTGTGCCAAGCTGAATAGTCCACTTGACATTACAAGCCTACATTAAATCATCAACCAAGGTGCATAAACTTATGATGGTATTGCACTATTTCTTCCTTCACAGACTCATGTTCACCTAAATTACTCTTTTCAAACTTATTTAGACTATTCTACTTTACTAGAACTTATAGAATTGTAAAAACAATAAAAGTAGTTACAAAACCTAATGGCTACGAGTACCTGCAACGTAAGCTGTAAGTGACTGCTAAAGATGCACGAGTGCAAAATTAATCTAAAACCATTTAAAGCAACAAAATAACCAATCCTAAGCTCTGGAGTACTATGATCTATCAATTACGCCTTTGTTCATGAACAACAACTACTTTAACTAACCATAAGTTGTTCTACTTTGCAGTGCATGTGTAAAATAATGAAAACAAAATTAATGGAAATACATAAATAAACAAATAGATAGATGAAGTGAAGAACAATACTTGAGTGGCCACCTTAGAGGATTGTCTCACTTAACTTAAAACCAAATCTAACTCAAATTCTTACACATCCATGCAACATACAACTCCATTCCTTGCATAACACCAAATATTTAGACAGAATCCTTCTTGCAAATTTTATTCCATAATATCATTTTAACATGTTTTTGGATAATTGGAAAATTGGAAAAACTACTAACTGATAATAGCTTGTAATAATCAACTAACTGAACTATGAACTCAACCCCCAACTTTATACAAAATGGGGAGAGTCTTATTCAAACCACTAACTAACTACAATCATAAATCTCACTCCTAGATACGAGGATGTGAATTTAAGACTGACTTATTCATCTAACTGAAAAGGAAAAAGAGACCTATTCAAATAAGAACAACTTGCATGTGAAACACATATAGACAAATGCCCATAATTATAGAACAAGTATATTTCCAGCATTTATTCCTTACATAATGACCATGCTCAACTCCACAACTTCCTACACTTTAGGCAGCTTTGAACTTTATTAATTCCCTATTTTGTTGCTCTGGTACTTGCTACAAATACTCCTTTCTTGTTACAACGTGTTGAGCTGTAGAGAGATTAATCCATACAGCATACATATGCAACTAACCACCATAATTAAATCACAACATTCCATTCATATACATGCATATTCATATTTGAACCATGCAATACTACATATATTTTCACCATATTTCATTTCCACAAACTGGGTTCAAGGTTGCAGAGTATGTATGAAAGGATAACATATTATGGAAGTTTTTCCAAAAAGGTACTTTAGAAACATATGCAAAGTGTCTTAAACATATATGAAAATCAATAAAAGGATGCTAATAACTAGACCCATCACCATGCAGGATACTGAAAATTCACATGCATGCTCTATTGGATCTCCTTTCCCTCTATACTTGTCAAATTTTGGTATCTCGAAGCCTTTGGGGAAAGGTACCATGGATAAATTTTGATCAAACAGGTATGGAAAAATGTCATGGAGAGCATAACTCTTCTTTGGCTTTCCAATTTGTATATCCAATATCCTTTAATTGAGTGTTTGAAGTTGCACATTTATGTCATTTTTTGGTGTGCTTTCTTGAGGACTTTTGGCATTGTAAATCTGTTGTCCCATGATGTTTGTTTGGTCATAAAATAGATATTGTGCAATTGTGGGACCTTGAGGACCATTTTGGGTATAAGGTATGTTGGGTCCTTGTTGTGCATAAGGTGGGTTGGGTCCTTGTTGTGCATAAGGTGGGTTGGGTCCTTGCTGTGTACCCTAATATTGACTTTGAGGTGTTCCTTGGTACTAATTTTTTTGGTCCTCCTTGTTGTTGTCATTAAGGATTTTTATTTTGGGTTTGTTGAACAAAGTGTTGTTGAGTTTTGGGTGTACTTTGATAGTTCGTTTGTGGTACACCATGTTGATGTGGGTTTTGTTGAAGGCTACCTTGACGTTGCATTGATGGTATACCTTTTTGTTGTAGATTTTTTTGAAGGGTACCTTGGTATTGCATTGACGGTACACCTTGTTTTTGTGAGTGTTGTTGAAGGGTACCTAGGTATTGCATTAACAATACACCTTCTTGTGGTTGATTTTGTTGAAGGTTACCTTGGTATTGCGTTAATGGTACACCTTGTTGTGGTTGATTTTTTTGAAGGTAACCTTGGTATTGCATTGATGGTACACCTTGTTGTGGTTGATTTTGTTGAAGGTTATCTTGGTATTGCATTGATGGTACACCTTGTTGTAGATTTTGTGATAATTTCCCTTGATGATATTGTAAGTTGTTGGAAGGGTCAATGTATGAAATGCATTGTGGCATATATTTCCCTTATGATGGGTTACCACCTTGTTTGTCTATTGGAATGTTTCCCATGTTTTGCATAGCGTTATGTTGTGGTATGTTTTGGGTTGTATTTCCTTGATACTGTTGTGCCACAAATGCTTGTTCAATTTGGGATGGTGGTCTAAACAATGGGTTATCCATGGGTTGCATTTGATCACTGTTTTGTGAAAACAATGGTGGTATGTTGGGATTCGGGATCGGTTTTGGAATTTGTCTAGCTACCGTTTGATCTCTTAGTGGAATAAGATTTGGATCTTTTAGGATGTCCACGTTGAAGTCAATGGGTAATTTGCACCACTTTTTGCTAATGTGAGGAAATATGAGTTTGCATTTTTCCCAAGCATCTTGTCCATAAGATTTTGTATCTTAGGATATTGGGAGTATTCTAATAGTTTCTCATCAGTGAGTTCCTCATCACTATCATATTCCTCTATGATCACGCCATTGAGAATGGGAAGCTGATTTTGACTATTAATCATGTTTTGGTGTCTAAGGAGTACTTCCTCATCTCTTGGTGGTTAGTCTTGCATTGCCTTAAATGAGGGTTCTTTTTGTAGAGTTGTAAGGTCACTTGGTTTATAACCCCATGGGTTGGGTTCCTCATTAGTGATGTTGGTTTTTGGTGCACTTGAGCTACTCTTGTTGGCTTCCATCTTTTTTCTGTTTTGAGATTTCATGGTTGTCATAAACAATTCCAAGACCTTGGGAAATTTGGTGATTACTAACTATGGAATGGAATGATGTTTTGTTTTTGAGATTTTTTTGTTTAAAAGAATGGTGTTTTGTAAGCTATGATTATCTATTTCCACCCAGGAGGTGGTAATACTGGTCTTCTGGCTGCAAGATCATCTTTTCGTTCCTCTTTATCTAGAATAGTAGCCATGTTTCTCCACTAAGTTGGTGTTTCCTTTTTCTCAAACACGAAACTTCTCAAACTACTAATAATATCCAATTAATCACCTTCAACTCGTGCGAGGTTGTATAATAGGAGCAATAAGATCTAGTTGTTGAACATGAGCAGTAGGATGTCAAATGGTCATGAAGTATAAGCTTGTTTTTGTATTTGAAAGAATGGTGAATGAAGATGATGTAAAAGAAAACCTTTTGGAAAAAGGTGTTGATATTTTGCTATGGTTTTCATGATACCCAAGATCCTAAAGTATGAGTGATGTTTGGTGGATTTTTTGGAGATGATGCTAATTTTGGGACTCAAAGTGTAGAAAACTTGGACCAATATTTTACTTCATTTTTCTAGAGGATATGTTTGAAGATCTACTTGAACTAGCCTTGAGGTGCAAGAAAATGTTAATATCTTAGAAATCAAAAGCAAAGGAATAATCCAAGTTTTTTTTTTTTTTTTAATCCTAAAACTAGTTTGATGTGTTTGATTTTTGCAAATAGATATGGATTGATGCAGATATGAGGCGTTTTGGAGGTCTGACCATTTTGTTCCAAAAAGATGAAATATTTTAACCAGTTTTGAATTAGTCTGTGATTTGCACCATAAAATAGGGCAATAACGACAATGTTTTAGGTGAATAGCAGTTAGTTTTTCTGGCAATAGCGGTCAAATTTAGCAAAAGAGACTTTGTTTTTGTCAAAAACCAAAGACAATAATAGCGATAATTTTGAGAAATAGTGAACAAGTTCAAGTCAACAGCAGTAGTTTTCATATCAATAGCGGTAATGTTTGCAATAGTGATTCTGTTCAAATCAAAAGCGCTCTTGTTTTTCAAAAGAAACCATCTTTTGTTAGTGACTGTCATAAACAGAGACAACAAAAGTGACCATTTTGAGAAATAACGAACAAATTTTAGGTCAATAGCAGTAGAAACAACAACAATAGTGACTCTTCAATTTTGTTTCCAGTTTTCGTTTATCAGTAGTTTAGACAAGTTTGCAATTTTGATGTTTTGGTTGATCTGATTTATTTTGAGAATTGGCAAGTGATACAACACAACAATAAATTTTTTTGACTCTAAATGTCTATAGATTAAGAAAGTTTCTTTCCACAAAGCTCAAAGTTTATGAAATTCAAGATACTAAAACCATAGTTCACAATGTTGACTTTGGTCTAAATGTGACTTGAAATGTAAGCCCTAAATATTTGGAATCCTTTAGAGATATTTGTTTTGAAAAACAAGATATATTTAAGGAATGCAAATATAGGGCTCTTTTCAAAGGTATTCACACTAAGTCCAAAGGGTTTGAGATTTTGATAACCAAGTTTAATGTTTGTTTTCTTGAGTCCTTTTTAAATTAAGCAAAATATTTGATGTCTAAGGTAATGGAGATTTTTGGAAAATTCATGGAAGACAATCATTACAACCTAGAGGTAGGCACGTTCTTTTAGGTGGGCTTACCTCATGCCCCAAGGGGATGATTTTACATGCAACTTATGGAGAGCGTTATGCCTCAACCATAAACCAAACTTGGTAAGTAACTTCTCAGAAGTAAATTCTGACGCACCACTTTCAAAGAATGTTTTGGAAATAAGGGTGGCCTCTACTACAAGGTTCTTAGTCACTGTTCATGGGACTCAATGCTTGGCTAACGTCCAACAAGCTACTAAAAGCTTTAATCACTCCTACTAGGGGCTCTATATACCCAAAAGTACCTCCCCGTTCTGAACGACACTGTTGACCAAGTAATCACCAGTTTGGTTTTGGAATTTAGCCATGACCTGATTTATATAGCGGCTTGAGGGAAAAACCGCTTTGAGTCGCCTTGAGTTCTCCAGTGTGGGATGTATCTCAAGGAAAGGACTCTAAAGGTTAAAAATAGTAAAACAAGATGAGAAACTCAAAGTGCTTTTTGTCACCCAAGATTGTCCTAAGAAGCAAGGGGAGAGGATAGACACTTAGATTTCCAAGCACGAAAAAACACAACATACAATCCATAACAATTTGATTTTTAGTCCCAAATTTGAAATGTGTAAAGATATCAATTCAATTTTTACGTGCACCAATTTCAAAGCATTTGAGACTTCAAGAAAAATATAGCAATGTACAACTCAAAATGGATTTGTTCAATTTTAAGCACTAAACTTGAGTGTTTCTAATATCCTTATATGTCTTAATGTGGTCAACAAAAATAAAAAGTGTTCGTTTGTCAACAAAATGAAATGTGTTGGTCAAAACAAAACATGCAATTTTATAATCACCAAATGAAATGTTGTTTAACTAAGAAAGCTTTGAAGGTTGATTTTTTTTTAAAACACCAATTTGAAGTGTGCAAGCTGTGGGTTCAATTTTACAACACCAAATTGAAAGATTCTTTAAACTAAGAAAGCTTTGAAAGTTTAGTTTTAAAAAACACCAATTTGAAGTGTGCAAGTTGTGGGTTTAGTTTTACAACACCAAATTGAAATATTCTTTAAACTAAGAAAGCTTTGAAAGTTCAGTTTTAAAATTGAAGTGTCCTTGGACTGTTTGCCAACCCTGCAATGAAACTATTAGTTGTTCTCATGAAAACATGTGCCATCCTCCTACAAGGGCTACACAAACAACATTAGTAACTTACAAAACACACAAAACCATCACATGTTAGCGTTAGGTAAATATGTGAAATCAAAGAAAAGCTTTGCAAAATGACAGATTCAGAAAATACATCAAAAGCGACCTTGTTCCCTGCATTAGCAAACAAGTTTAGGTCAATAGCACCCCCTGTAAATGTCAATTCAAAAACTTCTATTCAAAAAACCTACAACAAAAAAATTCAATAACATACAAGTTTAGGTCAGTAGTGTTCTAGTTTAAGTTAATAGCGCTACTTTTTAGGTCAATAATGACCAAATAGAGGAAGCAAGCACATTCAGGTTTGGGGCGAAAACGTTCTAGTTTTATCAAAAGCAACCAAGAACCTACAAATGCTTATCAAACTCAATGAAAATGTTAATGTTAATGACCTAGGTCCCATCGAGCATGCCAAATGTTGTAAGGGGGGAATGAAGCATATGAAAAGTAATATGAATTAAACTAATTCAAACAAGATTAAGATCCTTAAACCCATTACTCATGAAATGTGAAATGAAAGCCATGAATTCAATCCAATAAGTGATTAAGAACCTTAAATGAATCCAAAGAAATCAAATATTACCATACCATATGTCGAAGTTGTATTCACATTAATGTTGAATTGTGTTTGTATCAATGCAACGCCTTCATTATGCACTGCAAAAGCTTCAATGTGTGTAAAATGTTGAACTAGAATGTGATGATAACTCATAATGCTCAATAGATAATTTTGCAGCGCTTCACTTATGTAAATTCTAGATAATTTGTGAGAAGGTAGAAGATTGTTTTATAGATTTCCTGTTTCGAGATGAACGATCAAGATTTTGTAGTAAAATATCCTAATCAACGATTGAGAATTGTTGAGAGGAAATAGATTGGAAAGATTAGTGGATTTAGATTGGAATAATTGGTGGGATTGGGAAAGCCAATTTGAGTGGTTAGTGGGATTGAAGAAATCAGTGGGATTGGTTAGTGGGAAATAGATGAATCAGTTAGCCAATCAGAGTGAGAAATCAGTGGTCGTGATTTTCTCAATCACAAGATGGGTGAGGATAATTAATTAATTAGCATTTAGAGTTTGAACATGCAAGTCATGTTTGACTTTAACAAATAAGGTTGTATTTGTTTGTTGACCTTTTTGAATGATGTTGAATAATTAATTTAAGTATACAGGTTTAGAAAGGGAAAAGTGATTTAATTAAACTATTAAGTAATAATAATTTAATTGATTTAGGGGAATAGGGTATATTAGCGACATAATTAAATAATTTGTGTTATTTAATTAATCAAGAGGAATAAATTTAGATTTTATGATGAAATAGTGAATTAATTAAATAATTTAAAGATTATTCAATTAATAGAGGAAAATAGGGTTTTTGATGTAAATGATGTGAAATGTAGTGATACTAAAATGGTAATGATGTCGATGATGAAAAAATGTCATTCAGGATGTGTGATAAGTGTTAGGTCATTTTTACATGTCTACAAAACCCTTAGCAACTTCGGTAATGAAAGATATAGCAACTCTAACTTCTAATTAGATCAGGAACAATGATAAAGAGAAAAAAACACACATCCACAAGATGACACCATATTTACATAGAAAACCCAATGAGGAAAAAACCACGATCAGAGTTAACTCACAATATAAAGGCTCACTACCAAAAAGGACTTGCAAACTAAGGTTCACTATCTCAACGCAAGATACAAAAGACTTGTTGAACTAAAGCAAACACAACTTTAGGAGCAAGATACAAGGACCTGATGAGATTCACTATCTCAGAGTAGGATATAGAAAGTTTATGACAGAATTACATTATTTTTCAACAATTCACTTTGTTGTTGAGGCATTAAGATGCATCTAATCTTTCTTCTTCACACTGTAGGACTAGCTCTATTGGATATTCAATACACTCCATATTCATACTTCTTTGCACTTTTTCACAATTCCATACTCCTTGCATCTCAAATAATCTTGCATTTATATCCACCATAATTCTTCAAAACTTCAATTAGGTCGGCCAAGAAAGAATATAATCAATGAATTCTACAAGTCACCCACCAAAACATAATGTGGTCCTATCTCGAGGATAGAGAGGACCAAAAAAAAACTTATTACATCTTCCAATGTGATCCAAAGCAATTCACATGCTAGAGCACATCAAACTAAGTTGACATCAAGGAAACATGTAGATGAAATGTGAAGCACATAAACAATTGGCCCTAAAACATACTTCCAATTGAATTAACTTGATGTGGTACCAAATAGGATAGGTCAAGACCCAAATCTATCATAACTATCTTCAATTGTTGGTGCAAACCCCCAAGCACATGGCACAAGCAAAAGAACAAATTGTTGGCTTTCAGTTGTGATTTTTTGTCCTTGATGTCAAAACAGGCTTTGGTAATGTGATTTCTTCATAGACAGTTGATGTCCATGGTCTCAGATTTCAAGTTTTGGTACTTATTGATTGGCTTGGGTAATACATGATACATCATCATTGGTGGTCATTCATGGATTTGATCATAATTCTATGCTTGGCATCATAGCATCATTATGTTACTTATCAGTTACAATGATTGGCTTTGATTTGTGGCCTTGTTCAGTTATACTGATTTCACTTTTTTTTTATGATGGGTACTTCAGTGGTTACATGGCATATCCACTTTGATACTTTTGACATGTCTTGGTTATTGGCATTTCAGTTGGCATATTCAGTTCATTTTCACATGCTTGTCTTCAGTATTTTGGACAGTGTTTTGGCTTTTGGTTCTTGGTTCAGTTTGCTTGGTTGGAATAATCCTTTGGATTTATGTGTAGTGATCATGGATATGTTTGAAAGTTGTTTCAGGTGATATCATTTCAGTATACTTATATCATTGGTTCTTCATTGATTTATAAATGTGTTGCATTGTTATTTGGTGTTCTTACATTAATAAGGACTCACATCTATTCATGTAAATATCAAGTTCTTGGTTCAATGACTTGTGTATATCTGCAAAGTTTTTGAGATTATGTCATTGGCAATACGGTTGTTCACTTTGGAATTCATAGGTGCTAGTAACAGGTTTATAAAATGGCATCTACAGGTTATATTAGCACTTGGTTCTTTGGGTTTCAATCTTTCACCAAGGCAATATTTTATCACTTGCATTATATTGGTTTACTTGGCTTCACCTTGGTTTCACTTGGTGTTAAAATTTTTCACAAGGGGACATATTGTATTTTCCCTTGGTATTTATCGGGCTCTTTATATTTGGCATGGCCTAGTTATCAGGTATTTCACATTGAAATACAATGTGTTTTTCTTATAGTCGGGTCGATCATATTTTATATAGTTCATTTGAACTTTATTGTTATCGGCTTAGGTTTTGAGAGACTTGGACAGTCGATGATTACTCATTCTTTTTGCATTGAGCATATGTTAGCTCACGTGGACTTGATAACATTATTATGTTTTTAGTTGCTTATTATATTGTCAGATTCCAAATGATGTTTAACATCATTTGATGTGGATTTTAATGTTTATACATTTTTAACAAAGTCTTTGAAGACTTAGAGATCAAAAGGTAAAAAAAGGAAATGAGAAAGAGATAAGAGTTTGTTACGCATAGGGTTTTAAACCCTAGCTGCTGCCGCAATGAACAATGGTAGTTACAGGTATCTGCGCGCTAGAAATTCAATGAACTGTAGTGTGGACTTCAGTGAGGCGGTTATGAGGTTTGCTCAGCCAATTGGTAATGTCTTTTGGCTGCCATGATAGGTATTTGTCCTCAAATTTGGAAAGATCTTGTGTTGTTTTATAAGCATAACTAATTATGGTTAAGGTTTTATGGAAAAACGGTTTTTTAGTTTATGCAATAAGCAGAGTTATTCAAGGGTTCACAGTCAATGTGTTTTTCAACGAGTTTCTTTGCATATTATTTTGAACCCATTGTGGGTTTCATGATTCTGTTATATACATATGTTTTCCTCTTGAACCCTAGTTACATTTGCAAAGGGGGTTTCAACTTCTTGAAGGTTTATTCATTGTATATAAGCAACACGGTTTTTCACTGCTGAAAAGTGAGATATTGGTTAAGACAACAGTAACTAGAAGAGAAAATGGGTCTATCTCTAATCTTCTTTTAAAACAAAGATAATGATGAAGATGTTATACACAATGACATTTTTGAATATCCTTAGTTGTTTTTGAAAGGCTCGGTCATTTGATAGCCTTCTTAAGGTTTTATTGAATATCATATTACTAGTGCATTGTTAAGGTTTTATGACTGCAAATCGTGGCAGTTCTAAGGTCTTAATGGCTTATCATTTGTGACATTTATAAAACTGGGAATTGGTGCTCCTAACTTGAAGTGGGTGCTTCAGTTTGTACTTGGAGTTGGTGCTCCACATTGTTACATAGTTGGTGCTCTTTGAATGAATAAAAGGAACATTTTATGAGTGGTTTTTTATACCCCATGAGGGTTTTTCCACTCAAGAAAATAATGTGTTATGTGGTGAATTGTGTACATTTGTGTTTCATCCCATGTGCTTAAGTGTTTTCATTTTGTCATTTGTCAATACAATTCATGCAATGCTTTGATACTTGACTAAGCATTATATTCTATTATAAAAGTGTTCAAAATTTGCATGAAGTCTTGTGGAAATAAAGCATTAAAATGAATTGTTCAATCAAGTTTACATGAACAATCAATATTATGCTTTGACATTGTTATGTAAGTATTCTATCAATCTTTCATTCTGCTAAAAGTTCTTTGATGTGTTAGAGCTCACTTTGCAATTTAAGAGGGCTCATAAAGTTCGCTCAAGGTTATTGTTTGATTTTCTCATGAAGTTAAAAGTTTGAAAAATTGTACATTACTCTGATTCAGCCCCCCCCTCAGAGTAATTCATCTTCCAACAATTGGTATCAGAGCGTAGGGTCCTGCTTTGGGTTTCGTACCTAGGATTGATTCTGGTCTTGGAAGTCAATGTGTCACATGTGCAAGAAGGTTCATCTATTACAAGAGCTCCTCTATTTGATGGCATTGATTATGTTTTTTGGAAAATCAGAATGGAAACATATCTTATTTCTATTGATATAGATGTGTAGAATATTGTGCAAAATAAATATGATGTACCTACATCAATACCCACTAATTCTAATGAGAACATAAAATATGAAACAAATGCTAGAGCTAAACATGCTCTTCTGTGTGGTTTGACAAAAGAAGTGTTTGTTAAAGTTATGCATTGTAAATTAGCTTTTGAAATTTGGAAAAAGCTTAAGAATGTGTATCAAGGTAATGACAAAGTCAAACAGTTCAAGATACTCACTCTTAAAAATTAGTTTCAAGAATTGAAAATGAAAGATGATGAAAAGATTGCAGATTATTTTCTAAGGGTAGATGAAATTGTAAATGCAAGAAGAGGTTTAGGTGAAACAGTTGAAAAATTTGATGTAGTTAAAAAAGTGATCATAAATTTGCAACCTAAATTTGAGTCTAAGGTTTCTACTCTTGAAGAGAAGAAACATTTTAATGACCTTACCTTGGACAATCTACAAGGTATTCTAACTGCATATCAAATGAGAATCAGTAATACTGGTTCTACATCAAAAGAAACTACCTTCAAGGCTAAAAAGAAAGAACTATCAGATGATAGTGAATCTGATTTATCAGATTCAAAAGAAGCTCTTCTTGTCAAAAAACTCAAAAAGAAATATAAGGGTAAGCTTCCCTTTAAATGTTTTACTTGTGGCAATTCTGGACACTTTGCTGCTAAATGCCCTTGTGGTGATCAAGCCAATGAGGAAGAAAAGTCAAAAAAATAGTATAAGAAAAATGCTTTTAATCCTAAAAATAAGTTTAACTTCAAAAAGAAAAAGAGTCTCTTTACCAAAGAAGAATCGGATGTTGAGAAAAATGACTCACTTGGTGATGAAGATGAAACTTTATTCATGGCTAAAGTTGATTCACAAAAGACTTCAAATAAAGAATCAAATAATCATTCTATTTTAGAAGATGATAAAATAGATCTAAAAGGTGAAACTGTATTTATGGCCACAATGAATGAAATGGAATTGCAAGAAAATAGACTTGCAGAGACTTCTACTTCTAATAAAGAACTGAATGGTTTTGAGAATGAACTGAAAATTGTTCTAAGTGAAGTTCAATTTTTTAAGGACTTAGGATATCAGAAAATTCAGATTGAGCAAGATACTGAGAATCTAGTAAGTAAGATTCTAATCGATGAAAAGGACATTGCTAATTTAAAACTTCAAGATGAAATTATTAAGATTACAAGGATGCAATTGGAATTCAAGGAAGAAAAATGTTGTATCTTAGAAACTAAAATCAACAATCTTAGAAAATAATTTGATAATTTTACAGATCTTTTGAATAAACAAAGGTCTTATGAAGACAAGTCAGGTCTTGGTTATATGAATGATTCAAGTGATTTTCTAGATGTAAATGTAAAAACTAAATATGGCAGATCTAGACAAGCTTCCTACAAGAAGAAAAAGAATAGTCTTTCTAAGACAACAATGCAAAACAAAGTTAAGTTGGTTTGGATGCCTAAAAGGAGCAATGTAGAACCGGAAGGTATCTTTAGTCAAACTGAATTACATGTTAAAGTTGAAAATGCATGGATCTTAGATAGTGGTTGTTCTCATCATATGACAGGGGAAAAAAGTATTTTTACTGAACTTGAATTTGGTGATTTTGGTTTAGTATGGTTTGGTAATGATGATTACATACAACTTATGGCAAAAGGAACATTGGTTTTTGGTAATAACATTTTCTTTCCAAATGTTTATTATGTAGTAGGTTTAAAACACAATCTGTTAAGTGTGACACAAATATGTGATTAGAATTTATGTATTCTTTTTGATGATTGTGGATGTCAAATTAAAAGGAAATAAGGAGAAATAGTTATTGCTAGTTCAAGGACACAGGGAAATATCTATGAAGTGACTAGTGTGAAAGTGCTTGATCAGTTGAGGAGGAGTCTCTATGATATTCCTCCTATTTCTTTTCACTAATCAATCTTTTTGATTGTAGCGTGTGCTTTAAAGTTTTATCTTATATCCCTGAAAGTATAAATTGCAATCAAATCTTTTCGGTTTAGTTGATGTTTTGGAATAGTTTGCAATTTTTATTACATGAAGGATTGTGTGTTAACATTGTCTTGATTATGTCAACGAATTATAGAAAAATTTTCTTGAGAATGAACAGAGAATTGATATTAGTTGCTTGGACAATCAATACTTAGTTGTTCTATCTTCATAAAGAGGAAGGCTCTATGATATGAGGAGAGAATTTTGGAAACTCTATGTCTAAGGAGATGAAGAAGAAAGTTTATGTTTTTTTTTAAGTCATGCAATTTTGTCTACTTCATGAAGCAATATGGAACAAGGTTTCAAGGCTTCTTGAAACAATCTTGTCTGAATGCTTTTAAAATTATGCATGGTCTTAGGGGGAGACATTCTTATCTGTTTGCACCATTTGTTTCCTTAAGCATTGATTTAGTACGCGGTTGCATTTGGTTCTTCTTAAGTGTTCATCTCTGAATATTCCACTGGATGGTATTATGTGCATTTTGATATTGCATTATGGTTTGGATTTCCTTGCTTGATGGTATGTATGCTTATCTCTTGTGTATTTCAAAGGAGAAAAGTATATCAGGTATGATCAATTATCTATTTTGCTTGTGGTGTATGTTTGCACAGCACAGTGTGGTATATCACTTGTTACACAATGAGAGCAGTGAGAACAGTGGTTTGTGTTTTGACAATGTATCTTGATAACAGTGAGATTAGCTGACAGTATAATGGTTTATCTCAGTATAGTGGACAGTATTTTGGCAAAGTACAGTTATTGCCAAAGATACATGGGTTTGTTTGCAATATTCTTTTTCTTGTCAATGGTTCCCTATGGACAATATTTATTGGGGTGTTTAACAATGGTATTCCTTTGTGTTTTTGACAGTAAGTTGCTCTTGATCTCACAGTACTTGATTTTATGATATTTACATGCTGATATAAGGTAACAACTATTTGTGTGTGACTTGATCACTACCAGCTACATGTTGACAGTGGCAGTGTGTTACAGGTTTGCCTTGGTGACAGTTACATAATGAGTTGTCTTTTATTTCAGTATGCTGATATTAAAAATGGCATTCTTGTCATTTAAGATCTTTGTTCTCAAGGCTGATGATTCTTGATATTATTATTATCTCTTATCAGAATAGTGTCCAAAAAGAAAGTTAGCAAAAGATTCTCACAATGGTATTCAAAAAATAGTGGTAGTTGGTATGATAACAGAGACAATATTATGGCTGCAAAGATATTATGTTTTGATTATGACTAAAATAATATTCAGATGGATATGTGTTGGTTGCTTTAGTTGTTTTTCTTCATGGCATCTCACATTCTCCTCTATCATTCTTTGTCATTGAGGCAAAAAGGGGGAGAGAAAGTATGTGTTTTATCATCAAGGACAAAGGGGGAGTTTGTTGGATTTCAGTTGTGATTGTTTGTCCTTGATTTCAAATAGGCTTTGGTAATGTGATTTCTTCATAGACATTTGATGTTGGTAATGTGATTTCTTCATAGACAGTTGATGTCCATGGTCTCAGATTTCAGGTTTTGGTACATATTGATTGGCTTGGGTAATACATGATACATCATCATTGGTCGTCATTCATGGATTTGACCATAATTCTATGCTTGGCATTGTTACCAATTTTTTGCCACAACTCGATTGGTGGAGCTGGCTGAACGTTATTACATCATGAGGTGAAATTGTAGATTGAGTTTAAGTGTTGTTGCATTCTTTTATCATTATGCATTAAGTAATAGTTATACATTTTAAGGAAGAAATAGAGTTTTCAAAATGCCATTCAGATATTCCTGAATTAAAAGAGATACAAAATTGAGCAAATGTGCAAAATAGCATTTCAGATGCTTTCTTTCATTTCATGAAAAGACTCATATTTTACAAGGCTTCATTTGATTTCAACAATCAGAATGATATTACAACATTTGCATGTAAATGCATTTTCTTTTCAAATGAAAAGAAAGAATTGAAATCAAATATCCACACAAGCCCTGGATGTAACTATCACAGTGCGTAACTAATAGCACACTATACTACTGAAGATGCAGAAAATAAATCACATAAGAAAACAACATAATCATCATTGCCTGATTATCGACGTTTGATGTTGAATGTTGCACCTTTGTCTTCTCATATTCCGTCGACCTGTAAGAGGAAAAAGGGGATGTCAGTGGCTCTGATTATGAAGTAACCTATATGAGGCACCCACAATAGTACAACCTACTATTAATCATGCATTGAAACAATCAATCAGTGAAGAAGAGATGAGCTAAAGGAGAAATAACAATATCATGATCATCATGTTCTATTTTTTATGCTAACATTGTTTGTTTCCTTGTGCAGGTATAGGTAAAGTCATGAAGCTGAACATTATTTGAAGACCAAGCATGTGGAGAAAAATGAGCTCCCACAAGTGTAGAGCTCGGCATGCTGCCCTATTCATTAAACGGGCTGATTTTAAAAATACATCATCATATTCATCAAGTGAAATGAAATACAACTGAAGGAGTAAAATAGATTCATCCATCGAGTTACTAAACCAACTGTGCATTCATAACAATCAGGTTATTCTTTCTGAAGGCTATAGGTGAACAATGAGTCTAGTTCACTCAATTAATTCAGCTGAGTACATTTATATCAAGCATTGCTGAATAATTTGTATTCTGTGTTACTTGTTGGTCATAATCATATATGTCATGCAAGTTCCAGTTCATCAATTCATTCTTTTTCATAGTCAAGGATAGTAAACAGGCATACATTATGCCTTAATCAAGAGTTTTGTTTTGGTTTTCATCGTGAAAGAGAGCAAATTTTTAAAGAACAATTTAATAAGCGAAACATAAAAATGCATGAAGAGTACCATGTTGCTCAAGAGTACAAGAGACGGACAGTGTTTTCAAGTTTTTAAATGAATTACCAGTTTCAGTTGAATGATATGCGGATACAAAATTAAGAATAACAAGATAAAATGATAACAGTTTCTGAGGTATTATCTATATAAGGAAACATGTGAGCTTGAATTGAAAGCAGTGTGCAGGAGCAAACAGCTCGTTCTGGCTGGAAGAATGTTTCAAGTAGAACCATGTATCAGTGTCTAACTGAAGACAACAATCAAAGTATGATGTGCATTCAAAAGAAAATTCAGTGAATTACAAGATTCAAGCAAATTAGGCACGAACAGATTTGATAAAGGTTCAGATACACAAGTGTCATTTCCAGAGTAAGCAAGTTCATGAAAGCATGAGAGTTCAAACAGGGCATGTTAATGATGCCTAAAGTATAAACAGAAATCATAAGAGGAATCTTTTGAATGTAGATGTGTACAGTGTTGCAATGTTTCAATCTAAATCTCCACGAAGTAGAAGGAAAAAGTTGTGTTAAGGTTGAGGGAAATCAAAAGGACACTACTGTGCGTATAGAATATAAGTATGAGAATAGTATACATTAAGAGGTCCTTCTCTTCATAATGAACAACCACTGAATCATGCTGGAGGTAAGAAATTCAAATACTTTAGAAGCCTAGTTTTACATGATTAATTGAAATGCAGAAATTGGAGAGAGGTCAAAATCAGTTTTAATAACAAATGCCAATTATTGTTTTTAGCAACTGAAAGTGCAAAAGAGACTATGGCGATTGAGCTAAGTTACATGAGAATATTAAAGATAACAGGTGTGTTTTCAAATCATCATTTGAGTCTTCTTTCAAAGATAGAATATCAAAATAAGACACCTGTTATCTGCAATGGATCGAGTCATAAACTAAATATAGCAAGTATTCAGAATTTTCACCATTTTCAATCATACATGTGGGTATTCCTATTTCAATAGCAAACAGTTTGTTCTATCAACCCAGCTGAATACATTTGTGTGAATTAACAGGTACTGGTGAAATTTTATTCTTGGGTCAAGGTTCAGAATACATAGAAGCATGTAGTTTTTCATTTCCAGTGATACCCAGGAGAGGGCCTCTTAAGTAAATGGCAAGAATAAATGCAGAGAAGAGGTTGGTCGAGCATCAAAGGAAAAGAAATACAATTTTCTTCAGAAATATACAAATACCATGTCATTATTTTTTTCAGGGGTCCGAAATGAACCACCAGTTGTTGGGTCGAGCCTATAGGAATAGAACCAAACAAATGAAGTTGCAGTTTTGAATCTCAAGTACCCACGATTGGGGTTTCTAATAAACACACTGATTTTCACTATTTTCAACCATCTATGATACCCATATTTGGGTTCGCTTTCAAAATGCAGAAGAAGCAACTACAGTAATAACCCATGTGAAGTCTTGTATAAAATAGCAAATGACATAAAATGCGAAATTTTATGTGCTGTTTTGAGCTTCAAAATGAAAGAGATGTAGCTCTCATTCGATTTTCACAATACCCACGAAAAGAGATAGCAAGAAAATACAAAAATGCAAGTTTCCTAAGTTGGGTCGAGCATCAGAAGAAAGAAAATACAGTTTTATTCAAATTTCCATGATACCCACAAGCGGATTTATCTTTAGAAAGACATAATGATGAATTTTTTGTTCTGGGTCGAACCCAAAATCTTTAAAACATGTTTTCTATAATATACATCTGGTGCGGCTTGAAAATAGCCAGAAATTCATGAGTAAAGAGGAGATTCTTTAAGTCTCTAAGAAGCAAAATATCTGGTAAAGATGGCTTGCCATCCAATGGTGTGGAGAGTGCATATTTTCATGGCCAAGTGTTCCAGATGGAGTCCAGAAGACAAGATTTTGAGCCTTTAGAGGACGGCCCAGCTCTCAATGTGGGTCGAGTTCACAGAGACATAAATGTAAGCACAGGAAAAGCAAGACAAAGGCATTAGAAATTGTGTTCACTGTGGCCTCAAGGTCAGAATAAGCAGAAATGAAACCATCGAAGCTAGCTTACCTTATGCACAGTAGAAGAAAGCAAAAAACACAAGGCGGGCTCTCTCATAGAGCCTTCAATGGAACCCGAGTTCGAGCCCATGACAGACCAAGCAAGCCGAAAACACAGGAATGTGAATAAAGTCAGAAAGAAGGGCACTCTAGCTGCGACCTTAATGGCCTTTCTTTTTATCG
Organism: Sequoia sempervirens; assembly: GCA_007258455.2. Taxonomy (NCBI): domain Eukaryota; kingdom Viridiplantae; phylum Streptophyta; class Pinopsida; order Cupressales; family Cupressaceae; genus Sequoia; species Sequoia sempervirens. The sequence continues at coordinate 425,534,242 of VDFB02058242.1, read as the reverse complement.
AATGTAGTGAAGGAACTTTGATACTCTAAAGCAAGCTTACCCAGATGAGATTCAACTGACTGAAGAATGTGGGGAAGATTCCCAAGGCACACGAGCTCGTTTTCGACACAATCATGGTGACATTTTCTTTCCAGAAAGAGCTCTTTTCCTCAAAGTCACGAGTGCAAAATGAATCATTTTTAGGGTTTGGCATTCTTTTCTCATGCCCTAATTCCAGCAACATCATAATCATCCAGAATGTTCGGTCAAAGCACGTGGAGAATTTTGAATGGAGGCCGAAATTTATAATCTTTGCATTGTGATTTATCAAAGTCTGAATGTTGATATTTGAAGGGGGGCCGAAATTCCTAAGTTGATCGATATGTTAAGTCTTTTAAGACTTATTTCATGTGCTTAGGTTAGGTTAAGTCTTTAAGACTTTTCCTTTTGCCTTAATGAAATATGAAGGTTTGAATATTGATTATCAATTAAGGGTGAATAGTGAATGCTTTATGATCTAGAAGTGATTATTTTTATCACTTAGGGTTTGCTTTCTCATTGAAAGGTTAATGATCCATTTAGGGTTCTTTGTTTCTTTTGATTGATTTTAGAGAAATCAATGAGAGTTTTGATGAGAAGAAGATAATTATGTAATATATTTTATGATTTTGTGAGAAAATCAAATTATTGTAATGGAGAGATAGGAAGCTTTTCTTTTTTGCAAAGATTTTTAATCTTTAATTGCAAAAAATAGACAAATTGTGCAAATATGCAATCTTGTAAAGCAGAATCGGAAACAATATCCTATAAATTGTTTTATGATTTCTTGCTATTTTTAGCAGATTTTTGTTGACTTTTCCTCTTGGTCGGATTTAAGACCTATCTTGGAGAGATAAGGTGTTTTTTGAGCTTTAAAAGCAAATTCAACCTATTTTTAGAGGCTTGACAGTGTGATCATAAAAGCGTTGTGCTTTTTTCTGCTTTTATGTAGTTTTTGAGACAGTTTGAAGCCTTTTTCCTTGAGCTTTTTTCTGAGCTCGGATTAGGGGTTTCTTGAGAGTTATTCCTTTCAAAAGACTTAATCTTTTTAGCTCTCCTTCTCAGTTCAGATCGGGGTTCCTGCTCATACACATCTTGAGTTTGTGAACATATTTTGTACTCGGTTTCAAATTATGGCATTCTCCTTCAGTTGAATAAAGACAACATTCCTACTTCTCATTTTTGTGTCCATTTGTAGTTTCAATTTGATTTTATCTTGTGATTTCTGTTTACAGAGTCCTTGTTTTGTCCTTAAACTATAATTCTTAATGCAGAAAGTTCAGAATACAAGTTGCATGCTGTGCTTCAAGTTAGGTGTTCATGCAAATTATTCATGTATCAATTGTTCATGAGAAGTTGTGAAATATTGTGTTTTTCTGAAAACTGTTTTTGAGGAAGAGATCAGAATCATCATTGAATCATTATCAGGTTTTGAAATTCATCTGTTAGTAATAGGTTTTAGTTTTTAGTCACCTTTTTATCCCTTTCGTCAGAAGTTATTTAGAATAGGATTTATCATTCGGAGAACCAACTCACTCTGGAGATTCCTCCTTCGCTCAAATCACCCACATCTAAAGGAGGTTTCCATGTTTTAGTAGATTGTTGAATATTGCATTCATCAGGGTGCAAATCTATTGAAAACAGTTTTTGGCATGCCCGATGGGACATTGAAAGCTACTTTCAGAGAATTTTTAATTTTTCAGTTTGTTGTTTGGTGTATGCAGCAGATTTTTCGCCCTTCTGGATGCTATCACAATATACCTGGTGACTCTGGTTCTATTTTTTGCATGCTAGTGCAGCCTGCGCATCAGAAAAATTCAAACAAGATCAAGTTTTGTGCCCTTCAAGTATCGAGAGTTGTCCTCATCACGAAGAAGAGGTAGGACAGCAGGGAGGCTTTTTGAAGCACCCACAAGGTCAAAGTCAACACCTCCATTTTTTAGTTCCTTGGTGTTATCACTAGGAGTTCCAACCCCGATTTCACAAGTACCACCGATGGCAGCACTGAGGTAGCATCTGTTTGCGCCCTTCAATGGCGGTACCCCATTAAATATACTTCAACACGATGATATTCCAGTTGTAGCCCTTAAAGGTTTATCATACTTCACCGAAGAAGATTACACTACACCTGTTGAGCACATCCGTGACATGGCCACGCTATGCTCGGTGCACAATATCACGCAGGAGAACGTCACTTTAAGGCTATTAGTTGCATCATTGAAAGGCAAGGCATTTCAGTGGTTCAGAGGCCTCGCAGCCAACTCGATTGCAATGTGGGATGCGTTAGGTAATTGCTTATACCAACATTTTTCTGATAAATCTGACAATTTATCCTTATTAGAGCAGCTCAACACAATTCAAAGGGCGCCACACGAGCACTTGGCGAATTTCAATTACAGATTTTAGAGGACCTGGGATAGGATCCTAGCAACGGTAAAGCCCTTGCATTTCTATTTTATTTAAAAGCTTTAAACAATAAGATTGTTGTTATGACTCAGTCTATGGGTGGTCTAACGCTTCCTAACACTTATAATATTGCCATTAACGCTGAAAATTGCCTCATTCAAGCTGGAGACATAGCTCCTAGGCCTCCTATGCCCTTGTTTCAAGAAATACAACCACCGATTCCTGTTGCTATACCTCCTTTGGCTATTGTCCCGCCTGTTCCAGCGATAGGATATCATAGTACAGCCCAAGAAGTTGCTGCCCCAACCCCAAATCCAGAGATGCAAGAGCTTAAAAGCATATTGAAGACCTTCAGAAACAATCTTGTGACTATTAAAAAGCACGTGGGCCAAGAACACAAGCCTTATCAAGCCCCTTATCAGCAAAACTAGCAAAATAGACCCACTTTTCAAAATGACTATCAAGCCCAATGGAGAAATTTTAACCCTAGGCCATTCCAGCCATATAACCCGAACGTAGCCAGTTTGTCAAAGGAACTTGTGCCGCAAAATAATGTTGCCTAGGATTGCGATTGGTGTTATCCGTGCAATCAGCCCCATAGTCAATCAACATGCGCCAATGGAATGAGGAATCAAACTTTAATGGTTCAGAATAGCTATGTTGTTCTAGAAAATGTTGCAGATCATAATCAAGAATAGCAAGATAACGTAGAAGTCACCTTGCCAAACTGGCAAAGCTCCAAATTCTATGGCGTGAATGGCCAAGACCAGCAAAATTCTCCTATTTCAGCTAATACCAGATCTAAAAAATGAGTTATGGATCCAGGACAGCAAGCTGGAAGTTCACAGCAGTAGCCTTCATTCAGTAAGCAACCTGTTTTATCAGAAGTTAACGCTGCCACGTAGCCTAAAATGCATATTTTGCAAAGGGGGCAGGAGATACCCAACAAGGATCAACTAAAAACACACATTCAGCCTTTTCAGAGGCAAAATGAAGCTGCTGTCACAAAAAACCAGTAGACGGTAAATTCTTCGTCATTCAATATAGTTGAGCATCTCAAGAAAACTACTGTTAGCATGTCAATATTAGATTCCCTACAACTTCCAGGGCAGAAAGGTTTACTGCAGAATGTTTTGGCTGAGTTGTCTATTTTTGACAACGCAAATCAAGGAGTTGTGAAAGTTGTGTTGGCTAACGATCTGGAGGATAAAAGTGGGCAAAAAGAAAAAGAGGTAAAACCCCCTCCATTTTATTTAAGTCTGATCATAGGTGATAAGATCGTTCATAACTATATTGTTGATTCTGGCACTAGTAGTTCAGTCATGCCTAAGAGTTTAGCTGATAAATTAGGTCTTGTTTATGAGCCTAATCCTCAGAAAGGCATAGTGCAATTAGATGGGTCTGTTGTTAAGACTACTGGTATTATAAAAAATTTAGCCCTTACCTTGCACGCATCCCCAAGTTTCACTATTCATTAGGATATTCATGTCATAGACTTACCGCCGCACTTTGCCATTTGTCTATCAAGGGATTTTATAGCCAAATTGGGTGGGTTTTTGTCTTCTGATTGGTCTCATCTATTTTTTAGAACAAGGTATGGTACGAAAGTGACCATAAAGTTTGAGCCTCTTGCCAAAGACCATATCAAACCATACTCGCCAAATCCTATAAACACTAACCTCTACGCCACCTCTACAATGGAGGAGCAATCTATGACCTCAGACTGTAGCACCCATGTAGACAATATCAGTCTAGATGAATGGGCAACCGAAGATCACGAGCTTGATCCATTCTAGAACACAGATGAGATAGGATTAGGAGTTTATATGATTCGAGAGTCTGATTGCGACATGCCTAATCTTTGTAAAGAGGATGAACCGTCTGCAGAAAAAGATAATGAGCTTTGGAAGCTTTATTTTGATGGTTTGAGGAGCAGTGTTAGTGCCGGGGGTGGAGCTATGTTGATATCACCCGAAGGAGATAAGTAATTTTTAGCTTACAGATTTGCTTTCAGCTGCTCAAATAATACAGCTGAGTACGAAGCATTGGTGCATGGCCTCGAGTGGGCCCACAAACGAGGTATTAAATGCTTGTAGGTTTTTGGTGACTCATAATTGATTGTTAATCATGTCAGAAATTTAAATGCTGCTAAGAATGATTTGCTTAAAAAATACAAGCATCATGTATGGGATTTAATGGAGGATTTACATGTTTTTAACATCATGGCGATTCCTTGAAATCAAAATAAGCATGCTGACAAGCTCGCTGCCATAGGAGCCCAGTTTGACATTCCCAAAGAAATTCATAAGGTAGAAGCATGTCAATACATGAAAATAGTAGTCAGACCTTCTGTAGCTGACAATAATGTGAGTTGCCAAGTTTTTGACAGCGATGAGCAAATCGTGAATTTTCTTATTGCTGAAGCTGAGTTCGTAGATGGAAATCAACAAAAATGGTAGCAGCAATATGAGGACCAGATTGTGCAATTAAGGACCAATAAGCTGCCAAAAGGTTTGGTGACATTGGAATCTGTGTTTAACTCAGATGATCAAGTGCGGAAAGATAAATGCAACTTGACAATTAGAGAAGAACATTACGCAGCCATCGAAATCTTCAAAGGCAAGCTTCTCAAGTTGGGCAAGGTATGTAGTCAAGATGAACAGCAGGCCTTTATTCTGTTATGTCAGAAATTTAGTGATGTTTTTGCTTGGGAGTACAAGGATTTGAGAGGTTTTAATCCTGAACTAGCCTAGCATACCATCGAGCTTGAACCCGATGCAAAACCAGTAAGGCAGAAGCAAAGACCGCTTAATCCCAAGTTAGAACACCTTATGAAGGCTGAATTGAATAAACTAGTTGAAAGCGGTATTATTTTTCCTATCAAGCACACCTCTTGGGTGTCAAATTTAGTGCCAGTCAGGAAGAAGAGTGGGGAAATCAGATTATGTGTCGATTTCTGAGATCTGAATAGAGCATCATTGAAAGACCATTACCCACTCCCTTCCATGGAGCAAATTTTACAAGTGGTTTCTAGTTCTGACAGATTTTCTTTGTTAGATGGTTACTCAGGTTACAACCAGATTCTGGTTAAGCAAGAAGATCAGTTCAAAACAGCGTTTACAACCAAGTGGGGCACGATGGCCTACAAGAAAATGCCTTTCATCTTATCAAATGTTGGAGCAACTTTTCAGCGTGCTATAGATATGGCCTTTCATGGCCTTATGAACAAGTTTGTTCTGGTATATTTAGACGATATTACTATTTTTTCAAGAAATGCTAATGAACACTTGGATCATTTGGAATAGATTTTTCAGAGGTGCAGAGAGTTCGGAGTGTCTCTCAATCCAAAGAAGTATATATTTTCAGTACACAAAGGCAAACTGCTTGGACACATTGTCTCAAAGCAAGGTATTTCAATTGATCTTGAAAGAGTTTCCACAATTCTTGAATTGCCATTACCAACCCACAAGAAAGGCTTACAAAGCTTTCTTGGAAGGATAAATTTCGTGAGGAGGTTCATACCAAATATCGTAGCCTTGCTGCAGCCTCTCACTTCTATGCTGAAAAATAATATGCCATTCAGTTGGACCAAGGAAGGCAGGAGGAGCTTCGAGCAGATCAAGGAAGCACTCGCAGCCGCTCCTACTCTCATTAATCCAAAATTTGACAAAGATTTTATTTTGTATGCTTTTGGAGGAGTGGATACTATTTCAGCTATGTTATGCCAGCAAAATGATGAAGGCTTGGAGTAGCCTGTTGCGTTTTTCAGCTAAGTTTTGCACGATTACGAGGTAAAATACTCTTTTGTTGAGAAACATGTCTTTGCTGTTGTAAGAATTTTGAAGAAGTTTAGACACATGCTGTCCAACAGCAAGATTCATTTATTAGTGGTTCATTCAACTGTTAAGGATTTTCTACTTAACAAGGATATTAATGATAAGCGTGCTGGTTGGATCACCAAAGTAGTGGAGTTTGATGTCGATATAAAAGTAACCATGCTCGTTAGAGGCAAGGGTTTGTGTGAACAGATTGCTGGAAATGAGGATAGCAACTCAAATGAGGCTGCAAATACAGAAGCAGTGTTAAATAATGATGTTCCAAGTGTTGTTCAAGCACCTCCTGTTACTTGGTTACAGCAGATGATGCATTATCTGCAAACTGGTGAGTGCCCCAAAGGCTTAGATAGAGAAAAATGAAGGTATTACAGATTACAAGCCATTCCTTATGCAATCATTGATGGCATTCTTTATAGGAGAGATTTCCAAGGTGTTTTGTTGAGATGTATTTAGCCTGATCAAGTTGACAAGTTGTTAGCAGAATTTCATGATGGACCTTCAGGAGGTCACTTTGCTGCAAGAACAACATCTCTGAAGGTTATGCGAGCTGGTTATTACTGGTCAGATCTATTCAAAGATGTTATTGCATGGGTCAGAAAGTGTGAGAAATGTGCTTTATTTGATGGTAAATAGAGGCTTGCACCGCTGCCCCTGCATCCGATTCAGGTAGAACAACCCTTTGCTAAGTGGGGCCTGGATTTTATTGGCCCTATCAATCCGCCTTCAAGTGCGGGTCATAAATGGATTCTTACTGCCACAGATTCTTTTACAAAGTGGACCGAGGCCGTTGCCTTAAAGGAAGCAAACAAGACTTCAGTGCTTAATTTCTATCAAGATCTCATATCGAGATTTGGTGTTCCAGATTCAATCATTTCAGATAATGGTGTAGCTTTCATAGGATTGAAGATTTCATATTGGTCTGTCAGAAATAATATTTATTTGAACACATCTTCCAATTATTATCCGCAGGGCAATGGTCAGGCGGAATCCACAAATAAGAATCTAATTCGGATAATCAAGAAGACTGTTGAAGATAATCAAAGGACATGGCATGAAAAGCTAAAGCTAGCCCTTTGGGTTGACATAATAACTCCTAAAAGAGCCACTGGTTGTTCACCTTTTGTTTTAACTTATGGTAAAGAAGTTAAGTTGCCTATCTCAATTGAGTTACCAACCTTAAGTTATGTTAAAGAACTGGAGTTGCTAAATGAACAACCTCTTGAGGTGAGGTTTGCACAGCTGGTTGAGCTCGAAGAAACCAGAAAGGAGGCTCTAAGACAGTTGGAAATACATCAAGCTCAAATGAAAAATTATTTTGACAAGAGGGTGAGACCACGTGATTTCATTGTTGGAGATCTAGTTTTAAAGTGGAATGAATTTAAGAGCAGACCTGGACGACATTCCAAGTTCGATGCAATGTGGGATGGGCCTTATGTGATCACGGAATGCAAGGAACATAACGCATTCCAACTTTCAAAGATGATTGGCGAGGTGCTTTCTATCCCAGTTAATGGGATCCACCTCAAGCACTGCCTTTGAGATAAGTTATCTCATAGTTAAATAGAGTAGTTTGCAAATAATTGTGTTTCGCACATTTACTTTCAGTAGTTTTGCTTTCCCTAAGCACTGTTGTGCATTGTTTTGTTGCCCATCAAGGCTTGTTAGTTTGCTTTCAGTTCTTTTTTTTTTCTTCCTGCTGTTTGGAGTGTTGTTGTTCAAGTTCTGAGTTGTCAAGAAGGGGCAGAATTGACTCCGCGCCCAATGAATTGTTTAAAGGCCACTGATCTATGCTTAGCAGGCAAGCATATAGTAGAAATCACCAAAATGTTACCAATTTTTTTCCACAGCTCGATTGGTGGAGTTGGCTGAACGTTATTACATCATGAGGTGAAATTGCAGATTGAGTTTAAGTCTTGTTGCATTCTTTTATCATTATGCATTAAGTAACAGTTATACATTTTAAGGAAGAAATAGAGTTTTCAGAATGCCATTCAGATATTCCTGAATTAAAAGAGATACAAAATTGAGAAAATGTGCAAAATAGCATTTCAGATGCTTTCTTTTATTTCATGAAAAGACTCATATTTTACAAGGCTTCATTTGATTTCAACAATTAGAATGATATTACAACATTTGCATGTAAATGCATTTTCTTTTCAAATGAAAAGAAAGAATTGAAATCAAATATCCACACAAGTCGTGGATGTAACTGTCACAGTGCGTAACTAATAGCACACTATACTACTGAAGATGCAGAAAATAAATCACATAAGAAAACGACATAATCATCATTGCCTGATTATCGACGTTTGATGCTGAATGTTGCACCTTTTTCTTCTCATATTCCGTCGACCTGTAAGAGGAAAAAGGGGATGTCAGTGGCTCCGATTATGAAGTAACCTATATGAGGCACCCACAATAGTACAACCTACTATTAATCATGCATTGAAACAATCAATCAGTGAAGAAGAGATGAGCTGAAGGAGAAATAACAATATCATGATCATCATGTTCTATTTTTTATGCTAACATTGTTTGTTTCCTTGTGTAGGTATAGGTAAATTCATGAAGCTAAACATTATTTGAAGACCAAGCATGTGGAGAAAAACGGGCTCCCACAAGGGTAGAGCTCGACATGTTGCCCTATTCATTAAACGGGCTGATTTTAAAAATACATCATCATATTCATCAAGTGAAATGAAATACAACTGAAGGAGTAAAACAGATTCATCCATCGAGTTACTAAACCAACTGTTCATTCATAACGATCAGGTTATTCTTTCTGAAGGCTACAGGTAAACAGTGAGTCTAGTTCACTCATTTAATTCAGCTGAGTACATTTATATCAAGCATTGTCAAATAATTCATATTTTGTGTTACTTGTTGGTCATAATCATATATGTCATGCAAGTTCCAGTTCATCAATTCATTCTTTTTCACAGTCAAGGATAGTGAATAGGCATACATTATGCCTTAATCAAGAGTTTTGTTTTGGTTTTCATTGTGAAAGAGAGTAGATTTTTAAAGAACAGTTTAATAAGCGAAACATAAAAATGCATGAAGAGTACCATGTTGCTCAAGAGTACAAGAGACAGACAATGCTTTCAATTTTTTAAATGAATCACCATTTTTAGTTGACTAATAAGCAGATACAGAATTAAGAATCACAAGATAAAATGATAACAATTTCTGAGGTATTATCTATATAAGGAAACATGTGAGCTTGCATTGAAAGCAGTGTGCAGGAGCAAACAGCTCGTTCCAATTGGAAGAATGTTTCAAGTAGAACCATGTATCAATGTCTAACTGAAGACAACAATCAAAGTATGATGTGCATTCAAAATTGTTTTTAGTGAATTACAAGAGTCAAGCAAATTAGGCACGAACAGATTTGATAAAGGTTCAGATACACAAGTGTCATTTCCGGAGTAAGCAAGTTCATGAAAGCATGAGAGTTCAAACAGGGCATGTTAATGATGCCTGAAGTATAAACAGAAGTCATAAGAGGAATCTTTTGAATGCAGATGTGTACAGTGTTGCAATGTTTCAATCTAAATTTCCACGAAGTAGAAGGAAAAAGTTGTTGTGTTAAGGTTGAGGGAAATAAAAAAGACACTGTTGTGCGTACAAAATATAAATATGAGAACAGTATACATTAAGAGGTCCTTCTCTTCATAATGAACAACCACTTAATCATGCTGGAGGTAAGAAATTCAAATGCTTTAGAAGCCTAGTTTTACATGATTAATTGAAATGCTGAAATTGGAGAGAGGTCAAAATCAATTTTAATAACAAATGCCAATTATTATTTTTTGCAAGTGAAAGTGCAAAAGAGACTATGGCGATTGAGCTAAGTTGCATGAGAATATTAAAGATAACAGGTGTATTTTCAGATCATCATTTGAGTCTTCTTTCAAAGATAGAATATCAAAATAAGACACCACTTGCAATGGATCGAGTCATAAACTAAATACAGCAAGTATTCAGAATTTTCACCATTTTAATTCATACATGTGGGTATTCCTATTTCAATAACAAACAGTTTGTTCTATCAACCCAACTGAATACATTTGTGTAAATTAACAGGTACTAGTGAAATTTTATTCTTGGGTCAAGGTTCAAAATACATAGAAGCATGTAGTTTTTCATTTCCAGTGATACCCAGGAGAGGGCCTTTTAAGTAAATGGCAAGAATAAATGCAAAGAGGTGGGTCGAGCATCAAAGGAAAAGAAATACAGTTTTCTTCAGAAATATACAAATACCATGTCATTATTTTGTTTCAGGGGTCCGAAATGAACCACCAATTGTTGGGTTGAGCCTATAAGAATAGAACCAAACAAATGAAGTTGCAGTTTTGAATCTCAAGTACCCACGATTGGGGTTTCTAATAAACACACTGATTTTCACTATTTTCAACCATCTATGATACCCATATTTGGGTTCGCTTTCAAAATGTAGAAGAAGCAACTACAGTAATAACCCATGTGAAGTCTTGTATAAAATAGCAAATGACATAAAATGTGAAATTTTATGTGTTGTTCCGAGCTTCAAAATGAAAGAGATGCATCTCTCATTCGATTTTCACAATACCCAGGAAAAGAGATAGCAAGAAAATACAAAAATGCAAGTTTCCTAAGTTGGGTCGAGCATCAGAAGAAAGAAAATACAGTTTTATTCAAATTTCCATGATACCCACAAGCGGATTTATCTTCAGAAAGACATAATGATGATTTTTTGTTATGGGTCGAACCCAAAATCTTTAAAACATATTTTCTATAATATACATCTGGTGCGGCCTGAAAATGGCCAGAAATTCATGAGTAAAGAGGAGATTCTTTAAGTCTCTGAGAAGCAAAATATCTGGTAAAGATGGCTTACCAGCCAATGGTGTGGAGAGTGCATATAGCTGTGGCCAAGAGTTCCAAATGGAGTCCAGAAGATAAGATTTTGAGCCTTTAGAGGAAGGCACAGCTCTCAATGTGGATCGAGTTCACAGAGACATAAATGTAAGCACAGGAAAAGCAAGACAAAGGCATTAGAAATTGTGTTCACCGCAGCCTCAAGGTCAGAATAAGCAGAAATGAAACCATTGAAGCTAGCTTACCTTATGCACAGTAGAAGAAAGCAAAAAACACAAGGCGAGCTCTCTCATAGAGCCTTCAATGGAACCCGAGTTCGAGCCCATGATGGACCAAGCAAGCCGAAAACACAGGAATGTGAATAAAGTCATAAAGAAGGGCACTCTAGTCGTGGCCTTAATGGCCTTTCGTTTTCCCGAATGAAGTGAAGGAACTTCAATACTCTAAAGCAAGCTTACCCAGATGAGATTCAACTGACTAAAGAACGTGGGGAAGATTCCCAAGGCACACGAGCTCGTTTTCGACACAATCATGGTGGCATTTTCTTTCCAAACAGAGCTCTTTTCCTCAAAGTCACGAGTGCAAAATGAATCATTTTTAGGGTTTGGCATTCTTTTCTCAATCCCTAATTCCAGCAACATCATAATCATCCAGAATGTTCGGTCAAAGCACGTGGAGAATTTTGAATGGAGGCCGAAATTTATAATCTTTGCATTGTGATTTATCAAAGTTTGAATGTTGATATTTGAAGGGGGGCCGAAATTCCTAAGTTGGTCGATATGTTAAGTCTTTTAAGACTTATTTCATGTGTTTAGGTTAGTTTAAGTCTTTAAGACTTTTCCTTTTGCCTTAATGAAATATGAAGGTTTGAATATTGATTATCAATTAAGGGTGAATAGTGAATGCTTTATGATCTAGAAGTGATTATTTTTATCACTTAGGGTTTGCTTTCTCATTGAAAGGTTAATGATCCATTTAGGGTTCTTTGTTTCTTTTGATTGATTTTAGAGAAATCAATGAGAGTTTTGATGAGAAGAAGATAATTATGTAATATATTTTATGATTTTGTGAGAAAATCAAATTATTGTAATGGAGAGATAGGAAGCTTTTCTTTTTTGCAAAGATTTTTAATCTTTAATTGCAAAAAATAGACAAATTGTGCAAATATGCAATCTTGTAAAGCAGAATCGGAAACAATATCCTATAAATTGTTTTATGATTTCTTGCTATTTTTAGCAGATTTTTGTTGACTTTTCCTCTTGGTCAGATTTAAGACCTATCTTGGAGAGATAAGGTGTTTTTTGAGCTTTAAAAGCAAATTCAACCTATTTTTAGAGGCTTGACAGTGTGATCATAAAAGCGTTGTGCTTTTTTCTGCTTTTATGTAGTTTTTGAGACAGTTTGAAGCCTTTTTCCTTGAGCTTTTTTCTGAGCTCGGATTAGGGGTTTCTTGAGAGTTATTCCTTTCAAAAGACTTAATCTTTTTAGCTCTCCTTCTCAGTTCAGATCGGGGTTCCTGCTCATACACATCTTGAGTTTGTGAACATATTTTGTACTCGGTTTCAAATTATGGCATTCTCCTTCAATTGAATAAAGACAACATTCCTACTTCTCATTTTTGTGTCCATTTGCAGTTTCAATTTGATTTTATCTTGTGATTTATGTTTACAGAGTCCTTGTTTTGTCCTTAAACTGTAATTCTTAATGCATAAAGTTCAGAATACAGGTTGCATGTTGTGCTTCAAGTCAGGCCTTCATGCAAATTATTCATGTATTAATTGTTCATGAGAAGTTGTGAAATATTGTGTTTTTTCTGAAAATTGTTTGTGAGGAAGAGATCAGAATCATCATTGAATCATTATCAGGTTTTGAAAGTCATCTGTTAGTAATAGGTTTTTTTTTTAGTCACCTTTTTATCCCTTTCCTCAGAAGTTATTTAGAATAGGATTTATCATTCGGAGAACCAGCTCACTCTAGAGATTCCTCCTTCGCTCAGATCACCCACATCTGAAGGAGGTTTCCATTTTTCAGTAGATTGTTGAATATTGCATTCAGTAGGGTGCAAATCTATTGACAACAGGCATCATAGCATCATTGTGTTACTTATTAGTTACAGTAATTGGCTCTGATTTGTGGCCTTGTTCAGTTATACTGATTTTTCAAAAAAAAATTATGATGGGTACTTTAGTGGTTACATGACATATCCACTTTGATTCTTTTGGAATGTCTTGGTTATTGGCATTTTAGTTGGCATATTCAGTTCATTTTCACATGCTTGTCTTCAGTATCTTGGACAATGTTTTGGCTTTCGATTCTTGGTTCAGTTTGCTTGGTTGGAATAATCCTTTGGATTTATGTGCAGTGATCATGGATATGTTTGAAAGTTGTTTTAGGTGATATCATTTCAGTATACTTATATCATTGGTTCTTCATTGATATATAAATGTGTTGCACTGTTATTTGGTGTTCTTACATTGATAAGGACTCACATCTATTCATGTATATATCAAGCTATTGGTTCAATGACTTGTGTATATCTGCAAATTTTTTGAGATTATGTCATTGGAAATGCGGTTGTTCACTTTGACATTCACAGGTGCTAGTAACAGGTTTATAAAATGGCATCTATAGGTTATATTAACACTTGGTTCTTTGGGTTTCAATCTTTCACCAAGGCAATATTTTATCACTTGCATTATATTGGTTTACTTGGCTTCACCTTGGTTTCACTTGGTGTTAAAATCTTTCAAAAGGGGACATATTGTATTTACCCTTGGTATTTATCGGGCTCTTTATATTTGACATGGCTTAGTTATCGGGTATTTCACATTGAAATACAATGTGTTGTTCTTATAGTCAGGCCGATCATATTTTATATAGTTCATTTGAACTTTATTGTTATCGACTTAGGTTTTGAGAGACTTGGACAGTCGATGATTACTCATTCTTTTTACATTGAGCATATGTTAGCTCACATGGACTTGATAACATTATTATGTTTTTAGTTGCTTATTATATTGTCGGATTCCAAATGATGTTTAACATCATTTGATGTGGATTTCAATGTTTATACATTTTTAACAAAGTTTTTGAAGACTTAGAGATCAAAAGGTTAAAAAAAGGAAATGAGAAATAGATAAGAGTTTGTTACACATAGGGTTTGAAACCTTAGCTGTTGCCGCAATGAACAATGGTAGTTACAGGAATCTACACACTGGAAATTCAATGAACTGTAGTGTGGACTTCAGTGAGGCGGTTATGAGGTTTGCTCAACCAGTTGGTAATGTCTTTTAGCCGCCATGATAGGTATTTGTCCTCAAATTTGGAAATATTTTATGTTGTTTTATAAGCATAATTGATTATGGTTAAGGTTTTATGGAAAAACGGTTTTTTAGTTTATGCAATAAGCAGAGTTATTCAAGGTTCACAGTTAATGTGTTTTTCAATGAGTTTCTTTGTATATTCTTTTGAACCCATTGTGGGTCTCATGATTTCGTTACATACATTCATTTTCCTCTCAAACCCTGGTTACATTTGCAAAGGGGGTTTTAGTTTCTTGAAGGTTTATTCATTGTATTTAAGCAACATAGTTTTTCACTACTGAAAAGTGAGATATTGGTTAAGACATCAATAACTAGAAGAGAAAATGGGTCTATCTCCAATCTTCTTTTAAAACAAAGATAATGATGAAGATGTTATACACAGTGGCATTTTTGAATATCCTTAGTTGTTTTTGAAAGGCTCGGTCATTTGATAGCCTTCTTAAGGTTTTATTGAATATCATATTACTGGTGTGCTATTAAGGTTTTTTGACTCCAAATCAATGCAATTCTAAGGTCTTAATGGTTTATCATTTGTGACATTTGTAAAACTGGGAGTTGGTGCTCCTAACTTGAAGTGGGTGCTTCAGTTTGTACTTGGAGTTGGTGCTCCACATTGTTACAGAGTTGGTTCTCTTTGAATGAATAAAAGGAACATTTTACGAGTGATTTTTTATACCCCATGAGGGTTTTCCACTCAGGAAAATAATGTGTTATGTGGTGAATTCTATGCATTTGTGTTTCAGCCCATGTGCTTAAGTGTTTTCATTCTGTCATTTATCAATACAATTCATGCAATGCTCTGATACTTGACTAAGCATTATATTCTATTATAAAAGTGTTCAAAATTTGCATGAAGTCTTGTGGAAATAAAGCATTAAAAGGAATTGTTCAATCAAGTTTACATGAACAATCAATATTATGCTTTGACATTGTTATGTAAGTCTTTTATCAATCTATCATTCTGCTAAAAGTTCTTTGATGTGTTAGAGTTCACTTTGCAATTTAAGAGGGCTCATAAAGTTGTCTCAAGGTTATTGTTTGATTTTCTCATGAAGTTAAAAGTTTGAAAAATTGTACATTACTCTGATTCACCCCCCCCCCCTCTCAGAGTAATTCATCTTCCAACACAAACCATGTCGGCCAGATATATACAAAAAACCCAAAAAATCCAACTCAAGACACAATGCAACATCAAAGCGGCCTATCAGTAACATGTGGATCATATGGGGATGTTCCATAAACATCCAACAATACTTCCATACACTTATTTCATACTGTCATGCCATCAATAGCTACCGTAGATCAAATATGAACATAATACTTCATTCAAGAAGCACAAAATGCACAAACATGAGATATGACAATAACATAACAACTTGCAAACCACTTCATCATATGAAATTGAAACCAAGACAATAAAAGAACATTCACCAAGCCGCAGGAAAAGCGACATCAATGTAGAGCATTTCTCAAACCAGTTCAAACAACCAACAACATTGCCAACTTTCTACAATTCATAGAAACCTCCTCGAAAAAACTGGTGACTTGAAAAGATAGCAGTGCAACATCCACACAACACTAACTTTGAATCCCAAACTGCAAGACCATATCTTCAATAGCAGAGGAATGCAGAGAATTCTCCCAAGAAGACTTAAAGAAACTTCCCGAACCAGCAACACTTAAGCAACTTGTAGAGGCCAGATCTTTCTTTCAACAACATATGCTTTATCAAGAACATTAGGAGAGAGCATACGACATACTGTAAACCTTCAACATCTCTCCACTGTTAGCAACAACTCTAATCCTCATATCAATGCTTCTAATCCTTCTGACAAAAATCATACTCAATTCTTCTTAGATGAGACATAACATCCAACCATGAACTTTAGCAAACATCAGATAAGACAATATCAATCATCTTTATTATTGTACTATTGAAAATTACATATGACAACTATATAATCCATAGCGGTGAATTTTCTATGGTCATGAATTGTTGGTGGTGAATTTTCCATGAGATGAATTTGTCATGGTGGTGAATTTGCATGCAACCATGTTGAATGCATTCAAGTGTTATGGTACTGAATCACTATAATCCATCTTTAGAAAATACAACCTCTTATGTAAAAAAAAATTGTTCACAAGAGACTTTGTTTGATATAAATTCTCAAAATAATTTGAAAGATTCCTGGTAATGGGGTCTCCCAAGAACATTGGACATAAAAAGAAAATATGAATAAGAATCCTTGCATTTCAGTCAACAACTAACCAATATTCATCTTCCATGCTAGATGGTATCTAATTAATAATTGTTATCTTACATCTATATCCATGATTAATTACTCAATGTTGATATTTTGAAGCTCAAAGTTTTCTTCACTGAAATTTTCCAACTGTGAGGTAAAGAACACAAGAGAGTTATGCACTATTCCTCCTCATCCATATTCACATCCATAGATGCCAACTGATTCACAACCACCTTGTTGAAGGTAGAGAAAACCTCCCATAGATCAATGCACAAAATTATCTTCTGCAACAAGCCAAAGTTCAATGGGACAATACATTCGTGCATCTAAAGGGGATCTATAAGAACATTTTTCCAACAAACTAATTTAGTGCACATGTCTTGAGGAAAAGACATAGTTTTGAAAGGAGGGATGATGTTGGCAAGGTAAGTGGCAAAGGATGGAATGAAGGTACACAAGAGTAACAAAACCTACCACAAATCATCACAAAGAGGATGCAAAGTACAAGACTAACAAGGACTCACAAGAAAAGATGTATTTTATAAGGGACACGTCCCAAATCAAATATATATATATATATAGGGAGTAATATGTAAGACACAAATTTATGAGAATGAGATAAAGAGAATGTATAAAGTGGTCTAAGAATATATATAAAGATATCAAATATTTTTTAAATAATTTATGTAACATGTTATGTACTATTTGATGAGTATTTGTATGTAATTCATGTTGGGGACTTTCTATAGATACCACATTAAAATCCAAACTCTAATCCTTCTACTACTACTACTTAGGTATAAACACAACTCCTAGAGAATATTGTGGGCTCATAATTTCGATCTGTGACCCCCGCTTTTTTCGCTAACAATCACTATCACCCATATTTATAGAATGCAACCTATTAATAGAAAAATATTTCTCACAAGAGATTTGTCTAATATGAATTTCCCAAATAATTCCAAAGATTTTTGGTAATGGGCTCCCCCATAATGTTCAAGAGAATTGAATCTACATGAAAAATATGAATAAGACTCATTACATTTCGGTCAACAAGTAACTATCTTCAGCTTTCACGCTATATGGTATCTAATCAATAATTTCTACCCTAGATTTATATCCATGATTAATTCTTTAATGTTGAGATTTCAAAGATCAAATTTTCCTCTATTTAAATTTCCCTATCTATTCTAAACATGCTTGCCATGATTGTATCCTAAAAATATGATCAACTGCAACAAAAATCCCACTCAAACAAGAATAATAGAATTAGACATTACTCCTCTCACATAGTTAATGAGCTATCTAGCCTCTTATACCCAATAAAAAAATCAAGATTATTCTTACAAAAAGAGTATCAAAAGATATCCTATCTACACAATATTTAGCAACATTGTGGAATAGTAACAACATAATAGAAATAGAAATAATAGAATAAAAAAATAAAGCAACCACACAAGAAAAAGAGACACCAATATACCTTGGGAAAACACTTTTATAAAAAACCCAACCCCAAAACTCTAAACTATTGTACCATCAACAACCAAAAATTACAATGCAATTCAAAGGTCCAAGCTCTTGCAAGTTATATGTGCTCACTCAGGTCCAAGGAGGAAGTAAGAACAAGATAATATGAATAACATCTTACCCAATCCCTCTATTTATAGAAAAGATATCAATAAACAATGGAACACATTTTCTTTCCACCATTATTTAATGTCCCAAGCACCAATTATCAATGGGTACTCAAGTTTTCCTCTAGGACCAAGAGACAATGCATTCTTCAAGGCACTCAATTGCTCTCTTTAAACTTAGCACTCGAGTTGTATTGCTATATGTGAGCCAAGCACTAAATATTTTTTACAACATTGAATGAATTTATAGTGACATCCATAAATTAAATGTATTTCTCTAATTAGCCCAATAAACCATGTGCTCAATAAATCATGAGCCCCAAAATATTAAATGTATTTCCCTATATTACCTCTAACATTAAATACATTTACAATGTTACACACTAAAAGGAAATTTGTAGCAATAATAACCATTTCCACATAACCCCAAGAGAGAAGAATATATAAACAAGAATTTAAAATCCAGAATGCAAAAGAATAGATAAATATAAAATCAAGATGACACAAGACTTGGGAAAACCCTCAAAGGAAAATATCCCTAACTCCAAAAGCACTCGCACACTCAATGTATCATATTATGAATAAATATTACAATACACTTGCAAAGTCTTCATATAAAGCTTTTGAAACATCAAGCTCCTTAATTACACCTCATGTAAACAAGAAAATGATAATCATGTAACTAAACATCTTAGTCCATGCTTCCTCTCCTCACATATGCAACCTACAAGACTTGGCCAACAAGCCAAAGGTTATGACAACTGACCTCAACAACTACTCATGTGCTTTCTTTTATAGAAACAAGCTTGCACAAAACTACCAATTAATATTTCACAAACCATGTGCCTCTAAACCATTAGTAAGACTATGTCCCCCTCATTTATTTTTTCGGCACTAAGTTTTTCAATATTAGTTATTTTTCTAATGTACAACCCACATTGAATATTTATCCTAGTGTTACATACACCATATAAAGTGAACCCCAAAATTTCTAACCCATGTGATGCATGCATTCCTAGATTCCTTAGGTGTGTCACAAACAAATATTAATTTTTACATTACAAGCATTATGCAAGGTGAACAACCCACCTTTCCCAACACACATAATAACTCCCTAGGAAAATATTAGACTCCCCCAAAGTGTGGTGTCTTTTTTTGAGATGGACCAACTTTAGAAAATATGAAATATTTTAATGTAAGGTGTACAACGTCTTCTCAACACTCACAGATTATTTTAGCAAAAGATGTGTCAATCATCACCCAATTCAATTTCATCCTCCATGCTATAAATGGAAGATTGTATTATTCATTCAAATCTTTTTGCCAAATATATGCATATGAAGTGCCTTTTGAGTATTCTCTAAGTGATAATAGATTTATGCCTTTGTTAGGAAATTGTGTAAATACTTGTCTGTGAGTGTTTATGAAAGGCAATCAATGAGAAGTTGATTTTCAAGGACAAGCTCTTTGTAAATAGCATTGTATTTCTAGGAGTATTTATTTTATTGCTTTTGAGGTCACATTTTCTAGTCTCTTGTGTATTCTTGATTAGTCTCTAGTTTTCAATGTGGGCTTCTTGGTGATGAAATGCTCAATTATTAGATGTAAAGGTGTTTTTCACAATATGATAAGGAGTAATTTGGATCATGTGTAGACTACTAAGTATTTTGCCTCTATTTGACTCCTTTTTCATTGAATGTTATCTAGGATGAATTTATAGCTAGATAAATTATATTCTCGAGTAAATTATCTAAATCAAAATTGAAGCTTGCATACAATCTTTACATATTTTGTTAATTCTTTACTCTATCCTCAATCAATAAGATATTGGCGATAAATGCATATAATCATAATTAATTTTCTAAAAATATTGGTAGGTTGTATGATAGTTTATGGTTGTTAATTGGTTTGCATAAGTCTATGGGAAGTTACAAATGATTATTTGTAAGGGACCTTCATTGATAATTTATTTGTGGTCTAACCATGTTTAACTAGGTTGTTTAATCAATTGTTTAGGGATACCAAATCAACAAGTTTGGTAAGCTAGGATGAGTGGTGATAAATGATAAATAATTAGGTTTTCCTTGACCACAAGTTGTAACAAAGTCGTGTGACTTTGTTCCTTTCAATTCTTATTGATTATTTAGTAGGATTTCTTAGGAATACTTTCCCTAATTTATAAAACCTATATTGTACAAGAGTGGTCCACTCTTATCAATCAACACAAATTGCTTCATTTTTTATTATGAAGATTTACTTGATTCTTTGGCTTAACATGTCCATGGTAATTAGTCCTTATGTGATGCTTCTAGGATCAGAAGGTGTTATTTGGAGCACTAACAAACACTATGGAATCATTTGTGAACATAGCAGGTAGTCATGTTGTATGTCTAGAATGTTGATGCAATGTTAATGTCACATGATAATGCTTTAGTGCATATGGATGTGTGCATGATACTCTCTTATTGATTCTCTAGATGGTCATAACAAATTAGGGTTTGTCCTTTTATACAATATCCTAGATACTTTAATCAATCATCATGATTAGTTGGAAAGAAATAAATGAACCCAATTTTAAACGTTAATTTTGAAAATTCAAATTCAATTTCTGATTGTAAAACTAACACGAGATCATTTCAACTAAAAGGACAAAAAAATACATTAATAATTCCTCAAAATATAAAATTAGTGGAGGGTATGGTTTTTCTTTGAGTGACGTGATATCTATCTACAAGTCCACAGGGAAGGAAAAAATAAGTGTGGTGATCTTATTATCCGTTAAATTAAAACAAACAATTAATATTCCGTAATATGCACAGCACAAATTGCGCTGCGCTTTTGTCTTTTAGTCTGACCACTGATCCTATATCAATGGCAATTGGCTAATGACAGCGGAGTTTTGCAATAAAGAAAATATATTACGATTTATCTGCCACATCACCCAAGCCTATATAGGCAAGAGTTTCATTCCACAAGGGAGAAGGGTGGGTAATACCTATACACCTGGACTCCATTGTTAGATGGAATGATATGGATTGGCGTTAACTTCCATGTATTGTTTTGTAGTCACGTGTCATTGTTCGTATCCAATCTTGAGCAGATAACAGAGCATGTTTTTTCCCCTGGGGAGGATATCGGAAGCCATCCACGGTATTCAATTTCACTTCCCACATATTTCAGGTAGATTCGATGTATTCATTACTTGTTGATGCCAAATTCTGCTAAGCTTATTTCTGGTTAGTTTCCATCATCGAATCCTTATTTCATATTTCATACATGCAGTTCACTGTGCTTCGGATTATAATATTTTATAATTTGTTCGCTTTGTTTTCTTCTCAACATTTGTTTCTTGAATTTGTACTTTCCTTTATGGCGAATTGCACAGGACCAGTGTATCATAGTTTTGTATTGATAATTTTAATGTACAAGGGGGAGCCAAGTTGGGATTTGCTTAGAGAAAGATATAGGAGTGATGGGATGGATTTATATCTGAGGTCTGAGCAAATATAAGGCTAAATCAGAGAAAATTCTATTGCGTTTTGTTTTTAAGATGTAACACTGATGGGTTTTCAATTTTTCCCCAAATCAGAAATCGGGAATTAATTAGAAAAAGACATGGCATTCGTGAATTCCAACAATTTAAAGATCAAGATCCACTCTGTTTCAACAACAGTTCCCAGGCTCGCTGGGAATTCATCCCTTGAGAGAAATGGAATTGATCAGGGTAAGGAGGGTTCTTTAGAGAGTGGGGTTTACATTGAGAGTCCAAAAGGAAATGAAGAAGGGGCTCAAAGCAAGGCTCAGACAAATGGGGCAGATTTGGGGAGCAGGATAGAGCACATGCACCTGTGGAACAAAGGGATGGAGGTTCTGGGAGCATCCAAAGAGTATGCTGCAGATATTGGGAGAAGCTTGTTTCATATGAAAGAGAGGCTAATGTACAAGCTGGCTGCTGTTCCTGTTCCAGCAGAAGCTCTGGACAATGCTCGCCAATCAGTTGAAACAATCATAAAAGACATGACCCATGCTGCTCAGGGCTTGACAAAGGATGCTGTTCAGCGTATTAAGAGCCGACTTGTTGAAATACTACCATCTCTTTCTCCTACTCAGACTGAAAAGGTAATCATCATTCAACCTCAACTTGAATGCCTTCTATTTTGTCCATATGAAATTAGAAGAGAATGAAGAGTTTATTTTTTTCTTATTCAAACTCTATTAACTTCATCTCACGGTAAGCACAAGATGAGCAACTTGATAAAATTCATTATAGCTGACTGTTAATGTTTTGGTTGGTTATAAGACCTACTAAATAACTGTGTACAGAGAACATTAAGAATCATTTAGCAAGAGATATGTAAATCCTGATAACTTGAACCAATAGGTATCTACAAGTTGTGCCTTGTAGAAATGATCTATGATTTTTTCTAAATACCTTTTCTCTCAATTGTTATCTGTGTGCGGCATTTTAAATCATTTTTCTTTTGGAACTAGAAACACACCCACAGGAGCTCATAACAAAGTAGAGTCTTTCTTTGATGTCAGAACCAGGTAAGGTGAACACAATTGGCGTGTGGCTTGAATAAGGGGGTTGAAGGTCAATCTAGACTCCATAAGCACTCCACAAAATACTTGAACTATATAGGCCCAGTAGCTCAAATGTCAGAGCATCCAAATGTATGCCTGCAAAGTACTAACTACTATCCCGAATGCAATCACCGTGGAGGGCAAAGCTTAGTCAATTTCACTAGGCAAAACTTTCTCGATCTCACTAGTCAACCAAGGTCCTCACAGCTGTCCTATTAAACATGATTTTGTTAACATCAATATCTCTGCATGTTGATACTAAAACCACTCTATGAAGGATTCGCTTGGGCCAAATATGTTATCATACTGGACGTTCATTGTCTGGATCCAATAGTTACAAGATAGATGGCTTGACTGAAAGTAATTTAGTGCTCTAGAAAGAATTGTTTTCATATTCCATTTTCTATAATTATTAGAACTAACTAAGACATATTTCAGGGAAAACCTTAAGACTAAAGTTATTGTCTTCATCCAGATTGTTGATGATGCAGAGATAGAAGTTCTGGATATGTCTCGGGGGTCTGCCACTCGAGATGCATCAGGAGATGAAAGAAAAAATTCATCAGCAGAATCCTCCAAGCAGGAAAATCAGCGCGAGGATGCTTCACCATCAAAATCATGGTTCATATCACCAGCGTCATCATTTGCATTAAATATGGGCCGCTTAAAAAGGCCATTTTCTCCACGTTCTCGACTGTGAGAAGCTAAGTGTGCATTTCTATACTATGGTATATAATGTTAAAACTAAATATATATGTAGGGTTTGATTTTCTAATTGAATAAGTTCTTTTATGTGGGTTTTAACATAACTGTTATCCAAATGACTTATTGAGTCAAGGATTTTCCGGATGATCACTACAGAGATGTGGCTGTATCAAGCCTGCAGAATAAGCATTTCCATGTGAATATGTAGATGTAGCTTTTGATTCCAAATGGAAGAGCTGGATTAGACATATTCGGATATTCCAGATTATAAATATGCTATTAGAACAAGTTCCTTTGCATACTAAGCAAAACATGTCTAGAGTATGCAGCCAAAGACTGAATTTATGTAATTTGTGCATTATCTCTCTATTCTCTGGGCTAGCATAGATTACATAAAAACATGTATGAAATTTCTGACACTCTGTATGTTTTCAATTTCTAACAATTTTCTATAAATGTAGCTTTATATGTGATCATTTTCATAATCAATCCACTCTTGGTATGTTTCACTTAGATTCACTATCGAATTTTTAGTTTTTTATATATGGTTTCTGCACACATGGGTCTTTCCATGCATTCATTTTATTATTTGTGCTAACATATGTAGATTGATGCACTGTCTTTCATTGTTGGAGATGGTTCTAATGGATTAGACCATCATGAGGTGATCATTAGTCATATTCTGCTTCATGTTTATGAAGGAACTTGTGGCTCCTCTACTGGTTATATCATGTTAAACTTTGTAGAGAAAGGGCCAGAACTGACTAAAATCTTAGACTTGATTATACTTGTAGAGAATGAAGGGTGTTGGGACTAGTGTTCGGAAAATGATTATGATCTTATGTTGATAAATGTATTGTTTTATTGAATTTCTTATTGAAAGTGGAAGATGGGCAATTTTCAATAATCGTAGTTGTAGTGATCATCTAAAATTTGCAATGATTTATGTTATAGACTTTGTCATAAACAGATCGCTACCTAATGGTTTAAACTTTATACAGTGTGTGGTTGGAGCCCTAATGTGCATAGCCTGACTTTAAATAATAGGACGTCTGTCAAGAATTGTGTTTTGAATGCAAAAAGACCTCAACACCTAAGGCGCACAGCCAGAGGATAAACTATTAGTTGATATTATCTAGAGATAGGAACGCATTAGCAATGAGCTGCTCAGTGCCTTTAGATGGTCATAAAGGAAGCCTTTCTCTCAGTTGCAAAATTTGACATCATTGAAGAGGAAAATTCCTAGTATTAAATAAAGGTAAAGATGGGCTCTTTTAATCCTTATAGACATCAAAAAGAAGGTTCTCAATGCTCATGAACTTTTATCTAGAACTTATATTTTTATTTTATTTACTAGAAGCATTGAATTGCTAATGCAAGAGAAGCCTTGCTGCATGGTACAAATACTTACCATGAATCAAAGGTACTTTGCCTGTATATGCTACCTTGCCACTAGCAAGGATGTTTATATATCAATTCACTACTTTGCAGCTGAACCATTCAGTGATGAATGAGTTGATTGCCTATGAATAGGGAGGTGGAAGTAGCTGAGAAATATTATGTGGACCATAACAGCCAAACTATTATCACCTGGTGTAAATAATGTTGAACTTAATAAGGTGGGGCTCCTTAAAAATAAGTGGGTTTTTTTAATTTTATTCTAAAGACACAAACACAGTAGATAGATGCCATGATTCCATGATTCTTTGACTGCATACTTTGGTTTAATTTATCAATAAAAAAGAAAAGCTACTCCAATAAATTTACATGGAACGGATCAGGATTGTAAGATGGTATTTTGTGATCTAAAATTGCACCTAAGAAGATTAGGAAGCATACTTGGGCCTGAATACAGTTCTAGTTTAGCTTAACTGCAATGCCTTGTGAAGAGTGGATTTTATGTGTTGGTCTAGTTCGAAATCAGTTTTGTAAGTTCTATTAGCAAAGAGTGTTATATAACCTTCAGTCATTTATGTATTTAATTTTGCATATTTAAAGAAACAATTACCCTACGTGATCAAGGTAGGTGGTAGTAGATTGGATGGGTATAGTGGATATCGTGGTGGTGTTGTGATTTGCCATGATTTTTACCTTGGCCGATATTGTGGTTGTTGCGAGTATTCATTTTTCCATTTGTGGTAGAATGGGGATTGTTTCCATCCACCACACCTATTAGGCAGAGAACTATATTGTGAAGAATCATATTGTCCTCCTAATTCAATAGAAAGATAAGACAGTGAAATTAGTAGGCATACTAATTTGGTGTTAGAGGTTATAGACGCCAGTGAAATTATTAGGCATACTTGGATCTTCCTAATTTGGTGTTAGAGGTTATGGTTGAGCTACAAAGAAGACATGTTTGCTACCATCTTTATTCTCTTTAAGCTCACTTATAGATTCTATCTCCTTGAATATGTCTTATTCCTTTTCTCAAGAAATTTGGCACCTATACTTGGCCTCCTCCTTGCAACAATTAGAATAAGAAATGGTCAAAGCTTCATCTATTAGTCCTTTTGTAAAACTCCATTCTCCCTCTAAGAACTCTTGAATTATCTATTCTTGCTCAATTATGGAAATAACATTTGTACATGTTTATGACAAGGGTAATGTAGGATAAGAATGTCTAAGATGCATTCATCAGGTGGATGGTCATGAAAACAATGATTTGTGTTAGTGCAATTCCCTCACCAATTTCTTCTTCTTATTATTAAATTTGAATGTAGGGATCTAGGGGCAGCATCCCCTACCACTTGCAAGGTCCCAAGGCCTTCAAATTCTTCATTCGGAAAGCAATTTTCTTTGTAAATTAACATGTTTGGACTACCCTAAAAATGTGACATTATTTTATGTTTTTATGTTCATATCTACTCATTCTTAGTAATTTGTTCAAATCAAATTCAACTTCTTGTCCACCAATTGTCCCATAACAAGTGGTGTTGATAGATAAGTAATTTTGCCTTTTGAGATGTACATACACCACTATTCAAAATAGTTTGTTAACAATAAATCTATCCTTATCATTACAAACTTGACTAATGCATCTATATGATTTAAAATAACACAAATTAAGATCAATCACTTAAGCAACATTAATAATTGTGTGAACTTTTTTTCTAACATATTGGTCCTAACTCAACTCACCAAGCTAATAGGTCTTTAACATATTTCTTTGGCAATGAAGCCAAAATGATAGGTCAAAAGTAATGTAGATTATAGAATAGATTTAATATTTAAGAATTATAATTCGGATGGATCCTTGTGTCAATCTAGGGAGTAAACTTGTAAGGCAATGTGGCTATTTACACAAGAGTTGCATGTAGTGAGGTGAGTAAAATGAAATGCAATTATTTTCAGAAAGAGTTTGCGAAGATTAAAATCACACTCTAGTAATTGTTTAAAAACTACTATAAAAATAGTAAAAAACTATAAGTTACTACAAAAACTGTTCAAGCTATTACAAAGATTGTGAGCAGAATACAATATTGTAATTTGCTACAAAAACTATACACATGTGACCAGCAATGTGACTATAGTAATAGAAATAGAAATGGGTAGTCTTTCAAAGCTAAAACTTATAAAAAAGAGTAATAATTAATTGCTTGAAGTTTTTAGTTGATCGCCCACAAGATAAATAATGTATTCAAAGTATTTTATTTGTATCATAATAAAAAGTAAACCATAGAATATAACACTTTACAATAGAATATAACACTTTACAAGCTACAAAAGGAAAACACACAAGAAATAATATTACAAAACATCATCACCATTTTTTGATAAGGAGTCCTCCTTTTGATCCATGTAGTGGCTATAAGGAACATTGAATTCTTCTCAAACATGAGCCAAGTTGGAGTTGATTATTGAACCCCACATTGCCCACTTATTATCAAAACACCTATCACATAGACAAAAAAACAAACAATGTTCTATGCAACCCTGAGAATTGAATTGATCCAAAAAACATGATGATTGAGCTTTTGTATTGCATATATTTGGATTATTACAATGCACAATATTGGATCCTTATAATAAGGAAAAAACAAAAAGCAACCCTAGGTGAGGATTAGATTAGTTCATGACAATTGTCCTCATCCTATGCTATGAGACAAAAAGCACATGGCCTAATAATAGAAAAGTGTTCCTAAGTTTACCTTAAGCGTAATAAAATAAAAAGGGGATCTAATTAATTAATTAAGTGATTTTCCTATTTTACTTTAACACGTCTTACAACAGATCAATGAGAAATATAGGGATTCATTTGGCCTATAGGTACTCCTCACCATAAAATATAAAACCAAAATATCATGTAGTTATGACAAGATAATTATCATTTAACAAAGTATGGCTTAACAAACAATTACTCATTCCTAATGTTGGATAATCTCCAAAAGAGAGGGAGGCCACTTGTCAATAGATGTTTTCTCTATGAGAATGAAGAAGAATCCACCTCCCATCTCCTTTTCAATTGCTTCTATTCTTGGCAAGTTCATCAAAAAATTCAATCCTTGTTTCAAGTCAGTTGGGCTTGTAACAAAGATTCCAAAAGTGCACTGGATGGCTAGAACCCCCCGATCAACCACCCATTGATGTCTGAGCTTTGGTGGTAGGCCCTTCTCTACACTAGTTGGGTGCTTTGGAAAGAGTGCAATAATAAGATATTCAAGGAGAAAAAATGCCCTTAGAAGGTGTTAGTAGATCAAATCATCATCAGGCTCAAAGAGAATATTAGAATGGTTTATTTTAAGGCCAAAAGGAATCTTTCTAATCTAGAAATCACTATTGCCTTGTCCTGGGCTATTTTAGATGTCCTTAACTCTTTGACCTCAACAATTCATCATGACCGCAACAATACGAAGTGGCCCCCCCTGATCCCAGTTGGTTGAAGCTAAATTTTGACGACTCAACCAAAGGTAACCTGAGTCAGGTAGTTGGGGATGACATCATTCCTAATCACAGGGGAAGGATTATTCTCATATATGCTATCAACTTAGGTTGGCAAACTTCTAGCTTTGTAGAGGTGGTTGTTACCTTTCATGGTATTCATATTGCAAAGTGTAGAGGTTTTTCCTGGCCATTGAGCGTGATTCTTGTAACACTATTATGATGTTGAAAGATAAAGCCAGCCCCTGCTGGTCCGTAGGGGATATCATCACCAAGACTCACCATGACTTAAGGATCATTGGGAATTGTAAGATTTCTCACGTGTTCCATGAAGAGAACAAGGTGGCAGATGCAATAGCCAATCTTGGTGTGTTTGTGGGAAGATTAAAGATTTGGGAGGATCATTCATTGATCTTGAAAAATGTGCAAGACCTAATCATTAATGATGGAAAGGTACTCTAATTTGGAGATTATCCAGAACCCTTTATGGGTTCGTAATTATAACTAGCACTTCTCATTTTTCATGAAGTTACCACCTGATCACAAGTTTGATATGTTGTCATCTGCAAACAACTTTTTCCAATTTCAGAATTTACAAGGCCCTATTCCTTCTACTGAACCTGCTATGATGGGAGGAGACTTAGTGAAGAGCCTACCTTTTGTGATACTTGGAAGCATGATAAAGACCTTTGGACCATTCTACATAGAAGAAAATTGGCCTCTTATATTGAAGCTATGCAGGGCCATGACCCTAATCTTTCTATAGAGTTTGCTAACTCATGGAAGAATGAAAATGTTGTTGCGGGGGGATTTATTTTACGATCTCCATGGAATCATCTCCAAGGCTATTGGTCTCTCTCTTGATTGTGTGTGCATTCTGAGAAAGCCGAAAGGCCATTACTAGAAAGATATGGAAAGATTCCTAAAGAAGGGGGAGAAGGTGAGTAAACTCCAAAATGGATTCAATAGGGAGGATCTTCCCAAGATGGAGGTTCTCATGAGGTACGTTACATTGGAAGGAAGATTCAAGCATTTTCATGCTCATCTATTTCCAATGTTAAATCACTTTCATATAATGTAAACATGAACTTTGCATTCTCGATTTTCTCATCTCTTGAGCAATCGGTCAAGGCAGTCCGGGATAAGAGAAAATAGTCACCCCTCCACCAAGGCTTGATCTTCAGACTGTATATATTTAATGTGGCCCTCTCCCCTTCTCCGAGGGTGTTTAACCTTTCCCTTGTTCTCAATAACTTTGTAGGGAAGTCAAAAGGAACTCCTCCCCCAGGGCCCTGTCCATTTGTCAACCCCTTCGAATACCCAGAAGTCCAGGAAAAACCCTCCTCGGGCTTCAAAGAAAATATCCCCCTATTTCAGATGTCCCCACCTCAGTTAAAAATAAAAATGTGGCCTTCTCTTAACTCCCCCACCAACCCTCAAATTTCCTTCTCGGATAACTCAAATGATTCCTGCACCCCACCCCTAAAGAATCTCCTACTGGATCGCCCTCCTGGGTGTCCTCCCCGGATAGTTCTCCCTAGAGCTCCCCCCGAAAATCCAACCCTCCCAGCCCCCCTGAATCCCCTCCCCAATATGTGCATTATGAGCAATTCCATGTCGACTCTCTTTTGGATGCTCCTTTTCGTGCTAGTTGCACCCCTCTACGGCTTAAAGTGAATGAAATTTGTGATGCAACGAATCTTCAAAACGAATTTTTGAAATGGCTCCTTGCTCAACTTGTTAGTGCTAAAGACAAGGTTCAAAAGTTGAAATGATGGTGCTCAAGAATAAGCAGGAGTGGCCAAGGGAAGCAGAGGATGCAGAGAAGTGGAACTTGTTGAACAACATTGCCAAATCCTTTGAGAAATGGGCCAAGATGGATTCAAAGATTAATGAGATAAAATCTGCTATTGTGTCCAGTGAGGAAGAAAAAAATCGCAAGATGAACTGGCCAATATGAGAAGCAATCAGGAGAAAACGCTCGGATGTTTGCAGGAAATTGTGGATTACAGCAAGGAGATTGTGAAGAATACGACAGTCACAATTTAAGTTTTCTAATAAGAGCTCAGGAACAACCATGATAAGCATGCTGGGGAAGGTCCTCCGGGGGATGCTGCCTTTAAGAAGGGAAAAAATGTTGCCAATTCTACCATCCCGCTGACCAAAGAAGGTGATACCAAGAAAAGCAAGCCTTTGTCTTTTGAAGAAAAATTGCAATTCTTGGTGAACGAATGATAGACTGTAAAAGGCCAGCGACTACTAGGTGACCATCAATGAAAATTAAATCTATTGAAAATGCATCAATATTGTTGATATTGCATCCACATTTAAAACGTTTTGTCTTCCTATTAGTGCCACTAAATGAGTTATTATTAACAATAGCTATAACTACATGATGGTAACAAATATTAATAAATACAATCAAATGTTTATTTTCTCTTTGTTTACTTAAAAGTAATTAAATGTCTCTTATTTTGATTTAATCGTGTGCAATAAAATTGGTAAAAAAATTATTATATGATATACAAATGGATCATAAAGGTGGTCATTATGGTATGAGAAAAAAGCTACAATATGGGATAAATTGGACATAAGTGAACCTCATCAAAAATATGTTGAGTTATATATGGATCCATAAGTTTTTGGGCCTTCTAAACTTAAAGGTGAAGTCTATTTTAGTCCAAGAGGCTTCCACCAAAATCTCACCTTTAAAACCTTCAAAGAATGAGTGTAAATAGAAAACCCACATGCCAAATCTTCATCAAACCCCATATCTAGAACAATCCAATTTTGTCAACACACCTATAACCTTGAAATGTCTTCATTGTTTTCCTACAAGGCCATGAATTTGACTATGCACTTCCTCTCCTACTAAGAGTTAGAATACTAGGTATATCTCCTCCCACAACTTACAACTAGAATCTAATACTAAATGAAATAAAATCTTTAACCATAATAAGCTATTTCCATATAGTCCTAAAAGAGAAAATTATGCAAAAAGTATTCAAAATTCACAATAAAAATGAATAGACAAACATACCATCAAGATGACATAAGATGTACTTTGAAAAATCCAACCTCTAAAAGAACTCACACTCAATGTATTATCTCCATGAACAAAATTGCAATACATGTGTAGAGTCTCCATGTAAAACTTATAAAACATCAAACTCCCTAATTGCACTCTATGTGAACCAACAAATGAAAATCATATAATCACACATCCCAATCCATGCTTCCTCTCCTCACATATGCAACCTGTAATAAATCAAACCTTAGCCAACAAGCCAAAGGTTACACAAGCCATTCTCAACAACTACTTATGTACTTTCTTTTATAGAAACAAGCTTGCACAAAACCACCAAGTGGTAATACATAAACCATGTGCCTCTAAAACTATAAGCTTACTAAACCATGTCCTTATCATTTACTTTTTGGTAAGAAATTTTTTCAATATTAAATATTTTCTCAAAATGCAACTCACATTAAATGTTTATATCAATGCTACCTACAACAAAGTGTCTCCAAGAATGTGTAACCCATGTGATGCATGCATCTTGATGCAGAGGGAAAGCTAATTGCAAACTCAATGGTCTCTCAAGAACAAATCGTTAATGTTATTTCTACATCTGCCAACTAATAATACCCTGTTTGTTATTCCAAAAGCTTATTTCTCTAAACACAAACCCTCAAGGGAATCAAAATTCACCTTTCTTTTGCATTCTTAGGCTCTAAAATTATTGAATACTCTAAACACTTCATTCTATTCATTCTTGACAGTGATCAATCTTAAACAAAGCAAGTTTCACACAACCTAATGACAGTAAAACACTATGTCATTCATAAGTTGCACAAAACAATGAATTACTTCCCCTCCTCTTGAAATCACATGTAATAAGACCTACAAAAAATTAGTTCCAAAACTCATAATTTTTTAACGGCTGAAAATAAAAATATGGATTATTTTTTATTCCTGGAAACCCTAGGCCTGTCATTAACCCGTGAGCACTAATTTCATCATAACTTGCTCATTTCAACATGAATTTAAATCAAATAAAATGCATTAGAATCTTAAGATAGATCTCTACACGTCCATCCACCTTCAGACCATCTACCAGGCCATACGAAATCGTACCAAGCAAGTTTCTTGTTGTTTCACAAGAAAAATTGTCAATAAATTGCAAAGTAACAAGGTATTTCACCAAATCTTGCTCCCAATACTTCTTGGAGCATATTCTTTGATTCATTCAACATCAAAAGACTTACAAAAATAGTTATCCATGAACATAAGTCATTTTCCTACATAAAACCTAAAGATTATGTCATGAAATTGACAATTATGACACTTTAGTGCAACTTTTTAAACACATGTAAAAAAAACAAATAAAAGGACATTACATGACTACCATGGTCCTTTTAAGACCTTATTAGACCCATGAAATCCAAAAACAAGAGTTGAGGACAATCCCCAACCTTGTGCAATACAAAAACCCACCTAGAAATTCAAATTTCAATTTTGGCGAGAAACCAAATAATTTGAATTCTAGGCCTAATAAAACTATCTAAAGCAATTGAAATGATCCTAATGGATCTCTCAAGACCCCTACAAATGCACCCAAAATTCTTAACACCCTAAGAAGCATAAAAAAAACCATTGAGAGTGGTGCTCTTGCATCATACTCCCAAGGAAAAGAAAAAGGGCTCAGGTTCCACTTGAGAAGAGGTCTACTGCTATCCTTCCATGCTTGAGAACATCTGAATTTGTCATCCATGTGGCATATTCAGTTGGGAGGCCTTTTTCACTTGACCAAATACTGGAAATATTATCTGTCCCTTGTCTTCTTGATCTCTTTGGTGTCAATGATGCACTCTAACTCTGTTGGTTTGTTAAGTGGGAGATCCTTTATCCAATCAACATATGAAATCTAGTGTAAACCTATTCCTTCATCAGCAATAACATCTCCTTTGTAAGCATACAAATTAGCAACATTAAAAATAGGTGAGATGCCAACTCCATTAGGCAATTCAATCTCATAGGCATTGTTGGCAAACTTGTGAACAATCCTACAAGGGCCTATCTTCTTCATCTTCAAATTGGAATACTCACCTTTGGGAAACCTCTTCTTCCTGAGATGTGCTAAGACAAGATCTCCAACCTTGAAATTAACTTCCCTTCTCTTCACATCTACCTTTTGTTTGTATTTTTCAACACTAGTTTGGAGCTGCTTTTTCACTTCTTGATGAATTTCTTACATAGAAATGGAAAATTGCTCGCCCTTTGCACTTTGCTTCTACATACCACTAATATCTCTCAATTCAAACACTCCTCTTGGCTGCATACCATAGACCACTTGAAATGGACCCTTGCCAATGCTCCTATTTACTGAATCATTATAAGAAAACTTTGCTTGGGGTAACACAAGATCCCACTATTTAGGATGATCCTTTGAAAGGCATCTTAATAGGCTACCTAAGATTCTATTGACCACCTCAGTTTTTCCATCAATCCGAGGGTGGTAGGCTGAACTAAAACTGAGATTAGTACCAAGCTTCCTCCACAATGTTCTCCAAAAATGTCCTATAAAATTACTATTGCTATCTGAAACTATGCTCAATGGAAATCCATGTAGTCTAACAACTTCTTTAAAGAACAAACCTACAACATATGAAGCACCACTTTTACTTTTTCTAGGAATGAAATGGGCCATCTTGGAAAACTTGTCAACAACCATAAAAACTGAATCAAAACTTATTTGATTCTTTGGCAACCCCATGGAAAAATCCATACTGATGGATTCCCAAGGCCTATTGGGAATGGGTAAAGGCTGGTATAAGCCTGCATTAGTGTTTCTCCCTTTTTCTTTTTGGCATATGGTACAACTCTCCACAAATCTCCTTACATCTGATTGCATCCTTGGCCAAAAATAATTCCTTCTCAACTGCTTTAATGTCTTATCAAGGCTGAAATGACCTGCCATACTCCCACAATGCTTTTCCTTAATAAGATTTTCTCTCATTGAACATTTAGGTACACAAAGTTGTGCTCCTTTAAACAAAAAACAATCTTGAATAAGGTAGTCTAACCACTTTTCCCTGTTAGTGTTAATGGGTTGCTTGCAAACCTCATAAACCTCTTTGAAATCTTCATCATCCTCATAGATCTCTTTGAGTGATTTAGTCCCAACACTTCTCAACTGAATCTCTTGCACCATTAATGCTCTTCTACTCAAAGCATCAACCACCTTGTTACTTTTCCCTTTCTTTTGTTTAATTTTGAAGGTATAACTTTGCAAGTATTCAATCCACTTAATGTGCCTTTGACTAAGTTTGTCTTGGCTATTGATGAATTGAAGTGCATGATTGTTAGTATAGACTATTAATCTCTTTGGGTAAAAGGTAATGTCTCCATTTCTTTAGTGTCTAAACCATTGCATACATTTCTAAATCACAACATGAGTACTTTGTCTTTGCATCATTGAGTATTTCACTAAAATAGGCTATTAGATTGTTATCTTGACTTAAAACTGCCCCTATTGCATGACCACTAGCATCACACTCTATTTGGAAAACCTTATTGAAATCAGGTAAATCCAAGATTGGCTGCTCACTTACCCTTTTTATTAGATATTGGAAGTTATTTTTCAGCTTGTTCAGTCCATATAAACTTCTTTTTCTTATACCCTTTTATGGTGTCTATAATAGATGCACACACATGACTGAAACCTCTTATGATTTTTTTGTAAAAGCTTGCAAGACCATGGAAACTCCTAACCTTTGAAACTGATTTAGGTGCAAGCCACTCCAAGATTGCCTTCACTTTGCTTGGATCCATCTTCAACATCCTCTTTGAAACCACAAAACCAAGGTACAATAGTTATGTCTTCATGAACTCACACTTCTCCAGATTGATCATTAGTTTTTCTTCTTGTAACCTTCTTAACACCAAATTCAAATGATGCAAATGTTCTTCTTTCCTAGAACTAAAAACTAGTATATCATCAAGGTAAAGAACTACAAACTTACCAATGTATGGCTTGAGAACTTCATTCATAAGCCTCATGAAGGTACTAGGTGCATTTGAAAGGCCAAATGGCATAACAAGCCACTCATATAATCCCTCATATGTTTTGAACATTGTTTTCCATTCATCCCCTAGTCTAATCCTTATTTGATGGTATCCACTTTTGAGGTCTATTTTGAGAAATAACTTGCCCCACTCAAGCAATACATTAAGTCCTCTATTCTTGGTAGTGGAAACCTATATCTAATTGTTATCTTGTTTATTACCCTGGAATTAGTACACATCCTCCACTCACTCCCTTTCTTAGGTGTCGAAACAGTTGGAATTGCACAAGGACTAAGGCTCTCCCTAATTAACCCTTTGTCAAGCAATTCTTACACTTGTTTTCTAATTTCTTCATTTTGTTGGGGTGTCGTCTTATAGGGTTCTTTTTTTGGTATACTAGCCCCTGGTATGAAGTCTATGTGGTGACTAATATCTCTCATTGGCAGCAAAGAGTTAGGAATCTCATCTACAACTATGTCTTTATATCCCTTCAACATTCTTGTATTTCCCAAGGCAACTCATTAATTCTTGTTGTTGTCATGACAGTCCTAGGTCTGAGCACTACTGCAAAACCTATCTCTTCCTCTTCCATTGTCTTTAGAAACTCCTTTTCACCCACTATCATCACACTTGAGCCAATCTTTTGGTCTTTGTCTTCCTCCTTCAAAGGTGCTAAGGTGTAGGTGACTCCATCTTTCTCTAAAACATAGACATTCTTCCTACCATCATGCATTGTTTTTTTGTAATATTGCCAAGGCCTACCAAACAACACATGGCATACATCCATTAGAATTATATCACATAACACCTTGTCATTATACCTTCCTATTTGAAATTCTATCTAGCATTGTTCATTAACTAATACTTGTTGCCACTTATTCAACCATGAAACTTTATAGGGTGTGGGATGAGGTAATCTATTTAAATTCAACTTCTCTACCATCTCAACAACAACTAAATTGTCAGTACTTCCTGATTCTATCACAACTTGGAAACACTTACCTTGACACTTGCAAACAGTCCCGAATAGTGACTTTCTTTGAGGAGGCTCTTTCTCCATTGGAACCTTTATCAATGTCCTTCTCATCAAAAAAGATTCTCCTTTCTTTGGTTCTTCTAGTTGTGGGGAAGAGTTCACACTTTCTTCATCTCCTCCTTGAGCAACTTGACTCCTTTCATTCCTAAAGGTAGTGGTGGTCTTCTCTTTTGGACACTCCCAAGCTTGATGACCAGCAAACTTGTTACACTTGTAACATTTTACTGTGAAGCCATTGAATCCTCCTCTTTGTCCAAATCTACCCCTAAAGTTAGGCCTTCTTTCTCTAAAACTCCCTCTTGAATTTAGGGCTTGTTCTTGTGAGGTGCTTGACTCTCCTGGAGTTCTTTGTGACTGTCCTCTATCAACATATGAGCCTCTACCTTTGAAATTCCTTCCTCTACCTCTATTATGCTTTTCTTGCTTTCTATTCAACTTCTCTTCAACATTTAAGGCTAGCTGATAGCACTCTTCAAGTGTTATGGGGCTTGTGAGGCTTAACTCATCTTGTAGGCTATACTTCAACCATTTAAGTATCTTGAAATCTTGTTTGTATCATCCTCCATATGTCCTGGCCTGATGCTCAACTTATAAAACTCTTTAGTGTACTCTTTCACTCCCATATCCTTTTGTTTCAAGTTCTGCAATTTCCTATACAACTGGGTCATGTAGTCACTAGGCATGAATTTTCCCTTCAACTTGGCAACCATCCTATCCCAAGAAGTAATCTTGGATTTTCCTTTCTTTTTCCTGTCTTCCTAAACATAATCCCATTATAGGGATGCATGACCTTTCAGTTTGGTCCTAGCCAACTTTACTTGCTGCTCTTCAAGTACCTCCTCCAATTCAAAGTACTTATCCAACTCCCCTATCCAATAAAGGAGTTCTTCACCATTTAAACTATCTGCATACACTGGAAGTTCCACCTTCACCTTGGTTCCTTCACCCTTAACTGCCTTCAACAATCTTTCCATCCTCAAACCATCAGCATCCCTGTCTTCTTGAGGTGTTTCATTCATCACTTCTTCTTCTTGGTCACTCACATCTCCTATGACCATTCCCCTTCTTTGGTTATCTTCCACTGCACTGCGTCTTGCATCCAAACTGATTCTCATCTCCCTCCTTTATCTGACAAGGGCTTCTCCCAATTGTGTGGCTATCCTTTCTGCCACCCTCTCACTATTTCTTGGAGGCATATTTCTTTTTCTTGCTTAACCTTATACCAACTTTCTTTCTTAACCAACTTTGATACCAATAATGATGCAGAGGGAAAGCTAATTGCAAATTCAATGGTCTCTCAAGAACATTGTTAATGTTACTTCTACAATTGTCAACTAATAATACCCCATTTGTTATTTCAAAAGCTTAATTCTCCAAACACAAACCCTCAAGGGAATCAAAATTCACCTTTCTTTTGCATTCTCAGGCTCTAAAATTATTGAACACACTCTAAACACTTCATTCTATTCATTCTTGGCAGTGATCAATCTTAAACAAAGCAAGTTTCACAAAACCCTCAAAAAGAGAAGGGTTTTCACACATCTTAATGACAGTAAAACACTCTATCATTCATAAGTCACACAAAACAATGAATTATTGCCCTTCCTCTTGAGATCACGTGCAACAAGACCTACAAAAAATTAGTTCCAAAACTCATAAATTCTTAACGGCTGAAAATAAAGATATGGATTATCATTAACCCATGAGCACTAATATCATCATAACTTTCTCATTTCAACATGAATTTAAATGAAATAAAATGCATTAGAATCTTAAGACAAAGATCTACACATCCATCACCTTCAGACCATGTACCATGCCGTACAAAATCGTACCAAGCAAGTTTCTTGTTGTTTCACAGGAAAAGTTGTCAATAAATTGCAAAGTAACAGGGCATTTCACCAAATCTTGTTCCCAATACTTATTGGAGCATATTCTTGGATTCATTCAACATAAAAAGACTTACAAAAAATAGTTATCCATGAGCATGTGTCCTTTTCCCATACAAAGCCTAAAGATTATGTCATGAAATTGACAATTATGCCACTTTAGTGCAACTTTTTAAACACATGTAAACAAAACCAATAAAAGGACCTTACATGACTACCATGGTCCTTTTAAGACCTTATTAGACCCATGAAAGCCAAAAACAAGATTTGAGGACAATCCCCAACCTTGTGCAAGACAAAAACCCACCTAGAAATTCAAATTTCAATTTTGGTGGGAAACCAAATAATTTGAATTCTAGGCCTAATAAAACTATCTAAAGCAATTGAAATGATCTGAATGGATCTCTCAAGACCCCTACAAACACACCCAAAACTCCTAACACCCTAAGAAGCATAAAAACAAACCATTGAGAGTGATGCTCCTGCATGACATCCCTAGATTCCCTAGATTTGCCATAAATAAATATTAATTTTACATTACAGGCATTATGCAAGACACACAATACACATTTTTTAACATTTTTTATTTACTAATACCACTTATTGACAAGGTAATAAATCAACTAATTTAAAACATTTCTTAGTAATAATAATAATTGTATAATCATAAAAAATGGCATCACTCATCAATGTTTAGTTCCCTGACCAAGTACTAGCAATCCTAAGAATATCATCTATCCATTTTATCTCTTCTACTTAAGCAAAAATAAAATATGTCATCTTAATTTTAATTTGGCACAAGACATTGTTAGCAATTTTCTCATTGGTTAATCTTCAAGTAATTATAGTGAGCATGCAACAATCAACTAGGTTGCTATGGAATTCATATGACCTTATACAAGCATTTCAAACATCACATTCCAACATATACTATCAATTATTGATGTCCTACTCTAGGTCCATTATGTCACAACTATTTTAAGTCATGGAATATTCTAATGCTATCACTCATAATTTAGTTTATATACACAAGAATGTTCAAGTTTTATTCTTTAATTTTTAATCTAAACATCATATTAGACGACTTTGTTTCCAATTTAAGGTTGTGTCATCATCTATTCATGCCTATGATTATTTGGGACTAATAAGGTTATAAATTATTAATTAATCATTCTATTAGATTCAATATGAGTAATCAAGCATCTATATCACATATATTAACTAGTCTTCATTCATAGAACCCTAAAATTTTAACTTTTGTATATTCACCGGTAAATCATCTCAAATTCATTGCTACGTGGTAAGGCCCTCGTGGTTTCTTTTTCTTGATTATCGATCCATATTTACTCTAAAATTGGTTCATTGTTTAACAAGCATTCAATTGTTTGTTTTTCTTTGCATGCATGGTTTTATTTTAATACTATCTCCCACTTAGTTTCACAATAATTTTAATACTTAACCCACAACAGTCTAGCTGGGTGGCGAGTTGATGTGTCGTTGAGATTGAAGCTCAGGAAATTCTCTCCAAGCTGGCGTGGATGGTATGTGTAGTGGGGAGCTTGGCATTTATTACTGCAGGCATATCCGTGGGTTTTGATATGTGGGATAGGATGGTTGCATTGAAGTTCAAACATGGCCAGTAGCTACAGCGGGCGGAGATGACAACTCCACACATGCTTTGTGGGTGGTGTTGGTAATTAAATGCCCTTCTTCGCCTCTGCATTTGCATCAAAAAGCCATGGAAATGTCAGTCTGTCTCAGAGCTATGCGCAAGCTTTGGGCTTTCTTCGGCCATATTTCATACAACAGGTTGAAATTTGTTTTCAAGGATTGGGACCCCTTGGTCCTAGAGGCAGCACAGTTGCTTCTAGGAAGCGAATACATGGAATCCATGGAGAGGTATGGCCGGGCTTAACGAGCACACTCTAAGCTCTGACAGCCAGTTTGACTTCCTACGTGGCTCGTGGGCCCGTCTTTTACTCTGTTTCATCAAATTCTCATTTTCCTTCCGTTCACTGTTCTGTTTTCCGTTGCGCTCCACTTACTTCACCGCAGTCACTATCACCGTAGCAGTTAAATTTGAATATACACTCCCGCCCAATCCATTGAAAGTTGCAAAAGCGGTTTTCTTTAAGCCCAGTCGTGGAGAGTGAAAATGAAACATTTGTCCCCTTGCAGCTGCTACAATATTGCTTCTGATAAAAACCTTATTTACCCTGATAATGAAGCAATATGAGAATAGCTCTACATTTGCGGCTAGGTAGAAGCATGTGCTGGAATTGGGGGTTATCTGAACATGTTTCTTGGGTTTTCTGATCTTTTATCTTTCTTTTATCACCTCTGATTTGGAATATTTGATGGAGCGTGTGAGGAGGAGGATTGAGAATATGGATCCACATACAGCCCGGACTCAAGGTTCAGGGAGAAATTGAGGATATCCTTAAACCCCGTATTTGGAATGCTGCACAGTATGCGCCTCTGTAGTTTCTTTGGCTGTATCAAAGGTACCAAGCGAAAGTATTGAATAATTTTTCTCTGGGTTTCCAATCTATGCATCATATTTACTGTTGCTCTTCCTGTTGTTTGTGAAGGATTAAACAATCAATTAAGAATTATATCAATTTGCATTAAGAAGCAATAGATGTAGCTGAACAAAGAGATTTTGAATAATTTAAGAAAAAGTGAATTTAATCATTTCAATTCAACGACTTCCTTTTTAGAAAATTTACACCACATTCTCTCACAAAATTGTTTCCATCGTTTTACAATCTTGCACCCAATAAATCCACAAATAATTGTTTTCTCACAATAAACATTTTCTTAAATTTATGAAACCACTAAAAATTTAAGTTTTCTTTTCCTCAATTAAATAATTTGGACTTCTCTAGTTCAAATTTCCGCACTAAGTTTTGATGCTTTAGACTTGGATTCAATGATAGATTTTTTTTTCAAGAGATGGATTATTCACTTTGTACCCTCTATAATTGAGTGTATAAAATTATGAGTTACAAAATCATTTAACAAAATAAAATATATTAACTAGTTTTTTTATTAATATTTTAATAGGAAAAAATTAATTATAAGAAGCTAGATGTAATATAGTTAGAATATATGAGATGAAACAATAAAAATATCAACATGCTAATTGGTTTGGTTATTTCTTTTCAACCAGACATCCTTCTCAATAGATGGTGGTTGTTAGCATAGTATAGTATAATGCTTTCTAAAAAAAAATATTAGCAATAATAATCAAGTTTAATGTGGAAGATTTAGTTGAG
Organism: Sequoia sempervirens; assembly: GCA_007258455.2. Lineage (NCBI taxonomy): Eukaryota > Viridiplantae > Streptophyta > Pinopsida > Cupressales > Cupressaceae > Sequoia > Sequoia sempervirens. The sequence continues at coordinate 425,492,480 of VDFB02058242.1, read as the reverse complement.
ATTTATTATATGATCATATCTCTCTTATTAGGTAGAAACTAGTTGGGTGCAAGAATTATAATTTTTACTATGATGTAAAATGTTTCTATCATGATCGACAAATTCACCGCCAGCAATTCACCGCGGGTAAATTCGCCACCAACAATTTACCAGGGGAAAATTCACCGCCATGACAAATTCACCTCAAGGAAAATTCACTACATTTTTATTATCATAAATTCAATTATTCTTTTGCAAAAAACATTCAAAGTTTTGGAAATATATATTAAAAAATGTTAGTATGAATTTTCCTTGAGGTGAATTTGTCATGACAGTGAATTTTCCCAAAGTGAATTGTTAGCAGTGAATGAATTGATGGTGGTCAATTTCCTAGCACCGATCAAGTCTAGTATATCATCTACTATCTAGATATTCAATGGATTATTACCCAACTCATAATTCTATTAAATGAATATAAACTTATTAAAGGTTTAATATTCTCATTGAATAAAAGAGTTTTGCCAGCTTGTTACAAGTCATCTCAAAGGATAAAATCGTGCTAGGTATTTATAGTTTTGTTCCTAGGATATTTCCTATAGTCATTTTCTTGACTTTTCTAATTGTAGATTGTCCACTACAATTAGAATTATGAGTATCGTGGATTTTGATTTAATAATAATAATTTATATTTTATACTTGATTTCTATAGTAGTTGGAGGAATTTCCTTAAGCTTTTTGTTTATAAAATAATGTGAAGGACATGTAAAACTAACATTTAGAGAATTTAGCACAATATAATGGACATTTTTTTGGGCTTCACAACTCTTAGTTAGAATAAATTTTTAAATGGGCACCTAGATATACCTCTTACATTTTGAAGGCTTCATAATCTAATTGTTCATAAAATTGTAGGATGTATGTCAAAAATAACTCTTTAACTTTCATTCGTTATTATAAATAAATGGGTGAAGAAATCTATCTATCTAGTTATTGAATTCATTTGGTGTGATCATAAAAAATTTCAACCATCCTCAAGAAATGACAAATTCTATGGTTCATCTTGAGATCCCTATAATCTGCTAAAAATATTTGGATCTTGCAACCCCATCCCCTCTAAAATGCTCTTAGAAAATAATTTAAAGGTATTAATCATCTATTGATGGATGAGGAACAATTTCTACATGGCTTAGAATAGATGTTAAAGGATGGGGAATTCTTCATGGGGTGAGAAGGAAATTGATTTCTCAAAATTTATTGATGGAGAAGGTGATCTTATTCCATGTACTAAAAGAAAAGTCATCTCCTAGAGCATGAAAAAAATCCAAAAACAGTTGTGGTCTCTCTAGAAAGAAGAAACGAAAAAAAAACTAAGGAAAATACTTATGGATAGAAGGAAGAGATTTTGTTGATGGTGACACTCAATAGAATATAGACACCCTCCTTGCTAGGAGTAGGAGGGAGCTTTCTACAAAATAATCATAATCCCTTCCATTCCTAAGGAAGATGTATCTCCTATTGATTCATCCATACCCTCTCAAATTTTGGCTTTCTCTAAGTCCAACTTTAGATTCATAGATAACCTATAATTTTTTGGCTTTCTATAACATATTCTATTTCTCATAAGTCTTGCAAAAGGTTTTTCTTGTTATCTCCTTCATTCTAAGGTTTGAAGTTTACTTTTCTTTATTTTACATTTTTTTTAATATAGAGAGTGCTACCCAATCCTACATTGAACTCATTAAATATATACTGATACACATGCATAAATAATGTAGTTTTATTTAGTTAAATCATTATATTATTAAGTTTTGCATAAAATATTTAATTTTAGACAATTAATTTTATGTGTTTCTTTTCATAAAGGGACACTATTTAATTTAATAAATGGATAAATGAAAGGATTAAGTTTTAATTTGAAGATGAAATCAACTAATGAGTGTCAAAGAAGTTTCTGAAACAAGATGGAGTTAACTTATGACACATAAATTATAAATTTTATTTGAAAATAAATAATTAGAAATAAGTTTTTATATCGATATTTCATATCGCACTCAATGATTGGCATTCTCCTCTTTCTGATGATGGATCACTTGATCTGAAATCTTGATCTAAAAAATTACACAATTGAATCCAAAAGCTTACATATTTCTAATTGATGGACCATGGAAAACTAATACCAACTAATAAATAATTAGCTCTCATTTAATTTGATAATAAAATATTGTTTAAATAAAAATAATAATTAATTAATATATTTAAATTAATCTAAATGATAATAAATGATGATCAATAAATGTTAAATTAATAAAAAAATATGTTAAATTAATGATGATTAGTAATTAATAGATTATATGATCTGATATTTAAATGTTGACCATCGGGTGAATAATTTTAGTGTCTACAAAGTCTATAAACACTTCTTTCCTGGACATTTGACTTCAATATTTTAGGAAAAATGTTTAGATTGATAAATACATAATCAAGTGTAGCATACTAAAGAGCTAAAAGGGAACTTTTGATCCATGGAAGGATAATATAATTTAATAATTTTAATATATTTTTATCATTTTATTTCAAGATATTCTTACTCAAATTAAATTGATATAATAAATATGTATGTATGTATGTATGTATGTATGTATGTATGTATGTATGTATGTATGTATGCATGTGTGTGTGTGTGTGTATTTATGGTTTATAAGAAATAACTTTTGTCCACTTTAAATTTTAAATTATTGAATTATATTAATTATTTGACATGCAAATGACTATCAAATTTAAGTGAAGGAAAATTTAAGTTAAGGGGTTTTAATTTACAAAGTCATGATATGAGAGTACTTATGCCACTATAGAAAGCATCTCAACATTAATTAATAATTAAGTTTATACTATATATTTAGAATTATTACATAAAATTATTATTATATATAATATTGGTTAAGTATTATGTTTTTAATAACAAAAGTAGGGAAAAGGGCCCCTGAACCCAACGAGAAGATGAGACTAGGTCTACAGGCCAGCAAAACAACCACTACAAATAGTAGGGGTATAAAACCAACCAACAACCCACATAAGAACAATCAACCTAAACATACAAAACAACATAAACTACATACCAACAAAAAATAACAAGCCAAAAATAGAGTCAAGACCAATAAAACAAGGGGCATGTAGGCCCAAGAAGTAACATAGCCAAGCCATAAAACAGAGACTCAAAAGACCCAAATTACTCTCTTGGATAGCAAGTTAGGTTCCATTCATTTGCCAACTACTCCATTTGCTCACTATACTACTCCATAAAACTAGTAGTTCCCTCATCCAATTGCAACTCCTCGGCCTGAGAGGCCTTCATTTTTTTGCGGCCTTTCCTTACCTTAGTCGCACCATTCACAGTATCGAAAATAGCCCTTCGCATGATGTCCAGAGTAATTTAGTCGTTAACTTATTTGAAGCTTTGTCCATCTTGTCCACTTTTTCCTACATTGCCTTGAATTGCATGACATAAAAATCAAGGGGTCTATCTTTATCCTGCACATCTTCCTTATTCTCCATGGCCTACTCTTCCATTTATTCTAAAACTTTCATAACCAATTCCTCTACTTCTCTTTCCATATTATTGACCCCTTCCACCTCATCGTCCTCTGAGTCTTCAACCACATGTTGGTCGTTACCCTCCAAATCTTCATCCTCATCACTTCTAGCAGAATCCTCTGAGAGGTCTTCACCCAAAACCATCGACAATTCCTTTTTACTTAGATTAATGGAGGTCAGAGCTTTTTCTTCAGGGTCATCACCAGGTTTTGTGAAGCATAGTTTCTTACCTTGGGCCGATTGGTTGACAAGCCTTGCCAACCTTCTTTCGCCCTTCCCACTGCTAAAGAGTCATCCATTTTACCTTGTTCCTCCTCATCTCTAATCTCAATAGTAACTTTTTATTTGTTTTAGGTTTAGCACTGTCTAAACCCTTCCTCTTAGCTCCAATTAGGTTACCCAGGGGGGTAGAGCTAGTTTCCTTACCTTTCAAATTTTTAGCAACAAGGTTTCCCTTAATAAGGTGACCTTTAATAGAGGATTGTTTCAAACCAGAGGGAACAACAAGGGGGTTTTTGGGTGGAGGTATAGCAGTGGAAGTACCCTCACCAAGAGTATTGACCTAAGAAGGGCAGGGGAGGGGGTCTGGTTGATTCTCAAGGGTGACATTAACAATAGGATTACTACTAGAAGAAGGACTCGACAGGGGAGTAATGAATGAGGCATAATTATAGAGGCACTGAATTAGACCCTGGTGAAGTGGGGTGAAGCTCCCTTAGCCTTGCATTGTTTGAGAGAAGAAAACATAAAGAAAGGTATACTAATCTTTTCATTTCTACAAATATGACAAAGAAAGGGAAAGTGTTACCTATGAACAATAGTATAATGAACCTCTAGGGTAAAATAATTCATGATATGCACACTGACCACCCCATAAGGGGCTGGAAACCATTACTATAATATAAATACTTATTAATAAATATTTGTAGTAAATTTTATATTAATATATTGATATTAAATTATGTTAATAACTATATATAAAAGATATTTTTAATGATTATATCATAAAATGATACATATTTGAAGTAATTATATAAATTTGATATAATAATAAATTATTGTATTTAGTAATATAGTTTAGTGTGTTCAATTTTATATTAAACTAGTTAATGGTGAGAAGCAAAAAGGAATATGCAAGCTAGGATGTGCAAGAAGTTTCGAGTGAGAGGAGCAAGGTGATAATTATTGGTGCCCCATAAGCAATAGCCAAGAAGGTAGGTAGTGAATGTTCACTTATCTCATTGCTTCATTAACTATCACCTAGATAAGAGGGGGAATCAATTCCCTAATTGGCCTTAAGTCATATGACGCGCCCTACAAAACTACCACCAAAGAGGTGCTAAATAAGTGGTACTAGTTGAAATAATGTGAGAAACTATATAAGGCTTCCCCTTTTGATTTCAAATTCAAGATATCCAAGGATATTCCAAATGATTTGATTCACTCTATGGTTAAAGACTTGATGAAAAATATGATAATTAAAAAACTCATATGCATATGGCTATCCCATAATTGAGTCAAGTCCTATCTAGGAGACAAAATGGATTGATTACCCTAGACAAAGTATTAGTTCTCTCCCCTATATATTTATTTAAATCACCTTTTAGTCAGAGAATGATGGAGGCATCATTCTTAAATTTGACCAATGGTCTATGGTAAGCATAGGCCTTTACCTTCATACATAGAATCCAACTTTTTACCCAAGAAAAGAGTTATAATATGATGTATTGGTGTGTGTCCACATCTATAAATTGTGAGGAATATTGAGTATGAAGAAGGATTGGAAGAAATTAGGAACTATATAAGTTCATATCAATACTCTTTAGATGCTACAAGTAGTAAGGAGCTTACCATTTATGCTAGGATCTACATTAGGATAAATTTAACAAGGCCAACTAAGTAGGTTGTAACACCCCATTTTGGCTACTAGAAACTTAATATATATTTTTCTATAAATTACTTGCTTGGAAATTTTTAAGATTGTCATTACTTAATTACAACATCACAAAGACATGATACAATATCATGTATAGTCCTTAAGTATATTTAAAGAATCTATTCACATTAAAAATACACTAGGTCATGGAGTCCTCTTAGAGAATACTTTGGAGGTATTAATTAGCTATCAAAGAATGAGAAATATTTATGCGTGGTTTGGAACATATAAACTAGAGGATGATGACTTCTTCATAGGTGAGTAAGAAATTGATTTCTCAAATTCCATTGATAAAGAAGGAAATCTCATTCCATGTCCCAAAAGAACCACTATCTCCTAAACTATGAGTTAAATCTCCAAACTAAATTGTGGTCTCTCTATTAAAAATAAATATTGGAAAATTGAGGTGCAAACAAATCATGAAACAAAGGAAGAGATTTTGTTGATGCTGACACTTAATGGACTATTGATGCCCTCCTTAATAGGAGGAAGATTCTTTCCAAATGGTCATGATACCTTCCTCTTATAAGGGAAGATTTATGTCCTACTAATTCATAAACACCCTCTCAATTTATGGGTCTCTCTAGCCTACAAATTGCTTTCTTTCTCTAGATTCTTCTATATTTCATGTCTTGTAGAAGACTTCTCTTGTTAGCTCCCTGATTTTGAAGTTTAAAGTTTACTTTTTTTATTTAATTATAATCTTCAAAATACAAAGAGTGGGCCATCATCCCACACTTTATGTATCAAATATATATACATATGTACATATTAAGAGTTTTTATAACACACTCATGTCATTACAATTTACTCCTTGCTACAACTATACATCTTTTTATTATATTATTTTTATTAAATTACACAATATATAATATCATATAATTAAACTATTTAATTAAATACTCTATATGTGCTCAAGATTGAACCCAAATTTTAAATCTTCAAATTTAAATTCCAAGTCTCCACCTCTTCCTACTTACCATTATGAGCCAACTTGGTATATGTTTATGCAATTAATTGCACTATGTTTTAGTACATATAAAGAATTTCAGTAATAGAATGCATCCATATCCTTAGAAATCATTTATTAAACACACTTTGATCTCCTAAAGGGAAAAATAACCTCATTCATAGGCCATGTGGATGTTAGTGAATATTGTCATTGAATCTTCATTTCAAGTCACAATGAGCTAGTAAAAGGGGGTTCTTACCAAGAATAACTTAACCCTAGCAATCCAAAAGATCCCCTAGAGGTCTATATAGACATAACCATCCACAAAAGCACTTTAAATATTGAAGATTAGACTCCATAGGTTCCAATAGGTTGTATTTTTTTAGTTCATGTTTGTACCATAACATTCAAATTTGTGACCTAGTTGAGATTATATCTACAATAGTTGACATCGAACTCCAAGGATTTTTACAACTATTCTAATTTTGAAATAGTGAGCATACTAAAGTTGTACTAAAGCTACAAATTTTTAAGAGGTGGCAAAAAAATCCATAGTATTATGACCAATGATGCGCTATCATTGGTTTTAGAGTTAAGCCCCTCTATCCTTCATTTAATTTTTAAATATTTGTTGCAAGTTTATCAACCTAAATTTGTTGGTGTAGTCTTATCCCTTTGATAGGATTGTTGGTATGATCTCATCTCACAAAATTGAAATTTATTTTCTACATATTAGAATCTAACTTGATCCAAAAGAACAATTGTCATTTTTCAACTTCAACGTCAAATTGTATTAGTTGAGGTGTAAGTTGGCATATATACGAATAAGCCTAGGTCAACTAATTCCAATTCAAGAATGTATTCATGAAAAGAAGATGAGATTGTGATCAAATGTCATGATCATAACAATCATTTTATCCAAAAAATCAAAGCAACATAACTAATCTATATCAATCACCCACACATCTCTCCAACATCTTATTTATTAAATTATTAATATTAAATTTATATTTAACAATCACATTCAAATTCACAGATAAATAAATTATTTTACAAAGAAGCGTTATATTTAATAGATGTTTCTACCATCCTGCAAAAATAAATCAAACTTATTGCATACTCATACATGATTCATGCATCCTCTAAATATAGTCTAAAATCGCCAGCCCCCTTAATGCATCTCTCATTTAAAATAGTTGTTCTTAACAGACCGCCTAATATTCAGCCTTTCTAGATGTTGAAGTGCAGTTTTAATTGTAGGATATGAATGTTATATGGGAATGTTGTGGTTCTCAAGCGAAATTACGAGGAATGAATTAAAAATCCATATTTGTCAAGAAATATTTAAAAAAAAATAGAGCCGGCCTCAACAATATCTGTCAAAATTATGTAAAGAGAAAAAAAAAATCTGAGATGATCAAGAGCACACCACCGAGGACGGAAGGTAATTTGTTTAGTGTAGTTTCCCACTATTGGTCTGGGTATCAATACTCCTTTAATCGACATCCTTTCAAAAACAGCCTAAAGAGTAGCAGCAAATATGTTGCACAGATTAGAAACCCAGAGAAAAATTATTCAACACTTTCGCTTGGTGCCTTTGTTACAGCCAAATAAACTACAACAACATGTGACTGTGGCTTTCCAAATACGTGGTTTCAAGGCTATTCTCAATTTCTCCCTGAATGTTAAGTCTGGGTTGTATATGGATCGCTATTCTCAATCCTCTTCTTCACACGCTACATCAAACATTCCAAATCAGAGGAGATAAAAGAAAGATAAAGGTCATAAGTCCGAAGACACATGTTCAGATAATCCACAGTTCTAGCACATGCGTCTGCCCAGTCACAAGTGTAGAGCTATTCTCAGATTGCTTCATTAGGGTAAATAAGGTTTTTATCAGAAGCAATATTGCAGCGGCTGCAAGGGGATAAATGTTTCACGTTCACTCTCCACGACTGGGCTTAAAGAAAACCTCTTTTGCAACTTTCAATGGATTGGGCGGGAGTGTATATTCAAATTTAAGTGCTACGGTGATAGTGATTGCGGTGAAGTGGAGCATGGATTAGGCGGGAGTGTATATTCAAATATAACCGCTACGGTGACAGTGACTGCGGTGAAGTAACTGGAGCGCAACGGAAAACAGAACGGAAGGAAAATGAGAAAAAATCTGACGAAAGAGAGTAAGAGACGGGCCCACGAGCCACGTAGGAAGTCAAAGCTGGCTGTCAGAGCTTAGAGTGTGCTCGTTAAGCCCGGCCGGTTGGACATAGTGTCGTGTTTCATGGCTTCTCTTCTGGATTTGGAAGTACCCAATGCCATCACCCTCCTGATGGCACACAAACTAATCATGGGCAACCTGCTAGGTGACATAAAGTATGTAATAATCATAGCAGAATTGGGAGTGGGGCTTCCTTGACCGAGAGATATGCACAGAGCACTTCTTCCTGGGGTGTTTGTGAGAAGATATCCACTCCTCTTAGACTTGAAAAGGGAGGCGCTGCAAGAGCACAAGAATAGGGCTAGGTGTGGCCTCATCTTCTTAAAACACCACCTTTATCTGGAACCAGTTGGCAGAGTGGACTGGCGTTGGCACTTCCACGAATACCTAGTGGCAGAAGGTGTAGAAATAGATGGGTGAGTTGGTATGCTTGTGCTTCCTCCAGTTTTTTGGTGTTTTTGCATTGGTAGGTGGTGGCGACATCCTCTGGTGTGAAATCCTTTGTAGTCACGAGTGATTGGCGGCGATGGCTGGCCTTTACGGGCTTGGAGTTAGGGTGGTGAAAATGCAAATCTATAACGTCGTGTTTTGGGGTTTCCTTTGTCTGCATGTCCTTTGGGTTTGGGTGGTCGGGTGTTTTGCGGGGTGGGCTGGTGTTTTGACAGCATGTCTTGATGTAACAGTCAAATGACACATGGTGTCTGCATGGTGAATGTAAAACTTTTTTGATGATTAATACAATACCTTATTTACGTACCAAAAATAATAATTTTAATACTTAAAATATTCTTAATGAATAATGCAATTTATTCATTATCTTAAATATATGAATGATTTGGTTTAAATGGTCAAGAAAATACTTGACAATATTTGTGGATGATGAAAATGTGAATTACAAATATCAACAATGCAAAACTCACACTCTCACAATCACACAATGAAGTTTAAAATTTTGGCTCAGAATATAGAATTTAGATAACAAGCAAAGTCATCATAGCTAAGATTTTGATTTTCTCTATTGTTGGTTGCTCTTCAAAGTAACAAATTATGAAAGAACAATAATGATATGATGCAATGATAATGATAAATGTTTAAAGATAAATGATACCTATGCTTGATAATGACAATGATAAATGCTTGAAAATGCTTAATGCTTGAATGCTTGATAATGCTTGAACGCTTGAATACTTGATAGTGATAAGAGTGTTAGAGATATTTGTGATAATAAAAGTCCTAGGAGATTTGAATGAAATGAAAGCTTCTTATTTATATGCTTCACTTAACATTTGATCAATGGTGAAAATTAATTTGCAAGATCAATGGATAAGAAAATTCAAGATAGGGAAAGACCCAAATTTAAATTTTGGAGGGAAAGATTAGAAGAATTAAATAAACAAATTTATTTTATTTACAATGATAGTTGGAAAAATAAATATTTATTTATTTTAGAAGAAAATATGCAATTTATATAAATTATTTTTAATTTATTTAAAAAAGGAGTGTTAGCTAATTAAATAATTATTTGAAATTATTTAATTATATAGGATGTTGGAGGAAAAATGATAAGTGATGAATTAATTAAATCATTAAAAAATATTTAACTAATATAGATATGATAAAATATTAAGATAATTAAATACTTAAAAATTATTTAATTATTATGGATGAAAAGAAGGAAATATTAGTTTAATTAAACAATTAAAAATTATTTAATTAATATAGATAGAAGAAATGAGGATAATGATGAAATGATAAGATGAAAATGCATTAGTTATTTTTAGGTGTCTACAATCTTTAGTGATTGAGCTTGCGTGTGAGTTTTGCTACACCAAATTTAATGGGGGATCAATTGAGCTCGCCAATGGACTATCTAAATCTCTCTTTCCTAGGGAGATAGATATTTATTTACTAATATTTTACTATTGACTAACTCTCTGTGACTAGTTTTCTAGTCCCGGCTTGGTCTTGTATTAACTCTTGAAATTTCTTATTTTGATTCTCCCAATTGAAGATCTCAACTATAGTTTAGGAGAGCTTAGTTGAAACAAAATTTTAATTTTACTAGATTATTTTTAAGTAATAATATAGAACACCAAAACTAAATAAATCTCCATTTGCCTCTTAGTATAATGTTTATAGGTTTTATTGTTGCTATCTTATATTTCACAATTTTGAGACAACACTAAAAACACTCTTGGTTTATTGTTTTAAATAAATACAAGCACCATCATTTTTACTTAACACTTTCCCAAAATTATATAATTTAATAAAATGACAATTCTTGTTTGATAAAATCTTGTGTTTTAATACTACGGTAGTATAGTTATTTGCTTCAGAATGAGTAGATACAGCTAAATTTATATTTTAATATTATTATAGGGTTAAACATTATATAAAAATATGACTAGTTGTAGGGTTATTACATCTAGCTACAATCAAATCACCTTAAACAAAGAGGATTTCTCTATAATTTAATCTTCAATTAAATGAGTTGGATGTAATATATAAATTCCTTAATAATCCTAGATTTATCGTTAATAAATAATAATTCCGTTAAATATTATTATAGCTTGAATTGCTCTTTTATCACGATTTTAAGAATTTATGAAGTTTTCCCTTATCAATATGTATATACCCATATGAATTTTGATTTGTTTGAATATTTGGTTAAGTCAAATTTAGTAGTCCCCATTTGAATTAAGCATATTATAAACACCTATTCATATGTATATTTATATGACTTTATTATTATTTTTATTATATAATAATTAGTATAAATATATATTTATTACATATAAAAGTAATAAATAATACAATAACATTATGCACTATTTATAAATTATATTATATATAACATTATATCCTATTTAAAAGGCCATTAGAGTTGAACCTTGTATATGTCATCAAAATTTCTAAAAATAAAATTTGATAGGTTTCACACTATAATCTAAGGAAGTAAATGAACAATATATGATGAATAATAACTATAATGAATTTGTATTGATTGTCTTATAAAAACTTTAAGATGGTACTAAAAATGAGGCAACGGCCCAAGTCACCACTCTCACCATCTAACTCACACTACTTAAAAGAAGTCAAGAAAATTGTTTTGGGAAGGGGTCTTAATGCACTTAAAAAAGGAGAATGTCAAGGTTGGAAGATAAACAATATTCTAGAGCAACCATGGGCGAAACTAAACCATTATATTAATCCAATATTTTCATAGAGAAACCAACATCCCACTTGATCATCTTGCAAACATATGTATTTGCAAATTAGATGAACAAATAATTTTATGTGATAGATAGTTGGAATGGACTCTCCAATAGGGTATGAAGGCATCCTTCCTAGACACCAAGGGATTTTATGGTACCAAGTTCATAATTTGCAATGATCTCACCCCATGTTTCTCGACCAACTCAAAGATTGCATCCCTAATGACATGTGTATGACATAACTATTCTCAAAAGGAATTCATTCATCTGTCATGCTATTCATTAGATGCAAGGTCTCACATGCAAGAAAAAAACTTCTAACATGACCAACCTTACCATAACATTCATTTGGTTCAAGGGAGTGGTGTTATTATCATCACTCATTGAGATTGAGATCATATTGCTAAGAATCAAAGAGAACCTACAAATAGTTTGGGAGGTGTTGGACTCCATAGATATGGAGATTGCAATGTAGAGCAGTGGAAATATCCTTGTCAAGCTACATTCTCTCATCATCACATCCCACCCCTTCACCAACTAGGAATGATACAATAGAGTAGTGGCCTAATGGGTCTATGGTTAATAACAATTTGGTGGCCTAATGCCACACTACCTAGTGCCTACATATTTTAGATAGCTATATTAGTTATTTTTGTCTAGTTTCTAGAAATCTCAACAGAAGACATATCATTGTAAATGTTCATCAACTTCATTGGATTTTCATGGACCTCAAACTCTGTTTATGTATTTCTATACTAATACAAAGCTATCTTCTCTTGTAGATCCAAAAAAAATTATAATATTATATAAGAGTTTAATATTAATTATTAATAATGAAAAATAAGTTTAAAAGGGGAAACTTTGTTGAAATGGTATAATCCAAGGTAATGATAGTTATAAAGTTTGTAATCTATAAATGGTTATACAAATCACACACAAGGCCACATTCTTAATATAGGGCATCTTGTTAAGAACAATTGGCTCTTGATCACCCTACTAGTATATAAATATAAATAAATAATTACTCTTTTACATATTTATATATATGAGCATTTTCTTCTTATGATTTCCTTTCTTCTTTCTTTGTCTCCTCTCTTTTATTTTTCTATTACCTTATCTTCCCATCCCCTTTTATCACATACTAAAACCTCATTTTAAAAATATTATCTTTAACAATATATATAGTGATAGTATCGCTATATATTAATTCTTTTGTCTATCTTTTTCCTAACAATAAATCTCCCCACCAATTTTTTAATTATTCTTCAAGACAATATCTTCCCTTGCTATTAAAGGATTTTATTTTAAAAAATTCGACTAAAATATCAGTGCATGTCTTATTTTTCTTTTAGAAATTATCTCAAATGTTTATAAGCTAAAAAAAACTTTCTATTGTTTTTGATTGAATAAGTAGGGAAGAGAGCCCTGACCCGAGAAAATAGTACATCATGATAAGAACAACAGGTGGTAAGAAACAACAAAAATAAGAATCCCACCAAACTTCCCCCCTCCCACAGCAAAATGCTTAACCAATTCCCATACGATCAAACATCACAATTCTATCATTCAAATTAAAAAACCCTAATCTAGCATCAATATCATCCTTCCCTATCCATCTACAGTACTTATAAGCATCTATGATAATGTTCCATCTTAAAATATAAACAACAATATAGAAATTTAAGTTCTGGCACCCACGGCCATAACTAGTAGTAACGGACCTATAAAACATAGAAGATATAAACACAATAATCAAAAAGAGAAGCTCCACAATGAAGCATCCATGCTAAGCATCCTCAATCAGCCTCCATGCTTTCATTAGATCCTCAACAATGTCGTTCACTATTTCCTTCAGCTCCATCTTGCCTGCTAGGTCTTCGCCATCACCCGTTGCTTTTTTCTTTTGCTGCCTTTTGATTTTTCCCATTCCGGAAAAAAAACTTTCTATTGTTATTTAAATGTTGATGTCTTGTTTCTTTTATTGAATTTTGACCTTACTCTTATACTAATAGCCAATTTATTATTTAATATTTTGATTGTTAAAATATTTTTTTGCATTTTGTTATTATTTATTATTCAATTATTTAAAGTAATTATAAATATTTTCATACTAAATTATCATACTTTATAATATAAAATGATTAAAAAATATTGAATCTTCACATAGATTAATATAAAAAGTTTAAAATGTCAATTATTTGAGACATAATAATTATAATATATTTATAATTTTAATATTTCAAATAATAGTAAATATTATATTTATATGTATTTATTATTTATAATCACATTATTAATAATATTACAATATTAGTGGCATTTACTACTAGAGTTCAAATGATTGAATAGAGCAAGGTGTAGATTTATTTTCATAACTTGGAGTGTGTTATTGAGTGCTTAAAGTGCACAAACAATTTCTCATATAATAGTTATTTGATCCTTTTTATACAATTCTATTCAAATATTTATAACATAAAATTTAATATATCTTTATAAGAATTATCACAAACTAAATTCAACAAATTAAAATGGATTATTATCTACGTATATTCCCATTAGATTTCATTAAACAACTTGTAACACCCCACCACAAAACCCTAGAAGACAACATACTGTAACAACTAAAAATGAAACAATTTTTTTTTAAGGGCCATATTCACAAGATTGCAAATGAAACAATAGTCTGAATTCTAACCTAAGTCCTCTAAGGTCCGTGACTATGCTACTAGATTCCCATTAACTAAACTAACAAGAACTGCAAATCATTATATTAACAAATTCCATCTAACAATAAGGATTTCATTTAACCATCACATTTAATTGAACAATCAATATGGAATAACCATAACATGTGATCAATAGATATCATTTAGAATCAATCCATTTAACTAACATATACAATAGCATCTTTTACATTATCCATTACATAAGAGAGTTCAACATTTATTTACATCATTACATCGAACTACATTTGAACAACAATGTCTCCTCGTAAACATGCGAGGAGAGTACATCAGAAGAATAATACATGATACAATAGATTTATGGTACAATACAAGTACATGAAATATAATCCACATGAACTGGAACAAGTGCAGAATTCTTCAAATCCAGGAGTAGTCACCATGAACACGAACAAAGTGAGGGAACCCAATGGAGTACAAGGCACATTCCCCCCGACCATGTGGAACCCTAAGGTCTACCCCCTGTGCTAGGAGATAGCATTAAAGTCCCACCACAAAGAGTCAAGAGATAGAAGATGACACAAAGGCCAACATGACTCCAATGTACAAGTATAGTACAACATCACACGGCAGTGATACCACTTCCAGAGGCACACAAACATCAAAGGGAGACAAGAAGCAAGGGAATACTAGGTTGTCGTAGGAGGAGTGTCATCACATAGTTTGCTATGGGTTACCCTAACAGATCTTCCTAGGCCCCGACCCCCATCCTTAGTTACCCTAGTAGTCTTTACCGATCTCTAGTCCCCATACAAACCTATGCAGAATCAACATACCTCTCATGAGGACAAGGCAGTTGATCTTTCCATTCTAGGCCTTCCCAACTCATCTCAAGCCTAAACAAGCACTTGAGCCATGAGTGAGGCATTCACTTATCTTTATTAGTGTGAATACTACCCAACCTCCTAATTCATTTTAGGTTATCACTTAATTACCAAAATCCCACATGGGTTACCCTAGCACCACTTTTTGCATCGACCCCTATTGAGAGCCACTCCCCTACTAGCAACTAGGAGACCCAAAGAAATTAATAGGGAAAATCCAACTTGCACAATCACAAAAATCTGATTAACATACACAACAAGGCGAGGCATAAACCATCCCACACACAAGTCCCAACCACAGTGGAGAATATACCGTGCAAGGCTAATGACCCTCGTATACTCATTTAATACAAAAATAATCATCTCAAAGGATTATCAAAGAATTCCATCAAGAAGACAATTCTCCCTAGCCTCTGGAAGACTCCTAATATTCACTTTACAATATGACTTAAACATTGGTACAAAACCAACAATTTACTCCCAAATCAACAATCATTCACTTTGCTTCACATAAACAATTCAAAATAATAATAGAAAATTAGAATCTAGAGTGGGTTACAAAACTTCCATAACATGTTACTGAACATTCATTCACATTAAACAGCTTAGACCAACAACAGAGTCATGGAAAGCATAATGATTTTATAATATAACCATATCTAGTTTTAAGATATCCATCATAAACTAAAACTAATCTATTTCCATAATCTGACTCTACATTTATTTAATTACAGATACATCCATTCCTTTAAACAAAATATTCTCTCTATTTCTTTTATTTACAAACACAATCAATTAATAATACAACAACAATGCTCTCTTTCAATGTACACAAGTATTCGTATAAATATATACTAGAGTATATATATATATATATATTTCTATTTATGCATAAAGATATCATCACAATCAATTCTCATGCTATATGTTCACTAATAATTCTATTCAAGAAAAGTACTGCGCATAGGGTACGTTTAACAATATATACAGAATGATGATGCATATATATATAATACATTTTGATTCGCATATCATAAATATAATTCAAATCAAATCAAATATCAATTGCAATATGGCGATGTAATATTATATCAAAATTTTAACATAAAGCGATTTCACAATCGAATGTCGAGCATGAATCACCCAACTGTAAGTCGGCACAAGAAGAAAAAAAAATAGTGATAGCATCTAATATACAACGGTGTTGAACTAGGCACCTAACACGCAGTGATCTGGGAGATTACAAGGAAGATTTTCATGTCAAACATGTATTTTACAAAGCTCAGATTCAAGGCATTACTTATCTATCAATTAACATGGAACTAAACACCTAACTTACGCCTATCAAACTTGCTTAGCATAGGTACGGACTTGGCTTCTTAACATGAAAATCCTCTTCGTATCTCAAATTACAGTATGAGGAAACAATTACGAAATACATACAAGAAGGATGTAAACAACAAAATAGAATATTAAAGCATATACAATTTACATGTCAGTGGCTAAGGTAAAAGATATAGACTATTGGCTATGATGAAAGAGGTCTGGCTTACGAACCTCAAAAGGACAAAACAAAGCATCAAATCTTTAGATTCGATGTACCCTTCAATCTCCACCTATCCAAATGCCATTTTTTTTAATGGTTGAATGACACATACAAAAATAAAGGGTATCAACATACAAGATTGTTTAGTTGTAGTTGCAATTAATATAAATCTGGTAAGCACCGAAAACTATAAAAGAAATATGGCATTGCATAGATAAAGTATCAACTTAGAAATAATTATCTATTTTTGGATACAAGACAGAGGCGATGTCACTTAATTCTATTCAAAGAACTCGAACCAAGGTAAGGAAACAATTTGTTTGCTATCAGAAAGAGGGCATTGGGGTTAAAGTTATACACAAAAAATTCAAGATTTCAAAGCATGACTTACAATGATTTATAAAATATACACAAGTATTTTGTAGAGATATCCCAAGAAATTCTTTCAGAAGTATTTTCTAATAAATTATTTCAAAGCAAGAGTAAACAGAGGTGTAATTCAAAAAATAGTGGAACCTGATTAAAGTCATTTAGCTAGGCTGGAGTTGATGCAAAGCTCGCTACTTCCAATTTGCAGCTTCAATATTCTTTAAATTTTCCACAACACTGCAAAGCCCCAATTCCAAAACTTCCCAAAACCCCAAGAAAACTTTCAAGAACTAGAAAACTATTCACGATAGAGCAACAAGATTAGTTTCAAGAGAGTGACAAAAAGCCCCATTCTTTTTGCAATATAACTAATTTATTTATTACTTCCCCAATCCGTTGCATCCTCCACTTCTTTAATTTTAATTATTTTATTTAATTTTCCCCCACTATCGTCAACTTCTTCAATTTATTATTATTTTATAATTTTTTTGCCATATCTTACAATTTGCACACAATTAAATCAACTATTAAAATATTTAGTTTATTAGTTTAATCCTTTCATTTTGATTGCTTGCACCATACAATAAATAATATATATTTATTTAAATACTTCTTTATTAAACCATAATTTTAATTTATTTAATTCAAATAAAATATTAATAATATTTTATTTATCAAAACTACGAATATATTAAAATAATTAATTAAATTATCAAAATACCCATTAACTACAATAATCTTTTATTTTAATATAATAATCAAACGAAAGCACTAATCAAGTACATTTCTCAAATGAATAGAACACCAAGTAGTACTTGACCTCGAAGAAAAATGGAAGGTAATACACAACGACATAGACAAACCAACTTGAACTGACCACACTGACAGGGAATGACAAACGTATACTCATCCTTATCTAGGATGATGGCTCAACATGGGGGACCAAATGCTATCTCCAAATCCACAATCTCCATTGGGATTAAGGCACACTCAAACTTGTCAATTCAGGTGGAGTCGATGCCTAGTACCTGCAACCTACAACAAACCACATAGTTGAGCATGTACATAGACAAACAGTCAAACACACTATGAAGGGAAAACCGTAGCGTCGCAGGGCACTCGCAAGCGAGAGATGCGACATTGTTCCCCTTCACCAAAATACATCAATGCACAATAATAAATTACTAATCCACATGATATGAATAATCATCAGATAATCACATGATAAATAAGACAAGATTAATGTGCATGATCCATTAAATCCATATACCAAACACAATATGAGCATAAAACATTAGTGATAAAGTATCATCAACTACATCATAACTATGAATCCATCATCAAACAAAGTATCATCATATCCAATTACAACCAAGTCACTATCAGAAACAAAAGAAAACTAATGGGAACTACATCCTCCCCCCTAGAACTAGGCTTACTCCTGGAAGCCTGCAAATAGATATGGGTACAACTCTCTCATCCTGGATGCATCCTCCCATGTAGCAGAAGACTCGTCATTCGGATCCCACTAGATCCTCATCTGCTCAATGTCTCGACCCCTGAGGGTGAGTCTCTTGTGTTGTATGACATCCATGGGATCCAAGGCCAGCTACCTGTCCTCTACCTGTAATGCATTCCAATCAAGAACATGAGATATGTCTAGATAATAGGGTCTAAGAACTGAAACATGAAACACATCATGAATGCACAAGAGATTGGGCAGAAAAGAAAGACGGTATGCAATAGGACCAATCCTCTCCAAGCTCTCGAAAGGCCCAACAAAGCACAGTGCAAGATTAGAGCCTTTTCCATAATGGATCAGACTCTTTCACGAACGCACCTACAGGAATACCTGGTCTCCAACTGAGAACTGGCGATCAACCCTATGAGCATCTGCATATTTCTTCTGCATGTCCTAGGCTTCCACCAAATTCTCCCTAATGTGAATCACCTGCTGCTCCATCTCTTGCAACATCTCCGGACCAAGAAGAACTATGTCCTCCAAACGATCCCAACTCAACGGGGTCTAACAAGGACGACCATACAATGGCTAAAAAGGAGGCATGCCAATAGAAATATGATAACTATTATTGTATGCAAACTCCACCAAATATAGG